>OX463245.1:0-1200000 GCA_949820135.1 Sylvilagus floridanus
ATCGGCAGGGACTAAAGGCTACCCCATCACATGACATCCAAGAACCTGGCTTTTTCATGTCCATGTGCAGAGACTTTGTGGGAGACAGGCTTTAAAGATGGTGGACATCCTGCGAGTTTGTGGGAGACCAGCTTTAAAGATGGTGGACATCCTGCGACTTTGTGGGAGACCAGCTTTAAAGATGGTGGACATCCTGCGACTTTGTGGGAGACAGGCTTTAAAGATGGTGGACATCCTGCGACTTTGTGGGAGACCGGCTTTAAAGATGGTGGACATCCTGCGACTTTGTGGGAGACTGGCTTTAAAGATGGTGGACATCTTGCGACTTTGTGGGAGACTGGTTTTAAAGATGGTGGACTACTTTGGCTGAGGAGATTCTGAGGCAGCAAAATGTTCAGGTTGTAGCTTGGCGTTATTAGCGAGGCTGATTTTCCTAAGTTTTACAGTGAGAATCAGGAGGAAAAGGAAGCAGAGCAGAAAGATTTGGAAAATTCATAGGCTGGCCAGAAAAGAGATGAAGAAAAATATATGTTCAGGGGCTGGCACTGTGATACAGTGGGATAAGCTGTGGTCTGCAAATGCCAGCATCCATCTGAGCACCAGTTTGAGTTCTGGCTGCTCTGCTTCTGATCCAGCTCCCCTGCTAACAAGTCTAGAAAGCAGAGGAAGATGGTCAAGTCCTTGGGCCCCTGTACCCATGTGGGAGACCCAGATGGAGTTCCAGGCTCCTGGCTTCTGCCTGGACCAGACCCAGCTGCTATAGCCATCTGGGGAGTGACTCAGCGCATGGATGATTCTCTCCCTCCAACTCCCTACCTGTCTCTCCTCTCTGTAATTCTGCCTTTCAAATAAATAAATAAATCTTTAACAAGAAAAAAGAAAATATTCATTCAGTACAGAAAAGTGAGGAGGAGAAAGTTGTTCTTACACAGATTAATTCAAGTAAGAGAGCCCCATGTTAATGAGCAAGATAATGCGAGAAAGAACCCAAAGGCATCTCAGAGACTTTTGAGGCACACCTTTCCCTTCCTGTCCCCATCAGAAGCCTAAGAAGTGCCAATTTGTTTGAAAGATGTTCCAGGATGGAATCCTTTCAGGAAAGAGTCCCAGGGTACCCTGCTCACTCAGGATCACCTCTGAGGTCTAGCTTGCAGGATCCAGGCATAGCTCCCACTGGTGGCACCCTTGGTGTCATCCACACGATGCTTTCTTGAGTGTGCAAAGTGTAAGAGTTATGGGGTCACGGAAGCTTCCACTGATGTTTTAAAAGGAAGCCTGGGAAGCTAGATGAAGTGTTACATGGAGCAATGAACAGCAAAGTTATGAGAGCAGAGTTGCAAGGGAGATCTAGGAAAGTCAAGACAATGTGAAATACGTGACAAGCAAAGCCTCAAGCTGTGTGCCAGGCAATCCTGGGAAACAGACATCAGTGAGTGGCCTCAGCAGCAGCCACGTGGGCAAAGACCAAGCGCTGTGGAAGCATGCAGGCTTCCACCTGGATTTCAAAGGAAATTTCAGACAAATTGTGGGCCCTGACAGACCCACATCAGCCACTGTAAGACGCCTCCACTCTGGTGATACAAAGAGGAAATGGGGCCAGCGCCGTGGCTCAATAGGCTAATCCTCCGCCTTGCGGAGTCCCGGTTGGGGTGCCGGATTCTGTCCCGGTTGCCCCTCTTCCAGGCCAGCTCTCTGCTGTGGCCCAGGAGTGCAGTGGAGGATGGCCCAAGTGCTTGGGCCCTGCACCCCATGGGAGACCAGGAGAAGCACCTAGCACCTGGCTCCTGCCATCGGATGAGCGCGGTGCACCGGCCATAGCGCGCCGACCGCGGCAGCCATTGGAGGGTGAACCAACGGCAAAGGAAGTCCTTTCTCTCTGTCTCTCTTTCTCACTGTCCACTATGCCTGTCAAAAAAATAAAAAAAAAAACAAAAAAAACAAAGAGGAAATGTCTCCACCAGGGTAATGCCCAATGGAACTGCAGAGTTGAGACTACAACCTATGGGGAGCCCAGCCCCCACAACTGTGTGCCTAGGATCTTGGATGTGGAACTGTAGGACTTACTGCTTGCTTCACTGGTTGTCATTTTGCTATGGCCCAATTCATCCTATCTATTTCCTTGTTTCCCGTGTTTAGTAAGGAAATGTAGACCCTCTAACTGTCATTGTATCTTGAACCTTGGCTTTGATTGTACAGGGGCTCACAGTTAAGGGATTTTGGCTTGGGGGTCAGAAGAGAAAATGCATTTCAAACTTTTTAGTTCACGTAGGATTAAGACTTGGAGACTTTGGGAGATGGAACCATTGTATGCTGTACATGAGAAGAACATAACTCTGGGGGAACCGTGGATGACTATTCTGAATTGAACAGGATTTGACTCTCTAAACTTCTCCAGACATTTAAATCCCACAGACTTATATTATCAGTTGATGGATTAACTGTTGAGACTCGATTTGACTGTGGTCTCTGAAAGGTGGGCCTAGTGGGCAGTCTTTAGATCCTCAAGGGCTTGCCTTCAGAGGCTGGTTCTCACGAGAGGGTTGATTGCATAAGCTGAGCATTCTTCCTTTCTCTCTCTGCTTCGTGGCTCACCAGGTGATCAGTCCTTAACATGGGCTTTGTCATTGCAGGTCTGCACCAGGCCAGACTAATGCAACTACCTCAGCTTCAGCTATGAACCTCTGACCGCAAACAAGCCTTTGTTCTCCTCCCAAGAAGATCTTCTTGGGTACCTTAGTTAGGGTAACAAAAAGCTGATTAAATCCATACTGTCTCACTGTGGCTTTGACTTGCGCTTCCCTCATGATTAGTGATGTTGAGAATTTTTTCATATGCTTGTTGGCAATTTGTATATCTTCTTTGAGAAATGTCTATTCTGGTCTCTTGCTGATTTTGATTGAATTATTTCCTTCCCTACTGAGTTCTTTCACTTCCTTGTATATTTAGGATATTAACTCCTTGCTACACATTTAGTATGCAAATATTTTCCCCAACCCTGTAAGTTTTCGTTTTTAAAAACAGACTTATTTATTTACTTGAGAGGCAGACTTACAGAGAGAGGGGGAGAGAGGTTTTCCATCCACTGGTTCACTCCCCAAAGGGCTGCAACAGCTAGAGCCGGGCCAATCCAAAACCAGGAGCCAGGAGTTTCTTCTGGGGCCAAGCACTTGGGCCATCTTCTACTGCTGGATCAGAAGACGAGCAGCCGGGATGTGAACCAGTGCCCGTATGGGACGCCAGCACCATAGGCAGAGGTTTAACCTACTGTGCCACAGCACCAGCCCTTGTAGGTTGTCTCATTATTCATTTTCTGCACAAAGACTTTTTAGTTTGACATAACCCTATTTGTCTACTTTGTGTTTCTGTTGCCTGTGTTTCTGGAGTCACATCTAAAAGACATTGCCCATTTCAATGTCATGGGGCATTTCCTCTAGGTTTTCTTGTAGTAATATCATAGTTTCAGGTTTTGTAAGTCTTTAATCTCATGAGTTGATCTTTTTGTATTTGGTGAGAGATGGGGTCTGATTTAATTCTTTTTTTTTTTTTATTTTTTTTTTTATTTTTTTTGACAGGCAGAGTGGACAGTGAGAGAGAGAGACAGAGAGAAATGTCTTCCTTTTGCCGTTGGTTCACCCTCCAATGGCCGCCGCGGTTGGCGTGCTGCGGCCGGCGCACCGCGCTTGTCCGATGGCAGGAGCCAGGAGCCAGGTGCTTTTCCTGGTCTCCCCATGGGGTGCAGGGCCCAAGCACCTGGGCCATCCTCCACTGCACTCCCGGGCCACAGCAGAGGGCTGGCCTGGAAGAGGGGCAACCGGGACAGAATCCGGCGCCCCGACCGGGACTAGAACCCGGTGTGCCGGCGCCGCAAGGCGGAGGATTAGCCTGTTGAGATTTAATTCTTTTGCATATGGATATCCTGTTTCTCAACATCATTTGTTGAAGATAACGTCCTTTCACCATTGGGTGTTCCTGGAACCTTATCAGAAGCCATTGGGTGCAACAGTGTGGATTTTTTTTTCCTGGCCTACCCATTCTCTTCCACTGGCCTATGGCTCTTTCTACGTTGGTACCATTCTGTTTGGGTTACTGCAGGTTAGCAGTATAATTTGAAATCAGGTAGTGTGTTCTTTCCAGCTTTGTTCTTTTTGCACAAGATTGTTTGGCTACTTGGGACTTTTTATGATTCCATGCAAATTTTGAGGTTTTTTTCTGCTTCTATGAAAAATGTCACTGATATTTTGATAGGAAGTTCCTGAATCTGTAGATTGCTTTGGGTAGTATGGATATTTTAACAATATTAATTGTTCCAGTCCACAAACATAGGCTATCTTTTCATCTGCTTGTGTTCTTTTCAATCAGTTTCATCAACAATTTTTAATTTTCAGTATAGAGATTCCTAAGGATTTTTGTAGCTATTGTAAGTGGGATAGTTTTCTTGACTTCTTTTTTACTTTCTTGATTTCTTGGTAGTTAGTACATAGAAATGCTGCTGATTTTATATGTTGATTTTGTATTCTACAAAACAACATTTAATAGGGAATCAGCTGTGGGTTTGTCATACATGGCCTTTATTGTGTTGAGGGACATAGCCTTTTTTGTTTATATTTTTTAATGTTAAAAAAAGTCAAATTTTGTCAAATGCTAGATCTGCATATATTAAAGTGATAGTGTGGTTTTTTTTATATAAAGCTTTTATTTAAAGAATATAAGTTTCCAAAGTACAGTTTATGGATTACAATGCTCCCCCCCACACACAACTTCCCTCCCTTCCGCTACCCTCCCCTTTCCCGCTCCCTCTCCCCTTCTGTTCACATCAAGATTCATTTTCAAATCTCCTTATACACAGAAGATCAGTTTAGTACATATTACGTAAAGATTTCAACAGTTTGCCCTCACATAGAGACACAAAATGAAAATACTGTTGGAGTACTAGTTATAGTATTAATTCACAATGTACAGCACATTAAGGACAGAGATCCTACATGATTTTTTTTAAAGAATTGATTAATTATCTATGCAATTTTTTATCTTTACCCTTCATTTTGTTACTATGGCATATCATATTTATTGATTTTTATACACTGAATAATCTTTGCATCCTTGGAATAAATCCTATTCAATCATGGTGAATAATCTTTCTAATGTGCTAATGAACTTTGCTAGAATTTTACTGAGAATTTTTTTCCATCTATGTTCATCAGGGATAATTTGTCTATAGTTTTCTTTTTCTGTTGTTATGTCCTTGACAGGGTAATGCTGACCTCATAGATTGATTTGGAAATATTCTCTCTTTCTCAGCTTTTCAGAATAGTTTGAGAAGAACTGGCATGAATTATACTTTAATTATTTGGTAGAATTCATCAGGGAAGCCATCAAGTTCTGGAATTTTCTTTGATGGGAGGCTTTTTATTACTGATTGACCAATGACAGCATGGGACAAATCTTAATCTTCTCTATATTTCCCACCCTATAGCCTGCCGTAATCCTGACTCGATCTGCAAAACATAGCACTACCAGTGCCAATACAGTCACAGTATTCTACAGCTTGTCCTTTGGCCAGGGTGGATGTAATTTTTCTGAAACCTGAAATTTTACAATGTGAGGGGTCTTCTACTAGTAAAAGAATATAAAATGGCAAGATTAAAATTAAGTTAAATAAGTAATTATTTGGAATTTGAAATAAAATTTTTATAAAGTATAAATGTCAAAAATAGACAAATCTTATAAATATCACAACACCTAGAAAACAACATAGTCTTTTTTCTTTTTAATTACCTGTCTGATATACCCTTACAATCTTTTGTCTACATTTTGTGATTGCATATGCTTTGATCTTCTTGTCATATGACAACGATTTGCTATACCTATTTATATAGAAACAAAAATGCAACCTTTCTTCTAGAATGTCTCATTGAAACTTGTTTTTTTTTAATAGTGGTACCTGACATGCATAAACCACGTGATTTTATGCACAAGCATCTATGCTAACTGCAGTACTCTTGCACCAATGGACCCATCCTTGAGGCTGTGGGTGGTCCCAACTTTGGCTTAGATGTACCCTACAAATTTTTTGAGAAGTTCCATTTCACATGACTCCCATCAAATAACAAAAGTTTAGTGGGCTTATAATTGTATATGTATGTAGCTGACTATATATTCAACAGGGAAGAACTTCCATTTGAGTATTAAATGGGAAACAAACATTTCACTTAGAGTCTTGCACATCTCATAATCAGAATTTCCCCAAGACTAGCACCGGCTCCTTCCACTTGCTACCTTGTTTCTCCTGCACCACCCTCTAACATCTGGTGCCACTGCATCTGTACCACCCACTAATATGCCTGGTGCCATTGCATACGTTATGTGTTCTGTGATCTCTGACCCTACACCTTTGTATCCTGATAGCAGGTGAATCAGCACAGTGAACAGAGAATTTCTAGAAACCTTTCCTCTCTGAGGACAATAATCCATAACTCAATGATCCCCAAAAGTGACTAAGATCACATGTATATCCCACTGAACCCAAGCACATGCATTACCAAGTCAAGTCAACTTTGGCCAATCCCAGAAAGGCCCACAGCCACTCCAAGTCACCTAGCTCAAAAGGAAGGGTGATGGAGAAGTCAGAGTAGAAAGAGACAAGACTGTTAACCCATAGCAGATACAATTGCTTACTTTTGTGAATTTGACTGAAAGATATGATCATGTACACCCATGGTGAGGACCCTGAAGCATCACCTTCATTAGTCTCATGCTAAATCCATCTCCACCCTGGATTCTGACATACTCTTGGCTCCACAGAAGACTCTAGGAATAAATGTATCCATGACTGTACTCTTGTAAAAAGAGAGATAGTAGAAGAGAAGACCTAACTTTGCATACAGACCTTGACTCTGAACAGCAGGATTTACCTGCATTTGATACTTGGTGGACTTAGCTATAGAATGGAATGATACCAACCTCTCAAGACCACATTGAGGATGAACAAGATCCTGTATGTTGAAATATACAAAATCAGCATCACTGCAGTTGCACCCTGAAGGAAGGAATGGACCTTCTCTGGTGCCTGCATCCTGGAAGCACTCCATGATCCAACCTCTCCATGGAAATAAGTCAGGGAAGAATATAAAGACATGGTTACATATGACTTTTCACGGGTTAACCTGTGGTTCTGTATGGGTCAAAGAAGGTGAAGGGCTCCTGGAAATTCAAATGCTGATTACTTCGAATCTGATCCCAGGAGGTGGGAGGTGGGGGAGGAAAGGGCTGAGAAGGGTGCTCACAGCTCAATATTGTGTGCACAGCCAGGATTTGTTAGGTAAGCATTTCAGGAGAAGATGACATAAAGAGAAATGTCTCCAGAAAGGCATTACTTTAAAGCAAAGTCCATAAAGCTGAGCTCCCCAGACCCAATGTCCTGTCCCTACTGCAAACCAGTTCTTTCCTGCAGCCTCTGAGCACTGCCAGGAGAATTGAGAAAGGACAGCCCCTAGTGTCTAATCATCACCTGACTGCTGACATTTGCCACTCCCTCCTCCAAGCTCTGCTAAAGGTGAGGAGGTGAGGAAGTGTCTGCACTTAATGAGGAACAAATTAAGTGACAGCTTAAATCTTGTAACGGGTCAGGCGGGTGGTGATGTGAGTGATGCGTTTGCAAGCTGACGATCCATCTTTGTCTCCCCAGAGAAAGGCAGGTCCGCAGAGAGGAGACAGCAGCAAGGATGAAATCAGGAAGAGATCAGCCCCTGCCAGCACACATTGTCATGCAGTCCCTGCAGGCTGACCCTGCTTCAGGCGTTTGGAGGGTCCCCTGGAACTTGGAGCTACAAGGAGCAGGATCCTAATACCCAAAGGAGGCCTCAACAGTGTCAAGAGCTTTTCTCCACTGCACAATCCAACTCGCTGCCAGACCATGTTGTGTTCCTATTGGGCCCCAGGTTTTATCTCTTTTCAATATTACTACATGTGGAAAAATGGAGGCTGCTAAAAGATGCAATGACTTGCCCAGGGTCAGGCAGACCTTGAATTCACAAGTAGAAGGGAGTTCTCTGATTACTGCAAAGTTTGGGGTTTGTTTGTTCTGATATGTCTTGTACTTGTGCATGCGTGGATTTGCCTGGGCATGAACACCCCAGACCCTGAGAGAATTCCCTGGAAAACTAGTCAAATGCAGCAAAAAGAAAAGAAAAGAAAAGGAAAAAGAGACTGTCCATGGTGAACTTGTACTGTGCAGACTCAGCCAACAGAGCCCTGGGGCAGTCAGCCAGCACCAAGCTCCTGACAACCACCCATGAGCTGACGAGCTCAGGGCTCGCTGAGTCCCATGCATCCTGGTCAAACAATGAGGTTTTTGGCTTTAGAAGTCACACTCTTATCTTTAGCACTAACAGTCCTAATGAGGGCTGCCCGACTGGACTTTACTATGAAGTTCCAGTGCTTGCAGCCGTCCCTGGATCATTTCACACCTGGAGATCACCATCCTACATTGCCTCTTTGCTCTGATGGGTATGGTTGTCCCTGTCTTGCTGGACAATAAGCATAGTGTAGTATTCCCATGTCTCAGAGTCTCTGTTTCTCTTTCCTCAGCTTCTAGTCATTGATCTACTGCCTAATTCAGCTTGCTCTCCAGACTTAATCCCTCCAATATAACCTACACACCACTGGCAGATTATATTAACCAAAGCTTAACTTTGATCACCACAAATGCTACCTACAACCCATCAGTAGGAGCTCTCCTCTGCATATGCTCAAATGGCTTATTCCAATATTCACGTCACTCTTTGTTTGAGCCAATTGAGCTACCCTGTGTTCCCTGAGCAGAGAACGTATCACACTATTGGGACTGCTGGGATGTACATGTGCTCTCACCTTGATGGGGCTCCAGGAGCCCTTGGTGAGAATAGAAAGGATTTCTAGATGAACAGAAAACCTGAGTTTTCAAGGGCAGAGGTTTGAGGATCTCCTTGGGAATTGCAAAAGTGAGCAGGTATCCATGAGGACATCTGGAGTCCATCTCCATAGCAAATCAGAAGCCACAGACTGAGGCAAGGAATGTTCACATTCTGAGATGCAGGAGTGCATTTCTCTCCCACACCTGTTCCTGGAGTGTATGTCTTTTTCCATGAAAACTCTTCTGAGAAAAGCAGCTATCAGGCAGGAGGGCCAGGAAGTCGATGTGGCAATATCCCAGTTTGTAGCAGGTGGAAGGGTCCCCCAGGGAGAGAGTGGCTGTTGAAAGGGGAATAAAACAGGCTGAATGCCTGGAGCAAGCAGGAGGGAAAAGCCACCTGGGGACACAGAAATGTTCTTAGAGGCTCAGGTGTCAGGAGGGGTGTCCAGTGCCGGTAAAAAGCTCAGGTCAGTAGTAAGTACTGGAGGATGGTCCATTTTGCACACCAAATGAAGGGAACATGTGAAGCCTGAACAAACGAGGAAATCTGCTGCCCGAGAGCCAACCAGTGGAGTTTCCATATAAATAAATAAATAAGCACATCTGGGCTGCTGCACCATCTGTGAAGTGAGAAGTGTTGGCTCTCTTTCTTCCAGAAGCTCTGCCAGCACGGATGTTCTTTTTCCCTTGCTTTTTTTTTTTTTTTTTTCCATCTCGGATGCTACATGGAAATAAGGCCTGGGACGATGAGACCGTTTTCAGGCTTGAGAGCACACGTCCCAGAGTAGGCTTCAGATCAGACTTGACTTTAGCAAGTGAAAGTAAAGTGAAAAATGAAGGTAATTTGTGTTTGTGCTTCACATGCTTCTCTATTTGCTTTAAACACAGACAATATTTAATAGCGCATGCCTCTTCTAAATCCTCCTGATATTTCTGGATCTGAAAATTGCTGGCGGCCTCGCATAAAAACTTAGGCCAAATTGGTTTCTTTTGTAAGAAAGGGAACAACAGGGAGGGAGGCAAACCTGGGAGGCCGGTGGCCTTTCCCTCTGTTCTTGTCTGTCTGTGACTGTGTAATTACCATCCTCCGAGCTAGGAAATGCAAAGGGGTTTGAACCAAAGAAGTGACAACGTCATGTTCTGGCTGGAGCTGAATATTGGAGCTCTAATGACCATAATTTAGTTTGTTTCTACTTATTACTACACAGGCTGTTAATTGGGATAGAAGAAAGAAAATTGCTGGGAGAAGAAAGTAGAGAAACAAAATTACTCCAGGAAATTGGGAAATAAGTGACATGAACAACCATCAGACTAAAATAAGTACCAGGAAAGAAGGAAGATGAACAGGAACACACATGTTTTATGCAGGGATTCAAAGCCCACTAGCAATGGACTTGTGTGCATGTCTTCAAGCAGTGACCCAGCCTGAAACCCACACATCTCTGTGCTTATTCTGCAGGAGAGATGAGTTCAGCATTTCTGCAAAGTGAGTTTACTCCCTACCTTATGAGAAACAATTCCAACCAGGTACAATGGAAGACAGACCCTGGGAGAACCCAGGCCTGCTGCCCAACAGCAGTTGAGTCACAAGGGGAAGAGATGATGGGATCTTCACACTTCATCTAATAATTACAGTGATAAAGCTGTAACCCATGACTTACATCAGAAAGAAACACACTTCGCCAGTAGAAGGCCAGATACTGAACAGTTCAGACCCTGAGAGCCATCGATTTCTGATGTAATAACCCAACTCCTGGATTGAAAGAGGAAGGCAGCCACAGACCACACACAAAGGGGTAGTTGAGATCCAATACGGCTTGACCACCATGGCCACATTGGGTCCATGGGCCATGGTTTGCCAACCCCTACTTTTTTTTTTTTTTTTTTTTTTTTTTTTTTATAAAGCTTTTATTTAAAGAATATAAATTTCCAAAGAACAGCTCATGGACCACAATGGCTCCCCCCCCACACAACTTCTCTCCCTCCCCCCACCCTCCCCTTTCCCGCTCCCTCTCCCCTTCTGTTCACATCAAGATTCATTTTCAATTCTCTTTATACACAGAAGATCAATTTAGTACATATTACGTAAAGATTTCAACGGCCAACCCCTACTTTAAATAATAAAAGCAAACCCTGTTTGCCAGTCCCTCACCACTTGCACATCACCCTTCCTTACTTGGTCACTAGGTCATCTCTGTAGTCAGTGTAGGGATCTATCGACAGCTTGGACAAGCAGAAGTTTGGGTTCACAGGAAACAAGAATGCTGCAAGGTCACACAGTCTGTGGGCAGAAAATCCCAGGGCATGACTCCCTGTGTGCCTTGAATCACTGCACATCTGAGCCAGTTCCTCACGCTGCTGCCTCTGCCAGCCAAGAGTCGCTAGCTGGACAGCTGCATCCACCTTATCACTCTCTGTCCTAGCCCTGCATCATCTTTCATGGGAAGCATCTCCCCTGTCCGGCTCTGTGTCTGCTCTGCTGCCCCAGTGAGCTCTTGGAAAGTCAGATTTTAGCAACACACACTTCTGCCGAAAGCCCTTCCATATTTCCCCAGAGCCTGCAAGCAAGGGTCCAATCTTCCTCACGCAGAACACGGCCTCTGCCAGACTCTTCATCTTCACCCCCTTCCTGTGATCCCCTAAACCTCAGCAATTTCTAATTCATGAAATGCCTCCAAATCATCACATTGTGGCAGAACTGGGTACCTCTGAACAAAAAGCCCAACCCTTCACCCCCACCCCTTACTCACACCAGGGTTTCTGTCCTGGGGAGCCCAAGCGTTACAGAAGACTTTAACATTCCTAGGAGTTAGAAAACCTGGGTTCTGAGTCTAACTTTGTCGGAGACTGGTGGCCCTCTACTGGGCAGCTGCCCTTGCACGCTGAGTACAATCTCTTGTAGAGAGCATGCCTTTTGACACAACCCCACACTCAGCAGCCAGGGCTCCCCTATGGCTATAAACAGCCCCATAGGGTAATGTCTTCCTCTGCCTCTTATTTGCAAGCCTGTGCCAAGGTTAACAACCTGTGAATGTCGATCGCCTGGGTGGATAAGTGGACGAATCAGTGAACAAGTCACAGATGAGGAAACTGAGAAATGCTTACCTGGGTTTCTTGTGAAAAACAGATCAAACAGAAAAGAGTTCACATCTTTCCATTGCTACAACATAGAAGTTAGACAATTCCCCAGGTGTGTTATTTAGATTACAAATGACAAAATTAACATTCCCTAAGATGACCTGTGCTGATGGTGCATGATTTGCAGGTAAGGGGGGAGGGAAGGTCCTTGCATGGTTGAGCTCTCTCACACTGATGCAGAATCTGTGACAGCTGACTTGACAATAAACTCCCAGCTCAGAAGCACCACAGTCCAATTATTTCAGCTATAGTCAAGCCTGTTGGCATTGCACATACAGAAGAATGAACAGCAAACCCATATTAATAAGATAGAAAAATAAATGCAATCTGCAGCAAAGCATACTAACAAGGATCTCAGCAGACGACAGAATTAAGATTTCACAAAACAACTAGGCTGGGCAGGGCTCTTTTCTAGTGTGGCCAGAGAACATATGGAGAACCTGTGAGCTGGAACATCAAAGTCTCTTGTCCTGCCTCAGGGCTCAGCAAGTCATTTTACATACCTGAGACTCTGTTTCTCATCTGTACCATGAGAGTAATAACCTATGTCCTCCCTACATCACAGAGGTCTTGTGAAAGTTTAATGAGGTGAAGACTGTGACCTCATTTGTTAAACTGTAAATCACTTTAAAGAGGAGAGGAGGCACCCTAACTTTCATGCCTCTGTTTCAATCTAGCAATTATTTTTCACTGAAGGACAGCAAGATGCTTCCCACATAATGACAATGCATTGAACATTTAGCCTTCTGTTTGAAACAGAACATAAATGCATTTGCTAGCCCCAAAACATAATTGGGGAGAGGCAAGGACACAACCATGAAATGTCATATGCTAATAGGAGCTCCCTAAGGGATGGTGTATTGAAATCAGATTTCAAAGGAGAGAATCCATTCTACCCAATTAGTAAAGACTGATCAATTCCTAAAAATGATCTCCTCCCAAAAATAAATACCAAAATCTCAATCATGTCTTTTCCAACATTCATGAAGCATTCAAATTAGACAAATCAATCCAGGGAGCACTAATTGACTACCAACACACGTCAGGGACTGTGCTAGGAGCTAAAAATACAGCCGAATCCTGAGCTCACAGTCCAACAGGGCAACTGGGGAGAAAACTAAGTATTCTAGAACAGTGTGAGAGGAGCTGATGCTGAGGTCTGAGCAAAATGCCAAAGCAGCACAGAGTGGGAGGCCATTCCCTTCGTATCTGTGGGTGATCATTTTCCAAACCACCAAGAGCATGGCTGTCCATGGCACAGCTAGCGTGGCCCCCATGCATTCCATTTTGTTTCTGAGATCATGGAGAAGTACCTCCCACCCCTACTTAAATATGCTGTTCTCAGCTTTGGAGAAACACAGGGCATGCAACCCATCACTAGTGGGTTCCACATGCATTAGGGTTTTCCAGAACACTATCTGATTCCGTGTTGTAAACTTCCTTTTGTGCTGTCTCAGAAAGAGTCCCCGTCCATATTCTTGCACCTCACTCAACAGCAGGCTTCTGTGATTTGTTATGGGAATCTTAGTGGTGGGGGTGGGGTGGGCAGGTGCCATCTCTGGAATTTTGGGCCTTCTCCCTGGGTCCTTGAATCACAGCACGTTTAGTCCTCTGACCTCTTCCCTGTGTGAGGTCGAGGACCCAGCACTTGGTCCTCCCATTCTGTCCTGAGCTGTGGTCCTCCCCAGCCCCTTCCTCCAGATGCTGCCGTGAGTATTTACCAATGCCTTGGATGGCAGACAACGAGCCCACTGCCCTGCAGATTAGGGCCGCATTCTGCAGCGAGGGAAAGATGGGGCAGTGTCTCGTCCTATTCCAGCTCCACATTCCGATCTTCTATGCGCCTGCCCTGACATAGAAGATAGAGCTCTCAGGGTTTGGGGAGCAGCCTCGGGGGTTTGGGGGAGCAGCCTCGGGGGTTTGGGGGAGCAGCCTCGGGTGGTGTGCACCCCTCAGTTGCAGCAGCACCAGAGGTGTCCCTGTGTTCATGAATTCACACTCAGCCTTCAGCAATACGCAGGCTCTTCCAGCATCATGCTGGTCACCGTGAGTGTCCATGCCAAGTGGCCCGGTGCTCACATCTCTCTTGAAATTATTGTCTGTCTCCCCACAGATTCTCCCTAAGTTGTTATCTCTGTAACCGTAGCTGTCGGACTGTCTCAAAAACAGTCCTGAATTTGAAATGAGCCCAACTCCTTTTCATTGCAAAGTGGCAGTGGTCCTCTTGCAGCTCTCCCCAGCCCGGGGAGGCAGCCAGATTCAGAATGCATTTATAGTTAGCTTCATTTTAGTTCTTAAGGCTTGGTTTCAATAAGCTAAAAACCTATCCTAACTGGAATGCCTTATAGATCGTGAAACTTCCTAAAAACTTTAAAACTCTTATCACATGTCTAACTCCACAAAATCTTTTAACCATTGTACACACATAATTATAGAATTTAAAGGGATTATTGCCTAGACCCAACAAACACTGGCTTTGAAGACTCCTTTTCTCTTTGGGCTCCTGAAGTGATTATAATGAGAATAATTTGAAGGGGGACAGAAAAAAAAGAGCTTTTCTTCTAGAATAGCAAGAAGTAGCTGCGACTGTGTGAGAATGAGAAGTCATTCTATTTTGATTGTGCTTTACTTTTTTGCCACTTTAATACTCAGAGCGATTTTATTTTTAGTTCACTTTTAATTAGTTGTGCAGAAGAAGACAGTTCCAGGCAAAGGAAAAACAGTTATGCTAGCCAACTCAACTCAATACTAACTGAAGTCTAAAGCCAATTCAATACTAACCAGTTATGCTAGCCAACTCAACTCAACACTAACTGAAGTCTAAAGCCAATTCAATACTAACCAGTTATGCTAGCCAACTCAATACTAACTGAAGTCTAAAGCCAATTCAATACTAACCAGTTATGCTAGCCAACTCAACTCAATACTAACTGAAGTCTAAAGCCAATTCAATACTAACCAGTTATGCTAGCCAACTCAACTCAACACTAACTGAAGTCTAAAGCCAATTTAATACTAGCCAACTCAACTCAATACTAACTGAAGTCTAAAACCAATTCAATAGTAACCAGTTATGCTAACCAACTCAACTCAGTACTAACTGAAGTCTAAAACCAATTCAATACTAACCAGTTATGCTAGCCAACTCAACTCAATACTAACCGAAGTCTAAAGCCAACTCAATACTAACCAGTTATGCTAGCCAACTCAGTACTAACCAGAATCTAAAGCAAATTCAATACTAATCAGTTATGCTAGCCAACTGAGTACTGACTAGTACTAACTAGTACTAACTCAGTACTAACTAGAATATAAAGCCAACTGAACACTAACTAGCTATCTCAGTATTAACTAAGGTCTAACAGTGATGAGCACGCATGGACTGAACTAATGACAAACAACTCAGTACGGGGATCAGTGAAGGTTCACCAGAGCAGTTAGGATCCTTGAAGGTTCAGATGCAAAGAGGTGCTTGGCATGGTCCCTGGCTCACAGTCGATAACTAAGTCCTGACTCTTTAAGTCTTATTCAGCAGACTGCTACTGGAATCTTCTGTTGTCCAGTCTGCACAGGAAGGGGACACAGACATTATCCCTGCTCCCTGGGGCTCCAGAGCCAGAGCACTACTGGTGGCAGGAAGGACCCTCGACCCAGAGCCAGGAGTGGACTAGCCCAGCATGCGATGGCCCTGCAATGGGGAGAGGGGGCTGAGAAGGCAGAGCAGGGCCCTCCTGAGCTCCATTTCCAGTCCTCCAAGCCTGACATTCTCCTCAGCGCCCCAAGTCACGTGTGCACATGCCTGGGCCCAGGTAAGAAACAACTTCACTTTTCCCATCCAGCCTCCACCTTCTCCATCAGCCCTGCCCCCAGGCCTTCTCTCTGAGGACAGACATGCTGAACTGTGGCTGTGTTTCTAGCACCAGGAAGCAGTGATGTCCTGGGTTGACAGGAGCAGCCTCCTCCCCTGGCCCAAGACCACCTGCAGCCTCAGTCCCAAAGCAGACCCTAACTCCTGTTCCATCCAACGTCAGGATGAAGATGGCCGGCTCAGGAGCTGGAGCCCACCACCAGCTAACCAGGCTGTGCCCCAGCCCCTTTCCTGGACTGAGTCATCACAAAGCAGCTCCTTCTGTATTCCTGAGACAGCCTCACCTGCCAGGTGCCCATTCTGTCCTGCTTCCTTGCTCTGCATGGGCCTCTTCATTCCACATGATCCAAGTTCTGCAGTGATTACGTTCCGGCCCACACACTGGGCCTCAGTTGATAAGATACCGTGTCCCTCTCTCAATAAGCTTGCTGCCTGGGGTGGGCCACAGCGAGAATCATGTGCCCTGGGAAGTGTGAGGCAGGGAGTAGGGGGTGCCGGGGTCCCAAACTCAGCCTGCTGGGCACCGGGGCCAAGCCGAGAAACCATCTCAGAGGCAAATATCTGAGTGGAACTCCAAGGGAGCTGCAGAGTGGAGCAGGTGAAGGGGTTTTACAATCAGGATAAGATTCCCCAGGTGAGAGGGGAGGCTATACCTAAGGAATCGTAAACTGCTCAGTGCTGCTGAGTCTTTCTCCAAACCTGGCGCACTGCCTCCTGCCCCGGGGGCCCCCACCTGCAGTCCCCGCTGGGGCTGCCTCCTCTCATTTGGCACCATCCTCTCTGGGGCCTTGTCTGCTGGGCTCCTTCCCCATTTCCTATGGCAGGGCCATCCCTGCTGTCCAGTCAGCGCCAATGACTCATCCACTCTGAGGTCCCAGGTGCCCTACCACAGCCATTTTCTCTCTGCAATGGCACTGAACTCTCAGCCAAGAGGGGCGGGGGAATTGGAGGAGGGTCTGATGGATCCACGAGCTCCTTGCAGGCTGCTGTCAGATGACAGGACAAGTGCCCGCTGCCTCCCAGCACAGGGACCACAGGCTGGACACATGCCCTGCCTTTAAACTGAGAGCCTGGGGAGCTTCCAGGGCACCTTGTAAACCAGCCAGTGACAACGCCGACAGCCCAGCAGGTGCCTGGGGAGCAGATGGAGAGAGGCAGGCAAAAACCCGGACATACCTTCACCCACATGTGCACAACAAGCCCAGGTGATCCGGGCACAGGAACAGGCATCTGCCCCTGGCAGCCAGACAGGCCCAGCCCTGGCCACACAGCGGAGGCCTGAGGTGCCCTGACCTGGGAGCCTCAGGCCCTGGATTTCAGCCCAACCGCAACCCTAACCAGACGTGAGGCCTCAGCAGGCTCCCTGCCCTCTCTGACCTCAGTGGTGTCATCTGAGAGTTACCCCAACATCTAGCTTCCTGCTGCCACTTGGGGTCTCCTGGACTAGCTTGTTCAGCTCAGCAGCACTGCAACTGTCCCAGGGCTCACCTCAAAAAAGAATGTGGTCCTCCTGCCTTCTAATGCCCACTCCATTTTATACCTTGTATAACATCTCCCTTCCTTAATTTCCTCCCTCCCTCGCTTCCTCCCTCCCTTCCAGACCTAAGCTCTGCTGCAGGTCCACAATCCTCTATTCAAAATCCAAACTTCCTTGGCTTTTAGAAAGGATGCAATGCCTATCACGCACATAAGGCGCCACCCAGCGAGTCCCAGACAGGATCCCCTGCACTCCACAAAGCAGCGGTTCTGCAGAGAAGCATATGAATGCGAGCACGCCCTGAAATGGGATACAGATGACTCAGCGCGGATCAGAACAAACACGGGGGCTGCAGATCAGGGGTACTGAAGCCCACAGATGGAGGCAGCAGGGGAGAGTAGTCCTACTACCCTCTGGGGACCAGTGACAGACGAGCCTTGGGGAGGAGGCTCAGTGAAATAGGCAGCCGATGATGGTGTGACAGGTGGACAGACCCCAGCCTGGGTTCCCATCTTCATGCTAGGGGCAGTGCCATAACCTGAGCCTCAGTTCTGTCTGTGAACACAGCTCCTGGTGCTGACCACAGGGCTGTGACGATGACCTGAGACCACAAGGAAAGATGAAGTTAGGGAGTGACAGAACCAAGAGGGTGGAGTGGGGGCTCCTCTGGGCCTGCCCTGCCCTGCTTTCTTCCACAGAATAATGTCCAGGTCTGTCTGCCTCCCCTCCCCCAGTGAGCCCTGCAGAGTGTACGCTAGGCCTTTTCTCTCCATCTCCCCAGTGCCTAGCAGAGGGTCTTGTAGGGAGGTTCTCATAACTGTGTGTTGAATATGTGAATGACGGAATGAGTTATTGAGAATGCGCTCAACAATTATTTGGAAGCTGAACAATGCACACATCCCACATTTACCAAGGCAGTGGCCTCTTGTTCAGCTGTCTGTTCCCCAAGCGACTGCCCCTAGTCGGTCATAGCCACAGTGATAACAGCCACAGACCCAGGCAGGCATCCATTACTGACCTGAGCAGATTTGCGTGCAAGGAGCCCTCCTGGAGAAAAGTGAGGAATTTACAGCCACAGCGGTCTGTCAGGCAGGTGCCGGAGAAGACAAGGAAGCAAGGGCAGCTTTCTGCCAGCATTCTGAGTTGGACATACCTGGTGTGGAGTCCAGCTGGTCCCTGGGGTGAGAGACCTGACCCTCCAAGGGCCTCAGTTTCCCCTTTATAAGAAAACAAACAGAACCTGCCTCCCAGTACGGAGAGCACAAAGGCAGCAGCCAGACGGGAGCTGCTCCTGCTGCACGTGGCTGAGGATGACTCTTTAAAGCGAGGTGCAGCCTCAGAGAATCACCGTAATTAAGTTAATGGCTTTAATACGTGGTGCAATTAAAGCACCTATATTTGTCTCGGGCATTGGATCACATTTCTCTTGACACCACCCCAGGTGTCACTGGGGGACTTCCATCAAGTCAGTGATTGATGGGTGGCAGATACCAATTAAGGAGCAACCCAGGTTTATTTTGTCATCCTTGGCTTTTTCTAGAAATGTTCTTTCCCGACTCCCTCAGAATGTTCAAGTCCTGTCTGTGTTTTCAAGAGCCAATTAAAATGCGGTCTTCCCAAGAAAACTTTCTTCTTCCAGGTCCCACCCCCTGTAAATTCTCTCTCGGTCCTGACTGCCTCCCGCAGGGCCCTGGGCACTGATGACAGTGCTCTCCCTTCTTAACCGGGAGCATCTTCAGGGTGGAGGCCTGGTGTGACTCATCCTTGTCACTGGTACTCAGAACAGAGACTGACACTTAAAATATCCCCAGCAGCTAAGCAACCCGTTATATAAAGCTGTGAGAGAAAAAGAAGCCTGCTCCCAGATGCACTACAGCATCTTGTGACATCCCTGCAGCCCCTCTCTTTCCAGTGGGACACTGATACACTAAGACCAGACTCGTGTGCTTATCTCTGCTTGGTGGCTTTCGATCCAAGGTGTGAGGCCACACAAGATACCAGAAGACTTTCCCAGGTTCCCCGGTGCATGGAGGATGTTGATGGAATCATTTTCCCAACTGTGGACTGCTAAACACTCTTTCTTCAAATTCTGCCTAAGAACAGCCCAGGGAGGAGGCTGCCATCCTGGTGGCTCCCTTCTCCCAGCTCGCATTTCACAGCAGCCACACTTTCCTCACTGTACAGAGGCAAGCCTGCCCTTCCTCCATCCCAAATCCCCCCATGCTCTGGGGCACCGGCAGCAGGCTTTCCAACAACCAGCATCCAGAAGTCTCCTTGAACATGGTGCTGCAGATCAGCCCAATCCATTTAAGACATAAAGTTTTGTTTTGTTTTTTTTTTTTTTTTTGACAGGCAGAGTGGACAGTGAGAAAGAGAGACAGAGAGAAAGGTCTTCCTTTGCCATTGGTTCACCCTCCAATGGCCGTCACGGCCAGCGCGCTGCGGCCGGCGCACCGTGCTCATCCGATGGCAGGAGCCAGGTGCTTCTCCTGGTCTCCCATGGGGTGCAGGGCCCAAGCACTTGGGTCATCCTCCACTGTACTCCCTGACCACAGCAGAGAGCTGGCCTGGAAGAGGAGCAACCTGGTGCCTGACCAGGACTAGAACCCGGGATGCCGGCGCCACAAGGCGGAGGATTAGCCTATTGAGCCACAGTGCCGCCAGTTAAGACATAACTTTCAACAACGTAACTTTTTACATTTGGTTAACAGGTGCAAAAAATTGCAATGTATGTATTCTGAAAATGGCAAATTAAAAATAATAGTAATCCAATACAGAAAACAGTGTAAACACTTAAGTGCCTTAATATATAAGGGTAGTTAAATATTTAAATTTCAAATTATGTGCATATTTTTGATGCAGATGATTAATAAAAGATTTTTAAGTGTAAAAACATATTAATTTGAAATTCTGAAGGAGAAGAGAAATGGAAATTCCAAGTTAAGATAAAAAAAATTTGCAACTGTTAAAGAATAATTTATTCATGTATTTTTAATGGATAATGAGTATAAAATAACTATGTTTATATATTCTATTGCATACATTAAAAGAAGAGATAGTACATTTTTATTATTATATGTCAATAGTTCACAGTAAGCTATAAATTATATCATTTTCAGTTCTTTATAAGCCCAATTCAAATGGATAGATATCAACTTAAAGAACATAAGCTGATTTAAAATTATTTTAAAGTTCATTCCATGTTTCTTTTATCTTGACTTCTATATATTAATAAACCAAATAACTGCTGAATTTTTAAAGGCTTATTTTATTTATTTGAAAGCAGAGTTACAGAGAAAGAGGAGAGAGAGAGAGATCTTCCATCTGCTGGTTTACTCTCCAAATGGCTGCAACAGACAGGGCTGGGCCAGGATGTTGCCAGAAGCCAGGAGCTTCATCTAGGTCTCTCACATGAGAGTGCAGGAGCCCCAAAATTGGGCCATCCTCCACTGCTTTCCCAAGCACATTAGCAGGGAGCCAGATTGCAAGTGGAGCAGCTGGATCTTGAATCCGTGCCCATATAGGATGCTGGCATTGCAGGCTGTGACTTAACCCATTACACCACAAAGCTGGCCCTGATCTCCTGAATTTGGAGATAGCACAGGAAACAAGAAAAACACTAGGCATGAAATAGAAAGTCAAAGAAATCACAGTGGTGTGTTGAGAGAGTACGGTAGGCAGAAACTTGGGAGCCCTAGTTCAAGCCCTCGCTCTGTCTGTAAAAATCATGTGACCTTGAACAAGTCCCTGTCTTATCAGAACCCGTTTATCCACAAAATGAGAGAAGAAGACAGTAGGTTTAGCAAGGCTCTTTAAAGCTTTAAAATACTCCATTGCCTAATTTGCAATACTGGCTGAGAGAGATTAAATACACCCAAAATTGACTCAGTCTGAATTAAATTCTTCAGATAAAACCTTTCCCAGGCCCGTGTTCTCTGGAGAAAGAAGGGATAAAAGATGCTGAGTGTCCCTTTGCCTGCAGTCCATAGGGCCACCTCACGGTCTAGTTAGCAAGAAGAGGGAGTATAGGGAAGAGCTGGTGGCCTCCACACCCTCCCCAGCTCAACATCTGTCTCAAGACCATTGAGAGAACAAGAGAGAAAAGGAGCAGGCAGGGCAGAAAAGGAAGGACAGGCATCTATTCTCCCTGAGCCCCACTTCAAGTCCAAGAAGCAGCAAATGAGGCAGCTTCCCAACTGAATCAAAATGACTCAGAAAGACCAGCCACTGGATTTCTGAGGCAGAGAGTGGAGAGAAGCAGTGACATCACCAAGCCAAACAAGACCACTGCTGCTTCCCGGAAGTTGACGTTTCCTGGGATGCTGGACTCTTGGGTTCAGTGCAGACCCTCATCAGAAGTGTGCTGCCCTTGCACTTCACCTCTCTCTGCTTAGCTCTCTACACTCTCTCTCCATTGTTCAGCACGTCTTGAGATACATATGATCATCTCTTTCCATAAATGAGCACATACATGCTCAGGGCCACTATTGAAGCCACATCTGCCAGTTTCTAAAACCTAAGCATCAGAAAACTTAAATCCCAGCACATTCCACTACTCTCTAAGCTGTGTAGCTTCAAGAGGGCCCATACAAGCTGAGATGCTCACATCTACCCTTGCCAGTAAGATCTTTCTCATGCCCACTTTCCAGATGAGGAGACTGAGAGAACACATAGGTAACATCTATATAATGATAGGCGGCGTAGCTTGAAAACAAACCCTGCAAAGCTGTTGTGATAAGTGCTGTACCCTGTTTAAGGGAACAGATGTTAAGAATGGTTACCACTACCGCCTCTGTATCTTTCAGACCATCACAGAAACGCACCCATGTTCTTACTTCTAAGGAACCACCATACTGATCCAACTGAATAGGATGTGCCACGTGCTCTTCTCTTTGAGAGGGGACTTGTTTTTTTTTTTTTTTTTTTTGCCAGGCAGAGTTAGACAGTGAGAGAGAGACAGACAGAAAGGTCTTCCTTCCGTTGGTTCACTCCCCTACTGGCTGCTACAGCCAGCATTGTGCCGATCTGAAACCAGGAGCTGGGTACTTCCTCTCAGTCTCCCATGAGGGTGCAGGAACCCAAGCACTTGGGCCATCCTCCTCTGCCCTCCCAGGCCACAGCAAAGAGCTGGACTGGAAGAGGAACAATTGGGACTAGTCCCCAGTGCCCCAAGCAGGACTAGAATCCGGGGTGCTGGCGCCGCAGGCGGAGGATTAGCCAAGTGAGCCATAGTGCCATCCTTGAGAGGGGACTTGTGATGCATGTCTCCTGGATGTGTTCCAGGGCACCCTATAGTCAACACTTCCAAGCAACACTTTCTACACAGTGATCGGTTACACACCAGTGTTTTCACAACGTGTTAATAGATTCCAAAACCGTATTGTGGACAAATAGATCTGATACTGGGATTAACACTTTCTTGAAGATTCACATTGTCCATTAAGATATTAAAAGGTCTGCTTTCAGATGTGTTCTGTGTTTCATTTGGCAGTGGATAAATTCATCCACTGCTCTTCATGTGATTTTGGTACTGGCTGATACAATGCAAAGCAATGGTGTAGAGTAAGGAAGAAAGGAAAGCAAGGGCAAATAATGAGCAAACATCAATATTTTAGGGATAAGAAGAGAAAAACTCCAATACAGAGTTTGAGAAGAGTCTAGTGGAGATATGATGGTAGAAATAGAGATAATGGAGATGTGGGAGCCAAGGAAGAAGAGAGTTTCAAAAAAGGAGACCTGATCCACAGTGTCAGCTGTGGCTGAAGAATCAGAAGGAGCCAAACTAAGATACAGATCCCAGCGACTGTCCACAGGGAAGCTGGGCAGGGCAGCAGATGAGAAGCAACCCAGATTGCAAGGACAGGAAATCATGACCCCTCCCTCCTCCCTCTCCTGGTCATCTGACCCTCCTGTTCCCTTCCTAAACAACCCACTGCTACATGCATTGATCACACTGCATAAAGCAGGTCTCCTCTCTGGCTGAGGGGCTGGGAATGAAGGGGCTGCAGTGTCCAGTGAGGATTGGAACCAGAAGAGGATGAGGCAAGTGTTCTCATGCCCAGGCCAGTGGAGATGGCAGTGAATGGCCAAGAACAGGAAGTGGGAGCCTGAGCTGGTGCCGCTGAGCTGCCCAGGGTGGGGCATGCAAGGATGCCAGGTTGGCTACACACAGGGAGCGGATCAAATTGAGATACTTCAACAGTGGAAGTCGTGGGTTCTCGCCTCTAGAGAAGGAAGTTGCAAATATGGAAAGAGAGATAACTAAAGTGGACCTCTTTGTATTGATTTGATTTATACACATTGTGTGAACTTGAGGTTTCCAATATACAGCACATCCAAAAATGTAGTTTTAAGCTGCGATAACGTCAGAGAATAAATGCTGAAAACTTACCAAACACACCATTTTACGTTTCGTTTTGTGAACTTTGGATTTCACTTTCTGTGGTTCCTCTGCCGAGGAACCAAAAGACGTGACAAGTAGCTGTCATACACGACTCTAAGTAGATTCATGTGCTCCACAGGCCAACACTGGCAGAACTGGCAAAACTGAAATTGGACAGAGGATTCTAGGGTAGAAAGGTGTCAGTGCTAATTTTGTTATTTTGTATGTAGATCGTGGCAGTGTGGAGGACTGTCTGTGTGTGCAGAAATAAACTCTCACTATTTGGGTGTGACAGGGCATCAAGAGAGCAGTCTGCTAGCAAATGCTTCAGGAAAATGTTTTCTGTACTGTGGTTGCAACTTGGCTGCAAACTTGAGACTGAAATTTTTTCATTAAAATAAAAAGGAAGGGCTGGTGCTCTGGCACAGTGAGTTAATCTGCCGTCTGCAGCACAGGCATCCCATATGGGCACAGGTTCACAGCCCAGCTGCTCCACTTCCTATCCAGCTCCCCGCTAATGCACCTGGGAAAGCAGGGGAGGATGGCCCAAGTGCTTGGAACCCTGCAGCCATATATGAGATCTGGAAGAAGCTCCTGGCTTTGGCCTGGCCCAGCCCCAGCTGTTGTGGCCATTTTGGAAGTGAATCAGTGAATGGAAGATCTCTCTGTCTCTCCCTCTCTCTGTAACTTGACCTTACAAATAAATAAATAAAGCTTTAGAAAAATAAATAAATAAAAGGGAAACATTGATTCTTAGGAAAGTCTAGTTCTTCATCTGTCAAGTTGGAATGTAGGTGCCTATTGAAAGAATAACACGCATGTAACCTGGGAAAACACTTTGCAAACATGGGACAGTAATTACAGAATGTCTGGAGAGATGCTGGAGGACAGCTGCGCCCAGGAAAATTCTGGCTGCTCCAAAGACAAGAAAGTACCTGGCTCCAAGTGGGCAAGGTCAAGTGAATGGCAGGATTACTTGCGTGTTTTCCTTCTTTCTGAAGACAGGCAGCTATCGCGGTATTTGGAGGCGAGGGGCTCAGCCCCTGCCCTCATGTTTCCTTCCCCAGCATCTGCCAACTTTTGCAAAGCCCGCCCAGAGCAGTGGCCTCTGCTTAGCTGTCCAAACTCTCAGAGTCTCCTAGGAATAGTTCACCTTTCAGGGCCCTTCTTCCCCTTCAGGTGTCCCTGTGCAAGGCCTCTGTGCACTCAGCAATAAGAGCAGCTTCATTGTAAAACTCCACAACAACGAGTAGAGCAATTTGAAAAGAAAAGAAAAAAAGTCATAGGACAACTGAACGGTTGGGTGGAGGTGAGGTGGAGAGAATGTATCCCCATACCTGTTGATCTCTACTGCATTTAAAATCATGTGACTAGATTTGTGGTTCTCATGCAGAGGGCAGGAGGCAGTTCTGATCCCTGGAGGATATCTGGCAGTATCTAGAGACATCACTACTTGCCATAACTGGGGTGAGGAGGGTTACTGGCATCCAGTGGGTAAAGGCCAAGGTTGCCCCTCAGTATCTTGCCATACACAGAACTGTCTCGTATGACAGTGTAGGAGGACATTGCAAAATTTCATGGGAAAATGGAACTAGAAGATACACTTATTTTTGCTGCAAAAATTTGTTCATGAACTTTTTAAAGATCCTTTGTATGCATGGACTTCAAAAATGTTTGCATCAAAATAAACATCTTTTCATTGTATTTGCCACAGACTTCCTTGCAGCCAATGTGTCAACAGTGCTATGGTTGAGAAACCCGGGAAGTTATTGTCTAACAAAAAAAGTCAACAAATGGCTGCCTATTTGGTATCAGAAATTACATATTTATACTACATACCATGGAGGAGGCAGCTGTTGGCATTGTTATGGGCTAAGCCATGTATAGGTCATAGGATGTGAGCCCCTAATTCTCACACCCAGCCTGTCACACAGCGTGTAACACCTCCAGCTTACACTGCTCCAGGCAATTGTAGCCAGAGGCAAAAAACAAAGATCTTGAGGCAGAGAGAGCATGGAAAAACAGAGAATGGCTTGGGATTATGTGGTCAGAAGACCAGAATTTAATTATGGCTCTAATGATTGCTGTTTCACAATTGACCATGTGCCTTTCCTTGTCTGTAGAATGTGGCAAAGGTCATCACATCGTTGTCCATGCCAGTCCTGGCCTGGCTCTTGGTTGGCTTGTGCCCACAGACCAGGGGACACATGCAAGCAGACTTGGAAGGCCAGTGTGTGCGTGTGTGAAGCTGTGACTCAGGTCCCTCAGGTTTCTTTCTGATCGTTTACTTGCTCTTGAAAACTCCTTGCTTCAAATGCAAGCTTAAGTATATGCTTCTGGCCTCTTTGTTTGCACCCGACCTTTGAACCTCCCTGTCTCAAAGGCTTTCAGGCTGAGCCCTGCTTTGAACGTCCTCTGCTTTTCTGATCCCTGGCCCTCTGTCACTACACTTAAGTCAAGACTGATTTCACACCTATATCCTGCTGAGAGCCACCAGCCATTGTGAGACATCAGATGTGGGACAACCTGTACATTCCTGTGTGCTCCAAATAGCCAGGAAGACTCTCCCCTCTGGTACATCGCATTATGTTCCATATCCTTAGGGTGTGGCACCCAGCCTTGTGTGCAGCTGATGTTCAGGAAATGCTCACTGTTGGAGAGGAAGCTCAGAGGGACCGGGCAGGAGAGGGGAACATGGCATAAGATACCATACTTGTTCTCACTACCCATTGTGGAGAGGGTAGGGTAGATGCCTCCAGGAGGGCAGGCAGAGAGCCACCTCGGGGAATGAACCCATGTGTGACGAACGGACACGTACTCTCCACCCTGCCTCCCCCATGGTCTCAGAGTCTTCCCTCTGCACTGACCTCATTAGCCCGCACCCCCTGGGTGATAGGTGTTCATTTTCCATGACTGCACATCCAGAGAAAGACAGTTGGGGATGAGATAAGTCCAGGTTCTGCCTCTCCTGAGAACTGATTGAAGAAAGCAGAAGTATTGGCCCTAAAGGAGAGAGAACTTGGGCTGAAAACCTTACTAGGGACATGAATTAGGACGGAAGGGGTGATTTGAGCTCAGGGTAAATTTGAGACGTCCACAGCAAGGAGGCTGGGCCTTTTAAACCATGAATGAGTGATGACATGGAAGGATGGTGATGGAGCTAAAAGGAATTCCACAAGGAAATCTGGTCATTTCAGAAATCCATCAAATGCCACTCAAGAGCAAGCTCACCTGGATCCTGGCTCTGCCACCAACTTGCCGAATGGCATTGAGTGAGTCGCCCGATGTCACTGGGCCTCTGTCCAGTCATCTATAAAAGGGGATAATTATACCCATAAGCATCGAAGTGGGATAAAAGCTGCAAGCTCATTTTGACGAAGGGTATGGGTCTCCACCCCCACCCCTGGACTGCCACGTCTCAAGAACACCTGCCCTCCTGTCTGTCTCTGTGGCAGCTTTTCCCACCAGGGTCCCCATGCTACTCTAGTCTCAGTCCCACCATCTGTGCAGAAGGGGAATTTTCTTTGAGTGAGAGCAGCAGAGAGAGAGCCTCTGATTTAATGAACTCAGTGGGCCACGTTGGGCTGTCTGGAGGAAGATCATATTTTATTGAAAAAGGGAGAACACAAACACAGGCCTGCTGAGCCCTGTTTATTCCTCCTCTGATCCTGGCAGTCGTGAGCAACAAGCTGAGCACACAGGGCCAACCGCACCCTCCTGCTCCCCCGGGGCCTGGGAGCAGCACAGCCTTTAGGGCTGGCAGGCAGAGGAGACAGTGCACCCAGCCCAGGCAGCAGCTGGAGGAGAGTGGGACCACAAGGGCGGGGGTGGGTGGGGAAGCCCATGCCTGGAACTTTCTCGTCGGTGACTGGAAATGAATATTGCAAGTTCTCCGAGCCCCAGAGTTTTCAGCCATGGAACTGGGGGGAGCATGGTCACCCTGACCTCCGTGGTTGCTGGGGAGGACACAGCAGTGGTGTGGGGGGGGGGGAGCATGTGTCCAACTTCCCCCACTTCCCAGGTAACAGGATAGCACACTGTCAAACAGAACATGGGTTCTCAGATGCTAACCTTATACTTAAAGGCAAGTAAATGAGCCCCAGTAGTCTGTTAACAAATATTTTTTAACATTTATTTATTTATTTGAAAGAGAGTTACAGAGAGGCAGAAGAAAGGGCAGAGAGAGAGAGAGAGATCTTTATCTACTAGTTCACTTCCCAACTAGCCACAGTGGCTGGAGCTGGGCCGATCTGAAGCCAGGAGCCAGGAGCCAGAAGATTCTTCCAGGTCTCCCACGTGGGTGCAGGGGCCCAAGCACTTGGGCAATCTTCCACTGCTTTCCTAGGCCAGAGCTGAGAGCTGGATCGGAAGTGGGGCAGCCAGGACTGGAACTGGTCCCCAAATGGGATGCTGGCATTGCAGGTGGTGGCTTTAACAGCTACACCCAGCGCCAGCCCCAATAAATGCTTTTTAAATATCACATCAACCTCACTGATATAGAAAGTAAAAACAAAGAAAAGTCATAGTACTTCTGGGGGAGGGGGGAGGACAGTACAGGACTCATGAATAAAATGATAAAACTAAGTCCTGATGGATTTGAGATGAAAGAGATCGAGAGAGAGGACAAACCAGAGGGGAAAGAGAGGGAGCAAAAAGAAACAGAAGCGAGAGAGGAGAGGAAGAGAGAGAGGAAGAGAGGAAAGAGGGAGAGAGGAAAGAGAGAGAGAAAGAGAGAGAGAGACAGAGAGAGAGATTGTTCCCCGGTGTATAATGCAAATATTTCCACACAAGCACACACTGCAGAGTGCATGTATCTACACACATACACACATACACACACACATACACATACATACGCACATATACACACATACACACAGACATACACACATACACACATACACACACATACACAGGAACCTGGATGCATCTAAGGTAATAACAGAAAGGCAACCTGGGTGGAGCAGAAACAAAAGCTTTGGACCCCAAACTGTATCCTGGGCTTGGGATTTTCTCGTTAGCTCTGTGACTTTGGAAAAGTTACTTTCTCTGATCTTTGTAAATGATTTCCAAAGCTGTCATAAGATTAAATTAAGCCATATATGTAAATTGCCTAACCTATGCTTAGCACGTGGTGAGTGCCTAATGAATGGCAATTTTGAAGGGTAGCCATTATCTGCACGAACATGGGACTGCATTAAGACCCCACCATGTGTTGGTGGAGACGAGCCCATTTAGGCTAACCCCCTCTAGAATCAGCCGGGACTTGGTGATTAGCGTATGTCCCAGTCCTGTGCCCCATTTACATGCTTGACAGCAGGTAGCTCTTCAGAGAAATTCATCAAGTGGGGGAGAAACACCGAACAACACAACCAGCTCCAACCAGAGGCTGGGGTGCTCAGAGGCTGCTCCTTACTCTGCTCCCTTCCAGCTCTGTGGGAGGTGACAGCAGAAAAGGAAACAGTTTCCATGTTTGTTTATGGAAACCATTTGTTTGCCAGATGCCTCCTTAAATACATCGCTGAAACCCTCAGTTTGTGATTCTCCATCTGTGGCTTCACAGGGGAACTAAGAAAAGTGTTACCTAATTAAACCTGTAAAAATATTGCCGGTCAGGAAGGCATGGGAGAGGAAGAGAAGCCAGGGAGCCAGTAGGTAGCAAGATAGTGACCGGCAGCCCCTCCAGGATGAATGGTTCGGACCCCAGGACGCACCCTGCAGACATCTGAAAGGAGTGCAACCCCAGCCAGGTGCCTTGTGCTGGAATTCAGCTGAGTCATCCACAGTTCCGGGCAACGTTGCCATCATCCCATATTGACAGATGGGTCCTTCTGGGATACCCTGATGGAACACGAAGCCGTGTTGATGCTGTGCCAGTTGCTGGCATTCTTCAGCGCTTCTCCAAGGCTCAGGCTTCACAATCTCACCTGCTGCCAACTTCAGACTGGAAGTTACATCTCAGCTTGAAGGTTACCTCTCAGAGGACGATCCATTATCCTGGGTTATCACGAAACAGGAAATGGACTTAGCCAAGCTGCACAGGGCAATGAGATGCCTGGGGTTGTCAACCGGGGTATTTATGCTAGAGAAAGGATATTTGAAAACCCCATCTCAATGTTTAACCCAGCATGATCCTTTTATGTGCAATTATCCTCCAGTTTGGCATGAAATCCCAATAAATGCTTAGAAATGCTCGAACCTCCGGATGAAAGCTGTAATTAATGTATCAATGATTTTCTTCTAAAGGGCACATGATCAAAAAGAGAAGCCAGCATATTGGAGCAATTAATGGAAATTATAGAGAGTTGTGGGTACAATGAGTTTGCATTCTGGTTTCAAACATTTTCAGATTTAGTCATTGTCAGGTCAAAATTTGTTGTGGCTGAAACCCAAATTCTGATTCACATTCATGGTTTATATGCAGCCCAAACTTTGCAAATAGTGAGATACAAAAGACAGCATTCTGCCTCATGGACCTTAAAATCTGAGCAGTGTGTAAACTAAACAGCAGATGGGAGCTAAGTATTCCATCAGAACAACGTGGTCAGGGAAAGGACCACAGCCTTAGGCAAGGAAAAGAGCTTCCTGCAGACTGAAAATGGAGCTAGGGCGATAAGCACACACAGTGCCTCCCTCTACCCAGCAGTGAGCCCCTGAGCAGTGCATCTGGGCATAGCTCGGTGGTGACCAACTATTTCCCACAAGCCAACTTCAAACTTCCATATTCTATGCATCTATTCTCAACCCTTATGCTAATTTCATCCAACTCATGGGCAAGTCTTCCTCTTCATAGTCTCATCTCTCAGCTCAGTGCCTGGCAGTGCACATATACCCAGAAAGTGCCTATGGAAGTAGGTGAGATGGAAATTTGATTTCACACCATCTCTTTAATATTTAGGCAGGACATCCTTTTTGCATTTCTAGAAATGTGTGTGCATTTTTCAAGGCTCCCAGAAGTCTCTATTTTTTGTATAACTTTTAAATGTATTTATTTTATGTATTTGAAAGGCAGACAGACAGAGATCTCCCATCTACTGGTTCACTCCCCCAGATACCCCTTGCAGCTGGAGCTGGGCCAGCAGAAATCCAAGAGCTGAGAGCTTAATCCAGGTCCCCCGTGTGGGAGGCAGGGAACTGAGTACTTCAGCTATCACCTGCTGCCATGAGTGGAGAAGCTTGAGTTGGCAGCAGAGCCAGAACTTGAACCCAGGCACTCTGATGTGGGATGAGTTTATCCCAAGTCGGGTCTTAACCACATCCCAAGTCCTAGCTCTCAGAACCTTTCTTAACCACTGAAATTCACAGGATCTGACCTTCCTCAGAGCTCCAAAACCAGTCACTAGCCCTATCATTCTTTGTAAGCTCCTAGCTACAAACAGAATGTGGTTTTCATCTTTGTATCTTTGACAATTTATTTTTATTAATATATAAAGTGTTACAGACTGAATTATGTGCCCCTCAAAATTCAAATGTTGAAGTGCAAACCCCCAGGGTATCTCAGAATGTGACTATATTAGGAGACAGGGCAATTAGAGAGATAACTAAGGTTAAATGAGGGGTTGGAAGTAGGACCCTAAAGCAATATGACTGCTGCCCTCATAAGAAAATAAAGAGATGATAGTGGTGCATACACAAGGAAGAATGGCGGTGGGGACACAGTAAGAACATGGGCCTCTGTAAGCCAAGGAGAGAGGTCCCAGCAGAAACTCAACCTGCAGAGCTTTGATCTCTAACCTCCCAGAATTATGAGATAATAAACTGCTATTTATGCCACTCAGTCTGTGATGTTTTGTTATAAGTAATAACACATAAAGCGCAAAGCAAACCATCCCTTGTCTGTCCTGTCTCCTTCATGCAGTCACACACGAAGCAGAGACGGAGAAGTCACAGGGAAGTGAAACGCCCTGAGTGTGTCCGTTAGGCCCATTTGGTCTACAGTGTGGTTCGAGTCTGTTGTTTCCGTGTTGATTTTCTGTGTGGAGGTGCTCTACACCACTGAATGTTGGGTAGAGGTCACCTACCAACCAAGCTCAAAGTTAGCAGAAGGAGAAAATAGTAAAGATCAAAGCAGAAATAAATGAAATGCAATGAAAAAAATCAATGAAACTAAGAATTGATTTTTTGAAAAGAAAACAAAATTTAGCAAATTCTCAGTTAGCCCACTAATGAAAAAATAAAAGATTCACATAAATAAAATTCAAAATGAAAGAGTAGAAAGGGTGCCACAGACTAAAAAGACCATGAGATTATGTACACATCGGCAAATCGCATAACCTAGAAGAAATGGATAAATTCCTTGAAAAATGCAGCCTACCAAGACTGAACCCTGAGGAAACAGAAAATCTGAGAGATCGATAACAAATAAGGAAATTGAAGCAGTAATCAAAAACTGCACCACACAGAAAATCCTGGGACCAGATGATTTCACTGATGAAAGGATGCCTTCTCTCCCCGCCTCTACTCAATACAGGTCTGGAGTGCTATCTAGAGAAACTAGGCTAGAAAAAAGAAAAAAAAAAAAAAAGGTATCCAACTCAGAATGGAAGAAGTGAAACTATCTCTATTAGCAGAAGATGTGATGTTGCGTGTAGGAAATCCCAAAAACTCTACCAACAAAATAAAATATCCATGATAGAACTAATACATTCATGAGAGTTGCAAGATGCAAAATCAATTATGTTTCTATACACTAACAACAAACTACTCAAAAAGGAAATTCTTATAAAAAATCTCATTTACCACAGCAACACAAACAACAAAATACTAAAGAATCATGTTAACAAAGGAGATAAGGCCAGTGCCGCGGCTCACTAGGCTAATCCTCTGCCTGCGGAGATGGCACCCCGGGTTCTATAGCCGGTTGGGGCACTGGTTCTGTCCCCGTTGCTCCTCTTCCAGTCCAGCTCTCTGCTGTGGCCTGGGAAGGCAGTGGAGGATGGCCCAAGTGCTTGGGCCCTGCACCTGCATGGGAGACCAGGCGGAAGCACCTGGCTCCTGGCTTCAGATTGGCGCAGTGGCCATTTGGGGAAGGAAGACCTTTCTCTCTGTCTCTCTCTCTCACTAACTCTGCCTGTAAAAAAAAAAAAGTGAGATGAAAGATCTGTACACATCGATGATACAAATTAAAGAGGACACACATAAATGGAAATCCATCTTATGTTCATGGATTAGAAAAAATAACATTGTGAAAATTTTCATGCTACATAAAGCAATCTACAGATTCAATTCAATCTCTTTCATTGCTCAGTGCCATTTTTATAGAAACAGAAAATTATAAAATTTGTACAGAATTACAAAAGACCTTGAAAAGACAAAACAAGAATAAAGCTAGAGGTCTCACATTTCCTGATTTAAATATTTTTTTTTGTGGCTATTGTGAATGAGACTTATTTTTTTATTTCCTTTTTTGAAAATTCATAATTAGCATATAAAAAGCTATTGGGTTTTCCTGTGTTTAGTTTATAATCTGCAACTTTACTGAATTGGTCTATCAAATCTTTTTTTTTTTTTAAAGATTTATTTATTTATGTGAGAGGCAGAGTTACAAAGAGAGTGAGACAAAGAGGAAGGTCTTCCATCTGGCAGCCCACTCCCCAAATGGCCACAATGGCCAGAGTTAAGCCAATTCAAAGCCAGGAGCCAGGAGCTTCCTCTGGGTTCCCCACGCGGGTGCAGAGGCACATGTACCTAGGCCATCTTCTACTGCTTTCCCAGGCCATCAGTAGGGAGCTGCACTGGAAGTAGAGGAGCCAGGATGCAATCCAGCACCCATGTGGGGTAGCGACACTGCAGGCTGAGGTTTAACCTCACACAGCACTGGCTCTGGTTTATCGATTCTAACAGCTTCTTCATCGGAGTGTTTAGGTTTTTCCATGTACAATATCATGTCTTCTGCATGCATAGATATTTTTACTTCCTCCTTTCAGATTTTGATGTCCTTTAATTCTTTCTCCTTCCTAATTGCTCTTGTTAATACTTCCAATACAATATTGAATAAGTGATAAAAGCAGACATTATTGTCTTATTCCAGCTCTGAGGAGAAATGCTTTCAACTTTTCCCCATTTAGTGTGATATTGGCTGTTGGTTTGTCATATAGATTTTAAAATTTTGAAGTATGTTCCCTCGAAACCTAATTTGTGGAGCATTTTTAGCATGAAGGAATGTTGAGTCTTAGCAAATGTTTTATTTACATCTAATAAGATGATCATATGGTTTTTGTTCTTCATTTTGATGATGTGATATATTTATTAACTTGTGAATGTTGAATCACCTTTGTATCTCTGGGATCAATCCCACTTGATCATCATGTATGATCTTTTTTTATTTAATAAATGTAAATTTACAAAGTACAACTTTTGCATTGTTGTGGCTTTTCCCCCCATAACCTCCTTCCCACCCGCAGCCATCCCATCTCCCACTCTCTCTCCCATCCCATTCTTCATCAAGGTTCATTTTCAATTGTCTTTATATACAGAAGATCAACTTAGTATATACTAAGCAAAGATTTCAACAGACTGCACCCACACAGACACACAATGTATAGAGTACTGTTTGAGTAGTAGTTTTACTGTCAATTCTCATAGTACAACACATTAAGGACAGAGATCCTACATGGGGAGAAGGTGCACAGTGACTCCTGTTGTTGATTTAACAATTGACACTCTTATTTATGACATCAGTAATCACCCAAGGCTCTTACCATGAACTGTCAAGGCTATGGAAGCCTCTTGAGTTCACCACTCTGAACTTATTTAGTCAAGGCCATATTACAGTGGAGGTTCCTTCCTCCTTTCAGAGAAAGGTGCATATAACCTTAATTCCTAAGCCTGGAAAAGACACAACAGAGAAAGAAAATTATAGACCTATCTTTCTGATGAACATAGATGCAAAAATACTCAACAAAATCTTGGCAAACCGAATCCAACTACACATCAGAAAGATCATTCACCCAGACCAAGTGGGATTTATCCCTTGTATGCAGGGATGGTTCAATATTTGAAAGTCAATCAATGTGATACATCACATTAACAAATTTAGAAACAAAAATCATATGATTATCTCAGTAGATGCAGAGAAAGAATTTGACAAAATACAACACCCTTTCATGATGAAAACTCTAAGCAAATTGGGGTTAGAAGAAACATTCCACAACACAATTAAGGCAATTTATGATAAACCAATGGCCAGCATCATATTGAATGGGGAAAAGTTGGAAGCATTTTCATTGAAGACTGGCACCAGACAGGTTTGCCCACTCTCACCATTGCTATTCAATACAGTCCTAGAAGTGTTAGCCAGAGCCATCAGGCAAGAAAAAGAAATTAAAGGGATACAAATGGGAAATGAGGAAGTCAAACTATCCCTATTTGCAGATGACATGATCTTATATATAGGGGATCCAATAAATTCTTCCAAGAGACTATTGGAACTCATAAAAGAGTTTGGTAAAGTAGCAGGATACAAAGTCAATGTTCAGAAATCAACAGCCTTTGTATACACAGACAATGCCATGGCCGAGGAAGAACTTCTAAGATCAATCCCATTCACAATTGCTACAAAAACAATCAAGTACCTTGGGATAAATTTAACCAAGGATGTCAAAAACCTCTATGATGAAAATTACAAAACATTAAAGAAAGAAATAGAAAACACAAAAAAATGGAAAAATCTGCCGTGTTCATGGATTGAAAGAATCAATATCATCAAAATGTCCATTCTCCCAAGAGCAATTTACAGGTTCAATGCAATACCAATCAAAATACCAAAGTCATTCTTCACAGACCTAGAAAAAATGATTCTGAAAATCATATGGAGAAATAGGAGACCACAAATAGTATGATCTTTTTGATGTGGTTTTGGATTCAATTTCCTAATATTTTGCTGAGAATTTTTTGTATATATGTTCATCAAAGATAATAGATCCATAGTTTTCTTTTTGTGTTGTGTCTTTGCTGAGTTGAAACAGTGTGACGTTGACCTTGAAAATGAGTTTGGGAGAGTTCCATCCTGTCCAATATTTTGAAATAGTCCGAAAAGCATTAGAGTTAGTTCTTCTTTAAATGTTTTGTAGAATTCAGTAGTAAAGCCATCAGGCACTGGACTTTTTCTGGATGGAAAACTTTTTTTTTATTTTTTATAACACTTTTATTTAAAGAATATAAATTTCCAAAATACAGCTTATAGATTACAATGGCTTCCCCCCCCATAACTTCCCTCCCACCCGCAACCCTCCCCTTTCCCACTCCCTCTCCCCTTGCTTCACATCAAGATTCATTTTCAATTCTCTTTATATACAGAAGATCAGTTTACTATATATTAAGTAAAGATTTCAACAGTTTGCCCTCACATAGCAAAACAAAGCGAAAAATACTGTTGGAGTACTAGTTATAGTATTAATTCAAATGTATAGCACATTAAGGACAGAGATCCTACATGATATATTTTTTTTAAATTGATTAATTTTCTATGCAATTTCCAATTTAACACCAAGATTTTTTTTTTCATTTTTAATTATCTATATACAGAAGATTGATTCAGTATATACTAAGTAAAGATTTCATCAGTTTGCACCCACACAGAAACACAAAGTGTAAAATACTGTTTCAGTGCTAGTTATAGCATTACTTCACATTGGACAACACATTAAGGACAGATCCCACATGAGACGTAAGTACACAGTGACTCCTGAAGCTGATTTAACAATTTGACACTCTTGTTTATGGCGTCAGTAATCTCCCTAGGCTCTAGTCATGAGTTGCCGAGGCTATGGAAGCCTTTAGGGTTCACCAACTTCAATCTTATTCCGACAGGGTCATAGTCAAAGTGGAGGTTCTCTCCTCCCTTCAGAGAAAGGTACCTCCTTCTTTGATGGCCCCATTCGTTCCACTGGGATCTCACTCACAGAGATCTTTCATTTAGGTCTTCTTTTTTTTCCAGAGTGTCTTGGCTTTCCATGCCTAGAATATTCTCATGGGCTCTTGAGCCAGATCTGAATGCCTTAAGGGCTGATTCTGAGGCCAGAGTGCTATTTAGGACATCTGCCATTCTATGAGTCTGCTGTGTATCTCGCTTCCCATGTTGGGTCATTCTCTCCCTTTTTGATTCCATCAGTTAGTATTAGCAGACACTAGTCTTGTTTGTGTCATCCCTTTGACTCTTAGACCTATCAGTGTGATCAATTGTGAACTGAAATTGATCACTTGGACTAGTGAGATGGCCTTGGTACATGCCACCTTGATGGGATTGTATTGGAATTCCCTGGCACATTTCTAACTCCGTCATTTGGGGCACGACTGATTGAGCATGTCCCAAATTGTACATCTCCTCCCTCTCTTATTCCCACTCTTATATTTCACAGGGATCACTGGAAAGCTTTTAAGTACTGCTTCAGTCTCGTTGCCTGTTATGGGTCTACTCAGATTTTTAATATCTTCTTCATTTAATTTTGCTAAGTTATATATATATATATATATATATATATATATATATATATCCAGGAATTTATTCATTTATTCAAAGTTTTCCAATTTGTGAGCATGCAGTATTTTAGATTGAAAGTTGACAGACTTTGTAGTTAAGGAAGAACTGGATTCACATTGTAACGCTCATTTACGCACTGTGGCTTTAAGTAGGTCACTCAAATTCCCTGGGCCTTAGTTTTCTAACATTTTTCTCAGATTTGAAACATCTACTTACCTAGTCTTAGCTGAGATGATTGGCAGCATTAAGGAGTTGACACAAACAGAGCACCTGTCACAATTGGCATAACCATAGATGAATCTCTCCCATGTGACAAAAGCCTAGCCTTGTCCCAACACTCCATCTGGCAACGATTACCTTCTGGCCCCTTGAGTCACGCTAGCGAGTTCTTCCTTGGAAACTCTCCATCTTTCATACTCCTGAGCTCTGAAGTCAGGTTCATCATGAGATCTGCAGATCTTACCACAGGTTCAGTCTGCCATAGGAAAAAAATGGATTTGGAAAAGAGGTGGCAAACGTGGCAAATGACACAATTAAAGCTACTTTTCACATTTTAGGAGATTTTTCTTACCTCCACATCTCTGTAAATCCTTCAGTTATGATGAAGGGAAAAATAAACAACTTTTCAAGGATATTTTTCATCTGAGACAGCAACTGCCTAAAACATGAATGAAAGCGAACAAAGGCAGCACAAGGTTGGCCTTGCTGTGAAAACTGACAGTAGGAAAGCACTGTGACAGCGAGACAGGGGATCTTGCATGGAGAGGGAGCTGGATTTCTTTGCTTCTTGACTCAGACATGTCTGAGATCCCTTTTAGGGAGTCAGTGGGTCCAAGGACTCCTGACCTAAGTGTACTTCCTGCGTCAAGACCCCCAGCATGAAGACAGAAGAACTACAGTGGCCCCAGGCAGTATTCTTCATTAATTCATTTTTCTTTTTTTTAAGATTTATTTATTTTATTTGGAAGTCAGAGTTACACAGAGATAGAAGAGGCAGAGAGAGAAGGAGAGAGAGAGGTCTTCCATCCGCTGGTTCACTCCTCAATTGACCACAACAGCTGGAGCTGTGCCAATCCAAAGCCAGGAGCCAGGAGCTTCTTCCAGGTCTCCCATGTGGGTGCAGGGGCCCAAGGACTTGGGCCATCTTCTACTGCTTTCCCAGGCCACAGCAGAGAGCTGGATCAGAAGAGGGGTAGCCAGGACTAGAACCAGTGCCATATGGGATGCCAGCATTGCAAGCAGAGGATTAACCTACTGTGCCACAATGCCAGCCCCCATTAATTCATTTTTAAAGAGGAGCCCACCTCCCTCTTGACTTGCAGGAGATAAATAGGCCTAGCTGCAGCATAATGCCCTTGTTATTTCTGCAAATATTCCCATTGTAGGGAAAACAAGGGACCAATAATAATGGCTCTACAATAAGTCCCTCCAGCCCCAGCAGATACGACTGTTTCTTTAAACAGCTATGGCTGATGTTTCTTATCCAGCCTTGAAGATGGACACAGCTTTCTGCATATGCAGGATTCACCCTGGCCCTTCCTGCAGCAAGAATCAAACTCAACACATCCAGTTTAGGACTCCAGCACTTCATAGCTGCTGTGCTTGCTGCTGGCTGCTAGGGGTTGTTTCCAGTGGAAATAAAAATTAACTTGGGTAGTCTTGGCTCCCTTCCCACTCCCTTGCATCAGGATCAATAACAGCGCAAGAACCCCAGGGCTCTCCAAGGCCTCTGAGTCTTGGCCAATAGTATTAGCCAGGCCAAAAGTCAGTTGAGCTTCCTGCCCTATGGCTAATTCTTCTCTCCTAGGGCCACCAATTCTCTTCCAAGGAAAATTCCATTCTTCTCACACAAGGCTGGGTCCTATCCTCAACGTCCCATGCAACCATCATAGGAACGGTCTCATTAGAGTATGTTGGAATATATGCACTTGATTATACTATTATGACCTTATTTGAAAGTCCAACAATTTAATACTTTATCCCTTTTAGTATTTTTTTTGTTCCAGTTAATACTATTGGTTGAACTCTGTAATTAACACACAATTATTCTTAGGTGTTTAAATTTAACTGAAAAGTTATCCCTGTTAAATATAAGAATGGGAATAAGAGAGGGAGGAGATGTACAATTTGGGACATGCTCAATCGGACTTGCCCCAAATGGTGGAATTAGAAATGTGCCAGGGGATTCCAATACAATCCCATCAAGGTGGCATGTACCAAGGCCATCTCACTAGTCCAAGTGATCAATTTCAATTTACAATTGATCACACTGATAGGTCTAAGAGTCAAAGGGATGACACAAACAAGACTAGTGTCTGCTAATACTAACTGATAGAATCAAAAAGGGAACGAACGATCTAAAATGGGAAGCAAGATACATAGCAGACTCATAGAATGGCAGTTGTCCTAAACAGCACTCTGGCCTCAGAATCAGCCCCTAAGGCATTCGGATCTGGCTAAAGAGGCCATGAGAGTATTTTAGGCTTGGAAAGCCAAGACACTCTGGTAGGAAAAAAAAAAAAAAAACCTAAATGAAAGATCTCTGTGAGTGAGATCCCAGTAGATCTCCTAAAGGGAGGAGAGAACTTCCAATTTGACTATGAACTTGTCTAAATAAGATCGAAGACAGAGAACTCAAAAGGCTTCCATATCCTTGGCAACTCATGAAAAGAGCCTAGGGAGATTACTGACACCATAAACAAGAGTGTCAAATTGCTAAGTCAACAAAACGAGTCACTGTGTACTTACTCCTCATGTAGGATCTCTGTCCTTAATGTGTTGTTCAATGTGAATTAATGCTATAACTAGTACTCAAACAGTATTTTACATTTTGTGTTTCTGTGTGGGTGCAAACTGATGAAATCTTTACTTAATATATACTAAATCAATGTTCTGTATATAAAGAGAATTGAAAATGAATCTTGATGTGAATGGAATGGGAGCGGGAGCAGGAGATGGGAGGGGTGTGGATGGAAGGGAAGTTATGGGGGGAAAAGCCATTGTAATCCATAAAGTGTATTTTGGAAATTTATATTTACTAAATAAAAGTTTAAAAAAAAAGAAAATGATAAAAGTCAAGCTTACTTAGGAGAATAAGGAGAGGTATCTTCTTTCCTGATCCTTTTATCTTACAGCAGCCCCTAGAGACCTGTATTGTTCCAAAAATCCACTGATTTGAGCTCAATATCATTTTTTGAAATGGAGAAATTCAGGGCCAGTGTGGGAAGGGACAACCCAATAATACAATGGATTAGCGGCAAAGCTGGTGTGGCAGACAGCATTTTCCAAAGTTTGTCACATGCTCTGGACAGTCATCCATTGATTTGCTATATCCATGTTTCCACCCAGAGGAATAAGACACTTTTCCTCCTAGTAAGACTAACTCTTGAAACCAGTGATTTTCAATAAAGATCTCTTTCCCCACTCGTGGAAGAGATTTGGAAAGGTCTGAAGACACTTTGTTATCCACTGGTATTTACTGGGTAGAGGTCACAGACACTGTTAGAATTCCAATAGTGCTCAAGACATCCCTCACAATAACCCACCCCAAAATGGGAATAGCAAGAGCAACATGCCCTGCTTTAAACCATAGCAGGTGATAGAAAACCATAAGCCGAAAAAGGGACATGTATGCCTTCAAGTCACATCAGAAAGATGATATGGAGTTCTAGTTCTCTCGTGTGGTTAAGGGGACTCATTTTCTCCCAGATCTCAAACGAGCAACTCTCATGCCTGTGCTTCTGAAGGTAAGAACAATGCGTCTACACTGCATCTCCATCAGCTGCAGTGAGAGTTTAGAGCACCAAAGCCAAAATGAAAACATTGTCAAGAGAAGTTGGTTGATTAAATCTCTGACCTTGAAGAGTAAATAGGCATGCAAACTAGGACAAATACCCACATAAATTGTCCGTCTGAATCCTCCCGCCCACTTGTTCAGAATGGCTCTCTAGAGGGACTACTGCTTCCAAGAGTTATTTGTTTTAAGGTTCTAGATATTTTCTCACCACTGCCCAGAAATGTTTTCATTTGAAATACCCACTAGCAGTGCAAGAGTGAACCTGCTTATTGACTCTTGCCAATATTTTTATATTATCTTAATCTTCACTTATTTATCAAGTTAAAATCTTATTTTTAATTGATGGCAATATGCTTAAGCTTGCTTTATTTGTTTATTGGCCATTTGTAATTATGCTATTGTGAATTTTCTGTTCCCATCTAATGCTCATTACTCATTACAGTGTTAGGGATTTCCTTTGGAAGCATTGATGCAAACATTTTTATGAATCCTTTATCTTATTATTGTGAATTTTTTAAATTTCTCATTTGTCTTGAAATTTTTTAAATATTTTGGACACACTGAAAATTTTGAAAAAAAATTTTACCTAGTGAAAGTCATTTGGTTCTTTGCCAGTTCTCCGGTAGAGAGGAAATTACTTCTTGAATAATCAGGTAAATATTTTCCTGCTTCAATCTTGGGTTTGTAATTACAGTTTTATAAACAAAGAGGTCTTCAAAAAGTTCATGAAAATATGTATTTTGAAAAAACTATGCATGGATTTCAAAACTGTTTTACCTTTTAATTTCATTTTCCACAAAATGTTTATCCTCACATTTAAACAGACTCAATACAATACTGCAATGGAAATGATAAATTATTGCCTAAGGGTCATGGGGAATTAAAACGCTATATTGACATTTCGCATTTGAGAATGAGTATATTCCCTTTTCATGTATGACATCTTATGTAGTCAAATCTTTTTAACTTAGACAAAAATGACAGTTGGCAAAGCAGATAGGACATCATGTGGGATAGCTTCATTCTATACCAGAGTGCCTGGGTTTGAGTCCTGCTCTGTTCCTGATTCCAGCTTCCTGACAATGTATGCTCTGGGAGGCAGGTGATGGCTCAAGTACTTGGGTTCCTGCTAACCCTGTGGGAAGACTTGGATTGAGTTCCTGGATACTGGCTTCGGCCTGGCCCAGTCCCAGCTATTGTGGGCATTTGGGAAATGACCAACAGATGAGAAATTTCTCTCCATCTCCCTGGCCCTGTGCTATGTGTACATGTGTGTCTGTGTGGGTGTGTGTCCTTCTCTGTGCCTTTCAAAAATAAAATAAATTTAAAATCAGTTATTAATATATAAGACATTAAAAAGTATAAATAATAATTCTGCTATACCTTAATTTTAGGAAATAAAACAATAGAGGGGCCAGCGCTGTGACTCACTTTGTTGTTCCTCCACCTATGGCGCCGGCATCCAATATGGGCACCAGGTTCTAGTCCCAGTTGCTCCTCTTCCAGTCCAGCTCTCTGCTGTGGCCCGGGAGAGCAGTGGAGGATGGCCTAGGTGATTGGGCCCCTGCACCCACATGGGAGACTGAGGTGGGGAGGGGAGCACCTGGCTCCTGGCTTCAGATAGGCGCAGCACCAGCCATAGCAGCCATTTGGGGAGTGAACCAACGGAAGGAAGACCTTTCTCTCCGTCTTTCTCTCTCTCATTGTCTAACTCTGTCAAATAAATAAATTTTAAAAAATAACAAAATAGAAATAGAGAAAAAGCACTTGTTTCTACTCCTTAGTTGTATCTCCTCCCTATCCTACTCTGAATATCACAACTGTGAGTTCTCTCTCTCTCTCTCACACACACATGCACACACAACACATACAAAGAGATATATAAAACACTAACTTCCTCTATGTTTTTACTTAATATTATGCTTGGGAGAGTCATCCATTTTGATGCAGATAACACAAGGACATTCTTTTTCTTTGATGCATTTTATATCTTTTAATCTATCATCTTATTAATAGGCATACAGGCTTTAATTTTTATCTTTACACACAATGCTGTGGTTAATATAATTATACCTATCTGCCTAAAATGATTTGCAAGTGTTAGTCAAAAATTTTAATGGGATATTTTTAGAATTAGACATAATGATTTGGAAGTTTATTGGAGAGGAAACACAAAACTCTTGAAAAATCAGCAAAACTATTCTCTTGTGAACAAGAAATGACTAACACAAGATATTAAAATCAAACTACAATAATCAGAACAATTTGGTGTTGGTCCAGGAACATACAGAGCAAGAGAATAGTTCAAACAACTCAAAAATAAATCCAAATGTATATGAAAGCAACATTAAACAATGACCTAAAATAATTTAATCAACAGAGCTGTGATGATTGAGTAGTCATTGTATAAAACTAAGTTGGATTCCTATATAAAATTAATTTCAATTATGCTAAAGATACAAATAAATGGAAATAGAAAAGAGAAACATAAAGGAAAGAAAGAATGAATTTTATATTACAGAATGAGGAAAATCTTTTTAAGCGAGCTATGAAAATAAGGAGTCATAAAGAAAAATACCAACAAATTAGATTTTGTAAAAATGAATAACTTTGATATGACCAGAGGTGGGGGAAGTAAACATTATCAAAAGACAAATGAAGATCTGTGAGATGAAGGGTTTGCAACTTATGTAACATATATGGGCTAATTTCTTTAATACACAAAGAGGTCTTACAGATTAATATGGAAAAGCTGCTACAGCAAAACATCAAGTAATAGATGTCGAGAACCACACCCAAACACCATGAAAATCATCAAATAACGATGGTCAACTGAAGTCACAGAGAAGAGGCCCAACATATGTTTCTTTACCTGTCAGAATGGCAAAGATTTAAAGGGTGGACAAAACCCATTGTTTGGATAGGTGAAGAAGCATATTGAAAACTGCTCGTAAAATGTAAGTTTGGGTGATTTAAAAGAATCTATTGACATTAAAATGCACACTCTCTTCAAACAAGTGATTCTACACTGAAGTTTATTGATAAACAGGTACATGGCCGGCATTGTGGTGTAGCGGGTAAAGCCGTTGCCTGCAATGCCAGAATCCCATAAGGGTGCTGGTTCAAGACCTGGCTGCTCCACTTCTGATACAGCTCTCTACTATGGTCTGGGAAAGCAGTACAAGATGGTCCAAGTCTTTGGGGCCCTGCACCCACATGGGAAGACCAGGAGGAAGTTCCTGGCTCCTGGCTTTGGATCTGCACAGCTCCAGCTGTTTCGGCCAATTGGGGTGTGAACCGGTGGATGGAAGACCTCTCTCTCTATCTCTCTGCCTCTCCTCTCTGTGTGTAACTGACTTTCAAATAAATAAATAAATCTTTAAAAACTATATAGAGTTAGTCATATGTGTATAAAGTCAATTGGAAATAGATCTCAGTAAAAAATAAGAGTGGGAATAAAGAGGGAGATGGAAGTTTACAATGTAGAGCTGTATAGTTTTGCATACATTCCAATGGACTCACATCTAAGGGTACAGTTTAAAAACTTGCCATGGGACCCAAATTCCATTAAGCTGGGTGGTAAAAATGCCATCTTAAGTGTTAAAGGGATCATATTAAGTGTTAAAGTGATCATATAGATAGGAATGAGTTTTAAAGAGATCATATAAATAAGATCAAGCTTCTGGTAATAATAGATAGAATTAAAAAGGAGAGAATGTTCCAACATGGGAAGCATGTAGACTCATAGAATGACAATCACTCTAAACAGCTCTCTGACCTCAGAATCAGTCCTTAAGGCATTCTGGTCTGCCTGAAAAGTCCATGAGAGCATTTCAGGCATGGAAAGCCAAGACCCTGTGGCAAAAAAAAAAAATTGTCCTACATGAAGGATCTCTTTGAGTGAGACCCCAGTGGAAAGAAGAAGCCATCAAAGAAGGATGTACTTTTCTCCAAGGGGAAGAGCGAACTTCCACTTTGCTTATGGCTTTGTCTCAATACTGACACATTGTGGATTCAAAAGGTTCCCATAGCTGTGGCAGCTTATGTCAAGAGCCTGGGGTGATCACTGATGGCAAACATAGGAATGTTAATTGTTAGATTAACAACAGGAGTTACCGTGCACTTACTTCCCATGTTGGACTTCTGTCCACAATGAGTTGTATTATGAGAATTAACTGTAAAACTGGATCTCAAACAGTTTTGTGTGTGTGTGTGTGAAAAGTGTTGAAATCTTACTTAGTATAGAGTTGGTTTTCTGTGTATAAAGTTAATTTAAAATGAATCTTAATGGAGAATGGGACAGGGAATGAGAGAGAGAGGAGGAAGTGGGGTGGGAGTGTGGGTTGGAGGACAGGAATGGTGAGAAGAATCACTAAATTCCTAAAATCATACTCATGAAATTTTCACTCATTAAATAAAATGTTTCTTTGGGAGAAAAAAAGAATAAATGGGGAGGTAATGCAAGCTAGAGTGCCCTTTCTCATGCCCATGCCCCATGCAGCAGTGCCAGTTAGTGGAAGTTGAAATTTAGAGAATATAGGGGAGGTCAGCATACATAAAACTTCTGTGGAAGTGTCTCTCCTAGATGCAGACCTGGACTGGGACTTGTCATGACACCTGTCTTAAGGAAATGAAGGGATCTGGTGGCAGAAATGCAACTGTCCAGCAAGCCGCAGTCCTGTCTGAAGTCATCTCCCTACCAGAGGGATTTACCCTCACCATTGCTGACCAGGCTCACAGTCACATTGCCCAGAGACCTTCCTTCAAAGTGCCCCTCACCATAAAACAGGCTGGCAGAGCACCCTAACTGTTAGTGCTGATGTGGGAGACCAATGATTTGCATGCAGGTGCGCCTCTGACCGTCTATGTGACTTCATTGCATCTCCCGTCTGTGTAATGGGGGAACAGAGTAATATTTCATAGAGATTCAGGAGTTTTAACTGGAATAGTTAGGGTTGTTGTCTCATGACCCACATAAGCAAGAATGAAACAAAGGAATCTTCTGAATGATGTGCAGCCAAACTGTAAGTTACACAGAGATACTGCTACATCTTTCCCCTTCTGTATTGTTCAAAGCTTATCCTGTACAGAGCTCAACAGTTCAGTCCAATGGATTTCCTCATTGTGAATCCTGTGTCAGTCATTTGTTAGGCACTGGGAGCACGGTGATTAGACACCATTCCTTCAATTCTCATAGCCCACTGAAAAAGCAAGCAAGTGAAAACAGCCCCTTATATTTCATTTAATAGCAGGAGTGGGTGTGAATTACTGAGGTAACACTGAAGTGTATGTCAGGAGGGGAAGAGAAACCTCGGCAGGGTTCACAGAAGAGGTCTCCGGACCATGGTTTCTAAGACTGCACGGCATTTTTCAAGGCGTGCCAGAGGAGCAAAGGTATTTTGGATGTAAGGAGAAACATATGCAAAGGCTCTGAGGTCAATGCTGTTGGACTTGCTGAAGTTCAATGTTAAGAGCAGAAAGTATCGGTAGATAATTCATTTTCTTTAACACAGAATGGAATAAGAACCCCTGGAAGGGTTTCAAGCAGGGATTTATCAAGGACAGATGCACAGTTTCCTCATGGTGATTGGGACAGAATTGGCCTGGTGAGGGGATCAGAGTATTACTGTTATACACAACATCAGGAATGTCAATAAAGCTACCACAATACATGCCTCCTTAAGAGAGACTTTTACTGCTAGAAATAAACAATGTTTGGTCCAACACCCGTTCTTTCTTCTACACAGTTCAAAGAAACTTGTTGACTTTGTCTCTTTAATCTTTTTCAATATCTCTGAGAGGTAGGGCGAGGAAAATAACACTTTCATTGGGCACTCACAAATGTTTTCCAAGCCTGGGTGTGTGTGAAGCACATGTAAGGAGGGCTTTGATCTGTCAGTTTCGCCTGCTCTCTGGGGAATGGGACCCTAACCCCAGACCTCCTGGGCTGAGACAGGATTCAACAACTCTAGATGCAGACTGCCTGCTGCGCTGAAATATTTCCAAACAACAGGCTTTTCACCATAAAAGGATTAAACCATACAGAAAAAAAAAAGCTATAGAGATAGAAAGATCAGTAGTCATTCCATAACCCAGAGACGATGACTTTCAATTTATGGATGTGTTTCCTTCTGGTCCTTTTGACCACAAAACAAAATCATGATCAAAGAGAATATACAATTCAGTATTCCAATAAATCCGCATCCTACTGAAAGAGGAGTGAGACATGAGAAGAAAAGGACAATGTCCTGGAATTAGTTATGATGATCAAACTCTGCCCAACAGAGAGCTGAATGGACGTGAAGGCAATCTCTACTATCACATTCCTGATCTTTCATGTATGAAAAATGCAAGAGTTTAAGTTATGGTTGGGCTGACTAGTTGACCTCAGAATCTCCTCCAGAACCGGCATAATCTGACCTTAAAATGATGATAAAGTACCAGATTCACATCAGGGACTTTAACTCTGCCCAACTTTGTTTCTTTGAAAGAACAGACACGTGAAGTTAGGACCACATCAGGATGTAATGTGAAACCCATCGGAGCCACTAAGGAGCTGTGTGGCCTTAAAGCATTTAGCCATGGAAGCCTCAGCTTCCTCAGCTGTAAAATAGAACTTGGTATTTCTTCCCTCAGACGTGCTTGGATTCGTAAAGGAGATAATATGGAACCATGCATTGACACTCAACAATGCACCCGTCCTTTGCATCTCACTATCACCCATGGGCCCCTAAGCAATCAAGCAGAAGCCACCACTCAAATCTGAGCCTCTGCGGGGACAAATCAGGGTTAGAGTCCTGCCTCCTTTCCATTGTGCTCCTGAAGGCACAGGAGGACCCTCAGTGTGCCCACTGCTGACTTGAATTCCTCACCCTCACCCCTGCTGTGTGACCTCTGAAGACAAAAAGCCTCGGAGTACATGCTCAATTCTGAAGCTCTTGTCATTGCAAAAGAGTTCTAGTTCCTGTTTGATCTGATCTGTCTCTCCCTTCCCCAAGAAGTTCTTGGCAGACTTCCCTTCCCTGCCTGGACTTCTGCAGCTCCTGGCCTGATCCTAAATGCGGCACTTACCCCCCTCTGTTGCATTTCTCTTAAATGTCTTAATCCTCCAACAGGCAGCGAGCTCTCTGAGGGCAGGACTGTGCCTTAGTTGTCTGCAGAATGAGCCTCTAGCTTCAGGGGCCGGTTAAAGAGTACATAAGTACTAAGTGCAGAGACAATGATGTTTATAATAATTCAAACTAATTTAGCGTGGTATTTTACAGCTGTCACATTAGCAAAGCAGCAACTCTTTTTGCATTACTATTTGCCTTTGAAATAGGATAAAGAGTAGGAGACCTCAATATGACCAGAGGTGCATAAAAGATGAAGAGGCCAAGCAGAATAAACTGCATCCTCACTCCATGAGCCAGACCCTCCACCCCAGAAGCCACTTCATCATACCATGTACGCCCAGCCATGCCCCCACCAAAGGGAATAGGGCTTTCTCCTTCAACACTTTAGACCAGGAAGGCTCTTGGCTGCAAGACAACAGCCCTTTCTCTTCCCAAATGGACAATCCTGTCCCTTTAATCCCAAAGGTTCACATGCACCTAGAAATGCCTTCTTTGATTTGAGCAGATAAGAATAAGGTCTCAGTCCACAGAGATTCAACTTCACAGTTTCGACCATCCCTAAATATTCTCATGCCAATTACACCCACTATCCCTCCTCCTCCCTAGAAATGTTCTTATTTGACCAACACTTGAAGTCTTCTCTCAGTTTGGGCAAGAAGGGAGGTATGAAGAATGATTGTTCTAATTCTCTATTAGTGCAAAACAAACCACTTCAAACTGAGTGGCTTCTAGAAAGCGACAACTCTATTATAGCTCATGATTTCATGGCTCAGGAACTTGGGCAAGGCTCAGCCGGGTTCAGTCTTCTGCTCCACATAGCATCAACTGAAATCAGCGAGTGGAATGCAGCTGGCAGATGGTCTGGTCTGGAGGACCAGATGGCTGCACTCCCTGCCTGACAGGCATGCCAGTGGAGGCAGCTGCAAGGCTGGACTCACTGAGTTGCTGGACTGAGAAAACTACGTGTTGAGCTTTCAGCCTACTGGGCTCAGAGCGCTCAGTCTTCTGCACCATGCCTTGGAGCTGACAGAATGAGGTTCAAAGAGCCAGGACATACATGCTCCTTATTTCTTGGGGTCTATGACAGCGTCATGTCCACATTGTTCTGTTGGTCACGAGCCTCCCCAGATTAAAATGGCTGAGATGTATGCCCACCCCTGGATGTGAGGACTGCCCAAGAACTCACTGCCTCCTTTTATCTCCAGACAGAAGGGACCATTGTGAAGGATGAATGACTCTTTCCCCTGAATTATTTGTCTCTTTTTTTTTAATTTTTTTTATTTTATTTTTTGACAGGCAGAGTGGACAGTGAGAGAGAGAGACAGAGAGAAAGGTCTTCCTTTGCCGTTGGTTCACCCTCCAATGGCTGCCACGGATGGCGCGCTGCGGTCGGCGCACGGCACTCATCTGATGGCAGGAGCCAGGTGCTAGGTGCTTTTACCTGGTCTCCCATGGGGTGCAGGGCCCAAGCACCTGGGCCATCCTCCACTGCACTCCCGGGCCACAGCAGAGGGCTGGCCTGGAAGAGGGGCAACCGGGACAGAATCCGGCGCCCTGACCGGGACTAGAACCCGGTGTGCCGGCGCCGCAAGGCGGAGGATTAGCCTGTTGAGCCACGGCGCCGGCCTATTTCTGTCTCTTGATGGTCTTCTCACATCCATAACCATCGTTCCTCCTTCAACCAGTTACCTCTGGCTCAAGAAACACAAATCATTTTTAATTTGTCATCCATGTTAAAAATAAGAAAAAGAGGCCTGCCATCAATGCTTATTATTACTAGCCAATGCAAATAGATGAGAGAAGTGGACATAATAAAATAGCCCAATTAGGTGACACATTGGCTGCCATCTAAGAGTGGTCATTTCTGACTATTCAGAGAGGCCACATGTGTGGGCAGATGATGTAACTTTATTTGGAGCCAGACACATCTAGATTTGAATCACAACTCCTCCACCCACTACATAGGTAATGCAAGAAAAGATTTTTACTCTCTAGGCCTCAGTTTCTACCACTGTAAGATAAGGATAATGACATCTATCTCACAGAATTGCAAGAATTAAAATAAAATAAGGCAATTTAATAGAGAATCTCTCCTCTCCCCACCACCAAAGTGCTCAAAAATGGTAGCTATCAATATAATGAAGATGGTAGTGGTTTTTGACTAATTTGTCTGCTTATGACCCTGAGCTGTGTCATTCCCTGGGACTAGTAACATCCATGACTCTGTAGCACACAGTTCCATAGGCTTCTGCCAGTTCTATTTGCACATGCAATGTTCCAGGTACCAAACTTTCTTTTCTGCAATTCATCAACACATGCTTGTTGAGTCGCTAGTTTGAGCTGATCTTTGTGCCAAGAGGTAAGGACACAGCAGTGAAAAAGAAAGGTGGATTCTCTACCCTAACAGATTCTCTAGCTTCTTCATGCTCTGAGTCAGGTGAAAGGACCATCTCCACTCACAGATATTGGAGGCAGAAGGTCACTTCTACCCTCTCTGGGCCTTTTGTTAAGCTCCATACTGCTCTGGCATCCCCAGGTCTTGATCCAGTTCTGCTCCCAGTACTCCTCTGCAGTTATATTCTTATGTCTTGTCTTGCCCCCTCTGCTAACAGTTTCCCTAAGCAAAGACTCCTCAAATCAAGGGCAGGGTTCCCAAGAACCAGAGTTTGCATCAAGCCACCCAGCCAGCACCCTGAATCAATAGCTCCCTTCCCCCTACTTAGAGAGCTATAAAAATCTTAACAACTACCATTTATTAGCTTTCATGAACGCACTTGGCACGTTTCTTTCATTGACTCCTCCTAGTGAATACATGAGTTAGAAGCTATCATCCCTACTCTACAAAATAAGGAACCGAGTCACAAGACTTACTCCAAATTAGCTAAGGCAAGTGAAGCCAGGTTTCACACCCAGATGTGTGTAAGGAACTGAGGGTGAGAGACAGGACAGGACTAAAGCTACACAGAAAGTCAATGAGCATCATCGCCCCTTTGGGGGTGTTACTCATGCATGTGGACGTCTTCATTTACCTGTGTCTCCCTATGGAGTCCACAGCAGTGAATTCATAGAAAGTAGCTATGTGAAGAATGGAGCCCGTGTGTGGGACACAGCAGAGGGGACACTATGGAGACCACTGAGGTGGAAAGTTGTCTCAGGCCTCCTTTCTCCCTCCAACCCCCACCATGGGACCTGGCTGGACTGTGCTTTCCTTCAATACTCCATTGTCTTCAAAGTAATCTGAGTGGCATTCTCTTTCCTCTGACAATGCTCCCTCAATCAATTACCTGGAAGGACAGGCCATGCCTTCTTTTCTTCTCTGTCTCCATGGGTAGAGTCCTATGCTGGGCACAGCATGGGTACCCAAGGTGAGGGACTGAGCACACAGCAGCGGCTTTTTAATGCTTTTAAAATAAAAGTTTGGTTTCCATTCTTTTCTTCCCGGATTTGTTTGGAAGGAACACAATGTCCTCGTCTATTCCACATGGAATATGTACCTCCTTTGGTACCATTTGCAAAAGTGTTCTAAAATTGAAAATTGTTGTAGGCTAAAATTGCCTGCCCTCCTCTGCAGTTTTTTATTCTGTCTCAGAAAAATGCTGTGATGTAGAAAGAACAGATGTTTGATACAGGTAGAGCCTGCACTTAGCAGTATAACATACAGAATCATTTACAAAAAGTTCATCCATCACAACAAAATCTGCTTTTCCAAATTAGCGTGGAGGGGCAGAGGGGCAGGATTCTAGTACCAGGTCTCAGAGAACGACTGGTCAGCCTGTGTAACGATGGGGTGTTCTCACAAAGCAACCAAAGAGGTAGAAGAGTATGGGCTTTGTGGTCACAAGTCCAGCACGTCATTGTCAGTTCTGCACTTACCGGCTCTGTAACCTGGAACAAGAGGCTTACTGAATCAGACCTTCAGTTTGACATCTGTAAAGTGAGGACAAAAATGCATTCTATAGTTTTGCTGCTTAGATTGATTTAAAAAAAACTTATAAAAGCATAGGAAATGGTACATGGTAAGCATTCAACAATGGCTTTTATTTTTATCATCATAGAAATTATATACAAAATAATAGCTACCTTTAACTAATAAATTAATCCAGCATTCAGGCAGCTTATTCGCAGCAAAACCAGTGTCAGAAATCACCAGGGTGTGCAAGGTGAACTCTGTCTTGCTACTGAATGATCCAGTGGAAGGCCCACCGACCACACGTCTTCACTGGCTCCCCAAGGCTCACGGCTCACTGTAAAGCAGTGCACTCTCCATCTGCCAGGTCTGGAAAGGAGAAAAGCTGTGCCCACACTCTCTCACACAGTAGCTGGGGCACTCCTTACGCAGGTGTGTGCCCCCACCACTGACCTCTAGTCCTCCCCATTCTCCTCCTCTCCTCTCGCCGAGGTCTGAGAAGTTGGCTTATTCAGTCTCAATAAAATTGCAGAACACTTAAACAATGTAGAACAAGTTGTCCTTTACGGCTGTAAGCCAGTATAAAAGTGCTTATGATACAGAAATCTCTGCCTATGGTTACTGTGATGGCTAATTTTATGTGTCTGCTTGAAGACACCAACAGGTGTCTAGATCTTCAGTCAAAAACAGTTCTGAGTGTTTATGTGAGGGTGTTTGGGGACAATTCACATTGAAATCAGTAAATGGAGTAATGCACATTGCCCTCCCCATGTGGATGGGCCTCACCCTATCAGTTGAAGACCCACTAGAACAAAAAGCTGACCTGCTCCTTCTTCCCAGGAAGACAGAATCCTTACTGCCTGACAGCCTTTGAGCTAGGCCTGCATTTTTCCCCCTTAACTTCTGAATCAATTGATATACCATTTCCTCTAGGGTCTTGAGCCTGCTCGCCTTTGGTCAAGAACCACATCGTCAGCTCCCCCTAGGTCTCCAGCTTGCTGACACACCTGCAGATCTGCACCCTCGCTGGCCTCCATAATCAAGTGCGCTAATGCCTTATGAAAAAATCTCTTTGGGCACCTTCATACACATACACACACACACACACACACACACACACACACACACACTGTAGGTTTTATTTCTGAGGAGAGCCCTGACTAATAGAGTTACTGCATATTACTCTCATCTGTTCATTAAATAAGTGTCTGAATAACTTCCAGACAATAGCTATCACAAGGGAAGAAGTGATTAGAGAAGATAAACTGTGGGCTCCTTGAACATGATATGTACGGGCAGGCCTCCTTCCTGCTTGGCTACTCTTTCATCAATAACTGGTCAGACCCACGATTTTCACTGCAGCATAAGAGATAAGGAAGACAAAGTGACTAGTCCAGCTCCCTCCAAAAGTGTGCCTAGAGGAAGGGATATAGTAAATGTTCTCAGAGAATTCATCAGCTGGTAAACCTGTGAATCATCAAGAAAACACAACCTTGAACACTGGACCTCAACCTGGGCCAGACACAAGCTGGTCCTGTGTGTCTGTGTGCCTTGGAGTGGGGACTGCTCACCAGCTACAGTGACTGCAGGATACAGGGAGTGCAACTGCTGTGAGATGGAAAGCCAGGAGGGAGCTGGTACACCACTAGTACTGATAGCACTTGGTCCCTTCAGCTTTTCTTTCATTCATTAACTCAACAAGTATTTACTAAAGCCCTCACTGTATCCAAAGACCCTGTGGCTTAGGCTCAGAGTTCTAATTCAGTGGTTAACTAAGCTGCATTCGAGTTCAAGAGACAAAATCACACAGAGGGAAAGCCCTTCCCAGGCACACGTGCCAGGAACAGTGAGTGAGCCCAGTGCAAGGACTTGAGAGGAGCAACAGGGGTTCTCAGAGGAGACAGCAGGACGGTGAGCAGCACCTCACAGGTGGAGTCTGGGGGCTGTCCTGCATTTCACAGAAGTCAGGTGGGCAGAGGGCGTGGGAACAGGAGAAGCCTGTTGAGCAGAAGGTGAGCCGAGGACCATGCTTTCTCCCAGTGGAAAGGAGCAAACAGCTTTCCTGCCCATTGTTCAGAACCAGAGGAGAAAGACTATCAGGGAACTTGAACCTGATACAAAACTCTACAGGGACAAAGGCCTATGGTGATATGTCATAGGGGTTTTAGAAGCATAAATGTCACTGGAAAAATTTTAACCTATTGTTTTTTATTTTTCTACACTTTTAACATCGTTTCCTTCTGCTTCTCTGCAAAGGTCCAGGTGTTGACATAAGTGGAGTGAAGGAGACAGGGGACGCATTTCCTCTCCGTGGTAGAGTTCTGTGTGCAGGCCATGGAGCGTTTCTCCAGACCAGAGGTCTCGGCCTACACAGGAGCCCCAGTGATCCTGTGTTCTGCCTCCATGTGCTGCTGAGCCTTCGCAGGAGGGGAGCCTGAATGAACCCTGGCAACATGGGGCTTCAGAACTTGACGAATTTCCTTCCAGAGGGGAAATCTGAGCTGGTACATGAGCAGGACCGTGAAAATAAGTCCAGGCAGAAGACAAGAGTCCAGATTGGCCAGCTCCTGGCCTGACGTTCCTGGCATACCCAGAAACCCACTGGATTGGGAGAGAGAGTTCAAAGATTCAGGACCAAGGACAGGCCTGGGAAACCTGAAAGCAGCTGGGCTGGACTGACACAGCCGGCCCCAGACAAGAAGAGAGCAAAGGTGACCGTGTGCCAACAGCCCTGTCCTGTGGCCTCCTGGCTGGACTGAGGGTGGAGGCTAAGCCCACAGCAAAAGCACTCCTCAGTTCTCCCCTAAATCCTTCACACTCCTGGAAGTCTTGGCCTTACTATGCCACATGACTGTTGACTTTAGAAATGCTTCATGTCTTCTAGAATACTTCAAGGTCAAAAATGTCATTGCCTTTTAAAGTACACCTGAAGTAGGAATCTTGTTTTACTTATGTATTTATTTTATTTGATAGGCAGAGGTGCAGATAGAGACAGAGAGAGTTCCCATTGGCTGGTCCATTCCTCAAATGCCCACGATAGCCAGGGCTGGTCCAGACCAAAGCTGGGGTCAGGAAAGAAAGTCCAGGTCTCCCACATGGTTGGCAGTGATCAACTGTCACCTGAAGGCTCCTAGGGCCTGCATTAGCAGACAGCTGGAATTGGGAGCCAGCACTGGGATTCAAACTCAGGCACTCTGATACGGGATACAGGTGTCCCAACCAGTGGCTTAACCACAAGGAAGAATAAATGCCCCCAAAGGGAGAATTTAAAAAGTCCTAATCATCCTGGGAGAAATTTAGGGTCTATCTAATCCAACTCCTCACTTTACATGGAGGAAAGCTGAGCCCTGCTGCCCAGACTGGTGTTCATGGCATCCGTTTAGAGCCACAGGACAGGCAAAGTCAGGAGGAAGCTGGGGAGAGAATGTGGTACCGAGGCTGGGCAGGGGGACCGAGAGCAGCCCCACATAGCTCCAGAAGCCATTGCCATGGGGAAGTCCCACCTCAGTGTTCTTGGGAATTCTGTATCAAAAGAAGCTGAAAAATCAGACTTTTAATATGAAGTCCCTGCCTTTTCAAGTGCTAACACCTGAATTGAGACTTTTAGGCATTCTATAGGTCAGAACATTGCAGACCTCTGTTCTGTGACCTCTGGCCCAGAAACTAGAGGCTCAGCCCATCAAGCTAGGGTCCCCTCCTCCTTGGCCTCTGCCAGTTCTCTATAGTCTCTCTCTCTCTCTCTCTCTCTCTCTCTCTCTCTCTCTCTCTCTCTTGCTCTCTCTCTCTCAGCCTTTTCCGAGCTGTGAACTGAGCATGCAAAGGTTGTGGGAGCCCCTGACTTCACCTCTCTCCCTTGAAGCCCACTCAACCAGTCACTGGTAACTCTTTATTCCATGGGTGAATCACTTCAGCTTCATAGAGATTTAACCAGCTCAGCTCTGCCCTTCATTAAAGCAAAACATTCAGTAACCTTGACACCAGGCATATGCACATGAACCAAAGCAGAATGGGCCAGGCTGATTCAAGCATTAACATTCTGGTATCCATACAGAAGCCAGGTGTTTTCAACACAGCAGCTGCAGGACAGTCATCTGGCTCAAGCAAACTACAGAAACCAGAGAGAAACAGAGAGAGCACCTCTTTGCATTTACCCCCAAACCACACTGCTGACAACGAACAACACATGGTCAAAATTATGCTCCAAATAGAAAAGTAATTAAAACAGGAAAACATGACCTCATCTCATCATGTTTCCACCCTTGAAGAGAATCTGTGTGAGACTGTAAAAATCCCTCTGGCTGACACCCAGATGCATATTAACATTGACGTCTATACTGACGATATCCCCATACTTTATTTGGAAAAGCCACAGCAAGAAAGAGGTCCTTATTTGGTAGCCCTGTAGCACTGGATATAAGACATTTCAGAGGGGTTTTATACCCCAGCCATAGGCAGCCTACACGAAGAAGTCTTTTTTTTTTTTTTTTTTTTTTACAGGCAGAGTGGACAGTGAGAGAGACAGAGAGAAAGGTCTTCCTTTTGCCGTTGGTTCACCCTCCAATGGCCGCCGCGGTCGGCGCGCTGCGGCCGGCGCACCGCGCTCGTCCGATGGCAGGAGCCGGGAGCCAGGTGCTTTTCCTGGTCTCCCCATGGGGTGCAGGGCCCAAGCACCTGGGCCATCCTCCACTGCACTCCTGGGCCACAGCAGAGGGCTGGCCTGGAAGAGGGGCAACCGGGACAGAATCCGGTGCCCCAACCGGGACTAGAACCCGGTGTGCCGGCGCCGCAAGGCGGAGGATTAGCCTGTTGAGCCACGGCGCCGGCCGGAGAAGTCTTTATTAGCAGTTTCATCCTGCATAGAATCCTCGGGCAGATCCAGGGTCTAGCTAAGTCCTTTAAAGAATTTGTGCTCTGAAAAGACTATGGTGTCTACCCCACCTGCCACATCCTTACCCACAACCATAAATCAAAACGTATGCCAAACTCCAGCACGAATAAAACTGTGAGAAAATCAAAATGGCCTTTTCCTAGGCTTCTTGGTGAAAAAACCTGGATAAATTCAATAACAGAGAACTCCCATCATCAGTTCTTTTTTTTTTTTTAATGTCTCTAGTTTAGGTCCAGGTTGTCTCCTGGGGACACAGCACTAGCCCTGCAGTAACAAGGACTCCACAGGGACACTCAGCCTGGGACTCCCTATACCTGGGACACATGGAACAAAAGCCATCTCAGACCATCTAATCAGGTGGCTAGAACTTATTTTGCAAATGGGGAAATGGAGGCCCTGGTCACAGTAGTGCAGTATGAACATGAGCCCAGAAATTTCAAATATACCATTCTTCTTATCCATTTCAATTAGGTGCCAAGAAAATGCTCACCCAATTCTTGTTTTAAAGATTCCTCAAGAGGGGCTGGCACTGTGGCATAGCGGGTAAAGCCACCGCCTGCAGTGCTGGCATCCCACATGGGCATCGGTTTGAATCCCGGCTGCTCCACTTCTAATCCAGCTCTCTGCTATGGCCTGGGAAAGCAGTAGAAGATGGCCCAAGTGCTGGGGCCCCTGCACCTGGATGGGAGACCCGGAAGAAGCTCCTGGCTCCTGGCTCCAGATTGGCCCAGCTCCGGCCATTACGGCCAACTAAGGAGTGAACCAGCAGATGGAAGACCTCTCTCTCTCTCTCTGCCTCCCTTTCTCTGTTAACTCTGATTTTCAAATAAATAAATAAATCTATAAAAAAAAGATTCCTCAAGTAAGGAAAAGCTCAACACTTCCCAGAGGAATGCCCTGATTTCACTGTTAAGCTGCAGAGCCTTGGGCAAGTCAATTTGCGTACATTTTAAAACAACTTACCTAAGATTGTTTCAGGAGCCCTGCATGATAAATTATGCACCCTTGGCAAAGCAAGGCAAAGCACATCCTAATTAATTAGGTATGCAAGACACAATAAGTGCTGGACCTGCAACAAAGGAAGAGACTTCAGGGTAGAGATTCATGAATTCGCTCCCAAAGATGTGAACTCATTGCTTCTGCTTCTTGCATCCCCTCCACCCCCATTTCATTCTGCAAATACATCACAAGTCTGTTTTCCTTCTGGCTTTTCAGCTGTGTCTTTGAAGTGCCCTGTTTCTTCAGTAATACACTTCCCTCCCCTGGCTCCACGCACCCCATGGAAGCAGCCTGCACTTCTTCCAATATGTCAAATTCATGGATAATTAGTCTGAACTAAAAACATAATCTGCTCAGGGTAATTGGCTCTATGTGAAACTGGCATTAAATGGGGTAGGGGATTCACAGATTTGCATACAACACGATTATTTCTTAAGTCAATTTCAAATCTCAGGAGGGCTAAGCCCCTTTTACATCAGGAGGGTCACCACTGGTAACCCCGCTGGTGGAGAAAGATGCAAGACAAATTCCATGAGGGTAGCCCCATATTTTTACCAAAGTAGAGAATTTAAGTGGAATTACCCTAAAACAGTTCTGGGGGTGAGAATTACTCAAACCCAGCACTGGAAGCGTTCAGGGTCCTCCAGGAGTCAGTCCAGGTACTCCTGCAATCTATGACTGCTTGGAAATCAAGGATAGGAACCCAAAATAAGAGCAGACTGCTGAGCTCACACCCACGCTGCTCTACTTCCCATTCAGTTCTGTGCTAAAGTGGCTGGAAGATGGCCCAAGTTTGGTGCCCTGCTGCCCACTTGGGAGACCCAGATGGAGTTCCAGGTTCCTGGCTTCTGCCTGGTCCAGCCCCAGCCACTGCGGCCATTTGGGGAGTGAACCAGCAGATGGAAGATCTGTCTCCCTCTAACTCTTCCTTTCAAATAAAAAATAAATATAAATCTTTTTATTATTAAAAAAGGAGCAGACTTGCATTTTTTGCCTCGCAAGTGTTGGCAAGCATGTGCAACATGACCTTCCTATGGTCATATGTGAGGTCTTCAAAAAGTTCATGGAAAATGGATATTATGAAAAGACCATGCATGCATTCCAAACATTTTTTATCAAAATAAACATACCTTTTAATTCCATTTTCCCATGAGTGTCGTGAAGTAGTTTCACGTATGAATTATCACTTGGTGAAAACATTCTGGGAACTTTGGCCCAGTGATTTCACTTCCAGAGTTGATCCTATGCACTTGGATCAGCAACACCGACAGTGATTTCCTATAAGGAGGTTTACTATTCAGACAAATGAGAAACTTGGAAAAAAGTAAATGCCTAGCAATAGAGAATTGGTGATTTTAATTATGTCACAAAGCTTAAATAATAAGTCATTTTAAATGGTACTGAAAGCAATAATTAAAAACGTTGGAGAAATCCTCACAATGTGAGTAGTCAAGCTTGATCATTATTTTTTCAGCTATAGGAAAAAACTGCTCTCTTCATTTCTTACAATAAAAATGTATTGCTATTAAAAGGCAAAATAAAGTTTTGAGTCGATGATTCTCACAAATATAGTGCAAAGTATTATTTAATTATAATGGATTTTTTTAAAAAGCCTAGTTTCCTGCTAATAAATTAAGAAGCTCTGAAAATGAGTTTTGATAGTGGTTAATAATAGCTTCAGAAAGATTTACAAGTGTGGAACGTTCGTTTCCAGCCAAACTGGAAAACAAGCTTCGCATTTGATGGATCTCATTTGGATACATACAAAGTCAGGCCATAAAAAAGTCATCTGCATGGACCTCCCATTCATGTCCAGTCCAGCCCTCACCGGCTATTAACGCAACTGTTTGGAAAGAACTTAATCCCCTCTCTGGTAATCAAAATATGTCTTCTTCTCCATCTGCCTACTAACGAGAAGTCATAATCTTCTTTTTATGACAACATCATGAAAGACATCAATACAACAAAAAAATACATTGCTCCTGGTAATAATAGTGTTTGTTATGGAAATTGTAGAATGTTCCCATATAGGTGCAATCCACTTTAATTAAGCCTTGTCAAAGAATACATTTTCAAAACATCTAAATCAGATACTGCAGAGCCATGAACTTGCTGTCGTGGGAAAAAAATGTACCTCGGGGATTAAGCCTGGGGCTGAATCAATTTTCTTATTAAGATCCTGCACGGCTCAGGACATTCATAATGGAACTGAGGCCAAGCCTCTGGCTGTAAGTTCGAACCTGGCAAAGACAGAGAGCTCTGTGCACTTAGAACATGGGGATGCATGGGCTCGAGTCTGTGCCAAGCCTCTCTCAGCAGACTGAACCCTGTGCTGCCCACAGCCCTGTATAATGCTCTGTCGGCCTCTCTGCCATCTCTCTTCCAGCACAGACTTGCGCCCTAAGCAGAGAGATGGAGCCACGGGCTGTCAGCACAGAACCCATGTTCCAGAAGGTTCCGGGCATAAGATGAGGCAGGGATGGGTCTGACCAAATTCTAAGGAGGAAACTAATTTTCTTCTTACAGCATTTAATCCTTTAGTCAATTACTTCTCAAAAATTGTTACAGTAACATGTATGCCCTATAATTTAGAAACTAAAATGTACAGTACAATAGATTCCACTCCACATCTTCTGTTGCATCTGTAGGCAACCAACACAGACAGTCCAGTGTGTCGCTTCCCTCTCTCCTTCCTAAAGCATGTATGGGTCAAACATCCCTTCTCTGAAATGTCAGGGACCAGAATTGCTTTAGATTATGGATTGTTTTTCAGATTTTGGAACACCTGCATTCATGCATGATGAAATATCTTGGGGATGGGACTCAAGTCTAAAGGCAAAATTCATTTCTGTTTCCTATCTACCTCATAGCCTGGAGGTAATTTTACACATTTTTAGTCTACCTGCATTTTGACTGTGACTCATCACATGATGTCCAATTTGTGGTATCCTGTCAGCATCAAAAAGGTTCCCAATTCAGATTTTGGATTTTTGGAGTAGGGGTGCTCAACCTGTATAGGAGGTACCACTTCTAGTTTTTATTGCATTAAGGGCATTCATACGCATTCATCTGCAACATGGCTTTCTTACTTACTAACCCTCCAGGTCAACAGCCATAGATGTGGGCAAACAGCATTTTTAAAGGTTCAGCTCTGATTTTCTGAGGCTCATTCTGTATCAAGTGCATGAAGCTGCAAACATGAACTCCATGAGGCTCCTGCTTTCAAGGGACGCACATCTTAGTAAGGGAGACACAGATGGAGACACCTCGCCCAAAAAAGGGCCCAAAGCAGGAGTGTGAAGCCAGTGCTGAGGAAGAACCAACCAGAGCTGCCCCGAGAGAAGGGGACAGGAGGCTGGGAAAGATGAACAGGAGAGCATTCTGGGATACCGGAATAGCATGTGTGGAGAGGATTTTAAGAAACCAGGAAACAGGCCGGTGCCACGGCTCACTAGGCTAATCCTCCGCCTTGCGGTGCCGGCACCCCGGGTTCTAGTCCCGGTTGGGGCGCCGGATTCTGTCCCGGTTGCCCCCTTCCAGGCCAGCCCTCTGCTGTGGCCCAGGAGTGCAGCGGAGGATGGCCCAAGTCCTTGGGCCAGGAGAAGCACCTGGCTCCTGGCTTCGGATCAGCGTGGTACGCTGGCCGCGGCGGCCATTGGAGGGTGAACCAATGGCAAAGAAAGACCTTTCTCTCTGTCTCTCTCTCTCACTGTCCACTCTGCCTGTCAAATAATAAAAAAAATTAAATAAATAAAAATAAAAAAAGAAACCAGGAAACATTTCCTGTGTCTGGAGCTTGGGTTTTTGACGAGCAGAGCTAATGGCAAGAGATGCTCATGGATATTAAACTGAAGTCACACTGGAAAGTTTTACACTGTTGGTAATGGGGAGCCACTGAACACTGGGAGTAAGAAAGAGGCCTCTGTCAGACTGAGCCCATTAGAAGCATTAAAGGCTAGAGGGAGAAGGAGGTGTGGCCTCTGTGTCTCTGCTTCCTGCAGCCTCTCTGGATGTGAGAACTTCCTCTCCATGATCTCAGCACTACTGGGCGTGCCGGCACCTGTGCCAGCTCCCTCCCTGGACTAGCAGCTTCTAGAGCTGGTAGCATCATCTCCTCCCATTGTTCTTCCAGCTCTCAGGCAGAGAGTGGGCTCCTGCTGCTCCCCACCTCGGATCACCGGATCACCCTCGGTCCTCTGCCTGGCTTCTCCCCTCCCACGTAACCCACTCCCTGCTGGGAGTTCTCTCTCTCAAAACAGAGTGAGTCCCACTTTCCGGCTGGACGCTGACTGATGCACAAAGCTTCCATTTATCAGGACAGTGTGGGCCATTAAAGTAGTCATACACAGGGTTTTAGTAAATGAAGAAATGTTTATGCCATAAAAAGAGAGCCAAATACAGAATTGTCTACAATATTTCTTCAATTACATTTCAAAATGAAATTTTAAAAATATGCCAAAAATCAACATTAAAATTCTTATCATTGTCTTTGGTTCAGGGAGTAGAATGATTATTTTTCTGCTCTTAACTTGCGCATGTGCTCATAATTTTCTACAGTGAGCATATATAAAAGTGGTCGAAAAAAAAGTGGCTGGGCTTTTTTGTGCTTTTTAAAAAGATTTATTTATTTGAAAATTAGAGCAATGGAGAGAAGGAGAGACTAACAGGGAGAGAGTAATTTTCCATCCCCAAATGGCTGCAACAGCCAGAGCTGACCCAGCCAGAAGCCAGAAGCCTGGAACCCCATCCTGGCCCATCTCGGTCTCCTGTGAGCATGGCAGAGGTACAGACACTTGGACCATCCTCTATTATCTTCCCAAGTGCATTGCCACGAAGTTGAATTAGCTGTGGAGTGGCCAGGATTCAAACAGTGCTCCAACATGAGACACTGGTGTTACAAGTGCTATCTTAACCCGCTGTGCCTTGATGCTGGCCCCATATAACAAAGTTGTCATCTCCTGGCCCGAGTGAGACTGAGGACCAGGCACACAGCACACACCTACCCCCTCCCCAGCAGTTCCTGAATAGGCTGTCGGGAGCCTCATCCCTCACCCCACGGTATCACCCCTGCCCACCATGCCCCGTTCTCTCTCTGTTTCCCCCATGGACTGAAAACCACAGACCTTTCTTTGTGAGCCCAGACATCCCCCCTTCTGCCTTGCTGACGTATCCCATTGAGCATTCAATCCCTGGCCCTGAAAGCTTGGCACCACCACGTCGTGGGTCCTTCCAGTCTGGCTGCTGTTCTCCATCCCCACTGCCATCGGAGGGCAGAGCCAGCACTGTATCGCCTGCATCTTCAGACTCGCGTAAGGCTGCTCAATGCCTGACCTGGAGGGAGAGCACCAAGTGCCTGGTGGGCCTCTTTGGCTCCAGACCCAGCACACAAGGAGAGGCCCCGAGGGGAGCAGGCTCTGACCTCCCTCTGGAGGCTCTGCCCCAAAGGTCTGTCGAGGTCCCTGTCTCGGGACATGTTCTCCAGCATAGCAATGCTGTCAACACTGCTTCTCCTTGGAGAATTTGTTTACAAAAAACAGCATCTCGGCTCAGACACGCGCTTCACCAGCTGCCCCTAACTTGAGGGTTTTCCAAGCACCAAGTGTGTGACTGTGCTTTTTTTTTTTTTTTTTTTTGAGACTGATTGGCTGGCCCTTTAAAAGGAGACATAATATGGCTTCCCATTTACCAACTGGTCAAATCAGGACAAAGACAAATTAGGTAATTAACTGCCCTCCCTGTTGTGAGGCAGGGCCCCAGCTGACTTCTAGCCCAGCCTCGGGGCGCACAGGGCCATCATCAGTGGCCCTCAATAAAGCCATTCACTGAGCGGCACCAAAGCTCTCTGCAAAATCAGTAGAACATGGGAAAGCACAGCCAGGGCTTTGTCGTCACTGGGTGCTCAGAAATTGCGCTTCCTTACACAAACGCCCCACTTCTCAGGATCCCTGGTGTCCGGGTCCAGAGGCTCTTCCGCCACCCTCAGGCAGGAAGGTGCCACATGCCAGGCACCTGTGGCACCAGGAGCAGACAACAGAGCCACAAGGCATAGACAGGCTCAGCCTGAGGGTTCGCCCCCCATGCCTGTTCTGGGTCTTGTGAGTGAGCGGCCAACTCGCCCTCAGTAGACACCTGGAGCTTGAGAGCTGCCGCCTGTTGACCCTCAGCCTCACACGGTGGGAAACAATGAAGTCATGTGAGTGAGACAGACATGGAAGGAAACAGACGTTTACAGAAGCAGAGCCTGAAGTGAGGATTTGGGGTCAAGGCGTTTACTTGGGAGGGGACCTCAGGAAGCATCATGGGGCCCATGCTCGTGAGACAGGGAAGGGAGGGAAGCAAGGTGGCAAACAGTAATGCAGTTTAATCTCCTGGGCAACTCAGGGCACCAGAGGAGAGTCGGCTCGCCCGTGGTGGGGGAGGAGCGGAGACTCATGTGCCCCCCGTCGGTCACTGGATGAAGACTGCTGGGGAGGGGCCTGTTGATGCCCTGGTCCTTCTGTCTGCCTCAGGGATGCTGTCAGTCAGAAGGCAGCTCGTGGGGTCATAGCACAAATCCTCCGGCTACTGCGGAGGCCGAGAGGGGCTTCTGAAGTCATGGAGAATAAATCAGTCAGTTATCGGCACTTTTTCTGTAAAGGGCCCGTGCTTGCCACCTGGGTTGCTATAACAAAACACCATCATCTGGGTGACTCCCACACAACAGGGAGTTATCGCTCACCATTCTGGAAACTGGGAGTCCAAGATCAAGGAGCCAGCGTGGCTGGGTTCTCGTGAGGGTCCTCTTCCAGGTTTCAGACAACCATCTCTCTCGCTGTTTTCAAGGGACAGAAAAGAGAATGAGAGAGTTCAGAGGGTCACTTGGTGGGGGGAGGGGGGACACTGATCCTATTCATCAGGATTCCAGGCTCCAAAAGGACCATCTGCTGCTGCCATCACATTAGGGGTTAGAAGTGCAGCGTTTGCATTTGAGGGGCACACATACATTCAGTCCATTACAGCAGAGTAGTGAATACCTTAGGCTTTGTGTACTATAAGGTCTGTGCCCCAGTGACTGTTTTTGTAGTATAAAAGTAGTCACAGACATTACCTAGACAGATGAGTGATGTAGTGTCCCAATCACAAGTATTTGCATAAACAAACCGAGCAAATCTACAAATTCAGAAGCGAGCTGGATTCACCTTGTAGGTCATACTTTAACACTGGCTATAAAATAAGAGTTTAGCGAATACCTACCAAGTATTGGTGCCTTATGTGCATTAACTGACTCCCTTTCTAAAGGTGGGTATTATTTAACGTGAGTGAGCTGGTTGGTGAGCTGGGCCACCTGTCTGACGACGCCGTATTGGTTAGCAGGAAGACCTTAGTCATGCTTGGAACGAAAGCACGTGCTTTTCTTGAACTAGTAAGGTATCTATGAAATATTACCAAACAACAGAGAATTACCAAAAGTCCAGGAACTTTTGATTAAGTGAAAAACTGAAATATAATATTGTATAAAATTATAATCCTAACCATATTTTAGTGCACAAAAAGAGTTTGAGGAATATCTAACAAAATTTAGGTGATCATTTCTGAAGGGATATGGTCACAGATTACTTTTAAGAAAGATTTATTTATTGATTTGAAAGGCAGAGTTACAGAGATGGGGAGGGAGGATAGAGAGACAATCTGTGGTTCACTCCCCAAATGTCTGCAATAACCAGGGCTGGACTAGGCACAAGTCAGGAACCTGGAACTCCATCCACAACTCCCATGGAGGTGGCAGGGGCCCAAGTGCTTGGACCATCTTCTGCTGTTTTCCCAAGTGCATTAGCTGGGAGCTAGATCAGAAGTGGTGCATCGGAGACTTGAACTGGCACCCATATAGGATGTCAGTGTTGCATGATGACTTAACCACTGTTTCATAACAACGACCTCTCTGATTACTTTTGTATTTCCTAACTTTTCTCTACTTTACAAATATCCTACAATGGACACGTGGGACCTTTATAGTATTAGCAAAAGTATAGTATAAGAACACTAGGAGAACAAAGGAAAATGATGTTTAATCTTAGTAATTTCTGCCGGAAGCAGACATGGTCATCAAGAGATGATGGTAAGGCAGGGAAATATAAAACTTCTATTCATATTGATCTACCTTGGAAAATAAGAAAGATTTTATTTTGTACTAACTTAATACTTGAGAACCCTGGCTCCCTCTTCCAATCCATGCCATGGCCACCTGTCTGGGGCATATGGAATCCTGTTGGGGAAGCAACAGTTTTCAACAAAGTGGCTTGACCATGGTGCCCATGCTTTGCTACTTCTACTGGACTGTAAAGTAAATCGCCACCTGTGCCATCTTGTGAGTACCCAGGTGAGTGATGAATTGCTATTTGGTGCTTGTTTTTAAGCTTTAAAATACTCCTGCAAAGAAAACATCCAGGTAAGGGTAAAATTCATGCAGGCACAAGCAAACAAGTTGGCACTTCTGAATCTGAGTTTCTTCTCATCCACATTACAGGCGCTTTGATGATATTCTACAATGATGACCTCTTAATCTTACCACATAAAATTCAGCCAACACAAACCACATCTAAATTAGAAGGATTCTATTTGAAATTTGAATTTACAGTCATTGTTATAAAGATAATTTATACACCCTAAATATGCAGGCATTGGGCTTCAAGAGTATAGGGAATCCTGAATACCCGACTTCAGAAAATTTCTCACTCTTACTCCCACAGTAACATGGCTGAAATTATACACAGCTATCATTTGGCACTGTGTCAATGAATCAAAAGGCATCCTTTGTCAGAAACACATTTGGAAGGCACACAAAAACATGTGGGGAAATGACCACCAGAATGCATTATGGAATTTCAGTGTTCTGCCAAGCGGTGGATTAAGGAGCAGATGTTTCCAGCACGTCTGAGTTTATGGATTTGAGCAATTTTGTCCCAGTGTCTCTCCTACTTGTGCAGACTGTACACTGTGAACTCGAGGCATCATTCCTCTGTGGTCTGCATGACAGGTGTCCTTGACACTGCACAGTGCACGTTCTGCAGGCTCTGAGGGAGTGACCCAGAATGATGCATGCGAAGAACTACTTTTCTCTGAGCCATGAAAGAAAAGTTGTATTGGAGGAGATACAGTCTCAATAATTTATTCTGCAACAGTAACTTTGCTTTACAGGAACATTGTAGAAACATAACCACTAGAATTTTAAAAAGATTTCAGAGTAGGGTTATAGAGATAGCATCACTCATGAAATTCATTCAGAGTCCATTATAGCAAGCTATTGCAGTAAAGAAATAAATGCTGGAGGTGCCCATAGTGCCACAGAGTACCACTGATGTGATTGTATGTAAGAAGGGAAAGGAAATCTGAATTGTAGAATTTTCATAAGACTTCATAATGACATAGGGTATGACCATAAATTTCCGCTGGAACACATTGTACTTGAAATAGCTGTTGAACTCAAAGAAGGGTTATGCGTTTTTCATTTACAAAAAGACACAGTAGCAAATTTCGTGACCTTTTCTGTTATGACAAATAACTCCCAGCAGTGTGCCACAGGTAGATTTAAAAAAATACATTTAATCTGACCCTTCAAGATAGAGAATAAGAAAGTAAGAAGTTATCTACAGAAATTCATGTGTTAAAGAGCATTTTTAAAATCATTCCCATTGCTGTGTGATTTTCTTGCCAATAGAGTTGGTGTGTCAACTATAATAATGTTCACATATGCACACTTAAGCTGAAGGCTCTAGCCTGCTTAACTATCTTCTAAATGAAGTTTCAATGGGTTTTGGATCCATTTGTTTAAAAATGTAAAAATGAAATATCTTCCAATTAGTTAGCAAGAATAACAGCCTGACATCAGGAAGATGGAAATTTACTAGCCCAATTTCAACAAAAACCTTTACATAATTGGTGGATGGCATTGAAAAATGAGAATCATGATGTAGTAAACACAGCCACCAAGGCTCTTCCTCCATTTGGATCGACACCTCTTTTTGAGAAATCCTTTTAGATTCTGTCAGCCCTTAAATCTAAGCATTTTAAAAAATGAATTTAGAACTTTAATATCCTGCTGTACCATGAAGTGTTAAAATTTCAAATGTAATGAAGCATATCTAATCTGAATACTTAGTTTTGAATTTCATTATGAATTCCAGTGGCAGCAAAAAAAAAAAAAGTGACAGCAAAGGATTTTAACATATGAACAATTTATGGTATTATTTGTCTCATCTTTATCACAATCCTTTAAATGTTCTATTTTTGTATATATTACATAATGCATGTATATTTATATATAGAAATGCATACAATTTTAGTATAGCAATATACAAATATATGTAAATTAATAACACATATTTAAATATATACATATACTAAAATAAAAGTTAAACCTACATCTAGTATAAATAAAAGTTCAGAATTTTATCCCATCTGACTTTGAGGCAGGGCAAGGGAAAGTGAAGGTTTACTGAAGGGGCAATAATGCACTGAGCCTTACGGCAAGAGTAGCAATCAAACCATAATTTTAACTACATCATGAAAGCAGAGACATATATTTCTTTTTTAAAATTTTTTATTTTATTTATTTGAAAGGCAGAGTTACAGAGAGAGGCAGAGACAGAGAGAGAGGTCTTCCACCATCTGGTTCACTCCCCAGGTGGCCACAACAGCCAGAGCCGCACCGATCCGAAGCCAGGAGCCAGGAGCTTCTTCCAGGTCTCCCACATGGGTGCAGGGGCCCAAGGACCTGAGCCATCTTCTATTGCTTTCCTAGGCCATAGCAGAGAGCTGGATCGGAAGAGGAGCAGCCAGGACTAGAATCGATATGGGATGCTGGTGCTGGTGCTTCAGGCCAGGGCTTTAATCCGCTGAGCCACAGCGCTGGCCCCTAGAGACATATGTTTCATTATCTCATCTTAGTAATCATTGAGAATCACAGGAGTGTGGGTTTAGAGCACACAGAGGGTGGAAGTAGAACAGTGAAGAATGCATTTCTGAGGGTAGAGAGCTTAGAGCCAGCCTATTGCCTGCACCCCCACCCAGGGCTGCCTCTTCACAGCCTTGTGAGTCGTCTCAAAGTCTAGCTCAAACATCCCTTCCACAAACTTCCTCTGAGTTGTAGGGTAGTTCTATTTCCTCTCAACATCTGTGGTCAGCAGCACAGGTATGTCTCAGCTGCTGAGCTAGGGCAGTTCGGAGGGAGGAGGGATCTAGGTGTCAGTCTTTTTACTGCTGCTGTAACAGAGTAACAAAAAGTAGATAAGTTTTGAACAACATAAGTTTATTTGGCTAAAAATTCCAGTGGCTGGGAAGTCCAGGACTGAGGGTCTCTAGTGAGGGTCTTTGTGCTGCTGTCCCTGGGCCTAGAAAATTCTTCCCACATGTCACATTTCTTTCTTTGGAAAGAAGTCCTGAAAAACCATAGTGACATCTCATCTGGAAGTTAGTTCCAGATTCAAATCATGAACATCCTGAAATCCAGCCTCCGAAGGCCCCATCCCAGACCTGTTAATTCTCTGGCAGGTGATTCTTACACACTAAAGTTTGAGGAACTTCAAAAGTAATTCAAAAATCGAGTAACTTAATTTAAAAAGTATACATTAAGCACCCACTCTCAACAACATACATTGCCCTAGGTTTTTACCTAAATGCCTTCACTTTGTATAGCCCTTTTATCTTACAACTACTATGTTATATTTCTTCATAAAGTAGAGCATGCCTTAGGTTCCTCTGAGTCAGTTAGCTACTTGCAGCAGGGAAGCTTCTCATTAAATGTTTTAGATTAAATGAATAATCAAACTAATATTTCTGCATCTCTAGAGAAGTGCTTTTTTCACACCTGAGCATTTTCATTCAAGACCTTTGTACAAGGATCTTGTACTAGGAAAGATGTCTGCTCCTCTATGAACTTTTTGAGGTACTCAGAAATCTATTATCACTGAACTGACCATCAGCTAAAGAAGACTATGTATTTTTTTTTCTTTCATGCTAAGTTATGTCTTTCCTATTTCTTCCACTGGACACTTGTGAGAAACAGACTTTGGACAGAATGTAGGACTTGAAATTATACATTCATTAAAGAACCATCCACTGTCCTTCTAACATGTATCAGCACTCTTCCGGGCTCTGCACATATGGAAAGGAGCAACAGTCTTTGCCTTCCAAGAGCAAATAGTGTTATGAAACATTTAGCTGCTATTTTTGGTTGGTTGGTTTGGGCTGAGGATGTCAAAATATAGGAAAATAATTTTGACACTAATTATATCAAATGTTTTACAATTCTTCCTGGCTTTCTACTACTAGAGGTTCAGGAAACATCTTTTATGACTCCACCAAAGGCATTGTTTACAATGGATACATATTCAGGACCAAGGACAGAGCTTTCCTTGTGCCTAGAAACAAAAATTCCAGTAAGTTCCATTCAAACATAAAAAAGTTTCTACCTTGTCTACTAGAGATTCAGAGATTAAACAGGCACAATCATGATTCTCTAAGAATGCCTCAAATACAGTGTGACAGAGACACAGCACAGCGGTGCAATGTAATGTTGCAATGACCATCAACCATGGCCAGATCATATTTCTCTACTTGGTCCTCCAAGATCTTCAGAAATTTGTCTGTTACATCCAAGCCATGCACATGAAGAAGCTGAGACTTGTTTGGAATATAAGACAGCAAAATATTTCAGAAATTACAATTCCCTTTTGCCCTGGGCTACATCTGTCCAAATTGAATTTACTCGAACAACGGGATAGCTATTACAGCAGCACTCATTCAGCACTGTAATCTAATGAGATGGCTTTGGATACTATTAAAAGTTAAATCAGTCGATAAATGAAATATTAAAATCACCAGAGAATTGGCCCACTGTACAAAATATTAACACTGCAAGCTCTAAATCAAACGCTGAACATGAATTTAGCTAAAGCCATTAAAACAAGACTGTGGACCCTGCCTTGAATTTTGGAATCCTGCCTGAGAAGAGCTTTTCAGAAGCTCAGTGTTCCCTTTCATGGCTGCCTTGGTGCAAGAAAGCTCAGCACGCAGGGCTCTGTCAGTATGCTAGGCAAGCCCGCTCTGGGAGCCCACGCACTTAGGACTTGATGCGTGAAATCACAGAATAACTGAAAAGTGCTACACCTGTTACCTTCAGTCCCTCACTACAACATGAAGTCTTTTAGGACATGGATGTGGTCTCACTCCCACAATTCATATTCTCTCTCTCCCTTTCTCTCCACCCCCTTCAACACACTCCCTCCTCCTATCTCTTCGGGGTCTATAAGAGCCACCTGTTAAAGCCCTATTCACCCGTCAAGGCTAGTTCAAATACTATTTCTCAGACCATGGGACAAAAATTCAAGGAAAAAATAGTATATTTTGCCAAGTAGAGGGAATGCTGGGAAGAGGGTAAGCTAGGGATACATGGAAGTGATACAGTCAGTAGAAAGTGTGCTATTAAGACAGGTACCAATAGGTGACCGGTCGATGCTTTATCCCAAGCGAAAACTTTAAGAAATGGTATAAAACATCCCCTTCAGAACTACCAACCCAAGGTCAGGGGAGCTGAGGTAAGTGCATCAACTTCCAAAACCACTTATTTGAATGTTGCTACCAGAGCCTGCTCCCCAGCACATCCAAAGCCACGTGTAGGCACAGAAACCACCCATGGTTTCAGGAAATAAATGTACAGGCACAAGGTTGCTACAGTCTGAATTGAGTCTCCCAAATTTCACATCTTGAAGCGTGAACCCCTGATATAACTGTATTTATATAATTGTATGTAAATGATATAATTGTATATAGAGACAATAGTAGGTAATTAAGGTTGCATACAGTCATAAGGTAGGGTGCTAATCTGATAGGACTGGTGGCCTTACAAGTAGATGCAGAGAGAAAGACACACACACACACACACACACACACTGAGGAAAGGTCCCATGAGGACACAGCCAGAAGGTGCCAACTGCAAGGCAGGAAGACAGCCCTCTCAGAGCCTGAACCTTGACCCTGGACTTCAGCCTCCAGAAGTGTGCACATGTAAGCATCCGTTGTTTAAGTCACTTAATCATGGCAAACCAAGCTGCCTAATTCAGGGTAGCAGATATTGGAATTTGGAACCTGGCTCAAGTGTACTGAAAGGTCAGTGGAATATGGGAAAGGCTTTGAAGACCTCTGATACTCCTTTCTCTCCCATCCCTATCAAGACTGGGAGTTGGAGGGCAGGAGCCTAGCAAGGCTTCCCTCCCTGAGCACCAACCATAGAGAGATAAGAGCAGCATTTAGCAAGCACCTGCGCTGTGGCAGACACTTTTACAGATCAGTGTTATGAACACTTCACTTACATACAATAGATAGCACAAGTTTCAGGCTTACAGCTTTGTGAGCTTTGTGAATTTTAATCAATGTGTATTCCATGTAACTACCACCACAGTCAAGTTACAGAAACATTTCTCTCCAGGCTGGTGCTGTGGCTTAATGGGTTAAGCCTCTGCCTGTGGTGCCAGCATCCCATATGGGCACCATTTTGTGTCCCAGCTGCTCCTCTTCCAATCCAGTTCTCTGCTAATGGCCTGGGAAAGCAGTGGAAGATGGCCCAAGTGCATGGGCCCTGTACCTAATGGGAGACACAGAAGAATCTCCTGGCCCTGCTCTGGCAATTACGACCATTTAGGGTATGAACCAATGGATGGAAGACCATTTTCTGTTTCTCCCTGTCTCTGTCTGTAACTCTGCTTCTCAAATAAATAAATAAATCTATTTTTAAAAGAAACATTTCTCTCACTCAGAAAATCTCTGGCAGCAGTTCCACCTGGGTTCAGGTCCCACTGATCTGCTGCTCTCTGTAACTATTGATTGGATGTGTCCTTCCTAAAATAAAAAAAAAAGTATTCATTTTCATTTTATTAAAAAGGTAAAGAGAAAGAAAAGATGGAAGAGAGAGACATTCCTTTCTCTGGTTCATTCTCCAAACATCGTCAAGAGACAGTCTGGGCAAAAATAAACTCAGGACCCAGAATTCTATCTGGGTCTTTCACATGGGTTGCAGAGATCCAAGTACCAGAGTCCTCATTTGCTGCCTCCAAGAAGCTGGATTGGAAGTTGAGGACCTGGGACATGAACTAGGTACCCTGAGATGCACGTGTTTCAAGCAGCATTCTTACCTCTGAGCCAAACGCCTGCCCCCTTTCTTAGAGTTTCCTATGGAATCACAAGATATGTGTGCTTCTGTGCCTCACTTCTTTTCTCAGCGTAATGTCGTCATAAGTCTTCCTTATTGATGCAGGTATCAACCCTTTATTTTATTCTATTGGTGGGAAGAATTCCATTGAATGAATATGTAGTTTCTCCTAACTTATGTTGGAATTATGTCCCAATAAACTCACTGTTAGATAAGAATACCATAAGTCAAAAATGTGTTGAATCCATCTAGCCTCTGAACATCCTGGCTTAGCAACACAGGGTGCTATAGAGGATCAGTTTTTCCCCTTATGATCAAGAGTTCATTGGGAGGTGCCACTGCTGCCACTTTTCAGGGAGAGGAGATTGTACCACGTATCAGTAATACAGGATAATATCAAAGTTCAAAGTTCAAAGTGCAGCTTCTGCTGAATGTCTATCATTTTCTCCCATCATAAAATTGAAAAATAGCTAAGTCAAACTTCTATAAGTTGGGGAACATAATTTATGCACAATAATTTATGTATTCATTCACCTATTGATGGACTTTCGGGATCCTCCACCGATGTTATTAATTAAAGCACCTATCAATATCTGTGCATAAGTTTTAGTGTGGACATATGTTCTCATTTCTCTTGAGTAGAATTGCTGGGTCACATGCTAAGCATATGTTTAATTTTACGTGGAATTGTATGCTAGATATTTTGAATTTACCTCACTTTATTTGGTGGCCATTCAATCATGAGAGTATTAGTAGTCGTACTATTTTATAGCTAAAGCAATAAGCAAGAGAAAGAAATAAAGGGCATCCAAATTGTCATTCTTCGCAAATGACATCACCTCATATACAGAAAACCCCAAAGACTCCACCAAAATGCCAACGGAACTAGTAAATAAATCCAGCAAAGTTGCAGGCTACAAAGTCAGTGTACAAAACCCAGTAGCACTGGTATACACCAACAGAGAATCATCGAAGAAAGAAACCAAGAAAGCAATTGCATATCCAGAAGCTACAATAAAGAAAAAGAATAAATTTAACCAAAGAGGTAAAAGTCTTTCACAATGAAAACTGTAAATCATCGATGAAAGACATTGAAGAGTATTTTTAAATTTGGAATTAGCATGTAATACTTGTAATATTATGGGCTACATATGATGTTTCAACCAGCATAAATTGATCATAACTGATCATAACAGCCTTCTCACAGATCTTATTGACATCTTTTACTTTCTGTCCAGTGTCCAGGAATTCAGCCTGAAAGACTCCATTCACACTGGGCAAGTCTAGTGGAGACAAATGTCTGTATCCCTCCAAACTTCATGCTCATACTCTAAGCTCAATGCCACAGTAGTAGGAGGTGAGGAATCTGGGAGGCAATGAGGCCACAAGGACTCTACTCTCCTGGATAGGATGAGTGACTCTTTTTATTTGTTCATAAAAAGAATTATTTGTTTATTTATTTGAAAGGCAGAGTTACAGAGAGAGAGGGAGAGGCAGAGAGAGTTAGAGAGAGACAGAGAGAGAGCTATCTTCTATCCACTGGCAGCAATGGCCAGGGCCTGGTCAGGTGGAAACCAAGAGCCTGGAACCCCATCCAGGACTCCCAGGTGAGTGGCAGAGGCCCAGGTACTTGGGCCACGTTCTGATGCTTTCCCAGTTGCATTAATAAGAATCTGGGTTGGAAGTGGGGTAGCCAGGATTCCAACTGGCGCTCACATGGGATGCCAGTGTCACAAGTGGTGGCTTCACCTGCTGAATTGCACTGCCAGCCTGGGATGGATGACTGTCTAAAAGGACTTGGAGCAGTGAGCTCTTTCTGTACATCATCTGTGACACCCCAGAAAGGGACTACTTTTATTTAAAATTTAATTTCAAGTTTGGTATTAGCATGTAGTACTTGCACATTTTTAAGGGTACAACCCAACTTTTCAACACATATACATAGCTTCAACTGACCACACCAGGCCACCAGCCCTTCCATTTCCAAATTTTTGCTGTGAAGAAAGTACCATCTTAGAAGAAGAGAGCAAGCTCCTTCCAGACACCGAATCTGCTGGTACAATCATCTTAGATGTTCCAGGCTCCAGAACACTGTGAAATAAGGTTCTGTTCCTGTTCAATTACCCAGATAGTCTTACTGCTTTGCATCTGAGTGCCCTAGATGAGTCATATTAGCAGTCAGTCCCTTTGTGATTCCTTTGTGTTATTAGGCATTGTAGTCAGGAGAGCTAATCAGTTAGCATTTGTGGCAGCGCAGAGAGAGTGGTTTAGAGAGAGCAGAGAAGTGAACACCATATGGACAGCCCCGGGGCCTTTCAGCCCACGCTTGACAGGTTCTGCTTCCTGGACACCATGGGCGACTGCTGAGGCGGTGTCATGGGTCTCCGAGTTCTGCGCCCTGGAAGCCTCTCCAGGCTGACATCTGGAGCCTGAGGGTGATCCTGTTTGCCATGTTGGCAGTGATGCCGCCCTTCTGTGGGGGGTACACAGACGCGCTGCGGGGCTGATTCCCGTGTGGGTGCTGCACTCTGCCGCATCCCGCCAGTCCCGCCTCGCGGGAGCTCCTGGAGTGGCTATGCACATGCACGCCTGAGAGAGGCCCACAGCAGAGTATGTGAAGACCTCTGGTGCGGTTCAGCCCCTGCCAAGAAGCAGCCGAGGAGCACAGGTCACCCCTGTGACGCCCCGGGTATCCCTGAGATCCGGAAGCCAGAGGGTACCTCACGGGCCTCAGCTTGCTGCTGGGCATGGAGGCAGAGGGGACATCGGGCCCTCACTGCCACAGCCCCGCGTCCCTGCAGCTGGTCTCGCAGAGCGCTTAGAGCCACACCTGGGAGAACAGATTCTCTCCGATCTCAGTCTCCTGTGACAACCTCACGTTTGGTGCAGCTCATCTGTACCCACAGATCCCACGGAGGTCTCGAGTGAGTCTTCCTCTCTCACCCTCAGCCTCTGCCACCTCAGGGCCTCCAGGAGCATGAGTCCAAAGACCCCCAGGGAGCCCCCATGCTTGACCGTCCCCTACCTGGCAAGAGGAGAGGGGGCTCGCATCTCAGTTGACCCTCTGAGCCAGTCCCTATGTCTACCTCCACCATCCCCAGTGTCAGGAGTGGTGGGGATGACGCGGAGCCAGAAGCTGTCACAACAGGCAAGCCTGAGAGGCTGTGACCTTGGCCGCTACCCGAGAGGCAGAGCCGGCAGAGCCGGCAGAGCCAGCAGGGTTTGGCTGAGGGATCCTGAGGCTCCTCCTGCATCCTGCTGGCCCCGGTGAGAGACTCTGACCTCCACCACTGAAAAGTGGTCCCCCTGTATCTTCCTTCAGGGCACGTCAAGAAGAGGGGTCCACAAGCCGAGCTTCCTGGGGGTTTTAATGACCTTGAGGCATTTGTAAGTGTTCCTCCTGCATGGAAAGCATAACTGTATGCTAAAAAGAGAGTATTATTATTATTTTTGTTTTTGGAGTGCACTGAAGCAGGGAGAGGGTAGAGGACTCACCTAAGCTCATGTAGCTTGAAGCATGGCTGTGGACTACACAAGTCTCTCTCGCCCAAATGCCTGTGTTCTTTCCACTACTAATCTTCCTTTCTTTTATTGACCCAACAAGGACTTTCTGTTGAACCCAAGAAAATTGGTCAAGAGGCACTCACATCCTTCTAATGTCTAAATGGACTTGCTCCAGTAAAGCTTGAGTTACCCAAGTTGGAGCGAGGCACCTCCAGTGAGCTTTCAGAGAAAGGAAACTTAGCTGGGCTTATCGGGGCCAAACCACAGACATATCACTACTTACCATGAAAGCCATTTGCTATGGTTTGAAACTCATGTTGAAATCAGATTCAGGTGCTGGAAGTATTTTGAGGCAAGGCCTTTGGGAGGTAATTAGGACTAGGCTGGGGCTCCAGGAAGGCATCAGAGGCTTGATGAGAAGAGAAAGAGGGACCCGAGCTAGCGCACTTGCTCTGTCTCACCATGTGGTGCCCTGCAAAGCCTTGTGTTGCAGCTGGAAGGCCCTCTCCACCTGCCACACAGGCGCCAGTGCCAGGCTCTTGGACCTCCCAAGAACCAAGGCCAAACAAACCTCTTAATTACTCAGGGCATTTTGTTAGAGCAACAGAAAACAGATTAAATGTTACTGAAAGGAAGGGAGTAGTTTATACTTCCCAGTGTGGAGTTCACAGTTTTGAAGTGTATAACTAACTGATAGCCTATAGCCTGCTAGATGGAAAATACAGCCAGCTAATAATGACTATGAAGGAGATAGTCATTTTTTTCATCAGTTTCTGAGAATGGTTTCTTAATTCTTTTATTTATTTAAAATATTTATTTTTTGACAGGCAGAGTGGACAGAGAGAGAGACAGAGAGAAAGGTCTTCCTTTGCCGTTGGTTCACCCTCCAATGGCCGCCGCGGCTGGCACACTGCGGCCGGTGCACCACGCTGATCCGATGGCAGGAGTCAGGTGCTTATCCTGGTCTCCCACGGGGTGCAGGGCCCAAGCACTTGGGCCATCCTCCACTGCACTCTGGGGCCACAGCAGAGAGCTGGCCTGGAAGAGGGGCAACTGGGACAGAATCCGGCGCCCTGACCAGGACTAGAACCCGGTGTGCTGGCGCCGCAGGTGGAGGATTAGCCTAGTGAGCCACAGCGCCAGCCAAGGTTTCTTAATTCTTAACAGCCAGGCAGTCAAGGGGGGTTAGGGTATCTTATAAGATCAACCTGAGTGCCAAGGCAATCCAATCAATTAAAATGTGGTAAATACTACCCCACACAGACTTCAGAACTCATAAACCAGAGAATCAATTCAAGGAAACAAGGAAATAAAGGAACCAGTCAGGGTTAAGGTCAAATCTTTAGCAGAATCCTTAGGGGAGAAATTGGCCTGTTACTGCTAAAGATGCAAACTTTGGCAAATGTCCAGAAACAGAGGCTATTAAAAATGCATTAGAAGAGTCATGTTTACATTTCTATAGTCGACTAAAAGCCTTTCTCATAGAACGGGGACCTTTTTGTATATTATAGTCTTTAGTGCCTGTCAATAAGAGTATTTGAGTTTCAGAGAATTATAGATCTTGGAAAAGTGCAAAATATTCCTTGAATTTACAGCCAGCATATGATACTGAAACAACAATAGCAATAACACCTAGGAGTCACGCATTTTAGTTCCTGACCCAGTTCTTTTGCTATCTCATATAACCACCCTAGGAGTGGACTTTGCTACAAGTAATTGAGGATAAGAATCCCTCTGTCCCCCACCTCATGGGAGGTCCTAATAAAGAACTATGTCCCAAGGTGCATCAGAAACACACTGTACTTTGCATTTTACACATAAATTGTTTAAATGCTGGCTTAGTTGAGGCCCCTATAATACGACTCCATAGACTGGGTTGCTTAGAAACAACAGCAATTTATGTATCATGGTTCTGTGAGACTGGAAGTCTCAGATCAAGGTGTGAACACTGCTGGGTCCTGGTGAGGGCCCTCTTCTGGGCTGCAGAGCCAACATCTCCTTATATCCTTACACAAACAGAGAGGATGAAAGACAGCTCTCTTGGGGCCCATTTTAAAAGGGCACTAATCTCATAGATAAGGGCTCCACCCTGATCACCTGAGTATCTCCCAGAGGTTTCACTTTTCAATACCCTCACTTTGTGTGTTAGAATTACAACATATCAGGGCTGGCATTGTGGTGCAGTGGGTTAAGCTGCTGCCTGCAATGCTGGCATACCATTTGGGGGGTGGTTTGAGTACCGGCTGCTCCATTTCTGATTCAGCTCTCTGCCAATGTGCCTGGGAGGATGGCTCAAGCACTTGGCCCCTGCTACCTATGTGGAGACCTGAATGGAGTACCTGGCTCCTGGCTTTGACCTGGCCCATCCCTGGCCATTGTGGTCATTTAGGAAGTGAACTAGTGGATAGAATCTCCCCCCCCTCCCCCTTTTTGTCTGTGTGTGTGTTTGGTGCCTCCCTCTCTGTTTATGTCTCTGCCTTTCAAGTAAATAAATAAATTATAACATATAAATATTAGAAAATAAACATTTGGTACACAAACTGCCAAATGTTATCCTGTTAACATTAATTATTACATGTTTATTAATTGTTTAAAACAGATTTTGCCAGATAGAGTTCATGCATTATTTTCTCTCAAAAATCATTAAAACAGCCGTAAAATTACTGTAAACATATGGATGCGAGAGAGAAGAGACTAGTGAAGAATGTCATCAAAACTAATGCAAATCAGTGAATTGTTGAAGCTGGAAGAGCAGTCAAGCACAGCTGTCCTCCATGGACCTGACACGAAAGCCTATAGGAAGTCACCTAGGAGATCAGTACCTGGAGGCCCCAGTCCACTAAAAAGTCAGGTGAGACGCATAAGGCTGGAGACAAAGAAGGACAGTGAACATCCACAGAGAATGGGAAGATCCAAGCCCCCAAAGTCGATGAAGACTTCTCTTCCTTAGACATCTGTCCTGCTGATCAAATGTAGACACCCCAGTGGGGTAAGGTATGAGAGAATTTACTGAGCTATAGAAATAATATATTACATGGGGCTGGCGCTGTGGCTCACTTGGTTAATCCTCTGCCTGTGGCGCCAGCATCCCATATGGGTGCCAGGTTCTAGTCCCGGTTGCTCCTCTTCCAGTCCAGCTCTCTGCTGTGGCCCGGGAAGGCAGTGGAGGGTGGTCCAAGTGCTTGGGCCCTGCACCTGCATGGGAGACCAGGAGGAAGCACCTGGCTGCTGGCTTCGGATCGGCACAGCACCGGCCATAGCAGCCATTTGGGGAGTGAACCAATGGAAGGAAGACCTTTCTCTCTCTCTCTTTCTTTCTCTCTCTCTCTCTCACTGTCTACCTGTCAAATAAAAAAAAATTAAAAAAAGAAGATATTACAACTTCTATTTATAATTTTTCTTTAAAAAGCAATAAGAAGTTAACTGGTGAGAAGTGGTGTGCATAAAGTACTCATACATAAATGTACAAAGATGGACAGTAAAGGATGACCTTAGTACCAAACAAAGGAAACCAGAGAGAGTACAGCCTTTAGCCCCCAAAGAGATGAAGGGAGGCCAAAAATAGGCATCATTTGAGTCTAACCACAAAATGATGGGCTCCTTACACGTTTCCCTGTCCAGCGGAGTGGCTCTATTGTGGGAGATGAGAGGGTACTGTGCTGGGAAATGCAATCAACAGCACAGAAAAGATCTAATCACACTGACATTCAGAATACCCCAATGAAAATGCCACTTGTCAACAGATTCACTTGTCAACACTCCTTTTCCCAACACAAATGTACAGAGGAAACCCCAATCAGCTTTTAAGCCCACTCTGAGATATGAACAGATGAGAGATAGAGATTTGAGAAAGCCTCTACAACAAAAGGTAAGAACCAAACATGAGAACTTGAAGGAAACAGATCACATTGGGAGCAGAAAGAAAACACACACACACAAATGCGTGTGTGTGAATACATATATAGATATGTGTATATACATATGTTACACACACAACAGCAATTATAAGAAGACACAAAGAAATGTGCATACTGGCAAAAGTAATTTACATATTCATTGCAATCCCTATCAAAATTCCCATGACATTTTTCACAGAACCAGGAAAAAAAACTGCTAAAATTTGTACTGACCCACAGAAGACCCTAAACAGCCAAAGCATTCTTAAGTAAAAAGAATAAATCAGAAAGTATTACACTACCTGACTTGAAAATATATTACAAAGCTACAGTAGTTAAAACAGCATGGTATTTGGCATCAAAACAGAACCATAAATCAATGAAACAGGATAGAAACTCTAGAAATTAACCTATGTATCTATAGCCAGCTGATCTTTGACAGAGATGCTAAAAACATGCATGGCAAAAAGGATAATTAGTTTAACAAATGGTGCTGGAAAACTGTAATATACACATGCAGAAGAATAAAGCCAGACTCCTATCTCATACCGTTCACAAATCAGCTCACAGGGAAGGAGTTGAATTGAGAGCTGAAGCTTCGAGACGAGAAGAAATCACAGCGAGACGTTTCAGGACATTGGAATGGGGTGAGAATTTTCTGGATCAGATCCAAAACCCACAAGAAATAAAAGCAAAAACAGACAAATGGGGTTTTATAAATAAAATATATGCAACAAAGGAGACAATCAAGAAAGTGAAGAGACAATCTATAGAATGGGAGAAAATATTTACTCGTCATACATCTGAGAAGGGATTAACATCCAGAATGTATAAAGAATTCAAAGAACTCAAGAACTTACAACAAATAATCCAATTTTAAAATGGGAAGTAGATCTAAACAGACGTGTCTCAAAGGAAGATATGCAAATGGGCAACAGGTGTATAAAAACATGCTCAACATAACTAATCATCCTGGAAATCCAAATCAAAACCATAATGAGGCATCACTGTAATTCTGCCTTTCAAATAAATAAATAAATAAATATTTTAAAAAAATAGGTAAGTTCATGAACTCCAAACTCTGAGAGAGTGAGGACAAAGTAGGGGCCGTTCAAGCCCTGCAGTCTGTGAATTCTGTGAAGAAAGAAACAGGCAGAAGCGTCGGGGCACCTGCTGGACCAGAAAACTATCAAGTAACCAACAAGTGTTCCCTCAGACGTTCAGGATGCCAGCCTGTCTCAATGGCTGGAACGGAGAGAGGCTCATGCACTAAACGGGCACATGATGCCTTCTGCACGCTCTCCATATGAAGAAGGCTGGGCCCTATGAATCCTCAGAATTAATGTGCAGGGTTCTTTTGCAGGGAAAAAAAAGCTCACACCGCTGGGAATGGACCCATATTGAGGATGGCAAGCACAATAAAGGAAAAGGAAAACATAAGGCCTTAATAAACTGGAGAAATAGAATAGAGCCACAAACACATGGAGAGAAATAAGTCTACCTTTCACAAAAACAATAGGAAAAGGAGTTCCAGTCATAAAATTAGAACTTTCCAAAATCAGACCTCTCTTAATAATAGCTCAAGAATACTAATTTCACATTAAAAGTAATCATTAAGATAAATAAAGGCCAAAAAAGAAATAAAGGATATTATAACATCCTTAAGGATAATGTGGATACCAGAAAGGCAAATCCACAAGGTAGATAAACGTTAGAAATTAACATCACAAAATGAGCTAAAATACATTCAAACTACATAAAATGTAAAAGAATAACATAATTCAGAATTAGTAGAAATAAAACTGAGGCAATAGAATTCAAGAAAAAATGAATTTTTAAGAAATCCATTTCAGAAATGAGGGCAAAGCAAGAAAGAACATTAGAATGAATATACACAACAGATTATGTCATAAGGGAAACACAAGATTAAAAGTACGAGATGTTCTGGCAGTGGACGATGGCCCGAGTGCTTGGGCACCTGCACCTGCATGGCAGACCAGGAGGAGGCATCTGGCTCCTGGCTTCGGATCAGCACAGCGCTAGCCACTGCGGCCATTTGCGGGGTGAACCATCGGATGGAAGACCTTTCTTTCTATCTCTCTCTTTCACTGTCTGTAACTCTACCTGTCAAATAAATAAATAAATAATCTTTTTTTTTTAAAGTAGGAGACTTTCTTTTTTAAAAAAAGATGTATTTATTTACTTGAAAGCCAATTACACAGAGAGGGAAGCAGAGGCAGAGAGAGAGAGAGAGAGAGAGAGAGAGAGAGTAAGAGAGAGAGAGAGAGGGCTTCCATCCACTGGTTCACTCTCCAATTGGCTGCAATGGCCAGAGCTGTGCCAATCTGAAGCCAGGAGCCAGGTACTTCTTCCAGGTCTCCCACGCAGGTGCAGGGGCCCAAGGACTTGGGCCATCCTCCACTGCTTTCCCAGGGCACAGCAGAGAGCTGGACTAGAAGTGGAGCAGCCAGGACTTGAAACAGCACCCATTCGGGATGCTGGCACTGGAGATGGTGGCTTTACCCTCCACGCCACAGCGCTGGCTCCAGGAGAGTTTCAAAAATGTTTGTATAATGAAAAGAGTTACAGATAAAGGAAAAAACAGGCAATAATGATCCAAATACCTAAAATGAAAGACCTCAAAGATCAAAAATGTAAATAATGGGAAGAATTATAATTCAAGAAACTATTCCTGAAATTTTATATGTATGTGTCATATTGAAAGAATACCCAAGTTGAGAAAATCAGCCCAGAATGGCCATAACCAGGCATACTTTGGGAATGTTTAAAAAAGCAAAACTAACTTTAAGGGTAAGGAATATTATCATTAGCAATTTTGACAGAATTACTGAATGCCAGAAGTAAATAGAGTAACATATTTAAGATTCTTCAATGAGAAAGTTATATGAGCCTAAGACTGACTGTCCAATGAAAACATTTGCAAGTATAAGGACAAAAGACAACTGGTGTCCACCTACGATAACTTAGGAGGGATTTCCCTGAGCACTTCAGTAACAGTTTGCTAGAGAATGGATTTCAGACAACTCAAATGACTAGCTAGACACATAGAGACTTGTGGTAACCATCGAAAGTGCATGTGTTTGGAGAATTAAGACCGGACAAGGGAATAAAGAAGGGCGTATGATAGGTTGTGGAGGTTTGCTCTAGCAATGTAGCTATAGCTCAACTGAGTAAATTAGGTAGTTATTGAAAACAGCAAATATGAGTATCTTAAAAATTATTTTAAATAATCATATTGATGATGGAAAGTTACCAAAGGCCATCAGGTCATGTCAAAGGATGCAAGAGCCACATGGATGAAAGTTTTGTTTATTGCATTATTGTAAACTGATATTTAGATCGTGTTCTTTCAACCAAAGACATGTAGTCCTGCTGTCTCTCTGGCCAAAGATTGCACAAGTTGGGCGTGAATAAGGAAAATGATTTTTCAACAAATTAATTAACCATGATATCCTTTTGGAAGTTTCTATGGAACCAACTCTTTATTTTGATAACCCTAAATAAAGCAAAGGAATCATTCGCCTTTCCCCTTTATTTTTTGTCTTACAATCTGTACTCCAGATTACTGACTGTATGAAGCAAAGATTCTCTTTACACAAGTATTTCAACAAATAGAGAATAAAGATAAAATCAAAATAAAGGTTGACTCCTGGGAATTTACCCAATGAAAATGAAATCAGCCTATGAAAGAGTTATCTGTACACCATGTTTAGAGCAGTCCAATTCAAAATAGCTGAGATATGGAATCAATCCAGATGTTCATCAATTGATGACTAGATAAATAAAATGTAGTATATATACACAATGGAATACTACTTAGTCATAAAAAGGATGAACTCCTATTTCAGCAACAAAATGGATGCAATTAGACAATTATGCTTAGTGAATAAAGCCAGTCCGAAAAAGACAAATATCATGTTTTCTCTGATTTGTGCTAATATAGAGAATCTAAAAAATGTATAGGAATGGTTATTGTTTATGACCCTCATCTATACTACTGAGGAACAACAGTCTTTCCACTTGCTGTTCATTGAATTTATATTTAGTGGAGGATTAAGCTTGTGATTATAAAGTAAATTGAAAGTAAATTTCATTGCAGGGACCAGCACTGTGGCACAGTAGGTTAATCCTCTGCCTGCAGCGCCAGCATCTCATATGGGCTCTGATTCTAGTCCCGGCTGCTCCTCTTCCGATCCAGCTCTCTGCTATGGCCTGGGAAAGCAGTGGAAGATGGCCCACTTGGGAGCACCCTCTTGGGATCACCAATGAGGGAGACTCGGAAGAAGCTCCTGGCTCCTGGTTTCGGATTAGCCCAGCTCTGGCCATTGCAGCCATCTAGGGAGTGAACCAGTGGATGGAAGACCTTTCTCTCTCTGTCTCTCCCTCTCACTGTCTGTAACTCTCAGATAAATAAAATCTTAAAAAAAAATAAAAAGAAGGTATGCCATTGCAAAAATTAAAAGAATTAAAAGAAAAATAGGAATGGAAGGAGGCAGGAGGGTGGGAAGTATCATTATGTTCTTAAAACCATTTATATGAAATACATGAAATCTGTTTCCCTTATACACATAAATTAAAAATTAAAAAGAAACAAACAAGCAAAAAAAAAAAGGTTGAGCATTCCTAATCCAGAAATCCAAAATCTGAAATGCTCTAAAATCTGAGGCTATTTATCTGTGTGTATGTGTGTGTGTGTGTGTGTGTGTGTGTGTGTGTAGACTTCTTTCTTTAAATTATTATTTTAATTCTGAAATTTATGGGAAATAATGCAATAACTTGATGCATATATATATATATATATATATATATAGCATATGATGATCAAATCAAGTAAGTTTCATTCCTGCTTCCTTGAACCATTTTTTTTTAAGTTGGATTCACATTTAAGAATCACACCTATTTGTGGGGTACAGTGTGACAGTTCCCAAACACTGTGTACTCGTCAAATCAGGATTAATGTCTCCAAATCATTATTATTTTATGTTTGGAGTTTTTAGTGTGTCTCTTCTTTCATAAAACAAATACTAGGCCATTGTGAACTAGAGTCATCTTGCCATAGTGCAATACAAGAGATCTTATTCCTTCAGTCTGTGTTTTTCATCATTATCCAACCTCCCTCTATCTCCCTCTCCTCACTCTTTCTCAATGTCTAGTCATTAATCACCAATTCTACTTCCAGAATAACATTTTCTTAGCTTCCATGAGAGAGAAAACGTGATATTTGTCATGGTATTTGACTTACTTCACTTAACACGTTACCTTCCAGTTCCACGCATTTTGCTGCAAATGATAGATTATCCTCCTTCTGAATGGGTGGATATGTGTATATACACTGCATTTTCTTTATTCATTCATCTACTGATGGGCATTTATGCTGATTTCATTGCATTCATACAACAATGACACAATGGAGGCAAAACACAGCATCAAGCAGCAGAAGCATTAGCCAACATTGCTCTCTCGAATATATTTAAGATGCTGATGTCAATATTTAGCTGTCTGCTCACTCATCTAGGAGGAAGGGAAGATCAGTTACTGCTGTGCTATGATTGTGTTCAATGCAGTCACCATGTCACAAAAATAGCAAATCATGTTTTAAAAAGCCTCCTATACTACCACCAGTTATCTTCAGTTCTTCACAGCCAAGAAAAGTAGAGAATGCCACATAAATATGTGTGGCCTCTGTACGGGAGTCAGGATAATACTATTTGTATAACTCCCATTTTTAGGTATCTGTGCTACTAAAGCAAATGCTACAACCCAAGACTTTTTGAACACCATCCATCCGGTGTATTTCAGGTTTTGGATTTCTGGTTGTGGGATGCTGCTCAACCAGTAAAATCTATTCAAATATTCCAAAATCCCAAATGTGAAACACTTCTGGTCCCAAGCATTTAGATAAGAGATACTCAACCTCTACTGCCACGTTGCAGCGTCTAATGGAGATGAAGAAAGCAGGTTGTCACGTACTTCTTGGTAAAAGAACAAAATGCTACCTAGGGAATACTTGTGAAGAAAGGAAGAGAGAGAGAGAGAGAGAGAGAGAGAGAGAGAGAGAGAGAGAGAGAGAGAAGAAACCTAAATATGATGAAGTTCTAGTTCCAAATATCAAGTCACAGGAAGGTAATCAACAAAAATCCCCACTGCAAGAAACCCAACAGGACAAGTAACCTAAAATGTTGCACAAATAAATATTAAGAAAACCAAAACATTGGAGAGGGGCTCCATTAGTGTGCTAGGGCTGTCATAACAAACTACCGCAGACTGGATGCTTAAGAATAGAAATTTACTTCCTCATAGTTCTGGATGTTAGAAGTTCAAGGTGTCAACAGGGCTGACTTGATTTGAGGCCTGTCTCCCAGGCCCATAGAGGGCTGTCTTCTCAGAACCTTCTCTCCTGTGCATGCCTCTGTCCTAATCTTTTCTTCTTTTAAGCACACCGCCCTTAGGAGCTCATTTTAACTTAATGTCCATTTTCCATATGTATATGGGGGGCAGACACAGGAGGAGGTGGCATACACAATTCAACCCATAACAGGAACCTAGCGATTAAGAGACTAAAAATTAAACCACTGTTACATATACTGTCAATATTCAAGCGACAAAATTATAAGGAAAAATAAAGGAGTAAGGAATTGAACAGTTATGAGCATGGGTAGTTCGGGAGAGATGAGGTTGTGGTTGGGAGGGGCCTGGGAAAGGAATGTGGGGTGACACCGTTTCACGCTCCTGTTGGGATGGGGAGAGAAACACATTACACTCTATATTTGTTTTACATAGTTCTCCATGTGATAGCCAACAGTAAAAGCAAATAAAAACAAATAGAAAGATAAACATATAGTTCAGAATTATGAGGATAAATATCTGGCAGGAAATAGCTAAAAGGGTTAGAAGTGATTGCCATTGAGAGTTTCAGAGCTTGGAATTACTGACAGATACCTGTAGTGTTTGCATGGCAGCACTAATGGCTTTTTATCTGTATGGGTATACTACTATGACAATTAAATTTTTTTTCATTAAAAGTATATTTCTACTAATGTCTGTCTTTGTGAACTCTCTATTCTAGTGTCTAGCCTGATGCCAGAAATACAGTCTATATACCCAATAAATGATCTCCCAGTGAATAACTAGTTGATTCCATTCCAGAAGGAGAGAGACCCAGGATCTAAACCCAGTTTTGTCACTGTATGCCTTGATAAAATGGCTTTAATCCCTGAAAAGAAGAAAAGCCTATAACAAGGGAATACTGGAGTAGAAAGTTAGATGCTAAGACTCAGAATAGTTGGATCTCAATCTTAGGTCTGATTATTCAGACAAATCCACTTCACAGATGGTTTTGTGGGGACGAGGGTCAAATTTTATTTAATCAAGTAAAACAAGACGTGAAAGTGGCTAGCACTTTATCAGGCACATGGATGTGCAAACATTTTTACTTATAGCAATTACAAACAGAACTATCAGCTCAAGGACTCAGTGAATGACCGTGCCAACCACTGCTGGGGGAACCTCGGCCCAAGCTGCTCATTAGCTGACTTGCAATCCACACGGAGCCACTTGGAGGTCACGACCCATCATAGCTCATTCTTAGGAATGAAAGGCAGAGTAAAGAACCCAGCTGCTCTCCTGATGAGCGAGTGATTCACCCGCAGGCAGCTAGCCACGGTCCTGCAATGGGGAGGCTGGGAAGACAGCAGCCACGCGGAGCTGCAAAGACACGCTTGCTGTGGCCATACAACTGTCCTCAGTATTTAAAAGCGCAACCTGCCCCCTTGGGTTTCAGTCTGCTGGACAATGGTTTGATCTTCATTGACAGAGTGATTGGCCACAAAAAGGGTTTCAAAAGACATTTCCTTTTGAAAGGGGCTCTTGGTCAGCTCAGGCTGCCATAGCAAAATAAAACAGGCAGAATGGCTTAGACACCAGAAATTCACTTCTCACAGGTCCTGGTCCTGAGACAGGGAAGTCCAAGATCAGTTGTCAGTGGATTAGACTTCTGTTGACAGCACTCTTCTGCCTTGCAGAAAGACAGCCCCTCAGCTGGGAGAGAGGAGCACCCTGGTGTCACCTTCTTTTCTTATACATGTTGTGACCTCATTTAACCTTAAGCTTATAATTACCTCCTTCAAGGCCCTGTCTCCAGTACAGTCACGTTGGGGGTCAGAGCTTCAACATATAGACTGCTGGCCAGGATCTGTCAATCTATAACCAGGGCATTAGTAGCCAACAGCAGGGTAAGAGGCATGTCCTGTGTGCTGCACTGCACCAAGCGCACGGTGCTTCTACACCCCATTGCCACTTGAATCTCAGCATAAGTGAACTGGAAAAGGATGATTACCTCACCTTAGCAGAGGAAAAAGTCCTGGGATTCTTCTTAAGGTGTAATTCACCAGCAGCTTTCCCCTTCATTTCAGAAACCTCCTAATCGCATGTCGGGGGGGGGGGGGCTTTTTTTTTATAGGCATAAAGCACATTAAGCTCATTTTACCACTCTAGCAAAGGCTATTGAGAAAAGTCAGGGAATCCTTTTTTCTCTAATTCTCTCCTGCTTCCTTTTTTGTCTTCCCCATCTGATGCCAACAACCCGCAGTTTTCAAAGCAACACTTTGTACCTAGACGCGGTACAGGAAGTGCGCCTCTTTATGATACGTGACCTTACATGGCAAACTGTGAGGCCTACCTCACCTTGTGTGGCCCACCTGACCCAGCACAGTTTGAAGGTGAGGGGAAAGAAGTTGCCGACGCCTAGCACTGCACGCACTGGGCCAACACAGCCTGCTCAAAGTAACTGTCCTGGAAAGCAAGCTGGCCACCAGCATAGAGGGAGAGCAACCGTGGGGCTCCGGGGCAATTCTGGGGATCCATCCTGGCTCCTGTTCTCACCTGACCAGCCCAGGCCTGCTTGCTGGTGACCCCAGGTTTAGCTCCTCTTTGTGGTCCTTGCCTCCCTTCTGGAGCTGATAACTGGGCCTCGCCTTTTTGGCTCTCCTAGGAAAGCGCTACGAAAGCCTGCTCCTCAGAGACTTACCCCAAGGAAGAAAAAATAGGATCAATCAACAGGTCTAGGAAGTATTTGTGCGGACTGAGTGAGAAACATCCCCTAAGTGCAGACCTGCTCAGAGCCTCTGACATTCTAAAGCGCTGATCTGCTATAACGAGCTCTTCCCAATCTGTTTGTGGGTCCTTTTTTTGTTTTTCTGGAGGAACACTGTCCATCTAATGAAATACCCGGGACAGTATAAATTTATTAAAGAAACAAAGAGGCTGATTCTGGCTGCTGGCTCTGGAGAGTCACTGGCTGAGATCAGGCAGCCCCGCTGGTCGAGCCTCTGATGATGGAGTTCTGTCTGGGAGGTCCCGAGGCTGGCACACAGCATCCCACGGCCAGACAGGGAGCAAGTGCTGTGTGTATTGATCCATGACTGCTCTCTTTTCTCTGCATAAAGCCTCCATGACCCAACCATGGTGCCTGCCCTGTTATTGACCTGATCCTATCTTACCACTTCCTAAAAGCCGCACCTCTAACCTCACAACTGGATTAAGTTTCTATTGTCTTGGCCGGCGCCGTGGCTCAACAGGCTAATCCTCCACCTTGCGGCACCGGCACACCGGGTTCTAGTCCCGGTCGGGGCACAGGATTCTGTCCTGGTTGCCCCTCTTCCAGGCCAGCTCTCTGCTGTGGCCCGGGAGTGCAATGGAGGATGGCCCATGTGCTTGGGCCCTGCACCTCATGGGAGACCAGGAAAAAGCACCTAGCACCTGGCTCCTGCCACTGGATGAGCACGGTGCGCCGGCCGCAGCGCGCCGGCCGCGGCAGCCATTGGAGGGTGAACCAACGGCAAAGGAAGACCTTTCTCTCTGTCTGTCTCTCTCACTGTCCACTCTGCCTGTCAAAAAAAAAAAAATAATAATAAGTTTCTATTGTCTTAGAACCACTAGCATAAGGCTTTGGGGTTCAAACTCCTGTATGAGTTTGGAGGACAAATCATATTTGGACCACAGCCAGCACCGCTCCTCAGCCTTTGGAGCTGGTGGTACCAGGGACACAGTGTGGGAAATGGTGTACTAGGGACCTGTGTCCTCTTCCTGCTCCTGTTGGTGCATCATAGCCTCTGCCTACCCCACACTTGTCTGAGACTCCCTCCCCACCAGACCAGGGCCCAGGCTGCACAAAGCTCTCGTCTGCTGGACTTCAGTAGTCCGATCTCTGCTATAAAGAGCAGAAGCAAGATGGTGGAGCTTTGTTAGCAGACTGTATCCTGGGTTTATCAGGCACGGGCTTTATTAATAGGAAAAAAGAAACAATTTGTCATTGAGTCACCCTAGTACCTCCTGCCCTGCTGCTCAGGCACTCAGAAAGCCTATCTCAGCTCTGTCAGCGGGGCAGAGGACACTCAGAGGGGCCTGAATGGCTTCAGCAACTATTGATCATCATGTCTTCCATTACCGCTGGCTCTCAGCTTGTCACAGCCATTAATCAGGACTGTCGGGGCAGCTGGGGCTGGCATGAGTTTATCAATGAAGTGCACTGTGGAAACTCTTGAGAAAGTTTGCACAGAGGTGAGACATTCACATGTAGTTTTATTCCCAAATATTGCCATCATTAGTGAACATCAAAACATGGTGGCTGGTCTCCAAAGATGGCCCCAGGGAGTCACTGTCCCCATACCAACACCCTGGTCTAGACCCTTCCTACCCCGTGGTGATGCTAAGCTGCCCTGCGACTTGACTTCACCAATAGAATACAGCACAAGAGGTGCTCTACCAGTTCCAAGCCTCTGTTTCAGGTTACCTCTCTTGGGATTTGGGGTTCCCTGAATCAGCCACAGCACAGCAAGTGTGGCCTCCCCATGGGAGGGACCACCTGGAAATCCCACATGGCAGAGCCGCTCAAGACTACATAGACAGACACAGTGTCTCAGCCTTCCCAACCAAGGTTCCAGGTAAATGGAGAAGCTGCCTGGGTGCCGTAGTCCCAGCAGGCAGCACATGGCGGCAGAGGCGAGCCACCTCTGTGTATGTGCCCTGACTCATTCCTGACCCCAGAGTCTTGAGAAATAAAAAACCTGGTCATCTTCAGCTCTGCATTCTGGGGTAGTTTGTCATGCAGAATCAACATTCACAACTGTGGAGAGGCATGGTTCGGAAGCCGAGTCCCAGGACAGCAAACAGACAAAGCATGAGGTGTGGAAGTGGCAGGGACAGCATCGTGGAAGACAGAGAAGGAGAATGCACCACCCACAGCCTCAGAAAGGAAGTCTCCTGACGGGGTAGACTCAGACTCAGCAGGACAATTTCTCCATGTTTCTGGCCAAGGCTGGGTCTGAGCAGGAAGACATGGGAAGGGAAGGGAGGGTCACCCATGCATTCAGGACCAGCTGTGCTGAGATGTGGCCAAGGTCTGGAAGAGTGGGAGGAACACAGCTTAGAAACACCTGGCACAGCGTTCCTGCCACCTCCGGAAACACAGCAGAGCCCCAGCAGATCATCGGGGACATGAAGCACAGTCACGTTCAGACCAGCCCAGTCCTCACCCCATGCCTGTGTGGTAGGGAATACCATCATCACATTTTTTGGCTTAAGAAATGAGGGTTCAGACACTGAGTGACTCAACCTGCGAGTGCATTGCTTGGGAAAGGCCAGGTCAGGAGATCAGCTGGAGTCTGGGGGCAGGACCTGCAGAAGCCCCTCTCATCCCAGGGAAGTGGATATGGGGCCCAGTTCACATGCATTACTTCTTCCTGTGGTTGGGGAGGGGTGTGAAGAGGCTACTACAGCAGGGACAGACATGAATTACAACCTACTTGTTTTAAGTGGAGTAGAACTTTTTCACCCAAAACTCCTGCAAATGCTTAAACTCTGATATCTTAATGGCTGTCAGAGTGGAGTGGAGACTTAGTCTTCCTCTTGCATCTGAGAGGTGAGTCTGGTGGGATCTGTATGGGTCATGGTGGCTTACACAGTGGGTGGGCCTGATGAGAGAGGGTCAGGTCAGTTCTTTTTTTTTTTTTTTTGACAGGTAGAGTGGACAGTGTGTTTGTGTGTGTGTGTGTGTGTGTGTGTGTGAGAGAGAGAGAGAGAGAGAGAGAGAGAGAGAGAGAGAAAGGTCTTCCTTTGCTGTTGGTTCACCCTCCAATGGCCGCCGCGGCCGGCGCACAGCACTGATCCGAAGCCAGAAGCCAGGTGCTTATCCTGGTCTCCCATGGGGTGCAGGGCCCAAGCACTTGGGCCATCCTCCACTGCACTCCCAGGCCACAGCAGAGAGCTGGCCTGGAAGAGGGGCAACCGGGACAGAATCCAGTGCCCTGACCAGGACTAGAACCTGGTGTGCCAATGCCACAGACGGAGGATTAGCCTATTGAGCTGCAGTGCCGGCCGTCAGTTCTTTTTAGCTCGAGTTTGGCCTAGGTTCTCTCTCCCTTCCTGGCTCACTGTGTGACAGTCCCTCATACCCCTGACCGATATCCATCAAATGCCAGATGAGGGCCTCCTGATCTGAACTGTAGCCTCCAAATTGTAAGTTGAAATAAACCTTTTCCTTCCCAACAAGTTCCTCTTGGGTACTTTAGTAAAAGTAACAAAGAGCAGACCAATACACTTCTTTTTCTTTAAAAGCACCAACATGGGTAGCACAGCTATGAAACTCAGCCACCACTGATCCACTCGTTGAGCCTTGGGCCAATTTTTGGACCTCTCTGAGCCTTGGTTTTCTCACCCATACACAGGGATGAGATAAAAGTTATTTATCTCATAAGGAGGGTTCAAGCATTAACTGCATTCATACTTGTAAAACAGAGCAGTGCCAGGCCTGGCACTGTCACCATGGTAACAATGGAATACTTCCTTTTTGCTGACATGTTCCACTTGCTTACTGGTGTTAGGAGTGCCATCTTCTCCTGTGGCCCTAGCCCTTCCCTCCAGCACTGGGGAGTGTCCTCTACTGGGGTGAGGCAGGTATCCCGGTCTGGCAGTGTAAGGAAGGTGATGCAGTTCAATGGAGACCACACTGTCTCCCTAGGAGTCTCCAGCCAGTGGGGTGCACAACTGTGAGGCACACCTGAGACGGCCCCCACATTCAGGGAAAGGAGCTGCATGTGGTGGGGAGCCCTGCCCTCTATGGGACTCATCCTGTCTTGTTCACTTACACAAAGATAGAAGAGTCATTGCATCACCAAGAGTGGGTGGTAAGCTGGGCCTTGGTGGCCCTTCTTGTGCATGAGGTGAGAGAGTGGTAGCAAGCATTCACCCCTCCTCTGAGAAAAGTGGCACTTCTGAAATCTGGGACATTCCAATGCCATTTTCACTACAAAAAAGAAAGTTATATACTACTGCTGGCTTCTCTCAGGCAGTTCAGAGTGGTCTACGAGATCCATACGGCTGAGGAAAATTCAAGATAGCTGGCAGATAGCAAAGACTTTGTGGGAGCTGCCCAGTGCTGCATCCCCTCTCTTCCTCTCTGTGAGGTAGAGACTGTTATCATCCCCACGTTACAGATGAGGAACCTGCAGCGAGTGTCAGAGTTCCTCCTAAGATCCACTCAAAGTTGGTGCTTTTCAATCTTAAACAACAGAATCAAAACCGGAGGCATCACAATACCAGATTTCAAGACATACTACAGGGCAGTTATAATCAAAACAGTCTAGTACTGGCACAAAAAAAGACATCAAGACCAACGGAACAGAATAGAAACTCCAGAAGTCAATCCACATATCTACAACCAATTAATCTTTGACAAATGAGCTAAAATCAATCCCTGTAGAAAGGACAGTCTCTTCAACAAATGGTGTTGGGAATTGGATATCTGCAAGCAGAAGTATGAAACAAGACCCTTACCTTTCATTTTACACAAAAATGAACTCAAAATAGATCAAGGGTCTAAATCTATGACCTGATACCATCAAATTACCAGAGGAGAACACTGGGGAAACTCTTCAAGACATTGGCATAGGGAAAGACTTCTTGGAAAAGACCCTAGAAACACAGGCAATCAAAGCCAGAATTGACAAATGGGATTGCATCAAGCAGGGCAGAGAAGCATCTGCACTGCGAAAGAAACAGAAAGTGAAGAGGCAACTGACAGAATGGGAGAAAATATTTACAAACTATGCAATTGATAAATGATTGGTATCCAGAATCTATAAAGAGCCCAAGCAATTCAACAAAACAAATAATCCAGTTAATAAATGAACAAAGGACTTGAACAGGCATTTTTCAACACAGGAAATTCAAATTACCAACAGATATTTTAAAAATGCTCAGGATCACTAGCCATCAGGGAACTGCAAATCAAAACCACAGTGAGGTTTCACTTCACCCCAGTTAGAATGGCTTTCATACAAAAATCAACAAATAACAAATGCTGGTGAGGCTATGGGGGAAAAGGTACCCTGATACACTGCTGGTGGGAATGTAAACTAGTACAGCCATCGTGGAAGACAGAATAGAGATACCTCAGAAAGCTAAAAATAGATCCACCACACAACCTAGCCATAACATGCCCAGGAATTTACCCAAAGCAAGTGAAATCTTCATATGAAAGAGTGATATGTACCCCCATGTTTACTGCATATATATATATATATATATATATATGGAATACTACTCAGCAGCAAAAAAAGATTGAAAGCCTATCTTTCGTGACAAAATATATGCAACTGAAAACCATTATATTAGTGAAATAAGCTAGTCCCCAAAAGACAAATACTGTATGTTTTCCCTGATCTGTGGTAACTATTAGGGTACTAAAAATGTAATTTATAGGAGTGAAATTCACATTTTGAGATTCAATTATTATTTCTAGTCCTTGTCTTTACTGTTGAGGAACAGCTTTTTTTTTCTTCTATTTGTTGAACTCTTTTCTTGGTGTTAATCTTATGAATATAAAGTAAACTGAAAATAGGTCATTGTAAAAATTAAGAGAGAGAATAAGAGGAAGGTTAGGAGCATGGGCTGGAAGGAGGGTAGGGTGGGAAATACCACTATGTTCCTAAATCGGTATATATGAATTACATGAAATTCGTTTGCCTTAAATTTAAAAAAAGTCGGTGCTGTGTTGTGGTTCAATATTACTAGTAATAAAAGTAATGCCAATATCAATGGTGAAAGCAGTGGGGCTTTTTGGAACCCATAGCTGTGGGGTGGGGCACAGCTGTGAGCCACTCTGATTGTTAAGTGTGCTTGGTTGTGAGAAGTGGCTGTGGTTCAGACCTGCCAAATCCCTCTGAGAACCCAGAAGAGCTGCAGCATTGAGCACCTTCTGGGACCCTGGAGTTCTGTCACACCATGTGACTCACCCTCAAATTTTGGCAAAGTAGAAAGCACTGCCCCCTTTACAGAGGAGGAGGTGGCCAAGCAGGGATAGGAAAGCAGGGAGTCTGCTCTCTCAAGCCCCCCCACCAACACACTGTAATCTCTGTCTCTACCAGTAACCCATATGGGTGGGCCCAGCTGTGTGGAGGTTCTTATGATCACAAATGTTTAAAAGCAAATGTGGGGTCCCCATCAGCACAAGTTACTGTCTTAGAGTAGGGAGGTTCAGAGGAGGTGGTTGTTGGCAGGCTGACCTCGTAACTCCTGTCTGCACCCAGTCACATGAGGGGAGTCAAGGAAGCTCAGAGACCCTCACAAAGGAGGCATGCCTTCTAGCATTTTAATTCTTGAGTGCCTGTTCTACTGCAGGTATTGGCTGATACACATTCATTACCACATCTCATCCCCACAACAAACCTACAATCTAGGAATTGTTGTCCCCATTTTACAGCCAGAGGAACAGACATTGAGAGAGATCATGCAATGTTCTTGTACCTGTCCCACCCTAAATCCTGTGTTCTCGCCACTCCAGGTGTGTCAGCAGGATACAGAGGGGCAGGTTAACCCTCACACAACTCTCTGAAGTAGCTGGCTGCTTTCTTCTTACTTTCCAGGGAAGAAAAGTGAGGCCCAGCAAGTTTTATGTCTCATTTAGAGCCCCAGCTATGAAAGGAAGGGTTTAGGATTCAAAGTCAAATCATTTCCACTGTACTCCCCTCTCCAAGGGCTGGGCCCCTGGCTTATTCTCATTAGCACGCTGCCCACCAAGGTGGCACACATAGAAAAGGGAGCGAGGGAGGAGCTGTAAGCCCCGGGAAGAAAAGAAAGAAGGGAAATTTGGACAGCAGTATGATTTATAAAGTGAAAAAAAGTGGGGGTGAGAATGTAGGAAGCCCAGCATTGTCCTTTTCCTCCCCACACAAGCAGGGCTGTGAAAGGCGTCCTGGGGACTTATTTTGCTTCCAAATACGGTATCTCTGGGACTGAGTGTTTCTTTCTACATGCGACCTATGTCCCCCACCTCACCCCTCACTTTGGATGCCTTTTGTCACTCTCTAATGGCCTATTCACAGCTTTTTCTCCACCTCTTTTATTCTTTTTTGGCTTCAAGAACATCTATTTTTCACTTCGCCAATAATTTTGCTCAATATCTAATTCATCTTCTGTCTTGAAATAAAGCCAAATGGGGACGGGATACAATTATTTGTCGATTTCAAGCCAGCCCATCTGTCTACCAGTGTGGGATTTGGGTTTTCCTCATGGGCAATCTTTGTTTTTAGTGGAATTACATTCTGGGACAGTGGCCTGGTTCGACATTCTAAAGAACAAGCACAATACATCTTGTATCTCTCAGTACATTTTAGCCAACACGCTTAACATCCTTCTGGATCTAATGGCTGTGGCCAAAAACCACTGCTGTGACCAAGAACAGTACTGGAGTGTCCTTGGTGACCAAGAACAGTACTAGATTGTCCTGGGGTGACAGTGGTGGGAACAGCCATGCAGGGCACCTGGCTCTACTCTGGTTCTGCTAGAGAGGAGAGCATAGGGATCGCGCTAGCCGTGGTCAGCAGAGAGATAGTTAGGACATGTGTCAAATTCTAGGACATGTGTCAAATTCTTTAATGAGGGTCCAAGGACATAATGCAGGCATTCCAAGGACGTGAATGAGAAAAAAAAATTACAGCCTTATTTCTACTTATCTCTCTCTAACAACCCAGAATAGTATTAATAGTACTGGGATTATATCATCTACTGGCATGCAAATATTTTCATATCATCTTACAGTTGTTGCAGCTACAAAAAAGTAACATTTATGTCCATTACTATTTCAAGCTTTATGGAAGTTATAGTAGCCATAATATCAAATTCATTAGTAAGAAGCTCACATAATATTAGGTCACAAATTGGGATGCTTTATTATTCATGTATTTAAGAAGCTGAGAGTGATGGACAGACAGGCAGCTTCCATCTTGCTAGTTCCCTCCCCAAATGCCTGCAACTACCAGGCCTAGGCAAAAGCCAGGAGCCAAAACCTCAATCCAGGTCTCGCACTTAGGTGGCAGGAACTCATCACTGCTGCCTCCCAGGGTCCACATTAACAAGAAGCTTGAGTCGGAAATCAAAGCCAGACATCCTAATAGGACAAAGGCATCACAACTGGTATCCTGATTTGGCAACCAAATGTCTAGCCCAGGAATTGGGATTTAAAATATTTCATATATCAGTATAATAAGATGTATTATTAATTATCTTTTGTTTGGAAAATCCTATGCATTCTATTTTATGCATTAAGAAACGTTCCTCTAGAAGTGGTCCATAGGCTTCATCAGACCACCAAAGGGCCCTATGGCCTACAGTGGTCGAGAGCCCAAGTTCTGTGAGGAGCCTGAGGCTCTTACAACTCCTCTTCAACAGGCGGTGGAAAAATCAAAGAGAAGAATGAGAAGAGGAGGAAGCAACAGTGCTAGTCCATTTTGCACTACTATGGCAGAATACCTGGGTACTTTACAAAGAAAAGAGGTTGATTTAGGCCACAGTCATAGAGGCTGAAAGCCCTACCAGCATGGCTCTGGCTCTGGTGAGGGCCCCTCTAGCTGTGTCATATTGAGGCAAGTGACATCATGGTGGAAGTCCTTGCAACAGGGAGAGGTCTCACAGTGGAACAGGAAGCCAGAGAGTGGGGAGGGGCCAGACATGCTTTTTTGTAACAGTTCTCCCTCACTGGAACTAACTGGGGTCCCACAAGAGCCACGTGAAACCCATCTAAGGGCAGGACCCCCAATTAATCTCCTTGCACAAGGCTCCACCTCTTAAAGGTTCCACCACCACCTCTCAGCATCACCACATGGAGGACCAGGTTTCCAACACATGAACCCCTGGGGGACAACTCATAGCAAATCCAAACCATAACAAAAAAGGAAGGGAGCAAGAGGAGGAAGAGGACTGGAAAGACAGAGAAAGTAAAGCTTTGCAAATCACAATGAATAATGCTAAGCAAAAGAAGCAGGAATTGAAAATACGGAATCTGGAAAAAAATCTTGAAACCCTCTACACTCCATCAACTATTCCAAGATAAGCACTGAAAGGCTTCAAGTGTGGCTTGAAGGCTTCTCATCTGATCCGGAGCCACCCTCCCTCTGGCCCCAGCACCAACCTGCTGAAGCCAAGAGCTCAAGGAGGAAAGTTCCAATTTCCCATTGGATACTATCACAGATTGGCAGGATCCAAATGTCCGCCCTCTGGCTGAAAGCAGTAGACCGCTGAACAGGGAGCTCCCGCTCAATACTTTCATGGCAGATGTGTGCACCCCCAAGGGCTTTCCCTGGGAACAGCTCAGGGCTGGCAACCCAGGGAGGCAGCCTGGGGAGCATCAGGCCCTGAGTCATCACAACTCATTAAGCAGCCCCATGCTTAGCTCATGTCAGACTACATTAAATCAGACCTCCCTGATGTCCCCTCCAAGACTGATACAGATGCCGGGCCCAGTGGGTCAACACCTCTGTTTCAGCCTCTTTAAGATCTTCCCCTCCCCTTTCACTAAGGCAAGGACAATGGGGAGCTGGGCTCCCGCAGAGGCAGACCTGAGAACAGGTGAAGGGACCCCAGCCGTGGAATGGGGAGGGACACAGGAAAGGAAGGTGCCAGGGAAGCTGTCATCAAGCCAGCGATCTCTCTATGAAGTGAGGCTTACTCCCACTGGGGGCCCGTGCGAGATACACAACTCGAGAGTTTTCCAGCCTGAAGGGTGAAGCTGCTGGGGCATTAATCCAGCAAGTTCCCCCAGCCAGCGGCTGAGGAGGACACAAAGTGATGGTGATTCTTTCTACGGCAGCCTCAAGACAAAGTCCACCAGCCTGGAGGTGCAGGCACTGGCACTTGAACGTTGGCTGGTAGATACTAAAAACAGACGAGGCATCAGCAGCATCTATGGAACTAAGACTTTGAGTTCTTTCAAGACCCCATTTTCTCTGCTAAGCACTCTACAAACATTTGCACTTGATCTTTACAACATCATCGTAGAATTACTAGTTCCGCTTCACAAAAGAGGGAACAGTCTCCTTCCGCATCTATCGGTGCAAAACTGAGACTTGATCTCAGCTCTGTTGAGATCAGAATATAGTTTTTAATATTTTCCCATCACACTGAGCTGCCTGTAACATCTCAGAATGCCCTGGGGCAGAGCCCACCTCATAGCCACGTGGCCCCTGCAGTCACACAGAGTCCATGATCGGAAGGGCCTTGAACTTGGTTACACATCCTGCAACTGCATCATCGGGAAACTAACCTAACTTTTGAACATATTCACTTTTCACTGGACTGCAAATTACAGAGTAGGAACTGACTCGGGCCTTGCCCACCCAAGTTCTGATCTCCCTGAGAAACACAAGTCAGCCTCTGAGCCAGGTAACATCTGACTGCACAGAATTAATTGAAAAATCCCTGCCACTTGTATAATAATTTTCCTCCCCAAAGTTACACCAAGAATTAATAGGTGATAATGACTTAACAGCACACTCCCAGCAACAAAGACTGGCCAAATTCCTTCTCAAAGACCCTAGCTGTTACTTTAATCTTCTCACTTCTTTCCTGTGTCGCAGCACAGCAGTTAATGACCTGCAATAAATCTGAGAAGCTGTGATTTGAAAGTGACTGAGGCCCAGCTGGGAAAGAGATCTATATTTTCATTGAGGGGTTTCTAGGTTACCAGGCCCACCAAGGATTCCACGATATTAAGGCTGTTCTTCTTTTAAGACCTAAATCGACATCTCTACTGTCTCACCCAGAGACTTGTATTTTTCCTTTTAATCACTCACCTCTACCCTTTTATCTAACCTTTCCAGACTGCTTGCTCTTTAAAGTGCAATGGCTGGATTAGCAGGCAAAGGTGACCATAAATGTGATGTTGAAGGGGAATTTGAAGCCCAGAAGTGGCCTCATCAGCTTGAAGATGTGGCCCCATAGGATAGGGCTCAAGTCACACACTGGGGCTGCAATGATCACCCTCGGCACCTAAGTCCCCACGCCCCACCCTGGAAGTGCAAGTGAGCAATGGTCAACGGTGATTCTGAGAAGGATTTCCCGGGCCCACTAACTCTGCATTCATTTAAACCCTCCTTGCAGGTAGACAGACATGATGGAAGCTGCGGTTCAGTGCCTTGCCCTCTTGCTGGGAAAGTGCATAAGCCAGTGCTGTTTTCGCCAGCAGCCTCCCCAGAGAACGCCTCAGGGAGTCCCTAGGGCAGTACAGGTCAGCACCCCCATGCTCAACCCCCAAGTTAACAGAGCAGAGGAAACGGCTTTTCCCCACTGGTGTGGTCAGAACCTGACCTGAAGTAAATACTGTCTTTAATCATCCCCTTTAAAAGGAATACTCCTCCTTTTGCAGAATTATTAGTGCATTCAAAGTTTTGCAAACACCTCAGACCTACGTGCTGCAGAACACATTCCCCATAACACTTCTCCAAAATCTGAAACACTCTGAATTCCACAGCAAACCTGTTCCCTTGGGTTTTGACCAAGGGATGGATCCCCTCCCATCCCCTTAGCACAGGAGTCACACAAGATTCTCCTATTTTGGGTGTGGGTCCAGCACAATCTCTCATTTGAAAAGGAGCAATCTGAGAAGAGACAAGAAACAATGTAATTTTTTTACAAAGTAGGATACATCCATGTCTACTTAGGGAGGTCAGGGGTGCTCCAAGGAGCAGTTATGCCTGACCTACAAAATGGACGTGGGGAGGGAAAGTCATTCCGGGTGTGCAAAGGCACAATGGCAGACCCAAAAACACAGATACCATATATTTTCCCTGATCCGAAGTAACCGATAGAGTACCTAAAATGTAATATATTGGAATGAAATGGACATTTTGAGATTTAATGATTGTCTCTTCTGTTGAGGAATGTTTTTTTTTTCTTCATACTATTTGTTGAACTCTTTTACTTAGTGTGGGGTTAACTTTAGGATCATTAAGTAAACTGAAAGTAGATCTTTGTAAAAATTAAGAGTGGAATGGGAGAGGGAAAGGGGGGAGGAAGAAGGGATGGATCATAGGCGGGAGGGAGGGTTGAGTGGGAAGTATCACTATGTTCCTGAATCTGTATTTATGAAATACATGAAACTTGTATACCGTAAATAAAATTTTCTAAAAAAGAAGGCTATGTGGGAAACATGGGATCAGGGTGTCTCCTGTGACAGGAACAAAGGGCATAAAGGAGAACAAGAAATAAAGCTGAGAATATCACTGGGCTCACATTGGAGAGGGCCTTGAAGACCGCACTGCAGCAAGGCCTGCTGGGAGCTGTGCCTTCGGTAGGTAAATTCTGGCTAGCCTGGGGGCCACTGGCCCAGAGACAGAATCCAGCAGAAAGATCAGGTGGTGCATCCAGGTGTGGCTTTTAAAGTCAAGAAGAGGACAGATCTGAAGAGGGCAGTGGAGATTAAAGGAAAGGACCAGGAAAATGTAGGGAGACGCATTTCTTGGAAAACAGGGAGAGGACATTGGAACGAGGACACAGTGCCTGAAGGCAGGCCTAGTCTCCTCTCTACTCCACAACAGGTGCACATGCTGCAGCTCCTCAGGTAGTGATGGGCCGGGCCTCAGGACCATCAGCAAAACTCTGCTTCATTTGTATTTCTCTTCTAACCTACACAGTGAGGCTTAATTATTTCAATCTCGATGAATCCCCATAAGTGTGCTTGCATGAGAAGTCTGTTTAATTACCTTCTTTAAGCTCCCTGTTCCACGTGGCCTTGTTTGGTTTATTGATCACTCAGCCACCAAGCTTCCTGCTCTGATCTGACAGCTGAGTAGCTCACAGGTGATGCTTCAGGGGCAAACTCCAAGGGTCATGGTGCTCTTCCTCTATTGCCCAGCTGTATTACCGTGGTGAATGGGCCACAGGGAAGTCATCAAAAAGGGTACAGGCATCCAGTTCTCACCACTTCCCCCACCTTCCCTGTCTGTGAGCATCCCTGTGTAGTGTCCCCCTCTCCACACGAAGAATTTCCCACCAGCCAGGTGCCAGGTCTCCCAGTGTCTGTTCTCAGGCAGCTGACCCAACCATGTACTCACTAAAATCCCCCTAACTGGTTTTCAGGCCCAGACGCCTTTCTGTCCCCTGGACTTCCTCAGAGCCTTGCTCTGCACTGGCCATTCAGCCCGGTGCTGAGGTTTGGATGTGGTTTGTACAGTTGCTGGAAGCTTGGTCCCCAGAGGAGTCACATGAGAAGTGGGGAGACCTTTAAGACGTGGGGCACAGTGGGAGGTCCTTAGGCTGTGAACTTGCTGTTCCAAGCGACTAAAGTGCTTTTCACAGGAACCTGACTGATTTCTCACGAGAGAGTTGTTACATAAAGCAACAACCTGGGGCCGGTGCTGTGGCGTAGTGAATAGTCACTGCCTGCAGTGCCGGAATGGATGCTGATTCAAGACCCAGCAGCTCCACTTCCGATCCAGCTCTCTGCTAGGGCCTGGGAAAGCAGTAGAAGATGGCCCAAGGACTTGGGCCCCTGCACCTGCATGGGAGACCTAGAAGAATCTCCTGGTTCCTGGCTTCAGATCAGCGCAGCTCCAGCCCTTGCAGCCAATTGGGGAGTGAACCAGCGGATGGAAGACCTCTCTCTCTGTCTGCATATCTCTGACTTTCAAATAAATAAATAAATAATAAAAAAAGCAACAACCAAAACCAAGCCCCAGCATTTCCCAGCCTCTCTGCCTATGTGGACACATGCTCCCCACCACCACGACACCATCCGCAATGAGCCTTCACCAGTCAGGTAGAAGCTGGTGCTGTAGCTTTAAACATTCAGAACTGTGAGCAGAGCAAAACTATTGTTTCAAAAGCTACCCCATCTCAGGTCTTTCATTATCGTCACCAAAAGCTAATGAATACAGTTGGGTAAATCTCCCCAAGCCAAACCGACCTCTGCCTCCTTTGAGCACTCACGGGTCCTTCTGTCATCTCACCAGCTCTTCAAACGCAGGTGCTTTGGGTATTGATTTCTATTTTTTCCTTCTTTTTTATTTTTTTAATTTTAATTAGTTTTTTAACAGATTCAATATGGCTTGTAGATGCAATTCTAAGAACACAATCATATTTCCTTCCTCCCTACCTCCCCCTTTCTCCCTCTACCTGTTTATTTTTGCCTTTTCTTTTTTTCAGTTTTTGAGATAACATTTTAAATTTACATTACAGTAAAAAGTCTTCACCAAATAAGAGGTTTACAAGTAAAAAGCAAGAAGACTCTAGTTTAGTGGGAATATAGACAATGGCAATAAACAGTAATTGAATGGAAAAATGACCATTTCACCCATATAGAGCAATCATAGATTACTTTAAATCATTAAAGTTATAGAAGTATAACATTCCTAACCATTGGCTTGACAAAGGTATAAAACAAAACTATATTTGTAGCCATACTGATAAACACAGGCCTTCCTTCCCTCCTTCCCTCCTTCCTTCCTTCCCTCCTTCCCTCCTTCCCTCCTTCCTTCCTTTTTTTAATTTTAGCTCCCACATATAAGGGGGAACATGCAGTATTTGTCTTTCTGGGTCTGGTTTACTTCAGTCGACATGATGTCCTCAAGTTGGCTCCATTTTGCTGCAAATTGTAGAATTTCATTTCTTTTATAGTTGAAGAATATTCTATTGTGTATATATAGCACATTTTCTTTATCCATTCATCTGATGATGGACTGGTAGGTACATTTCACCATGCATTTGTCAAGCCCATAGCACAGACATACAACAGCAAGAGTGAATCCTAAAGAAATCTACGCACTTTGGGAGATGATGTTGGGTAGAGTGGGTTCTTCCATCGTAACAAAGCACCACTGTGGTACAGGACATCACGGTGGAGGAGGCTGGGGAGGAGGGGGGTACATGGGAGCTTTCTGTACTTTCTTCTCAGTTTTGCTGTGAAGCTAAAACTTCTCTAAAAAATGAAGCCTGCTTTTAAAAAGTCAGTAATTCCATAGAAGTTAAATAGCTGGGTAATTTAACAATCAGAGCCCCCTTTTAAAAAAAAAGAAGACAGAAAACTATAGACACACTTTTGAGAAGAAAAAAAAAAAAACAGGAAATTTTCTAACCAGTAATCATCTCATGATTCCTTCTGGGTGGTAACGCTTATCAATTTTTACAAATATTCCTTCCTATTTGTTGTATTTTATGAAAAATCTACAGTAAGACAGTATGTAATACATTCACAATAAGAAATAAGAAGTTACCCAGAAAAGTCAACCGTGTAATTTTATGAAAATATTAACAATGATTGCTTAGGTGATAAGGCCATGATTATTTATTATGAGTTCTATTTGTAAGTGATACTATAAATAATGTGTATTAATTTTGTAATAAAAAATAAATTTCGTAGATAACAGGAAAAAAGTCAACCATCTTATCTGGAGAAATATAATACATCATGTGCACTGAAATTGAAATACATATAAATTTAAATTCAAGTGTGTCTTGTCCAATAGTTCAACACACATTAGGGCTCACTGCATGCACAAATCCTCAGACTGGTGCTCGTGGGTTTAAAGATAAGAACAAGAGACAACATACTTCCCGGGAGAAGCTCCCAGCCTGGTAGCAGAACAACAGAGGGAGAGCCATATTGCCATGTCCACTGGCTCCTGGCACACAATGATGAGGCTTCTGAGGAGAAGAGAGGGAAGAGAGGGCCATTTGGGACAACAGAGTGGGGGGGGGATTAAGAAAGGATGCACCTAGGACGTGGCATGGGAGACGGTCTGAAGATAGACAATATCTGGATGGTGAGAGCTGTGAAGAGGCCATCCAGATAGACAGAACTGTCAAGTTGGGAACCTGGTCCAGATGTCCAAATGGTCAGTGTTAAAATGATTTAGTGGTGGGCCAGCGCCATGGCTCACTTGGCTAATCCTCCATCTGTGGCGCTGGCACACCAGGTTCTAGTCCCAGTTGGGGCGGTGGATTCTGTCCCGGTTGCCCCTCTTCCAGGCCAGCTCTCTGCTGTGGCCCAGGAGTGCAGTGGAGGATGGCCCAAGTGCTTGGGCCCTGCACCCCATGGGAGACCAGGATAAGCTCCTGGCTCCTGGCTTCGGATCAGCGCAGCACGCCAGTCACAGTGGCCATTTGGGAGGGTGAACCTTTCTCTCTGTCTCTTTCTCTCTCTGTCTAACTCTGCCTGTACAAAAAAAAAAAAAAAAAAAGTAAAATGATTTAGTGGGACCGCAGCACATGTGTCTAGGAGCTTTGAGACCTAAGATGGGAAAGCCAGGTCTGACTTAGCTTGCGAAGGTGATCGAATGCTACAATGCGCAGCTGTAGCTCTCTTGTTTGACGATGTGGGGGAGAGGCCAACAGAAGGATTTGAAGAGGTTTTGCACTTGGCAGGATACAACGCTATGCATAGGTTGATATGATCCCATTTTGTGGTAGAAATGATGCTGGGGGCATTTTTAAGTTTGAACAAAAATTTTAAATATGCATGGATTATTTTCAGAACTGAGTATGATTAAGTTATTTCTGGGTTCTTGAGGAATGGTTAGAGGCTCTTTCCGTTAGAATGATCACTTTCTAAGGATGTAAAAGATGCACTGGAAAGCATTAGCTTTGAGAACTGTCAGATGAGATCTGAGTGTGATTGAAACAAGCCCTTGGGAACTGTGAAAAGATCTTACCTATTTATCCAGTCTGCTACCCTCTCTTTACAAATGTATATACCCACATCTTTCTCTCTCAATCTTTAATGGAAAGAGAGACCAAGATTGTGGAATAGGGAAGGAGTTTACTGCTCTAATTCTAGGGGAAGATAGTTAAAAAAAATGGAGAGAGTGCAAACTCAGGGAAGAGTTAGGGAGAAAACAGCAGAGGAAACTGCGTGAAAGTTAGAGGGACACTGTGGATCTACGTGGAAGGTGTGGACGTGCACAACGTAGGACCCCAGCAGCACCAGCTTGGAGTGAGGTGAGACCAGACTGCAGCAGCCTAAGCCAATGGTGAGAAAGCTGCGGGAAGAGTCTGGTCTGAGTCCAGCTTGGAACCCTGTGGGGGACAGTATACCTGCCAGCCTAGAGGGAAAAAAGGTGGGCACATTTCTCCCCAACCACCCAGCACCAGCATCCTATAATTAGCCAAGAGCAGGCAGGAGCCATTTTAGATACACATAACAGCTGTGCCAGCTCATGTCCACACGCCCATCAATCGGCCAAGAGGAAACACCTGAGTCTGATTGGGAGCATTGACGGGGTCTGGGTGCTCATGACAGTGGGAGCCCTATGTGTTGGGACTGAAAACACTGTGGCTGTGTGGGAGGGTGCAGGGTGTGGCTGGGTATTTGGGAAGTCACTGTGTGTAGCTGTGCACATCTGGGGCTTCCTGATTCCTAAGTGAGAGTCATTGCTGCAGGATCCATGCTCACACTGAGGGCTGCATGGATATTTTGTGTGGTTCTTGTGGCAGTGCAAATGAATACTACATGCAATGGGGCTAGTGAACCAGCCATCTGTCTCCTTGAGAGGAGAGGAAGCAAGTGTGAGACTATACCAACAGCAGATTAAACCTCCCCTCTGATTAAAACAAACAAAAAAAGGATTTACTATGCCCAATTTGGGTGTCACTTTGGACAGAGTTCCCTGGCCACACCTAGCACAAGCCTCAGGGTATTCACTAAAAGCAGACACTCCACTAATCCAAAGAGGCATAGTCCAAAAATAAAATACATCACAGGGTTAAAAAAAAGCCAACAAGTATCCCCACAAATGCCTAAAAAGAAATGCAGCAATTCAAGAAACAAGAATAAGGAAGATGACATGATGGCCTTCAAAGGCACAGAACAATACTTCAGTACTTCAACACTTCAACGCTTCAATACTTCAACACTTCAATTTGAAAATGAAGAGACTGAAGAAATGCTGGAAACGGAATTCAAAAAATTGATCTTAAGATTACTTAGAGGTAATCAGAAGCAAATTCATGAATTAAAGAAATCCAAACATGACAGAAATGAAAATTTCTCCCATGAAATTGAGATTTTTAAAAAGAAACTAAAATGAAATATTGGAAATAAGGAATTCAATAGATCATACAAAAAAATGCAGTGGAAAGCCTTGACAACAGACTTGGTGAAGCCAAAGAAAGAATATCTGAGTTAGAAAACAAATCTCTGGAAACTTTACGGTCAAACCAAAATAAGAAGAATAAACTAGAAAACTAAAAAACAGTGATGGAGATCTATGGGATACTAGCAAACAACCCAACATATGGGTCTTAGGAGTTCCTGAAGCCATGGAAAGAGAGAATGGGCTACAAGGCCTTTTTAGTGAAATAATTACAGAAAACTTCCCCAATTTGGAGAAAGAAAGGAATGTGTTAGTACAGGAAGCACAAAGAACCCCTAATAGATCAGAAAAGTCTTCACCATGACACATGTAGTCAAACTCTCCACAATAAAACATAAAGATCATAAAATGTGCATGAGAGAAATGCCAGATTACCTTCAATGCATCTCCAGTTAGACTCACAACTGATTTCTTATCATTAACCATACAGTCTAGAATAGGATGGCAAAATACATTCTAAATCTTAAGAGAAAAGAATTATCAACCCAGAATACTGTACCCTGCAAAGCTCTCTCTTCTGAATGAAGGCAATATAAAGACCTTCCGTAACAAATAGAAATTGAATTTGTCAGCATTCATCCAGCCTTACAAAAGATGCATAAGGATGTGCTACACATTGAAACACAGAAACACGGTCATCACTATGAAAGAAGGTGAAGGTAGAAAATCTTCCAGTAAAAGTACAATGGACACCTAAAGTAAACAACAGGAGTATCCAGAGAAAAACAACAGGGCCAAGTTGTTACTTATCAGTCATCACACTGAATGTAAATGGGCCCAATTCTCCAGTTAAAAGAGACAGACTGGCTGAATGGATTAAAAACAAGACTCATTTATTTGTTACCTACAAGAAACACATCTCACCAACAGAGAAACATGTAGACTGAAGGTGAAAGTGAAAGGATGGAAAAAGATAGTGCATCCAAAAAAAAAGAGCTTGTGTATCCATTCTAATATCAGACAAAATGGACTTTAACACAAAAACTTAAAGGAGACTGAAAAGAGACAAAGAAGGGCACTATGCAATGATTAAAGGATCAATTCAACAGGAAGATGTGACTATAATAAATGCATATGTAGCTAATTACAGGGTACCTAGCTATTTAAAAGAAATGTTAATGGATCTAAAGGGAGACATTGAGTCCAATACAATAGTAATAGGGAATTTTAATACCCCACTTTCAGCAATGGACAGATCAATCAGACAGAAAATTGGCAAGGAAATAACAGTTAATCAACACTTTAGACCAAATGGACCTAACAGATATCTACAGAACTTTTCATCCTACACTTGAAGAATACATATTATTCTCACCAGTACACAGAACTTTCTCTAGGATAGAGCACATACTAGGCAGTAAGACAAATCTCAGCAAATTCAAAAAAATCAAAATCATACTATGCATCTTCTCTGAACACAATGGAATGAAACTGGAAATCAACAGCTCAAGAATCTCTAGATCATATGCAAACATGTGGAGACTGTACAACGTGTTCCTGAATGAACAGTGGGTCATAGAAGAAATCAAAAGAGAAATCAAAAAACTGTTGAGGAACAGTTTCTTTTTTTTCATACCGCTTGTTGGACTCAGTATGGAGTTAATCTTCTGCATATAAAGTTAATTGAAAATAGATTTTAGTAAAAAATAAGATTGGGAATAAGAGAGGGAGGAGGAAAAAGGGTGGGAGGGTGGGTACAGCGGGAAGAATCACTATGTTCCTAAAGTTGTATTTATGAAATGCATAAAGTTTATATACCTTAAATAAAGTTTTTGGGGTGGGGGGGACACGATACAACCAATCCCCCCCCAAAAAAATGCAGAGTTCCATTACCCCATGAATAAAGATTTTTCTAATCCAATCTTTAAAAAATCTTTTATGGACTAAACTCTGTGCCTTCCCTAAATTCTTGGTCAAACTCCTAACCCCAGTGGAGTAGGATTAGGAAGTTAGGATTGTACTAGGGAGATGATTAGGTCCTGGGAGTGGAGCCCTCATGATGGGACTGGTCTCCTTATAAAAGAGGCCCCAGAGAGAGAGAAAGCTCTCTCATTGTTTCACTATGTGAAGAAACGATCAGAAGGTAGAAATCTACAACCTGTAAGAGGGCCCTCACCAGAACTCAACATTGCCAGCACCAGGGTCTCTGACCAGAACCACAAGTAATGCATTTCTGTTGCATGCAAGTCACTTACGTCTATGAGATCTCTATTATAGTAGCCTAAGCAGACTAAGGCTGTTTTTGTGCACGCGCGCACACACACACACACACACCCCTCTAGACTCTCAGAAGAGAACCTTCCAGAAGGCTGGTATCCAGATGCCCTCAAAAACAAAACCACCCTGAATGGAGAGGCTGACATTTCTAATGGGAGCACTGGGAGGTGTCAGTAGTTTCTGACACGTTGGATTCTATCGCAGCACGGGGCTTGGAACTGGGGGCTTTTCACTGTCATTCAAGACCTGTCCCACACACTGAAGCTGCTTAAATCAGTTGCTTCTTTATGGCTTTTATCTCTACCCCTTTTTCTAATAGTCTATTTAAAGCTGGAAGATGAACCTCATTTTTCCCAAATGTAATTTGAGGGAATTTGCATGATATGCTCTGTAACAAGGCAGCCCTGAATTATGCATGATCCCCTCTAATGGGCCAAAGCTTGTTTGCAAAGTGTGATCTTATAAACTACCCGGTTTGCTTTTTATGGCAAATTGAACGCTATTCCCCCCTCTTGCTTTACATATTCTCCTAATTAGGGGAGGTAAAATAGATTTTAGACCTGAAAAAAGCCATTTCTTTCCAAGAGCCCACATTTGTATGGAGAATTAAGCTCATTCCAGTCAGCTGCACCCTCTAATTTAGCGCTGTTGTCAGCGTAAAGCATAATCATAAAAGATCCCTCCATCAGGAGCTCTTACGTAACTGAGCTCTTTAGGTGACATTTCCAAGTTACGGAGGGGACAGTTCGGGTGTTCTCCTTTAAGTGGCTGAAGAGGGGTTGGGATGAAGTTTGGTTTTAACTAACACTCATTTAAAGTTATTCTACGTCATGGGGTGGGCGTTGGGTTCAATGGTTAAGACTCTAGTGGAGACCTGGCATCCCAAATTGGAGTATTTGTGTTGAGTCCCAGCTCTGCTCTGATTCCAGCTTCCTGCTAATGTGCGCCCGGGAAGCAGCAGGCTGTGTGCCACCTACAAGAGAGAGCTGGATTAAGTTCCCAGCTCTGGGCTTTGGCCTGACCCAGCTTTGGCTGTTGTAAGGAGTTAGGGCATGCAGCAGAGGGTGAAAGCATGAACCACTCTCTTTCTGCTTCTCAAATAATAATACAAAATACATAAATAAATAAAGTTCTACATTTTTCTTCTTTATCCCTAAGAAGGCAGAAAAAGCTTGAAATTAATAAAAATTGGCCGGCGCCGTGGCTCAACAGGCTAATCCTCCGCCTTGCGGCGCCGGCACACCGGGTCCTAGTCCCGGTTGGGGCACCGGATTCTGTCCCGGTTGCCCCTCTTCCAGGCCAGCCCTCTGCTGTGGCCCGGGAGTGCAGTGGAGGATGGCCCAAGTGCTTGGGCCCTGCACCCCATGGGAGACCAGGAAAAAGCACCTAGCACCTGGCTCCTGCCATCGGATGAGCGCGGTGCGCCGGCCGCAGCGCACCGTCTGCAGCAGCCATTGGAGGGTGAACCAAAGGCAAAAGGAGGACCTTTCTCTCTGTCTCTCTCTCTCACTGTCCACTCTGCCTGTCACAAAAAAAAAAATTAATAAAAATCGTTACCTCTTATTGAACAATGACCACATGCCAGGTGGAACTAGGGGCTCTAATGATACAATCTTGGGCACAAGGACATTGTTGGTGGCAGTGGGCCAGTAGTTCTGTGGCGAGAGCTGGTTTTGGTGGTTGGGGGAGCTGGGGTTGCAGGCGTAAACCATGCAGGCCTTTCCTGCACTTTTTAATGCAGAGGCAAGGGTGAGAAGCAGACGGGGCTGAAGTGGAGGGTAGAAGAGGTGTGAACAGGGGGACTGCAAGGAAGGTAGCAGGGTGGATTATAATGATCCAAGGATGGCCAAAGCTTCATCATCCTGAGTACAGCAGCCCCCGCTTTCTGCTTTACCATGCTTTCAAGAGACTACACAACCCTGGCATGGCTGTGGGATAGAGAAACCCTGGCCCTGGCAGAGAGAGGGAACACACAGGCCTTTAGCGCAAGAACTGCAGCACCAGCACCAAAGAGCCACTCATCCTCCAGGCAGCCTCCCCTCAGCTCCCTTACAGTGTCCTAAGGAACCGGCAGACGACCCAACAGCAGCGGGCCGTAGGTCCTCAGAGAGAAGGACGGCTCCTCTGTGCTCTCCCCACCACCTCATTCCAGCCTGGGCAACACTTCTTGTCTTCTCCTTCCAGAACAAACCCAGAGCCTCCCACAGATATGTCCCAATGCAATAGCCAGTCAGAGCACAGTGGTAGGGAGCAGGCGCTGGCAAGCTCCCATTAGAAAGGCAAAATAAGAAATAGTTCTGGCTTTGTGGACCGTTGGTCTCTGCTGAGAACGTTCAAGTCATGAAGGCAGCAGGGAAAACTTGCAGAGACAGTTGGGGTTGTGCTGATAAAGCTTTGTTTACAAAACGAGACAGCAGCTTGGGCTTGTCTTGGCCCATAGGCCATAATTTGTCAACCCCTGCTATTATGGTCTGCATGTATTCCTCCAAAATGTTTATCATGAAACCCAAAGCCTCAAGGTGATGCTAGCAGCAGGTGGAACATTTGGGAGAGCGTTCATGAATGGGAACAATGCCTTATAAAAGTGGCCTTGCAGGGACCAGTGCTGTGGCCTAGTAGGTCAAGCCTCCGCCTGTGGTGCTGGCATCCCATAGGGGCACTGGTTCAAGTCCCAGCTGTTCCACTTCTGATCCAACTCTCTTTTATGGCCTGGGAAAGCAGTGGAAGATGGCCCAAGTGCTTAGGCCCCTGCATCCACATGGGAGACCCAGAAGAAGCTCCTGGCTCTTGGCTTCAGATCAGCTCAGCTCCAGCCACTGTGGCCGTTTGGGGAATGATCCAGCCAATGGAAGACCTCTGTCTTTGTCTCTCCCTCTCTCTGCAACTCTGCTTCTCAAACAAATAAATGTTTTTTTTTTTAAAGGCCTTAGAGACTACTGGCCCTTCTGCCATAGGAGGACACAGCAAGGAGATTCCATTTGCTAGCCCTCAACAAGACACCCTCCAAATGCAGGCCCTCAACAAGACACCAAATCCACCTCCAGTCTCCAAAATTGTGAGAAATAAATTTCTGAGTTGATGATATTATGTTAGGGCATCCTGAATGGGCTAAGACACCTGTGACAGACATCCAACATCTTAGCCTTGATTATCTGCTGGAACTTCCTGTGAGAACATTCGCCTCTCCCAGGCCATTCTATACTCAACCTGAGAACAACATACGCCAAGCAAGGAAAAGGCACAGTCATCGCAGGACACAGCTCCAGCTCTACAATTCCCTGCATTTTACAAACCCAAGCAGAAACATTTTCCTAAGCAAACATCTGCGTGCAAGCTAATGACACCTGCAGTTTCCCCAAAGAAAAAAAGGAGGAGGGATTAACTTTACGTTTGTTCAGATAAACAGAGATTTCTCCTCGGAGTAAAGTATCTTCTGCGCTCAGGGAAATTCACTCCTCTACCCCCATAAGGTAGCAGCACTTTGGCTGGGCAGGCGCTCTGGCTTCTGCTCTTCAAGATTCCAAAACCAGTCTTAGTGCCCAGGCTCTCCCACCACCACCAGCTCTCCTGACTCACCCAACACATGACACACAGCGACCACAGAGCCCTGGGGGGTGGCCCTGCCCCACATCGGGACTGCAGGTGGTTTCCACACAGAGCTCAGCAGTGCTGCAATGGGAGAGGGGTAACGGGAGTGAGGTGGAGGTGAGAAGAGGGAGGGAAAACCCAGGCAGGAGAAGTCGCATGTAAAGGGTGACCAGAGCCCAGAACCTGAACGAGGTGCAGTAAGGCTGGAGGAGGAGAGCCCAGAAGGCCCAGGTGGCATAGGTTGGTCTACAGTGCTTGGAAGGGGGCCCCTGAAGCATTTTCAGCAGAGGTGACGTCCTCAGCTTTGCCTCACGGAAGCAGCCAAGACTGGAATTCATGGAGCATTACTCTCTGTTCTGGGGCCTGCGCTCTGCTGTCTGTCTGCCACATTTATCTTCAGGAGAGGCTGAGGAGAATGACGAAGCGCCAGGCAGCTGGGGTCTTCACTTGGGTTCTGCACCTGCTGGTGAACTCCCCCCTCCTGGTTCCCATTGCAATGCAGACCTTACCATGAACCCACTTGACTTTGGCGTCTTCAAAAAAAATAATAATAATAAATAAATGAACCAATAAAGAGGCAATAACCAATATTCAGGAGACGCTGTTTCATGGCTAATTTCCCCAGGCTGAGAATGTATTACTTTTGCACAGTTGCTAGAATGGACTCCATCAAATAATAAAGAGAATTTTGGTGCTGTAAAGCACAGAGAGTGGGATAATTAAGACACATTAGTGAGCACAGTGTGAAACAAAGAAGTCAGCTCAAAGATTCACCTTTCTCTTGAAAGAAAGAGAAAGAGAAGGCAGGCTTTTGTTTTCTCCCGTTTGCCTTTGAGATGTCAAACTTATTTTTCACATCTTAATTTTTCTACTGATTTTCTGTTTTTCTTGAGGCAGGAGGCGGGAATGGTTTATTTTGTGAGAGTCTAGTGGAGCTGCGAGACAATGAGGAGTATCCAGCCTCAGGCAGGGAGGTGCCCACCACAGCCTAACAAGGACCCCAACTGTGCATCTCCAAATTACACTTTGCCTCCGAAGTGTCACTGACACAGGCCATTATCATCTTTTCAAAAACTAAGAAGCTTTTTAGAACTATCAGAAAGGTAGGAGTAGAATTCTGTCTTCAGTGCTTAGAGAGATAACAGAGTAAGCGGAAATATGAGGAACATTGAAGACTCCCAAATTCACAAATATTTCTGGCCCTTTTTGCCTTGTCTTCCAGGAGTCTCAGTGCTTAATCCATGTTTAACCACTGCAAGGATGATTTTAAAACAGTAAATGTTAATGTGTTACTGTATTTTTTGCTATCTACTTCTATGCGTGGAAGCAATCACCCGAAATCAACAAGGCAGGCTAACTTCCTTCAGGAGGGTTTATCGTAGTTGATGAATGGCTGTATTTGCACACACAGTCACAGTAACAACCTTCATCCCACCTACTCTTCTCTTTTTTTGACAGGCAGAGTGGACAGTGAGAGAGAGAGAGAGAGAAAGAGAGGTCTTCCTTTGCCGTTGGTTCACCCTCCAATGGCCGCCGCGGCCGGCTGATCCGAAGGCAGGAGCCAGGTGCTTCTCCTGGTCTCCCATGGGGTGCGGGGCCCAAGCACTTGGGCCATCCTCCACTGCACTCCCGGGCCACAGCAGAGAACTGGCCTGGAAGAGGGGCAACCGGGACAGATTCCGGCGCCCCGACCAGGACTAGAACCCGGTGTGCTGGCGCTGCTAGGTGGAGGATTAGCCTGTTGAGCCACGGCGCCGGCCCCACCTACTCTTCTCTAATGTGATTTTGACTTTCCTCCCACAGAGAGCTGAGTTCTGTCTTGCCTCCTCACAAATGCAGGGAGGTTGGCCGGCGCCGTGGCTCACTAGGCTAATCCTCAGCCTGTGGCGCTGGCACACCGGGTTCTAGTCCCGGTTGGGGCGCCAGATTCTGTCCCGGTTGCTCCTCTTCCAGGCCAGCCCTCTGCTGTGGCCCGGGAGTGCAGTGGAGGATGGCCCCAGTGCTTGGGCCCTGCACCCCATGGGAGACCAGGAGAAGCACCTGGCTCCTGCCATCGGATCAGTACAGTGCGCCAGCAGCACTGTACCGGCCACGGTGGCCATTGAACCAATGGCAAAGGAAGACCTTTCTCTCTGTCTCTCTCTCTCTCACTGTCCACTCTGCCTGTCCAAAAATTAAAAAAAAAATGCAGGGAGGTTGTGACTACTGTGGAAGGGATGCTGTGTGATGCCCGGCAGCTCTTGCTGAGGCCCCAGCCAAGAGCCAGCCACAACCATGACACAAGTGAGTGACACCCCTTCAGATAATCCCAACCTCCAGCTGCCAAGCATCCCAGCTGTCCAGTGTACCCATGGAGACTGCGGACAGCACGGAGCAGAAATAATCCTACCCGCAGTGGCTTCCCAGTTTGTTGATCCACAGGATCTATGAGCGTAACACATGAGTTTATGCTTGACAATGCTACGTTTGGGGGTAGGTTGGGAAAGAGGATATCAAACCGGAAGCCTAGCTCAGATTCTAGGGTCACCATTCCGTGACCTTAATAAGTCATTTAACTTCTGCTGTTCTCGGATTCCTCAGTACAAATGAGTTTAGTGCCTGCTTCATAGGATTTTCTGAAGGATCGTATAAAATTTTATACAGAGAAGCATTTGATAAATGTAAAGTAACACTATTCAAATATGAAAGCTTATGATTTATGAATTTCAGGAATATCCTGAGAGAGCCGAAGGTAAATTCAGCAGGAATCCTATATGACCCCGAGGGACGTGTTCGGTGGAATCCCTGGGAGACGCTTCTGCTACCTGAACTTTCAACTGTGACCTAAAAGACAGTCATGAGTAATCCAGAAGGGAGGTGAAAATGTGTGAAATGCATTTTATTTGATGCTCCTACTAAATGGGGCTGTTTGGGGCATCAACTGTAGTACAACTGTATTACAGTTGAAAATACAACATATTGGGGGGAATTCCTTGAGTGTTACTTGCAAGCCAGGCTGACTCCTACCCCCATGCAGGAAACTGGTTGGTTCATCTCTAGAGAAAACAAATAGGGCACAGTGTGTACTGAGCGGTCAAGCAATGTGAACCATTTCCAGTGTGATCTGAAATTAGCTTGCTTTTGCGCACAATAGTTCTTGTAGCAGAGATGTCTCAGAATTTTTTTGGATGAATCAGGTTGAAATCTCCCCTTTCTCACTGCACTCTCTACAGTTAGCGTTAACCTCCATTCTGAGCTTTCTTCAGCTCACATGCAGCTCGTGTTTGTGGAGTGCGCTCTCTGAGCTCACTGATTTCACACGCACGCTAGCTCATTTGGTCCTGGGACCAGTCATGTCCTCCATCCTACAGATGAGGGCAGTGAGGCTCAACTTTGTGGCTCTAACCAGGATGTACCATCCGAGAGCGGCAGAGATTAGGCTGAAGCCCAGGTCTCATCTCTTGCCATTCCAGGCACCTGTCACATCATCTACCCCTAACTTCATATTCCAGAGTCCTGAGATGATGTCATTGTGTTTAAAATCATTTCCAGTAATCATTCATACTACAGCCAGAGAAAGTGTTAGCACATCGGATTTATAAAGGCCAGACTCATCTTGATATAGGACCAAGGTATTTTTTAAAGATTTATCTATTTATTTGAGAGGCAGAGCTACAGACAGAAGGGTCCTCTACCTACTGGCTCACTCCCCAAATGGCTCCAATGGCCAGAACTGGGCTGATCCAAAGCAAGGAGCCACTTCCCGGCCTCCCAGGTGGGTGCAGGGGCCCAAACACTTGGGACATCTTCCACTGCCTTCCCAAGCCATGTTAGCTTGGAACTGGATTGGAAGTGGAGCAGCTGGGACCCAAACTGGTGCCCATATGGGATGCCTGCCCTGCAGATGAAGGCTTAACCTACTAAGCCACAGTGCCCAACCCCAAGGACCAAAGTATTTATATACTGCTAGCATACTCTCAATTGTCTGTAGAACTGAATTTTTCAAAATGGAGGCAAATAGCGCACTCAGGGAGAGTAGAGAGACTAGAACTCAAAACTAGCGTTCCTTTTAGCAGATTATACATCTTTTGCACAAGAAAGGGTAGTGGTTGCTTCAGAAGAGTTCAGATCCTACATCCGTGAGCTCAGGTCCCACACAACCCTGACCGATGTTATTAAGTCTGCATGAGGTTGTTTTCTCCTCCACTTCTGGAAAGAGAAATATTGTGTTCCCAAAATTCAAATTCCCACTGACTCTGAAGTCATGAACGTTTCTGAAAACAATGCATGGCTGTGACATTTACAATAAGTAAATTCATGTCTGAGGATAAATCTGGAATCACCTACAATCACTGAATGCAGAATACCCATTCATCTCCAACCAGATGCTGGGGGACAGGCACTTCAGAAACGATGACATTAGGCCGGTGCACGGCTCACTAGGCTAATCCTCCACCTGCGGCACCCACACACACGGTTCTAGTCCCAGTCGGGGCACCGGATTCTGTCCCGGTTGCCCCTCTTCCAGGCCAGCTCTCTGCTGTGGCCCGGGAGTGCAGTGGAGGATGGCCCAAGTGCTTGGGCTCTGCACCTGCATGGGAGACCAGGAGGAGCACCTGACTCCTGGCTTTGGATTGGCGCAGTGCCGGCTGTGGCAGCCATTTGGGGGTGAACCAACAGAAGGAAGACCTTTGTCTCTTTCTCTAACTCTGCCTGTCAAAAAGAAAGAAAGAAAGAAATAAAAAAAGAAAGAAAGAAAGAAAGAAAGAAGAGAGAGAGAGAGAGAGAGAGAGAGAGAGAGAGAGAGAGAGAGAAAGAAAGAAAGAAAGAAAGAAAGAAAGAAAGAAAGAAAGAAAGAAAGAAAGAAAGAAAGAAAGAAAGAAAGAAATGATGACATTAGAAGATTGCCAAGAGCATGCATGCTGGAGGTAACACCCTTAAGAGCTCAGCCTTAGACATCCGCAAAAGCCCAGAAAATCAAGGAACCCAGAGGCATAGTTGCAGGGAGGCTAAGAGCAGTCGAGAATGGCTCAGTCTTGTCGTTTGTCAGCTGCTGCCTGGGACAGGCACATTTGGCTCTGCCAGTGGCACAGGTGTGTGGGCTGAGCAGAGCAAACAGGGAAGGGGCGTGTGCAGTTCACAGCCTGGAAAGCTTCCCCATTAAAATCAAATAAAGCCCCCGCTGATGACGTCAGACGTGCTTAGCTGCTGCTGCCACAAGGGAACAGTGTATTGAAGAGCTAAACAGCTCACCTCTGCAAGGCCAGCAGGCGAGTATTTGAGGGAGCGCATCTGCCAGCCCTGCTGACTGGCACCCTTCCTGGGACAGTCACCTGCCGGCCTCGCTGAACACCGAGTACAGGCACGAGCCTGAGGCTGCAGCCCTTTCTCAGGAGGAGTCATCCCCAAAGTGCTGGCTATAAAATCCTCCTGTCACTGTCTTTTCCAATCCTGTCCATCCCTCTGTCTCTGTGAATGTGGGGATAGGGAGGAGGCAGAGTTGCAAAGTCATCTACAGACAGAAATAAATGCCACTCCTGAGATACCTTAAGAGCACTGTTGACTTTCCGAACCTGCATCTAGCACAGAGATAACAAAAATGCAGAAACTTTGAAAGAAGCCATTTCTCCATTGCTAACAATTTTTATGAAAGGTGAAGCAAAGAATGCTGGGATACTCATCTCGCCCTCCCTCGGCAAGTGAATATTCGTTCTGCAGGGCAAACAACCTGACCCATGGAGTCTCTGTCCTGCTTCATCAGCACTTGTGAAACACACTGCGACTGCTCTCTGCTGTCCGAGTGGAGAGGATCTTGTAACAGTGGTAGAAGCTTCCAGAAGCCCACTGTTGTTACTTGCCCCTTTGTGCCTTTGCCAGGGCTTGAGGAGGTGCTCAATCTCCTTCTAGAACTCCTGAGTCACAGATGGGGCCCCCGGGTCCTGCAGCAGTGTCTGCGGGGCCTGGATCCATCCGGAGGGCTTTGCTTTGAAGTCCAGCCCCTCTCCGCTGTCATGCTGCAGGACCACTGAATATATAAGAGCTTGATTGACGTATTGAAGGTTTGACTCTGATGTCCTATGGTTTCACTGAAGAGTCACTTGTACATGGAACTCAGAACAAGTGCAAACAACTGAGGAGCAAGGGTAGTACTGTGGGCTGCAGTCATGGGCTCCACTCCCCGCCCTTGGGGCCTCAGAGCCAGGCTGCCCCTCTGCAGCTCTGCAGTGAGGACTACATCCAGCCAGGCTCCCTGTGCCAGGCTGCAGGATCTTCTGTCGCCTGGTCCCTTGGGCTCCCCCATGCTCCCTCCCCTATGCACGTGCACTGGCAGTGTCACAAGATGACATGGGTTCCACATGCTCTGTGGAATGGCTGCATCTCAAGAAGTTCCCCACCCCTAGTTCCTGGTGCCTGTGTATCGCCGCCTCCTCAGTAAGCCTGGAGCTACACACACCAGGCACTTTTCAGAACTCACCCAGGAAAACCTGATGCCACCAAAGTGTCAAAAATGCTGCTGTCATCTACCCCTGCCAACCTCCCAACCTACGAAAGGACAGAATATTTGTTTGCAAAAGGAACAAATTCTGCGTTCAGCTTGTTTTCATTGCTGTTGACAACCCACTCATAAAGCAATGCGGCAAGCAGGTGCTCTGGTGAGGTACTATTTTGGTGCTGCAGGAAAGACAGGGCATTGAGGTGCAAGCCTGGCCCTCAAGCCATTCTACCCAAGGAAGACTCGCCCCTGAGTATCCATGCTGTTGACCCCTGTTAATGCAATACCTCACAGCAGCACACAGCCCTTTGCTTCGTGGTCGCATATTCACCACTAACACAAGCAGTGGAATAGAGGAGAAAGTACAAGGACTTTGTCATGAGCAATCTCTGGGTTCAAATCCCACTAAACTGTTAACTCTCTGGTGCAGCTGTGAGTGGAGATAATCCCTCTGGATTAAAATCCTGGATTAATAACATTTTTAATTTGGATTATAAAATTCGTCTTGGGAGCCAGATCTCAAAGAAGGCTTCACACACACCAGAGTTTAAGTTGGCAAACAAGAGATTGCTTGGCTTGCTGGGTGCCAGCACCAGCGAAGTTATGTATAAACACTCTGCTGGTGTTTTTATTACTAATTTTTGCTGGTTTTTGTCAGCTTTCTGGTTACCAGATTTTGACTGCTCTGTCTTTAACCCTGTTTTCTAATATCTGTGATTTGTATTATGCAATTTTAAAGAATCCAAGGATTCTTAGGGTCACATATATACTATGATAGCAAAAATGCATAGCCATATGTGTGTATGTGTGTGGATGGCTAGATAGATGATAGATAAATATAAATAAATAGACGAATAGATCTCTGTGCATATTAGGTGATTTATAAGTGGAGTCTTTTGCTATGATTTAATCTCCTCTTTATCCAGGTGAGACTTGGTCATTGTAAGGCTCAGATCAGAGCAGCTGTGGGTGCCTGAACAGAAATGTCTGAGCCCAGGGCTTGCCTCTACCTGGACTGGTCAGGTCAGAGGCCCCTTGGTCACTGGCTCCTGCCTTCTCTGCATCCAGTTCTATCAGCCACCATTCCCACTGCAAAAGTATGATGATTAATCTGTACCAGAACTTCTCCAAAGGAGGGAAGACCTGACAAGTTATACAAATGCAAATTTCCAGGTTTGATCTCCTGGATCAGGATTTCTGGGATGGGGACACTGTCACTGGAGTTGTAACAGGCCCTGCAGGGGATTCTGATGCATATTTGAGTTTGAGAACCGCCAATTAGAACACCAAATGAACACTTTCTTTGAGACCCCATTACTCATTCATTTATTCAGTCATCCACTACAGGCTAGAAGAGAATGGCAAGATATACTCCAAGTCTTAAGAGAAAAATGCTGTCAACCCGGAATACTGTACCCCACAAAACACTCATTTATGAATGAAGGCAATTTAAAGAACTTCCATAACAAATAGAAATTGAAAGAATTTGTCAGCACTAGTCTACCTTACAAAAGATGCTTAAAGATGTGCTAAACATAGAAACACAAAAACATGGCTATCACTAGGAAAGAAGGTGAAGGCAGAAAATTTCCCAATAAAAGTACAAAAGATATCCAAAGTAAACAATAGGAATATTTATGGAAAAATGGCAGGGCCATGTCATTACTTATCAGTAGTCACTTTGAGTGCAAATAGCCTCAATTCTCCAGTTAAAGGATAGACATTGCCTGAATGGACTTAAAAGCAAGACTCATCTATTTGTTGCCTTCAAGAGACACATTTCACTAAAAGTAAAAGATTGGAAAAAGATAGTCCATGTTAACAGAAACCAAAAAGAGCTGGTGTAGCCATTCTGATTATCAGACAAAATAGACTATAACACAAAAACTGTTAAAAGAGACAAAGGCAGGCACTATGCAATTAAGGGATCAATTCAACAGGAAGATGTGACAATAATAAATTAATATGTACCCAATTACAATGCACCTGGATATTTAAAAGAAGTGTTAATGGATCAAGATATGTTGAATCCAATATAATAGTAATAGGGGACTTCAATACCTTACTTTCAACAATGAACAAGTCAACCAGACAGAAAATCAACAAGAAAACAACAGAGTTAATCAACATTATAACCAAATGGACCTAATGGATATCTATAGAACTTTTCACACTACAGATGCAGAATACACAGTCTGAACTTATGGAAATTCATATGGAAACATAGGAGACCCCATATAGCTAAAGCAATCTTATACGACAAAAACAAAGTTAGAGGCATCACAATACCAGTTTGAAGATATACTATAGGGCAGTTAAATCAATAGCCTGGTACTGGCACAAAAACAGATGGATAGATAAATGCAACAGAATAAATGCAACAGAATACAAACTAAAGAAATCAATCCACATATCTACAACCAACTTATCTTTGACAAAGGAGCTAAAACTAATCTCTGGAGCAAGGACAGCATCTTCAACAAATAGTTCTGGGAAAACTGGATCTCTGCATGCAGAAGTATGAAACAAACCCCCTACCTTGCACCCGCAAAAATCCACTCAAAATTGATCAAAGACCTAAATCTACAACCTGATACCATCGAATTATTACAGAACATTGGGGAAACCCTGCAAGACATTGGAATGGCAAAGAGTTCTTGAAGACCCTAGAAGCACAGGCCATCAAAGCCAAAATTGACAAATGGGATTACATAAAATTGAGAAGCTTTTGCAAAGAAACACTCAGCAAAGTGAAGAGGCAACTGACAGAATAGGAGAAAATACTTGCAAACCATGCAACTGATAAAGGACTATCATCCAGAATCTATAAAAAGCTCAAGAAATTCAACAGCAACAAAACAATTCAGTTACGAAATGGGCAAAGGGGAGGTGGAGCCAAGATGGCAGAATAGTGAGGGCACACACTGATAGTCCGGGAAAAGATAGTTTAATAAAAGTGGAGTTACTGTAGTCTCAGAGAAAGGCTCAGGAAAAAAATTGCAGAGGAAAATCTTCCGGATCTAGTGGATGTGACACGGAGGACCTACAGGGAGAAAAAGGACGCCCACAGCTCAGAAGCCCAGGCGGAGTCTGCGCACCAGTGCTGGAAGGGGAGGTGAGACAAAAACCTCAGTAGCCTGAGACATTGGCAGGGAAATGGCAGAAAGAGCCTAGAGGGAACGAGGCTTGAAGCCCCGCTGGAGAAAGTTCACCAGGCTGACTGGAGGAGAGGAAAAAAATGAATAAATAAGGGGAACCGGCATGGACACGAACCTCTCTCTACACTCCCCTTACAAAGCCAACCAAGACAAAGAGCAGGCACCAGTTTGGACTTATGTAAAGCAGCGCCCGCCATCAGCCATGTAGAAAAACCTGACTCTGGTGGGGAGAAATAACAGGAGGTCAGGACCTAGTGAAGGGGTGGAGCTAATGAACTGAGACTGTGAAAATCTGAGGGTGGGTGAGAGAACTCGAAGTACACAAACTCGGTAACCCTGGCAACCCAGTGGGAGACTGCAGAGAAATTTGAGAGCACAGTGAGGGATGCATCGACCCTTTGTGTGGTCCTTGGGGTAAAGCAGACAAATAACCATGGAGGCCAGATTTCATACATTGACTACCCTCAATTCCGCTCACCTGTGTGGAATTACTTCCCTTCTGGGTCAAAAAGAGAGAGAGAGAGCATGAGCTAAAGAGAGAGAGAATAACTTGGGTGAGTCACCTTTGGCACACCCTTGACCCTGAGGAACCAAACAGAGCTCTCTGGCAACACCCATCACAGCCTCTAAGGAGCCATCAAAAGCAGACAGTCCACTTAATCTAGAGTCATAGTATAACGAGAAAAACCACTACAGTGAAGAAACCAAAGAATATCTCCACAATGCCAAGCAACAAATGCAGAAACTGAGGAAACAAGAACAAGGAAGACACTATGATGCCCCCAAATGAACAAGACACCCCAATTCAAGATTATGAAGATGATGAGATAGAAGAAATGCAAGAAACAGATCACAAAAAATTGATAAGAATATTAAGAAATTCTCAAAAACAAATTCTTGAACTATAGAAATCCTTACTGGACAGAATAGAAAATTCTCTTGTGAAAATGAAATATTGAGGAATCAAAATGAAATGAAGCAACCAGTACAACATGAAACTGTGATAGTGAAGAGAAATCATAATGAAATGAAGAATTTAATAGATCAAATGACAAACACATTAGAGAGCCTTAAAAACAGAATGAGTGAAGCAGAAGAGAGAATATCGGACTTAGAAGACAGAGCACAGGAAAGTATACAGTCAAACCAAAGAAAAGAAGTGGAAATTAGAAATCTAAAAAATATTGTCTACAGGATACTATTAAAAAACCCAACATTCGGGTTCTAGGAGTTCCTGAAGGCATGGAGAGGGAGAAAAGATTAGAAGGCCTTTTTAGTGAGATAATAGCAGAACATTTCCCAGGTTTGGAGAAGGACAGAGACACCCTAGTACAGGAAGCTCATAGAACCCCTAATAAACATGACCAAAAGAGATCCTCACCACGACATGTTGTAATCAAACTCACCACAGTGAAACATAAAGAAAAGATACTAAAATGTGCAAGAGAGAAACATCAGATTACTCTCAGAGATCTCCAATTAGACTCACAGCTGACTTCTCATCAGAAACCCTGTAGGGTTTCTAGCCTCCTGTAGGCTAGGAGGGAATGGTGAAATATAGCCCAGGTACTAAGAGAGAAAAAAAAAACTGCCAGCCCAGAATATTATATCCTGCAAAGCTCTCATTTGTGAATGAAGGTGAAATAAAGACCTTTCATTGCAAACAGAAATTGAAAGAATTTGTCGCCAGTCATCCAGCCCTGCAAAAGATGCTTAAAGATGTGCTACACATGGAAACACGGCCATCAATCTGAAAGAAGGTAAAGGAAGAAAACCTCACAGCAAAAGATCATAGGAAGCTCAAAGCGTATATTAGAAAATATCTTTGGGAAAATGGCAGGGCAAAGTTACTACTTATCAATAGTCACATTGAACGTTAATGGACTCAACTCTCCAATTAAAAGGCACAGACTGGCTGAATGGATTAAGGAACAAAACCCATCTATTTGCTGCCTACAAGAAACACATCTTTCCAACAAAGATGCATGCAGACTGAAAGTGAAAGGTTGGAAAAAGATATTCCATGCCAACAAAAACTAAAAAAAAAGCAGGTGTAGCCATATTAATATCAGACAAAATAAACTTTAACACAAAACTGTTAAGAGAGACAAAGAGGGGCAGTACATAATGATTAAGGGTTCAATTCAACAGGAAGATGTAACTATTATGCATGTATATGCACCTAATTACAGGGTACCGGTTTATTTAAAAGATATGTTAAGGTACATAAAGGGAGACTTAGATTCCAATACAATAGTACTGGGGGACGTCAATACTCCACTCTCAGAAATAGACACATCAACATGACAGAAGATCAACAAGGAAACGGCAGATTTAATCAACACTAGTGCCCAAATGGATCTAACAGATATCTACAGAACTTTCAATCCTACATCTAAAGATTTTACATTCTTCTCAGCACTGCATTGAACATTCTCTTGGATTGTCCACATACTAGGCTATAAAACAAGTCTCAGCATATTGAAAAAAATTAGAATCATACCATGCAGCTTCTCAGACCACAGCGGAATGAAGGTAGAAATTAGCAACTCAGGAATCCCTAGAGAGCATGCAAACACATGGAGACTGAACAAAATGTTCTTGATTGAACACTGGGTCATAGAAGAAATTAAAAGAGAAATCAAAAACTTTCTGGAAGTAAATGAGGATAACAACACAGCATATCAAAACTTATGGGATACAGCAAAAGCAGTGTTAAGAGGAAAGTTTATATCAATAGGTGCCTACATCAAGAAATTAGAAAGGCCCGGAAGTGCAGTGGAGGATGGCCCAGGTGCTTGGGCCCTGCACCCCATGGGAGACCAGGAAAAAGCACCTAGTACCTGGCTCCTGTCATTGGATCACCGCGGTGCACCGGCCGCAGCGCGCCGTCCGCGGCAGCCATTGGAGGGTGAACCAACGGCAAAGGAAGACCTTTCTCTCTGTCTCTCTCTCTCACTGTCCACTCTGCCTGTCAAAAAAAAATTAGAAAGGCACCAAATAAATGAGCTTTCAACGCATCTCAAGGATCTAGAAAAACTGCAGCAAACCAGACCCAAAGCTAGTAGGAGAAGAGAAATAATTAAAATCAGAGAAGAAATCGACAGGATTGAATCCAAAAAAAAATTACAAAAAATCAGCCAAACGAAGAGCTGGTTTTTTTGAAAAAATAAACAAGATTGACACCCCATTGGCCCAACTAACTAAAAAAGAAGAAAAAAGACCCAAATCCATAAAATCAGAGATGAAAAAGGAAATGTAACAACAGACACCAAAGAAATCAAAAGAATCATCAGAAATTACTACCAAGAGTTGTATGCCAACAAACAGGGAAATCTGTCAGAAATGGATAGATTCCTGGACACATGCAATCTACCTAAATTGAACCATGAAGAACTAGAAAACCTGAACAGACCCATAACTGAGACAGAAATTGAAACAATAAAGGCCCTCCCAACAAAGAAAAGCCCAGGACCAGATGGATTCACTGCTGAATTCTACCAGACATTTAAAGAAGAACTAACTCCAATTCTCCTCAAACTATTCAGAACAATCAAAAAAGAGGTAATCCTCCCAAATTCTTTCTATGAAGCCAGCATCATCTTAATCCCTAACCCAGAGAAAGATGCAGCATTGAAAGAAAATTACACACCAATATCCCTGATGAACATAGACGCAAAAATCCTCAATAAAATTCTGGCCAATAGAATACAACAACACATCAGAAAAATCATCCACCCAGACCAAGTGGGATTTACCCCTGGTGCAGGGAGGGTTCAATGTTCGCAAATCAATCAATATGATACACCACATTAACAGACTGCAGAAGAAAAACCATATGATTATCTCAATAGATACAGAGAAAGCATTTGATAAAATACAACACCCTTTCGTGATGAAAACTCTAAGCAAATTGGGTATAGAAGGAACATTCCTCAATACAATCAAAGCAATTTATGAAAAACCCATGGCCTCATCCTATTGAATGGGGAAAAGTTGGAAGCATTTCCACTGATAACTGGTACCAGACAGGGATGCCCACTCTCACCACTGCTATTCAATATAGTTCTCGAAGTCTTAGCCAGAGCCATTAGGCAAGAAAAAGAAATTAAAGGGATACAAATTGGGAAGGAAGAAGTCAAACTATCCCTCTTTGCAGACGATATGATTATTTAGGGGATTCAAAGAACTCTACTAAGAGACTATTGGAACTCATAGAAGAGCTTGGAAAAGTAGCAGGATATAAAATCAATGCACAAAAATCAACAGCCTTTGTATACACAGCCAATGCCATGGCTGAGAAAGAACTGCTAAGATCAACCCCATTCACAATAGCTACAAAAACAATCAAATACCTTGGAATAAACTTAACCAAGGATGTTAAAGATCTCAAGAATTACAAAATCTTAAAGAAAGAAATAGAAGAGGACACCAAAAAATGGAAAAATCTTCCATGCTCATGGATTGGAAGAATTAACATCATCAAAGTGTCCATTCTCCCAAAAGCAATTTATAGATTCAATGCGATACCAATCAAGATACCAAAGACACTCTTCACAGATCTAGAAAAAATGATGCAGAAATTCATATGGAGACGCAAGAAACCTTGAATAGCTAAAGCAATTTTGTACAACAAAAACAAAGCCAGAAGCCTCACAATACCAGATTTCAGGACATACTACAGGGCAGTTATCAAAACAGCATGGTACTGGTACAGAAACAGATGGACAGACCAATGGGACAGAATAGAAACAGCAGAAATCAACCCAAACATCTACAGCCAACTTATATTTGATCAAGGATCTAAAACCAATTCCTGGAGCAAGGACAGACTATTCAATAAATGGTACTGGGAAAACTGGATTTCCACATGCAGAAGCATGAAGCAAGATGCCTTCCACAAAAATCCACCCAACATGGATTAAAGACCTAAATCTATGACCTGACACGATAAAATTATTAGAGAGCATTGGAGAAACCCTGCAAGATATCGGCACTGGAAAAGACTTCTTAGAAAAGATCCCGGAGGCACAGGCAGTCAAAGCCAAAGTTAACTATTGGGATTGCATCAAATTGAGAAGTTTCTGTACTGCAAAAGAAACAGGAAAGTGAAGAGGCAACCGATAGAATGGGAAAAAATATTTGCAAACTATACTACAGATAAGGGATTAATAACCAGAATCTACAATGAGATCAAGAAACTCCACAAAAACAAAACAAAGAACCCACTTGAGAGATGGGCCAAGGACCTCAATAGACATTTTTCCAAAGAGGAAATCCAAATGGCCAACAGACACATGAAAAAATGTTCAAGATCACTAGTAATCAGGGAAATGCAAATCAAAACCACAATGATGTTTCACCTCACCCCAGTTAGACTGGCTCACATACAGAAACCTACCAACAACAGATGCTGGCGAGGATATGGGGAAAAAGGGACACAAACCCACTGTTGGTGGGAATGCAAACTGCTTAAGCCACTATGGAAGTCAGTTTGGAGATTCCTCAGACCTGAATATAACCCTACTATACAACCCAGCCATCCCACTCCTTGGAATTTACCCAAAGGAAATTAAATTGTCAAACAAAAAAGTGGCCTGCACCTTAATGTTTATTGCAGCTCAATTCACAATAGCTAAGACCTGGAATCAACTTAAATGCCCAACAGTAGACTGGATAAAGAAATTATGGGATATGTACTCTATAAAATACTATACAGCAGTCAAAAACAATGAAATCCAATCATTTGCAACAAAATGCAGAAATCTGGAAAACATCATGCTGAGTGAATTAAGCCAGTCCCAAAGGGACAAATATCTTATATTCTCCCTGATCGGCAACAACTAACTGAGCACCAAAAGAAAACCTGTTGAAGTGAAACGGACACTATGAGAAACGGTGACTTGATCAGACCTTGCCCTGACTGTTGATGAACAACTTAATACTTTATCCCTTTTAGTATTTTTTTCTGTTTGTTCTACTTCATACTATTGGTTGAATTCTGTAATTAATACACAATTATTCTTAAGTGTTGAAACTTAACTGAAAAGTGATCCCTGTTAAATATAAGAGTGGGAATAAGAGAAGGAAGAGATGTACAATTTGGGACATGCTCAATCGGACTTGCCCCAAATGGTGGAGTTAGAAACATGCCAGGGGATTCCAATACAATCCTATCAAGGTGGCAAGTACCAAGGCCATCTCACTAGTCCAAGTGATCAATTTCAGTTCACAATTGATCACAGTGATTGGTCTAAGAGTCAAAAGGATCACACAAACAAGACTAGTATCTGCTAATACTAACTGATAGAATCAAAAAGGGAGGCCGGCGCCGTGGCTCAACAGGCTAATCCTCCGCCTTGCGGCGCCGGCACACCGGGTTCTAGTCCCGGTTGGGGCACCGGATTCTGTCCCGGTTGCCCCTCTTCCAGGCCAACCCTCTGCTGTGGCCCGGGAGTGCAGTGGAGGATGGCCCAAGTGCTTGGGCCCTGCACCCCATGGGAGGCCAGGAAAAGCACCTGGCACCTGGCTCCTGCCGTCGGATGAGCACGGTGTGCCGGCCGCAGCGTGCCGACCGCGGCGGCCATTGGAGGGTGAACCAACGGCAAAGGAAGACCTTTCTCTCTGTGTCTCTCTCTCACTGTCCACTCTGCCTGTCAAAAAAAGAAAAAAAAATAAAGAAAAAAAAACAAAAAAAGGGAGAGAACAATCCAACACGGGAAGTGGGATACACAGCAGACTCATAGAATAGTGGATGTCCTAGGCAGCACTCTGGCCTCAGAATCAGCCCCTAAGGCATTTGGATCTGGCTGAAAAGCCCATGAGAGTATTTCAGGCATGGAAAGCCAAGACATTCTGGCAAAAAAAAAGACCTAAATGAAAGATCTCTGTGAGTGATATCCCAGTGGAAAGAACAGGTCATCAAGGAAGGAGGTACCTTTCTCTGAAGGGAGGAGAGAACTTCCACTTTGACTACGACCTTGTCCAAATATGATCAGAGTTATCAAACTCAAAAGGCTTCCATAGCCTTGGCAACTCATGACAAGAGCCTAGGGTGATTACTGATGCCATAAACAAGAGTGTCAATTTGTTAAGTCAACATCAAGAGTCACTGTGCACTTACTCCTCATGTAGGATCTCTGTCCTTAATGTGCTGTACATTGTGATTTAATGCTATAACTACTAAAACAGTATTTTTCACTTTGTGTTTCTGTGTGGGTACCAACTGTTGAAATCTTTGCTTAATGTATATTAAACTGATCTTCTGTATATAAAGAGCATTGAAAATGAATGGAAGGAGAGAGAGAGCGGGGGGTGAGAGGGAAGTTGTGTGGAGGGAGCCATTGTAATCCATAAGCTCTACTTTGGAAATTATATTCATTAAATAAAAGTTTAAAAAAATAAATGGGCAAAGGACTTAAAGGAGAAATTTTCCAAAAGAGTAAATCCAAATGGCCTATAGAGATATGAAATATGCTCAGGATCCCTAGCTATCAGGGAAATGCAAATGAAAACCAGTGAGGTTTCACCTCCCCCTGTTAGATTGGCTGTCATACAGAAATCAACAAACAGCATATGCTAGCAATGTTGCAAGGAAAAGGTACCCTAATCCACTGTTGATGGGCATGTAAACTGGCCCAGTCACTGTTTAGGACAGTATGGAGACACCTCAGGTATCTAAATATAGGCCTACATATGACCCAGGCATCCCACTCCTGGGAATTTACCCAAGGAGAATGAAATCAGCATATTAAAGAGTCATCTGTACTCCCATGTTTATTGCAGCTCAATTCACAACAGCTAAGACATGGAAACAACCCAGATGCCCATCAGCTGAAGACTGGATAGGAAAATTATGTGATATATATACCATGGAATATTACAGCAGCAAAAAATGAAATCTTGTCATTTGCAACAAAATGGATGCAACTGGAAAACATTATAGTTAGTGAAATAAGCTATTCCCAAAAAGACATATACCATATATTCTCCCTTATCTGTGGTAACTAAGAGAGTGCCTAAAAGATAATCTATAGTAATGCACACTTTGAGATGTGATGCTTCGAATAGCCTTTCTGTCAACTGTTGAGGAACAGTTTTGTTTTTTTTTTTCCAAACTATTTGCTGAACTCTGTACTTAGTGTAGGGTCAACTATGTGTACAAAGTTAATTGGAATGGGATCTTAGTGAAAAATAAGAATGAGAATAGGAGAGCGAGGAGGGAGAAGAGTGGGAATGCTGGTGGGAGGGAGTGCTGGGAGGGAAGGATCACTATGTTCCTAAATTTGTATTTATGAAATGCATGAAGTTTGTATGCCTTAAATAAAATGTTTCTGGGGGAAAAAGCATATCATTTGCTCCACAGTCACTGAGCAGATCAGATTCTCCAGGGTAGGACCTTGAATAAAAAGACGCAGAAATTGAGTGAGCACAACAAATGGGACCAAGAGTGAGGGCCCAGGGGCCACCCTTCCTTTGCCTGACTGATCCCTTCCTTAGATTCCACAAGACCTACAATGGCACTTCAAAGAGCTTATTAAGATTGGGATTAAAACATGTTCCTTTTGGTGCAAAATGTTGACATCCATGCATAATTGTTAAAATGTTTATTTTTCCTTATTTAGTTGAAAAGCAGAGTGATAGGGAAGTTGGGAGGAAGAGGAGGAGGGGAGGGAGGGGGAAAGAGAGACAGAGAGAGAGAGAGAGAGGGAGAGAGAGATATTTTCCATTTGCTTCTTCATTCCCCAATGCCTGCACCATCTGTGGCTGGGCCAAACTGAAGCCAGGAGCCTGGAACTGCTCCTGGGTCTCCCGTGTGAGTAACAGGTACTTGGGCCATCATCTGCTGCTTTCTCAGGTGCATCAGAAGGAACACAGACCAAAAGCAAAGCAACCAGGACTCAAACAAGCACTCCAATATGGAATGTGAACACATCGATTGGTGGCTTAACTGACTATACCACAACACCAGCCCAATCATGTTTTTATTTTTAAAGATTTATTTATTTATTTATTTATTTGAAAGGTGGAGTTACAGGGGCAGAGACAGAGGTAGAGAGAGAGAGAAGTCTTCCATGCAATGTTCCACTCCCCAAAGTGGAGCAGCTGGGACTTGAACTGGCACCCAGATGGGATGCCAGTGCTGCAGGCAGTGTTTTAACTCACTGTGCCACAGCTCTGCCCTTCTTCCCCATCATGTTTCAATAACACGCATGCATAACCTCTTTGAAGTACCCTCTTATCCTCCTTCACAGCCCTCCTGGATACCTTTTGGAGAGCATCTGTATCCCTTACAACCATATGCTGCCTGCCTTGGAAGATAAGCAAGGTGCTGCTGGTTAGTGGGACTGGGAGTGAGAGAAGCACTTTCCTCCAAGCGGAGAGCCCGTTGGCACAGCTGGGAAACCATGGCAATAGAGCTGAGCATGCTGCAAGGAGCCGAGCACACCTCCCTTCACTTCTAGCTCCTCTCAGAGGAAGTCACCACGGAGGGAGACCAGGCAGCTGGGAGTGAGCCCACCGCAGGACGGGAGGGAATACAAGAAATCCTGTGGTCACAGGACAGTCTCTAGGCTCGTGCAGCCACACACTGCGGTTACCCACCATGATGCTGGAAGAAATGGCCATGGCTTTCAGAGCCACTTTAGGTATGAAAAATGGAGAGGGATTTTCTTTTTTTTTTTTTTTTTTTTTTTTTTTTTTTTTTTTTTACAGGCAGAGTGGACAGAGAGAGGGAGAGACAGAGAGAAAGGTCTTCCTTTTTGCCGTTGGTTCACCCTCCAATGGCCGCTGCGACCGGCGCGCTGCGGCCGGCGCACCGCGCTCGACCGATGGCAGGAGCCAGGAGCCAGGTGCTTTTCCTGGTCTCCCCATGGGGTGCAGGGCCCAAGCACCTGGGCCATCCTCCACTGCACTCCGGGGCCACAGCAGAGGGCTGGCCTGGAAGAGGGGCAACCGGGACAGAATCCGGTGCCCCGACCGGGACTAGAACCCGGTGTGCCGGCGCCGCAAGGTGGAGGATTAGCCTGTTGAGCCACGGCGCAGGCCCGAGAGGGATTTTCAAAACTGGGAGCAAACAAGGATTTGGAAACACCGCCCAGTTAGCTGGATGGCGATTGTTGGCAAAAATCTCCCAATGGTGATTAGGCAGCCAGTACATGAGGGCAGTGCAACAGGCAGATGAAAAACTGAACGAGCCAGTGTGAGGTGGACAGAGTGTGGTGCTGACCCCCTGAAGGCCATCCATGGCAGGGCAGACACGCTCTGTGAGTGGCTCCTGCAGGGAGAGCTGGGCCCTCGAGTGGGCATGGTGGGCACGGCACAGTCTCCGTCTTCCCCCCGAGCTGTTCAGACTGAGCTCTCTGCCACTGCAAGTATTCAACCAGCGTCAGAACTGACATTTACCAGCACTGCTCGAGAAGCGGAGGCAGGGGTAGGAAGCAGGCTGGGCCAGCCCCTTCACGTCAGGCTTTTAGAACTGTGTGAAATGCATGAAGGCGCTGGGCAGTCTCTGAAGGCGACTCGAGGCTCTTGGTCAAGGGTCACCTGCTGGAAAGCCTGGAGTGAGAAGACCCAAACTCAGGGATGGAACAGACAGACCACGGATCACCCACATGACCTTGGGAAACTCACTTCTCTCTCTGAGTCTTGGCCTCCCACATAAAATGAAGTGAATTCTTTACAGCGAGGGTGAGTGGTAGGCATGTCAGAAGTAATAAACTAAGTGAAATACTACCTAAAAGAGCACTTTATAAACTAAAAAGTGCTGTTCTGATGTGTGTTATCGTTAAGATTTTAGGAGCTTGAAAGTAAGGGGCTCTTGAGGCTGGTAGCACCTTGTACGGATGCTGACGCTGAAGCCTCAAATAGAATGTGCGAGGGCCACCCTGCCCGCACTGCGTGGGGCCCGATTATCACTCCCACTCCTCATTCCCTGCTACCCATGACTTTAAAGCGCCGAGGCCAGGCGAGTGTATGTGCCTGGAATTTGGCACACTTTTATTTTGGTTTATTCCAAAGTTAAGAAAACGATACATTGGGTACTCTTAAGTCCAGAGACAGTCGATGAAATTCCCCACCTAATTAACGAGATGACAGATGGAAATGAGTTTCATCACATTAACTCCCAGCTCTCCGCTGGACTGGGACAAGGTCGCCGGGCTGCTCCTACGGGGCCTCCGCGGGGACAGGGATGAGGACAGGGCTGTTTTCCTGTCTGTTCCTCGGGAGGCTACACAGACGACAGAGGTTTGAGAGCCGCTTCGTGGCCGTGACTTCCAGCTCTGCCGCCTCGTTTGTCTGCAGACAGCTCCGTCGTTTCTGGTGTCTGGGGGCACAGATTCGTTTCTTCTGCGTTCACTGAGTACCTGTCACTTTCCTGGGCAACTCAGTTTAGCAGGAATTTGTTGAGCAACCACTCCATGCAGCAAGCCTGTTGCCAGCCTGCCCTGCCACGGGTCCAGGCACCCCAAAGCCACTAGAACCCTAGTCACTACACCACCCTGCATTCGTCCCTGTAGGTCCCCTGGGCTCTCGTGCTACAGCTAGATCACTGCCATGGTAAGGAGTTCAAGCATGCTATCAGACACGGGGCTACTGGCGAATTTCCCAGTGACCCCGTCTCCGCAGTGATGGAAGCAAAGGCTGCCCCCTCCTCTCCAGTGTTCTGAGGTTTTAGCAATTTGCTGGTAAATCCTCCATTTATAGACTATGAACCCAACGCACAGTGAAAAGGCACCTGCATTTGGTTGCTCTCACTCAACTTGCTGAAGGACCTCGGGCAAGTACTCAGGATCTCGGATATTCCATTTCCCACCTATAAAAAAGCATGAAAGTCCTTACCTCTCAGAATTAAATTAAATTCTAGAAATAACTAGCCCCACGAAGCTTGGCTGGTGCATAGTAGGGATTCAATAAATCTGTACTGCTTCTCTTCTCCTCCATCTCTGACAAGCGCTTCTGTTTGTTATTTGCCCAAGAAAGTGAAGACTTATTTATCAGAAGGCCTGGCAGGCAATGTGTTGGAGGAGGAGAGAGAGCAAAGGGCTTAGGTATTGTGAGAGATCCTGGTGTCCATTTAATGTAATTTGGAGGAGGTTTCCGTAACCGCCCCCTGCTTGTCCCATGTCTCCCTCCTAGAGTGCGAGTCGCTTTCTTGTTGCATAAAGGGGAACCAGACACCCCTAGGTTGAATTTGGGAGCAGATGGTGCCTTGCCAGGGCTCCAGGGAGCAGAGCCGCCAACTTGGAGCTGGGCTGTGTTCCGGATGCTGAGTTTTACAGCCCAATATTCTCATGGCTCGGCATTTCTAGACGCAGTAAATCTTCCTCCCTTTCCTGCAGAAGTAATTGCCATACATGCATAAAACTGACTGCCGAGAAAGTTCCCCTGTTCCCTTTCCCGGCGCGTAAGCATTCCTACAGAGCCGCTCAGGCGCCCAGATGGTCTAGGGGAAGAAATCAGCAACGAGCCCGCGCCAGGCGTTTCTCAGCGCCAAGGCACACAGAAGGTTTATGTTGCACAGTGGAAAGGTGAGCATCTCGGGCAAGGCAGAGCCCGGGTCATAAAAGCGCCTTCGGTTTCAGACTCTCTTCCTCAGTGCTGGGTTTATTCTGAACCTCACCAGAGGCTTGACAGGCACAGAAAGCAACCACTTCCTGCCCGAAAGAATGTTGCCTTCCAAGCTCTTTGTGAACACAGCTAGCCCAGGTAAGAGAGGGCTGCTGTCCGCGGGAGGGCAGAAGTACTGAGAAAGATGTCACTGTCCATACTGCAGCTAGGAACAGCAGCTGTGTGGGCCGTGGGCCGTGGGCCGGGCCCTATCTGGCAGAGCAGGGCACAGGTCAGCGTGCACAGGATGCAAGGCTGGGTTCGCAAAGGCGCTTGCTGTTTTCCTCTTATTGTCTGTGCAGAAAGCCGTCGCAGTCCAGGGAGGCCACCACAATAAAACATCTGAGCTTGGGTCATTTAAAGCCCATTGCAGAAAACACCGGCAGATTCGGCGTGGTGGGGGCCCATTCCTCGGAGACAGTGTCCATCCTCACAACCTCATCACAGCCCCAAACCCTGCCTGCTGATGTCATCACGCCAGGGGTCTCTTCCCACAGAGGAACGCAAACATCAAAAGCTAACCCGGCGGGTGCGACTGAGTTCAAGTCCACAAATGCGATCCCCGTGTTTCCACGCACAGGCTCTGTGCTAGGCACAGACTCTCCTGGAAACAACTTCTGGTGCCCCCATATCTTGAGTCTAGCCACTTACAGCACCCTTATAAAGGTTATTACTTTGTTTCTTATGAGAATCCAAAGAAAACCAAGGGCATCCTCTCCTCTCCCTCCCCAGGACACCACACACACTGAATAATTGTTCATGCAATTTCATGGATTTCTTGGACCTCCTGGGCCCATCCATGCAGCCCAGGAGGTCAGTGGAGTTAAGCACTTTGCTGTAATTTGTGCTCAAGCTAGGCTATGACCTCCAAGGCCCTTTGCTCCTGAGAATAAGTGGCCTGAGAGCAGTGTCATGTCATGCCACCTCTACTCTTCCCACGGCCATTAACCCAGCACTGGGTGATGATGGGAAACGGGTTCAAGTCCATGCCAGCGTGTGCTCCAGGACCCACCAGAGGACTCTGCTCCGCTTATGAACTGTGGAACACTCTACCCCCTGAGTGAACAGTACACGGTATAGTGCAACGGGAATCCTCACAAAGCAGCCCCAGCCTCCCTGCTCAGAACCCTGGCTGGCCCCAGTGCCTGTTTGGAGCCTCCCTCGGCACTTCCTGGCCCCTGCTTAGGGGACCACCACTCATCTCCCAGAATCCCCCTCTGATGGGCCCTAAGACACCAAGCAGGCACCAAGCTGAACCAGAATGAAAGGCAGGCGCCCTTTTCTTTCATTAGAAACAAAACACTGCAACATTTCATAGAAAGCTGCATGGCGCCCTTGAGGGAAAAGCTGCTTTGCAAATGCCACTTGGATAAGCCAAAGTCCTGTCCCGACACCTGCGGCGGGGGCTGAGGGACGTGCTGGGAAGAGGGAGGCGTCTGACATGGGAACGCCCGGGCACCAGTCCCAGCATTGGCGCCCACAAGCCCGGTGACCCTGGCTGTGCCCTGTGTCCTTGCCTGTAAGAGGACAACACTGTTATTTCGCTCGCATCATTCTGAGAATCCAAGCCTGAACAAGAGTGCTTATGAGGACAATCCCAAACCATGTTACCCTTTATCCTGAGCCCTGGCCATTCCGTGCAAGGCTGTGGGAAGCCTTGGCTGTCTGGACCTTGTGCTGCCTACCCTCCCCCCAAGATGAACCCTGAAGCTGAGGGACCCAAGCCAAGAGCACTGATTCCAGTGACCTTATTCTCTTGGGACAGACCAGCTCAGGGCCTCGGCCCGGAGCAGAAGCCCTGGACTGAGGCAGCCACTGCCCGTCTCTGCCAAAGGCTCTGGCCCCACGGCTCTGGCACCAGGACACCACCAGACAGCAAGCAGCTAATAGGCCTGGGGCCCAGAAGAGCAGGGTGTTGCTATGGCAACCCCTGCAGGTGTTCCTGGAAGGAATGACAAGGCCAGGGGATTGGGGCTGAGTCCCCCTCCCTTTCAGCAAGTCTAAAAGTGAGAAAGGTCGCAGGGTGAGAGAGGCCCCCTGATGCCAGCAGACACAAAGGCCTTGCCTGCGGTTACACAGCGAGGAAATGGCAGGGCCCCTGCGAGCTGGATCCGTCCACCCCTAACCAGCCTGCCACCTGGCAAACAACAGAACGTGCAACTCTCCCGTTCCCCCTTCCTGGGCTTCAGCTGCTTCGTCCCTGTTGCTACTGAAAGGAGATTGAGGTCAGGGCAGCTGCCAGGCCCCAGCTCCCCCGACCCCTCTCCTGCCTCCTGCAGCGCCGCAGACCTGACCGGCAGAGGCAGCTCCAGAAGTTACCAGGGCACACGGCAGAGAAGGTCCCCTCTGCTCTTCGGTGGCCGAGCCGGGAAGATGTGCCTGGGACTTGGCACTGTGCACTGTGCTACCAGGAGAAGCCCATCTGCACAAGTGACTGCAGCTGGCAGCCAGAGAAGAGACCGCTGCTTAGGGACAAGAGAGGGACTCGGCGGTGTCTGAGCCCCCGATCCGGTGTCCCAGAGGCTCCCTGCACCCTGCCCTCTGTGGCCGCTAGTGTGCTCTGTCAGTGGCACCCATGGTCTCCCACTTCCCACACTGTCCAAGGCTCGGTGCTGCGGTGACCTCTGCACCCTCCTCCCACGGAGCTCCCGTCCCACCTCTCCTGGGAACCTAGAGGAGCACAGAAGGATCCCGCGCTTTGTCACTTCGTCACTCGGTCCCCCGGCTTTAGTGAACCTGCTTCTCTGCAGACACCATCGCTGCCCAGTTCCTTTGTGCTCTTCCTGTACCTCTAACTCAGCGTGGATCTGCATGTCTGAGGCTTGCAGCAGCCCCGCCCTGACGAATCAACCCAGAGGGCCTGAATTGAAGCAGCCACCCCACTGCGGGTTTGCACAGCTAGGACTTCCACGCCAGGTGCGAACACCTGCTGCTGAGGCCCTGCGAGTCCACAGCCCAGCTCTGTGTCAGGGATTTAATCACAGCCTCACCGGGGCACACGTGTGCATTCCAGGGCCCAGAATGTGTCCTCTAGTGCAGCTTGTCTTAGGATCACGTTACACTTGGAATAAAGGAAGACTGGGGACAATAAGATGCTAAGATGCATGCCACGGCTCCAAAAAATGCACATCCCCCACAGACACACGATGGGATAACATTCCATGTTAAAAAGGAAGGGGATTCTGACTACCATGTGGGTGCAACTTGAGGACATTAAGTGAAGTAAGCAAGTGGCAAAAAGGACAAATGCTGCATCTTGCACGTGCGCAAGCTGTGTAGAGCAGGCAGATTCAGAGAGGGAAGGAGGAGGGGGCTGCCAGGGCTTGGGGCAGGGAGGACTGGAGAACTGTGTTTAATGGAAACAGAGCTTCATTTTGCAAGATGAGGCAGTTCTGAAGAAAGTTCATAATAACGTGAATGTACTTAGTTCTATTGAACTGTGCACTCAGAAGGGATCGAGATGGTACACTGTATGTTACACACACACACACACACAAACATATAACTACAATTACACACACATATACACACTGGATGGGATGTGGAAATCTGACAGACCCTCTCAGTTCTGTCACCTACAGGCTCTGTGATTTGGAGATATTGTTTGACCTCTGTGAGCCTCATCAGGCTTCCAGAATGCATTTTAAAATTTTAGCAAAAAGGCTGTTTTGAAGATTCCTTGTAAAGAATGTTGCATGTTACATAAAAAAATAGCCTCCAACCCAAACATGAGGTAAAAGCTTTGATTATTATGCTAAGCAGCTTAACTTGTAGACCATGGAGAGCTATTACAGGGCTGGAGTTGAGGGATGATGGCAGTAGATACCTGCTTGAAAGATACAGCTCTGGTGGCTGCAGGGAGGGCCCTGGAGAGGGATTTAGAGGACAGACAGGAAGTGTGGGATGCCAGAGAAGATAGGGGCCTTACTCAGGGAGAGAAGGCACCCCAGGAGAGAAGCAGCACCCAGCAAGAAAGGCATTGTGGGTGGCAGATGAGAGAGGCTGGGCTCAGTGACATTCAAGCAAGACGCTCTGCAGAGGGACGGGCTTGGGGAATACAGCAGACAGGCGGGGAGTGGGGAAGGAGATGTATCAGAGCTCATGAAAGAAGGAATTTCATACAACTAAAGCCGCTATCCGTGGAAACAGCAGCTTTGTGAGACACCCTTCAGGCAGAGGGAGGATGACCAACTGCGGGACCCAGCAAGGAGTTCCTGATAGTCCCCATGAGGGTGGGCGGGAGGCTGCGCCGGGAAATCCTGCAGGCTGCTGCAGTTTGCAAGTCTGATTTCCTGCTCTCTCACTAAGGTGATCCCCAGTTGACCAATCCCTTCCCAGTTACTATCCAGGGAGAGTTTGGGACGTTTACTGGTTGAACTCTGACCAAAGTCTCTAAGCATGGGGAGAGCTGGAATTTCAGCCAGTAGGGTGAGGTCACCTGTAACCAGCAGGCCTTTATCCTATGTGAGAACATCCCTTCTCTAAACTCCTACTTTAATAAGCTAACATGACAGGGTTCAGAGAGCTGCTTTTGCCTACTAGAACCTGGAAACACATTGCCTACTAGAACCAGAAAGCTTCTGTCCCATACTGGGAGACACTGGTTGCTGGTCCTCTGGCTATGGTCAATCCCCTTGATCAGTGTGCCCAGAGAGCCAGGATTCTCCAGGAGTCCAGTGTCATGCAGAAGTTAGGCTTTGGAACCAGATTCACAGGAACTCCAATCTGGACGCTTCCATTTAGGGAGATCATAGTCAAGTTATTGAACCCCTCCTTGGAGTTGGTTTTCTACCATATAAAGGGGGGATAAGTTCTACTTCCTTTGCTGTTATGATTTATACATTAAGTACCTTGCACACATCTAGTGCTCAATATGTTGTACCTTATGTTCATTGCTAATCCTAACAAGGAGGACAAAGGTCTTCTGGCGAAAGCAAGGAGTTGTAGACGACCGACAAGCAGGAGTACCAGGTGGCAGGAGGATGCCTTTTCCTAACTCCTGGGAAGAGGGAAGTTGCAAACTGTAGTCTAACAGACAAAGGGAGATGAAGGAAGAAGGCAGGGAATGGAGAGCTCGGGGATGTTGTTAACGATGTGGAAGAGAATGTTGAGTGACGGAGCAAAGACATAAGCCTCAGCCAGTTTAGGTTTCATATTATCCCTGCCATCTTTCAAGAGATCAGTCCCATCTCATACCCCGTATTGTTCTGCCCAACTCCCTGCATTCTTCCCCAGGTTTGGAAGCCGGTGGACCAACCCTGAAGAACCAGTATGGAGAAGCTCATCTCCGCCTACTGCCTCACCCCCACCACTAGCCCACCTAAGATACAAAAAGGCCCAGCCCTCTGGGATCTGGGTCTCTGCAGTGTTTGGTCTGTGAACATACTGGCAGTTGGTCGACCTCTGTGAGCCTATTTTCTCTGAATAAATTCCATCTGGCTGCAAGTCTGCATTCTGTCTCCTCTCTGTTCTGCGCCCTTTTCCTAACATTTGGTGCCCCATGTGAGGAGGCACCGATCTGCACTGGTTTCCTAACACTGAGATCCAGAAGAGAGTTAATCCCTTTGCTGGCAGAGAAGCTGGGACAGTTCCTAGAGGGCTGCTGTCCCAGCGACAGACAGGACGGCTTCCCCAGCTGAGCCCGGGCCACTCGACCTCTGGCTGCAGCTCTGCCACCGGACAGGGACCTCGAAGTGGCAGGAGGGGTCCACGCAGTTGAGCCACAGAAGCTGTCCTCAGGCAGTGGCATGTGTCTAAGTCTCCCGAGTTGCCAGCCAAGCGGAGCCTCCCTTGCACAAAGACAGAATCGAGTGTCCTGAGCTCCTGTCCTCAGCCCGGCCAGGGGTAGGGAGGTGTCCCTGGCAATTCAAGTGCCAAAAGAGAGAAACAGAGCTCCCAAGGCAGACCGGGATGTCACCTTGGGGTTTAGAGACTGCTCTGGTCCACATTGTGTACAGGCAGTCAAGGGCAACTCTTGTCAGCCACCTTCTCCCAGTTTGCCTTTCCTGCAGCAGCTCCTCTAACCCTGACACTCCCCTTCCCATCACTCTAGCACCAGAGGGAGACCCCCTGCTGACCTGTGGCTGCACAGCAATGGAGGCAACAGAGGCAGAGAAAGCCCGGAGTGAAGGTGCCCAGGGCCATGAGCTGGCCATGCTGGCTCTCAACCCAGACCCCTGACTTCCTCCTGCGCCATGCCCCCTGAGCCACAGGCCTGCTACTGTCAAGACAACACTAATTTCCTCCACTCCTTCCCTTTCCATAGCTCCTGCAGGGTAACCCCCAGCATCAGATCCCCCTCCCCGCCCCAGGTCAGCTGAATTACAGATCCCATGGTTTCCCTCTCCATGCTCACAGCCCTGGTTTCTGAAATCTGCCTCTTGTGCCTGCAGTCAGTCTTCCAGGACCCCGACAGCCAGCAGTCTAACTCGCAGCAAAGTCGGAGCTTTTTTTTTTTTCATTTTACCAGCAATGTGACGTGGGTGATTCTGGGCTCAGAGCTCTGAGCAGGTTGCAGCTCTAAAGCTCTCAAGTGTGCAGTGTCAGGCTCAACTCTAAGACCTCTGGGTTCACTAGGAGAGTAAGACACCAAGCCTTCCTTCTGTCTGCCACTGGTGGAGAGAAAACCTGGGACAGGTACTCAAACAGGAAGCCTCCTTTTCTTCCTTTCAAGCCCAGGCACACCCATTAGTCTATTTTCCTATTTTCTCTTTGTACAAGCCATCTGCACTTGATAATGAGTTTGGAGTTATTAAGAAGAGATATTGAATCCCCAGCTGTTGGAGCTAAATGAGAGTGTAGAGCTGCTGCATTTACAGTTAACCAGAGAAAAATGCAGCTCTCTCCAAAGAATAGTGCGAACTTGCATTTGAATGCTCTCCAGGTACATTTATCATAATGAGTTTTCTTTCCAAAAAGATAAAACCTACTTTTTCAAAGTGAGGGGGGAACTTAACATGTCCTACACCGCAGGCTGTGGCTATTCAGACCCAGGGAACTGAGCGAGCGGAGTCCAGGAAACCACCTCAACCCCAGATCTAAATTTAGCTGCAGGTTAAATAAGCGATGGGACTTTCAGTTCTTTTTAAAATGGGATCCCTTGTTTTTCAAGCCAGCTCCTGCACACGAGGGCCACAGGCAAAGAGCCCTGGGGTTGACAGATCCTTCCAGAGCCAAGGACTCTAGCCTTGCCCTTTCGCAGCAAACTTCCCAGAGAGAAAGGGGGCATGGCCAACAGGAAACGAGAAGCCAATGACACAGATGCAGTTCCCTGCATGGCTGTGGTCCAGCGTCACTCAGACCTCCAAGCCTGTACGCTGATTAATCCATCAGTGTCGGGAGGGTATGGTGCTCAGGCATCCGTGTGTATTAGTCTCAGGTGACTCTAACAAGCAGCTGTGGTGGAGGACCACTGTCCAGATGACCTTCGAAGTGGACTGAAAGTTACTTATTCACTTTAGAAGTTTTTGGCCCCTCCTTATTTGAGTAAGCTGATGACATAATAGTGACTGTCCACAAAAAGAAAAAAATGGTAATGGGGGTCGAATCTACGTGCATCTCTGGGGAAAGCTGGGGTACTAGGGGCATTTTTGAGAAATGGGGGCATATGAACGTTGCAGTATCATAACTCCTGAAGGGAGAGAGGATGAAGTGTTCCCCACCTTTGCGAAGGCTGGGATGTCAGCGGACAGTTGGGCAACGTCAAAGATGCCATGAGGGCATCAGTTTGTGACAGAAGGGAAGGAGGGAAAACAGAGTGTCATTCAAACACCCCCTGGGAGAGCTGTGCAGGTCCACAGCAGAGGGATCTATTCTTCATGCTGACTCGGGTCAACCTGACACTGCTGCCCTGGGGGAGTTCTGAGCCAGATCACCTGAGTGTGCATCACAGTTCCATTACTTACTAGCTGTGTGACCTTGAGAAAAGTATGGAAGCATCAGTGACCCAGTGAGGAATTATTAACGGGTGGGAAACAGGCTCAGACAATGAAGTGTCCTCTCTGAAAATCTCACGGAGTTCACACCTGGTCACCTAACACCAAAGGCTCACTCCCTTACACCAGCTTACCCTTGGGTCGGCTTCCCAGGAAGGAAGGCCGGAGAATCTGAGCATGAGTGAGGGTTAGTGCAGCCCTTTTTTGTTCTGCTTTGTTTTTCAAAGAGAAAGCCTTGACAGGAAAGTTTTATAAGAAAGACAACATACTATCTTTTTCATTTAACATTTATGGTTAATGTTCTAAATGCAACACAAAGATCAACTCTGTGTTCTAGAGTATTTATGGCATTGATAGGAATCTTGAGTGAGTTCTTGGGCTTTTTGCTCCTAACTTTGTCTGCAAAAAAACTGCCGAAACCAGGAAATTTGGTTTCTGACAGCAAGGACACAAGTCAAAGCAATGCAGTTTATATAAGAGTCCCTTGCATGGGTAATGTGGAGACCACAACTGGCTGTTGCCCTTGAGCAAGTCACTCCAGCTCTCTGGGTCTCAGATTGCTCATCTATAAAGCCTAGGGTTTCACCAACTGAGTTTAAGGCCTCTGATGCTACAATTAAGAAGACATCTCTGAGGGCTGGCGCTGTAGCGTAGCAGGTAAAGCCACAACCTGCAGTGCCGACATCCCATACGGGCACTGGCTTGAGGCCCAGTTGCTCCATTTCCGATCCAGTTCTCTGTTATGGCCTATGAAAGCAGTTGAGGCCCTTGCACCCACATGGGAAGACCTGGAGGAGGCTCCTGGCTCCTGGCTTCAGATGGGCGCAGCTCTGGCTGTTGCAGCCAATTGGGGAGTAAACCAGCAGATGGAAGACCTCTCTCTCTGCCTCTCCTTCTCTCTCTAACTCTTTCAAATAAATAAATCTTTAAAAAAAGAAAAGAAAAAAAAAAGAAAAGAAAACATCTCTGGAAGGATCCCATCAAAATGGATTGTGTGACCATGGAATCACACTTACCTTATGTTTCATTCACAGCGGATGTTAGCTGTAAGGTTAGGGAAAACCCAAGTTACTGGTGGGTATACATCCTAGGAGGGCTGATCAATACCAGTGACTATAGGTGCGCCATGAACACCTAAGGCATTTAGTGTGTGAGTCTGTCTGAACAGACAAGCCTAATTTGGGAGAACATGCTGTCCTCTTTCCTATGTCAGAGTATGGGCAAGTATGTCAGAGTATGTCAGAGGCTTGGGCAAGCCATTTCCAAATTCTAGGTGCTGAAGTTGAGCAACGTACTTACTCCTGGAGTAGACCTGTGGTTGAGATTCAGGCTACAAAGCTATGATGCAGTAAGTCTCCTACAAAGATGACCACAACACTCTTGTCTGAAGACTCTGTAGTTACATCTAGAAGAGGACAAGCAAAGTAAGCCTGGTGATCATCACAGACCGGCAGAGGAGGTGACATGGAGAGTGGACCCAAGCAGCTGTCTGCACTGTATTGGTGGGAGTGCAGGGATATGGAGACTGGGCTACATCCAAGTGCTGTTTGTCTAAGACCCACAGGAAACCTTGTTACACTCAGCCTGCTGGCTTTGACACAGCAACGAGGAAACTAACCACAGGGTCAGTTATCAATTCACTTAAACCTATTAAAAAGTATTTTTTATATGCTGTCATCTATCTACCTAGACTCAACTTTGCTATTACTACACAACACTCTCCCTTCCTCCACATTACTTCTCTGGGATACATGTAATTACTGTACCTGGGTGCCTCTGGTGGCCCCCTAGTCACCTGCAGGCATGGGTGCTCTCACACCACACCCCCATCACCCTATCGCTGCCTGGACGTCTCTATGGCATGGATTTGCTGTGAGACTCAAGAGAGCCAAGTCTAGAACACCCAGCCAGAGCATCCACCTTTAAGCACATGCCCTTCTGCCCTGTTAGCAAGAGCAGCAATGAGACATCAGGGCCCTGATCCTTCCTGAGAGGAACGTTCCTGCCAACATTGGTTCTCCTATGGGCATTGATATTCACACTTTTGCTATGAGTAGCTTTATGCAAATTAGTGAACCCTAACATGCCACTCCTATCTGTGACAAGCACACAGGCTAGCTCTGTTATCCCACTTACCGGCCTAGATAGCCATCCAGACAGGCAAATGTATCAGCCTTATCAAGCTGACGCTGGTCCACTGGGAAGTCTCCATCTCCATTAGGTTTCACCTGCTGGTGCTGATCACTTGTGGTCTTACCAAAATTCACACACTGGGACACTAGCAAGGAGGAAGAGAATTCAGATTTTTTAGGTCCCTGTTGTGAATCTAACAGAACCTCACACACACAACCTGACTAAACACTCAACCACTTTGTGAGATGAATAATAGCACCCTCACTTTCATACGCCATAGTCTAAGGTTCAGAGGGGGGTGGGATAATTTGCTCCAGATCACAGAGGTAACTTGAGACGCGAATCCAAGTCTGTCCTTCCTCCACCTAATGGTACCTGCACAACCGCCAGCCGTCACACACTCTCCCTGTCTCACCCAGTCCTACCCACCACCACCCAGTCTTTTAAACTGCAGTATTTGACAGTTTATTAATTGAATTTTATCCAGAAAGGGCATTAAAAAAAAAAAAAAGAACACAGGAACAAAAGAGCCAGTCAATAAGGAAGCATGTTAACCTGTCAGTATATGAGAAATCCAAAGTTGAAAAAATGAGTCTACTCATCCTTTTCGTACAGCTTTATTGCAGTTTGTTGGAACCACCGAGAACAGTCAGCAGGTGCACACGTTGCTTCTGGAGCAGCATTTAGCTCCAGACGCTCTTTTCCACCCAGGAGCATGCGCGGCTCACACCCAGCGCTGTCCAGCACTGAGGGCCACGCTGAAAGTTCTCAAGGCTGGATGAGTCCCCCTCGCGGCCAGAAGCAGTGACCCGGCTTCGGCTTGATGGCCGGCCTGCTGCAGGTGTCTGGCCAGCTCCTCTGCGTCCCAGCGCCCTTGCTGCAGGCTGGCCAAAAGGTGGTTAATGATATGCGGATAGAAGGGAGTGGAGATGCACTTCACCATCAGTTTGGCATCCAGGAGCAGGGAAAGTAGTTCTTGGTCACAGTTTGAATCATTCACCTTTAAGAAATAAGACAGGCAAAACATCAGAGGGCGTTTGCTTAGCCTCCTCTCCCCCAGACTCATCACACTGTCTACTGGGTTGCGATGTGTTGCCTTTTCCTCTCCATCATCAAACACACTTCTGTCCAGGTTTAAAAACATCTGCTCCAAAGAGTGGATGTAAGGTGTGAGCATCCCTGGGGTCACAGACATGCAGGACAGACAAGGTTTCCTTTGGCCATTAGGTGACATGCCATGTACCAAGAAGCCTGTTTGAATCACCTACAGCCACCAGATACTCAGCTCCAGAAACGGTGGTGCTAACCACTGTACGGGTATTACTTCTGCATGCCTTCCCAACTCAAGCCTGTGAAACCGGCTCCCCTACCTCTCAGTTCTACCGTAAGGAAGCCAAGGTGCGAGAATCTGGTTGAACACTGAAGTCGTACATTGTTGGGCCAGAATCTGAGTTTGGGTCAGTCTTGACCGAAAAGCCAGTACTTGTAACCACCACATTGCCACGTCATTTGTCATTTCACTGTGGTCTATATTCTTTAACCCCAAATCTCTCTTGAATGTAGATCCACATGAAACAAAATTCTTTCCAAAGTAAGACAACCTTTATTCTAATCCACTGAGAAAAGAACGTGTCCTGTGACTCAGTTACATACATAGGAGCAGCAACAGTGGGTTCTAGCTGGTCTTGTCCCACTCTCTCTGAAGCTCAGCACCAACTGCACGTCTTTAAAAGTTTCCATAGCTCCTTTAGCTTGCATATCCTCTATTCTTTCCTTCTCCCTCGTCTTTTCTTCACATCTATGTGTGATTTTCCATGGTTTGGATATTTTATTTAGATTTTTTATTTTATAAAATTGTCCATGTTTTTGTAAGAAATCAAGTCAACACTCATACCAAAATTCAGAGCTTCTCATTTACATTGAGTCGTGACAAAACTGCTTCATGACAGATTCTTCTTAATGTCACTAAGTATTTTTAATAATTTGATTGTAGGAACCTTAGAAATAATGTGGCATTTCAAAGCTAATTAATGTTTAGACCAGTGATACCCTACAGTTGTACATGATGCTCTCTTCCCGCCTGTTCTCTGGCAAAGATGAGCCTGGTGCTGCAGCACAGCTGGTTGGAATGCTACTTGCAATGCCAGCATCCCACATGAGTGTCCGTTCAAGTACTGCTGCTCCACTTTTGATCCTACTCCCTGCTAACGCACCTGAGAAAGCAGCAGAGGATGGCCCAAGCAGTTGAGCTCCTGCCACCCCATGGGATACCTAGGAGTTTTAGGATCCTAGTTTTGGTCTGGCCTACCCCCAGCCAATGCAGCCATTTGGGAAGTAAACTAATAGATGCAAGATATCTCCCTCTGTCTCTTTTTTTCTCTTTGTAACTCTGCACTGCAAATAAAATAAATGTTTAAAAACATAATTTAAGCAGAAGTACTGAGAATAAAGTCACTACTCCTGGGGCAGGGATAGCAGCTAAGATGCTGTTGAGATGCCTGCATCCCATCACAATGTCTGGTTCAAGAACTGGGTCTGTTCCCAACTCCAGCTTCCCACTAATGTGTCTCTGGGAGGCAGGAGGTGGCAGCTCAAGTAGTCAGATCCATGTGGGGAACCTGAATTGAAGCCCTGGCTCTTGGTTTCAGCCTGTTCCAGCCCTGGGGCAGTGGATTCAGTCAATGGATGGGAGATTTCTCTCTCAAATAATTTTTTTTCAAGGTTACTTCTGACTTTCAGATAGTATAATTCCTACAGTCCAGGAATCACTCAAAACCCAGCAGAAACATCAGCTTCAATGCCATCTTCTTGGTGACATTTTCCTTGATTCTCCTGGCCAAACTGATGCCTCCTTCCATCAGTCTCAAGAGTATGCATGTATAACAAGCCCAACAGATATCTCTTCAGGCAGTATTGTAGTGATTTTATGTCTCTCTCTCCTCTGTCAGGCTAAGAGAATCTGAAGGAAACGAAACTTATCATTTCTCTATGTCAGCATCCAGTTTAGTCACCATTTGTTCCATGGCTGAATGAACCTATATTATTAAACTCTGTCACATTTTGGTAAATGGCACAAGTACGCGATGATGACTGTGTCACTGCAGAGAATACGAATAGAGCTGGACCTGCCCTGAACTGAGGTGGCTCCCAGCAGCCCTCAGAGTCTTCTTTCTATGGACACAGGCATATGCAACTCACCCACTTCGGTCCCAGGAAGACACTTTGCTGAACTCTGTTTTGTTTTGTTTTAAAAGCTAGGTGGGAGAAACAGCCACTGGTGCAAGAGTCCAGCTTTTCCGATTAAAGAGGCACAGAGCTTTCAGCACTCCCTACTGGTACCACCCAGGAGTTCTGCGTGCTTTGTTCCAGGAACACACGAATGGCCATCCCACAGAGCCCTGCCCGCCCTGTTTCTACTGCTCACCTCCCGTTTTCCAGGGCTGTGCAGGGACATCCTGCCAAGCTTTCAGACAGTTTCTCAATGAGATCAAAGTCACCCATGGAATGTCATGTGGTTATGTCAGGAGCCTCGCCTCTCCCTACTTGACTTGCTCAGTGTTTGTTCCCCCAGAACGTGGTCTCCTCAAGAGCAGAGACCTGGCCGCCTTAGCTCACCCAAACCCTCCATGACCAGAATGGGGTGTCTAGGCCACCAGGTGTGTGCACGGTGCTGAGGCAGCCTAGAAAGCCAGCACATGAGGCAAGGTACCTGAAGCCTCCTTTGGCTCTGAATATGAATGTGGGTGCAACTGTGCAATGAGGGCAAACAGTGCCAGTGTGCAAGGGACGGTGTCAGAGACCAGTTGTCTCCATTTTTCTTCTTTTTGACTAAAACTAAAGATTCCAAAAAAGCTCACACTATGTACCAGAGAAATGGGATCAATCTTACCACAGGCTAGGAACCAACAGGCTTCGAGGGGCAAATACAGGAGAGAACGGAGAACAGCGAAGTGTGTGTTCTTTCCCTCGGTACTGCCGCCCCCTCCTGCAGTCACAGATGCACACCCACACCCACCATCCACACTCAAACCTGCACACGTGAGGCACCTAGTTAGTGTCTGTGTTGCTATTTTAGTTTGCCCATAGAAATGAAGCCTCCCTGCACCCAAGCCTTCAGCAGAGAACAGAGTGCATACCAGCATGCCACAGGCCAGTGAGAGAACACACGGATAAGAGGCTCAGACTCCAAACACTGCACACAATACTTCTTTGCTGCCCCAGGTGAGTTCTCAAGGTTGGGAAACCTTTATTATTCTTTCCCTTTTCTCACTAATCCTCTCTCTGGGGTTTGACAGACTCCAAGAAAGGAAATGATGGATTCTTCCCACTGGAGGGAGACGGTTCCATCCACGCCCTTGGCTGCTGCTGCTCTCACTCCCTCCTTGCTTTCTGCAGTGCAGTGACATCCGTCAGGGCCAGGGCTAGCTAGATGTACTCAGCATCCCAGGGGGAGGAAGGGTAGGCTTTCTCAGACTTTCTACAGGGTTGTGGCTCTTTGCAAGAAAAACACTGCCTAGGCAATTAGTCTGTGCACAACTGGGACCAAACAGAGAATGAAAGAATAAAGAAAGTGATGGTCTTGGTAATATTGGCCAGTTTAGCAACTGTATTTTAAAGGAAACAGGTCTGAGGGTCAGAGAAGAAACAGGCCAAGATCACAGGCGAGCCAAGATGCTTCTGCTCACACATAGCACTGGCTGTGCTGGGACACTCGGGCCACGCCGAGTCCTGACCACAGGCACAGCAGAGTGCTCTGTGTCCCCAAGCATTCTCAGGCACTGTGCCGCTATTTCTACCTCGCTGGGGTGCAGTGTACTCTGTTAACCTCCAGTTGTCTCTGTTTTTCTCCTTTTTGACTAAAACTTAAGATTCCGAAAAAGCTCACACTATGTACCAGAGAAATGGGATCAGTCTTAGCAGTCGTTATTCATTATAACCTACTTACTTTTCCTTTTGAAATAAAAGGGAAAAAAAGTTAAAATAGTTTGAAAAAAGAAAAACGCCATCCCTAAGATCACAAGGGGATTACTTTACCCTCTTTTAGTGTCTCTGGGTATAGATATTTTTCATAATCAATCATGATATTTGTATTTCATTTTTCCTATTACAGGCTAAGAATTTCTAAAATGTTTTAGCATTTTCATTCTTAAAAATTTCAATAGCTACAAAATAGTCTATTGAACGGCTGTTTCAAATTATTTAACTTCCAGAAATATTTCAGCTATTTTACTATTTTATATTACTGAAAGACTATAATGAATGTTTTATGCACACACTTTCTGCTTTATTTGATGTATGACCAGGAGAAGGATTACAAACATGCTATGAGCTGAACTAGTAACACAATTCATGAGCTGCAGCCCAAACCCCCGATACTTCAGATGCGGCTATATTTGAAGACAGCAGCTTAAAGAGGTAACTAAGTTAAAATGCCATCATTCAAAGGGCTCTACTCCACTATACCAAGTGTCCACCCAGGAAGAAAAGGTTAGGGTACAGACCCACAGAGGGCTGACCGTATGAGGACACAGTGAAAAGACAGCATCTGCAGGCCACAGGGAGTGGCCCAGGAGAAGTGAACCCTGCAGAGTTGTGGGAGAGTGAACTTTGGTGTCTAGGCCACCAGGTGTGTGCACGGTGCTGAGGCAGCCTAGAAAGCTAGCACATTAGGCAAGGTACCTGAAGCCTCCTTTGGCTCTGAATATGAATGTGGGTGCAACTGTGCAATGAGGGCAAACAGTGCCAGTGTGCAAGGGACGGTGTCAGAGTCAGAGTGTGTCAGCTTCCCCATTAACTTCTCAATTTGGGGTCTCCTCATCTTGAAATGAAAATCGTTTGTGAATTTAGGAGTTATGTAACGGTACCTCAAGGCTACTACAGTCTGAATCTATTTTAAGGGTGGCTTTTTCCCCTGTATGTTTCCTATCATATTTATTTATTTATGTACGTATATGTGTATTTATTTATTTATGGTAAGGATAAAACCTTTGCGCTTTTGGTAGAGTTGTAACACCTCTTTTCACATGTCCCCCCTATAACTTATGATTTCAATTAAAATGAATACTCTAATCTGTTGTTTCCAATCATTCTGAATTTTTGTTATATAGAAGTTTTACATTTTCTATTGTCGAGGAAAGAAAGATATATTTCTTTATGACTTATTCTATTGCTTTAAAACTTAGAAGTTATAATTCTTCAAAGGAACTGATATAATTCCTTTTACATGTTCTGACTTTTAAAAATGTTTAACTTTGAAATGGATCAGGAATCGACTTTGCGATATGGCTTGTGGAACACCACACACACCTCTCACATTAGACTGACTGGTGCTGTAAGAGCTTGAATGAGAAACGCATTCTGTTACCTAGGACCCAGTTTCGATGTGTGAAGTCAGTGTGAGGCAACTCCACAAGGACCAGTTGTTTTTATTCCCTTGATCAAACAACTCTGAAACAGAGTGGCAGACAGTCTGGTGTAGTGAAAAGAAGACAGGCTTTGAGGTTACAGACAAACTTCCAACTCTAGTTCCTTCACTAAATAGCCATATGACCTTGTTAAGGACAACTGCTCTGAGCTCCAGTTTCCACATACAGACTATCTATAAGGCCTGTCTGGGGATAATATAAGTGTTTAAATGCCTAACACAATACCTGGTGCAGAGTTCAAGTTCGTTGATAACTAATTTTCTAACAGTCAAACAAATCAGGAATAAAAGGTTTTCTAGAAGGGGAAGGGCTTACATATATTGTAAGATGATTAAAATGCTCACTAGTTCTACAATGGATTTTTTTTTTATCTGTCTGGCAGTGACTAGTTTTTGAGAATAAATGAACCTTTACAGATCTTGGGAAAGAAATCTATTAAAGCACAAAGCATTACTGTCTTCCAAGCCATTAAAATGTTATCTGCTTAATCCTTCCTTCAACAATAGATAATGAACCTCCTCTGAATTAAAATCTTTGATTTTATGGATCTATACCGCATTAAGAATAATTACAGTAATAAGGTAACCTGGAATTCCAGCAGCATAATGCATGCAAAACTTCATTTCAATTACTTGGAATAAGATTATTTAATATTATTTCACTGTTTACTTTAGGGAAGGATACTTGTCTTATTTTTAAATACACTATTACTAATAAAATTTATTAGATATAAACTAGAAGGGCAACAAACAAACAAACAAACAAACAGCAACAGAAGTGTGTATTTGTAATAAGAAAAATGCCTGCGGATGATGTTTTGTATTTCAGGTCAGTATGAATATTATCCTCAGATTCCATTTTTCTCAGCATACCGTTAGTTCCACTCGTGGTGTGGCATTTAGTAGCACACCTCTCCTGAAACCAAAACTAGGACAGAGCATCTGAATCATGATCTTGCAATGAGAGAGAGAAAATCTGAAATTCCAAGTCTGATCACTTCTGGAACCACAACCAAACACTGGATTTGAGGCTCTGACTCCGACAGGTTCTACAGATCATAGTTACCTCCTTGCTACCTTGTTTAATTCTCTATGTTTTTATTTCATATACCAACCTGTTCATGAGAGAATTCCTTTAAACAAGGGGATCATTATTTTTTATTTCATCTTCTCAAATATCTTTCTTATTCCTCATTCTACACACGGTAGCAGGCTGTGTATAACAAGCACTTAATAAGGCTGTTCATACCAAGCAAGCCCACCGACCACCAGTGCTATTTAGGAATCAAACTGGGTAGCCTAGGGAGTGAACTGCCTATCCCTGGAGAGATGCAGTTACGATCTCTCTGAGATGCTGCTGCAGGGCCTCCTCCACCAGGCAGTGCAAGCACAGGCTGAGGATGGAAGAAGCTGGCCTGAAGTAACGTATCTAACATGTCCAGGTTAAAATGGGATAGAAATGCATAGACTCACCCAAAACTCTGAGAAAAAGAGCCTGGTAACCAAGGAGCAGAAGTAACAGTGATTATAAAAGTTTTGACACCTTGGAACGTGTTCACTTGGGTCTCTGTATCACTTGGATCACTTAAGCTTACCTTGGATTGGATATAATAAGAAAAACCAACCTACTTTAGAGTTAACAGCAAAGAAGGACTTTGCCAGACATTAACCCAATGTACCTACTATCATGGCACGCTGAGACCAGAAGTGCGCCAGTCCGAGCTTGGCATGGAGAAGGAACACTGAGGAGCATTCCAGCATGGAAGCAACGCCCTTGGGGTACTGGCGGAAAACCTGGATAGAGCTCACAGGGCAGCACAGCAAGAATGGTTTTGGGTTTCATATATATATATGTCAATCCACACATGCTGTGCTGATAATATTTTAGGTTCTTCCTGCAACCTGTCTACTGATCATTACAAATAATGCGGGTAGACGCTGGGGCCTTCATGACAAGATTGTAAAGGAGATATGAAGTACATGAAGGACTGCATGGAAGAACCTGACGGATTCTGAGTAACTCCTCAGGACAGCCCAGGTCCACATGTTCAAGATAAGCGGGCTTTGTTTAGGAACTGCTCTCGTGTCATGAGCTCCACACAGAAAGCACCGATCCCTGGGGTCCGGCAGCTGCCTTCCCCCAGCAGTGCTCAACTGGAGCCTGGGTGAGCTGTTGGACTGGCTCTGCTCCAGGCTTCTTCAGTGCTAACAGTCCAGGTTTCAAGGTGCACGCGACCTCATTTCTCTGTAGAGATACCCTTTCCAGTGGACACGGCCTCGCTGGTTATCCTAAAGCAATCAGTATGGCTGGGTATGGACTTCTTGCACGTTAGGTGTGGGGTTTAAATTTCAGCTCTTGCTGTTTACTAGCTGTGTGACCTCCATGTCTCAGAGTTTTCATCTGTGAAACCAGAACAATGTCTTCTCACTGGATTATTAAGAAGATAAATTGCCTACTATGCTACTTGGCAAAGAGATGGGACTTGGAAGATGGTAGTTATTAGCAGCATCTGGGAGCGATCCCTAATTAGGTGCTAAAGGCCCTAAACAGTTCTTTTATGACTCCATGAATTATCCTTTTAATAGGCATGGTAGTTCATGTGACAACCTTGGTTGTAGGTAGGGGTACAGGCATTAAACATTATCATAGAGGACAAAGCAACGAAGAGAAGAAACCACCACAAACCTGGAATTATGACAAAGGGATATTATCAGTACAGAAAACTAGTGTAACTGTGCATCTGTTATGAAACGAGTTAACAGACCACTACCTGAATAGAAAATATTCCAGCAATGAGATTCAAACACACCAGCAGAAGTAGCTTTCTTGGACAGAGTTAAGTTTTGAAGCTAAGCTTTCAATCTCATTGAGATTGACCACAAGGGTAATCAGCAGCCTGCATTATGCAGGACTTATTATTCATCAATAATGTAATCACAAAGACAGACTTCCCATTTCAAGCCCAGGAAAGAGACTGTTGGCCATAAAAAAAAAAAAAAAAAAAAAAAAAAAAGGGCACATGCTAAACACCAGAGGTTTGCAATTTCAGAAAAGCTTAGAGACAGAAATGAAGATTGCTACCGGAGAAAAACTGGGATAATCGCTCGCATCCGCACGTCAGCATCATCCTTGAAACTGTAAACACCTAAAAAGCTGTCAGTAGTGTTTAATGAACAGCGAAATAATAATGCTATCAGCGACCAAGTGGGGGCATCTCCCACCTGCTCTGCACACAGTGCAGGAGAACTGCTACCAAAGGAGTCCCTATGCCACATGTTTTTGGTTTCGTTTTTTTCAACAGTAACAGAAACCACAGTCAATGATTAATAAGGGGAAAACTGAAGTTATGAATAAACTGAATCCCCCTGCCAATGGAAAAACAGGAAAATAAAATAAAAAAACAAACTCTTCCTATTTTTCACTGCAATATCAAGGATGACCTAAAAATAACTAGACAGGAGTCCTGCAAAAATTCCCACTGAAACTCTTTCTTTAGAAAAGTGCCACTCGGACCTTCAATGGTGTTGGGAGAAGAGTGATGAATTATAGCAATTTCACAGTTCATTTATATAGCGTTTCTGAGATAACAAAATTATAGATATGAAGAGCAGATTAGTGGTTTCCAGGGGTTGTGTGAGAGGTGCAGAGGGAGAAGGTGACTATGACTATCAAGGACACTATGAGGGAATCCTTGTGAGGCAACCATGCTGCACTTTAACTGTGGTGGTGGTCACACACATCTAAATGGGACAGCATCCCACAGAACTGGACAGACATGCACACAAATGAATGCACGTATTAGTGGTCATATCGGAATCAAGTCAATAGATTTTATCAATGCCAACATCCTGGTTGTTTTACTGCACATCACGTGAGATGTTACCATTGGTGGAAGCTAGAAAAAGAATATCAAAAAAATAAAACCACACTTACATTATTTGCTAAAACTGAATGTGAATTTAAAACTATCTAAATATGAAAAAGTTAAAAAGTATCTGATAATGGAAAATCCTGAAAAATATCAGCTTTTTGTTGGATGCAAAAGGTGCAAAGACACTACACATTTTTGTGCAATACATTTTAAGGATACAGATGGACTGGCCTAATGTGAGCACTCAATTTAGAGAAATTACCATTAAATCTCATTTTTGAATTCCTAAAAGTAAGAAACTCAGTGGTAGGTAAGTGATGTATCTGAGTAATTTATTTCTATGGCTTTGATTGTGGCATCTCAAAGGCATAGAGGTTTTGTGTGTTATCATCGCAACCACAGGCAAATGACCCACAGCTTGCAGAATAGTTCTAAAATCACAGAGAATTAGCACAATGGAGACAGCAAATGTGTGAAATTGTTATGGGCAAATTAGTGCCATTTAAAATCTACTTGGGTAACATCAGCAAAACAGAAGAGTGGGAAGTACTCGGCCCACTCTTCACCAAAGAAAGGTCAACTACAAGTATCTGCAGACCAGAACATTCTCTTAAAAACCCCAACACTTGGAAACAAGTCTGAGGCAATTCTGTGTGGTCCACAGAACTGAACAAAATACAAATTAGAAGGAAAATATCATTCCAACTTTGCCACTCTTTCCCCTTCCTAAGTTGGCACAATACCTGATGGAGAGGATTTTCCTGGGCCCATAGTTTATGTGGAGGAAATGAAGACCAGAGACAGTCATCCAGTTTTGCTAGGATTCTAAGATACTTTCCAGAAAGCCCACTGTAGTCTCACATCATTGGGGAAACACAAGGGGAAATGGCAGAGCCAAACTGCCTGGGGATCAACCAGAAACAAAGAAAAGAGGCAGAGGCCCTGGTGACACGAATGTGGATATTGGTGGTATCTCTTCCTGCCAGCTGTGGTGTCTGATCAAAGACGTCAATGACCTTCCCAGTCCCCCTGCAAAGCTGAACTGGTCGTTTTCAGAAGCATGGTAGGAAGTACAACCTATCTTCACTTACTAGACTGCTAGCATCTCTGACCAGCCCTAGAGACTGAAATGACCTCATCCATACAGAGAGATCCATGCCTCTACCCATTTCAGAGAAGCAATGTGGACACAAAGACTGACCCAGGAAGTCAAGCAGTGACTCATAAGCCAAAAAAGCCCTCCTAACAACTCCGCCCAAGCAGGGAAATATATACTTACACATTGTAGAGAATTGCAGGGGACAGACATGCTTGTTCAGGGAGGTCAAACAACAGCTCAACTCAGTCAAAAGGCCATCCATCACCCCACCCTGAGAGGGAGGCCATCTTCAATCACGCATTTCTAAGGAGCAGTCTTTAGTCAGGGACTCTGCGTCACCTACAGACCCGTATGCAGCACTGCCCAACTTTAGAGTCAAACAGTGGAACTGCCTGACCAGAGAAAATAACTTGTGATTGCCCTACCAGAAACCACCATGTGGCCCAGACAGCAACTCCGCTTGGTATCAGAGCTGACACAGCATCCCAGCAACTAGAGATTTCACAACAAGCCTGTCTGCCTGGATCTTCACTACCCGCCATTCCAGAATCACAGGCTCCACTAGTGAAGGTTTATTCCTGACAAAGAATGCCTATAATGGCCAAAAGAGGGAGCTGTCTACTCAAATGTGCAAACAAAAATACATAGGGCAATTAAAACACATCAGGGAGCCAGGGCATCTCAAAAAGAAATTAATGAAGTTCCAATAATGAGGAAATGGAGATCTATGAAATGGCTGACAAAGAATTCAGAAGAATACTCATAACAAACTTCAGTGAACAAAAGGAACAGATGGACAGAAAACTGAATGAAATTTGGAAAACAACAACAACAAAAAAGTTGTAGATAGAAACCCTTCAAAACACAGAAATCCTAGAGATGAAAAATAACATGTTTGAAGTGAAAAAATTAATAGAAAGCTTCACCATCTACTTAATTAAGCAGAAGAAAGAATCAAACTGGAAGACAGTACATCCAAAATTAGCCAAAGGAACAAAAAGACTAAATAGTAACAAGTGAAGAAAACCAAAGGGAATGTAAGACTCCATCAAGGGAGCAAATATTGGCATAACAGCTGCAGAAGTAGAAGAAGGTGGGGAAAATAAAAAGTATATTTAAAGAAGTAATGCTTGTCACTATGGAAGACAGTTTTGGAGATTCCTCAGAAACCTGAATATAGCCCTACCACATGACCCAGCCATCCCACACCTTTTACCCAAAGGAGATTAAATAGGCAAATAAAAGAGCTCTCTGCACCTCAATGTTTATTGCAGCTCAATTCACAATAGCTAAGACATGGAATCAACCTAAATGCCATCAACAGAAGACTAGATAAAGAAATTATGAGATATGTACTCTATAGAATACTATACAGCAGTTAAAAAAATGAAATCCAGTCATTTGCAACATAATGAAGGAATCTGGAAAACATCATGCTGAGTGAAATAAGCCAGTCCCAAAGGGACAAATATCATATGTTCTCCCTGATTGGTGACAACTAACTGAGCACCTAAAAGGAAACCTGTTGAAGTGAAACGGACACTATGAGAAACAATGACTTGATCAGCCCTTGTCCTGACTGTTGAGGAAGAACTTACTATTTTATTCCTTTTAGTATTTTTTTTTGTTCTACTTAATACCATTGGTTGAACCCTTTAATTAACACACAATTATTCTTAGGCATTGAAATTTAATTGAAACGTGATCCCTCTTAAACATAAGAGGGAATAAGACAGGGAGGAGATGTACGTTTGGCACATGCTCACTCAGACTTACCCCTAATGGTAGAGCTAGAAACGTGCCAGGGGATTCCAAATCAATCCCATCAAGGTGGAATGTACCAATGCCGTCTCACTAGTCAAAGTGATCAGTTTCAGTTCATAATTGATCATAATGAAAGGATTAAGTGTCAAAGGGATCACATAAACAAGACTAGTGTCTGCTAATACTAACTGATAGAATTAAAAAGGAGAGAACGAGCCAACATGGGAAACAGGATACACAGCAGACTCATAGAATGGCAGATGTCCTAAACAGCACTCTGGCCTCAGAATCAGCCCTTAAGGCATTCGGATCTGGCTGAAGAGTCCATGAGAGTATTTCAGGCATAAAAAGCCAAGACACAGTGGCAAACAAACAAACAAACAAACAAACACTAAATGAAAGATCTCTGTGAATGAGATCCCAGAGGAAAGAACGGGCCATCAAAGAAGGCAGTACCTTTCTCTGAAGGGAGGAGAGAACTTCCACTTTGACTATGACCTTGTCTAAATAAGGTCAGAGTTTGTGAACTCAAGAGGCTTTCATAGCCTTGGCAGCCCATGACAAGAGCCTCGGGTGATTACTGATGTCATAAATAAGAGTGTCAATTGATGGATGTGAGGACGATCTGGCTGTAACATCTATCACCCCATTGATTGCCAGGGTAGATTCGGCTGATCTGGCTGGCTAGGTGGGTGTCCCCTTCCTCCCTCACCGTTCCATGTGCGTCCCTCCCAAAGCTGTGTGCTTGGTCAAAGAGGAGGACCTTCCCCGCTAGAGGAGGACCAGTCTTCAGTCAAGGGTATATGAGTAGCTGCGCTCCCCTGCTAGAACCTCCAAACAAGCTCTCAAGAGTGTCAATTGTTAAATCAACAACAGGAGTCACTGTACACTTGCTGCCCATGTAGGATGTCTGTCCATAATGTGTTGTACTATGTGAATTAACGGTAAATCTAGTACTCAAACAGTATTTTACACTTTATGTTTCTGTGTGGGTGCAAACTGTTGAAATCTTTACTCAGTAAATACCAAGAGGATGCCCTGTATATAAAGCTAATGGAAAATGAATCTTGATGAAGAATGGGATGGGAGAGGGAGTGGGAGAAGAGATGGTTGCAGGTGGGAAGGAGGTTATGGAGGGAAAAGCCGTTATAATCCAAAAGTTGTACTTTCAAAATTTATATTTATTAAAGTTTTTTTAAAAAAAGAAAGAATGCTTGTAATGATCCCTAATTGAGGACAGATGTCAACACCCAGGTGCAGACCACAAGATGCTCTAGTGAAATTCAACCCAAAGACTACACCACAACACATAATAATCCAACTACTGAAAAAATACAGAGATCAGAAAGAAGCATGACTCATACAAAGGAGTGTCAACATGACTATGAGTAGATTTCTTATCAGAAACCCTGCAGACCAGGAGAGAGTGGGATGATATATTTGAAGTGCAGAAGGGGGAAAAAAACTGCCAATCAAGAATAATTTGTCCAGCAAACCTCTTTTAGAAATTAAGAAGAAATAAAAATTTTCCCATAAAAACAAAAGCTCAGGGAGTTCATCATCACTAGACCAGATTTACAGGAATTGCTATAGGGAGTTTTTTTTTTTTAATAACGCTTTTATTTAAAGAATATAAATTTCCAAAATACAGCTTATAGATTACAATGGCTTCCCCCCCATAACTTCCCTCCCACCCGCAACCCTCCCCTTTCCCACTCCCTCTCCCCTTCCGTTCACATCAAGATTCATTTTCAATTCTCTTTATATACAGAAGGTCAGTTTAGTATATATTAAGTAAAGATTTCAACAGTTTGCCCTCACATAGCAACACAAAGTGAAAAATACTGTTGGAGTACCAGTTATAGTATTAATTCACAATGTATAGCACGTTAAGGACAGAGATCCTACATGATATATATATTTTTAAATTGATTAATTTTCTATGCAATTTCCAATTTAACACCAAGATTTTTTAATCATTTGCAATTATCTTTATATACAGAAGATCAATTCAGTATATACTATGTAAAGATTTCATCAGTTTGCACCCACACAGAAACACAAAGTATAAAAATACTGTTTCAGTACTAGTAATTGCATTATTTCACATTGGATAACACATTAAGGACAGATCCCTCATGCTATAGGGAGTTTTAAAAATAGAAACAAAGGGGCCGGCACTGTGGCACAGCAGGTTAAAGCCCTGGTCTGAAGTGCCGGCATCCCGTATGGGCACCAGTTCTAGTCCCAGCTGCTCCTCTTCCGATCCAGCTCTCTGCTGTGGCCTGGGAAAGCAGTAGAAGATGGCCCAAGTCCTTGGACCCCTGCACCCATGTGGAAGACCTGGAAGAAGCTCCTAGCTTCTTGCTTCGGATTGGCACAGCTTCAGCCATTGCAGGCATCTGGGGAATGAACCAGCAGATGGAAGACTTCTATCTGTCTCTACCTCTCTCTGTAACTCTTTCAAATAAATAAAATAAATCTTTTAAAAAATAGGAACAAAAAGCTACTAATTAACAACATCCTTTCATGTTAAAACACTTAACAAGTTAGGCATAGAAGGCAAATAATGCACCTCAATACAACAAAAGCCATAAATGAGAAGTCCACATCAAATATATTCAGTGGTGAAAATTAAAAGCCCTTCTTCTAAGGTCTGGAACAAAATAAGGATGTGTTGAAGTGGATTCGTTCTGAGGGGAGGAGCATGGTGGGGGCAAGAGGCACGGAGTCACCCCAAGACCCTGGGAGTTGGGTGAAAGTGGGCTAGAGGCGAGCAGCCCACAGACTCGTTTATTTCAGTTGGTACAACAGCTTATATAGCCAAGGCAGCCAATTCAGTCAAGGGGCAGTTTATGCCCTAACCAATCACAGCCTGTTGCCAGGCAGGCTCTGTTTGCCATGTGGTTTCCAAAGCCATCCAATCACAGCCTGTTGCCAGGAAGGCTCCATTGCCAGGTGGGTTTCAAAGCCATTCCTGAGTAACTGACGCTGGCCTGCCAGCAGCCATCTTGGCATGACCTTCTCATTGCACCACAAGGATGCCCGCTCTTGCTCTTTTCATTCAACAAAGCATTGCAAGTCCTGGCCAGAGCAATCAGGCGAGAGAAAGTAAGAAAAGGCGCCCAAGTAGGAAAGAGAATGTGAAGTTATCACTGTTCACTGATAATGTGGCCTTACAGAGGCATCCTTAGTTTTACTGTGCTTCTGTTTCTCAGTGGCTCACAGAAACTACTAAATTGTTTACGAATGGAAGGTTTGTGGCAACCCTGCATCACGCAGGTCTACTGGTGCCATTTTCCCAACAATGTGTGCTCACCAAGCATTTCTGTGTCACATTTTGGTAACTCTCACAACACGTCAAATTCTTTATTATTATATTTGTTATGGTCATCTATGCTCTTTGTTCTTTCAAAAAATTATTTATTTTTATTTATTTGAAAGGTAGAGCAACAAAGAGAAAAAAATGAGAGCTCTTCCATCTGCTAATTCCCTCCCTAAATTCCCAAACAGACAGGACAGGGCCAGGCGGATACCAAGAGCCAGGAACTGTAGGCAGGTTTCCCACATGGATGGCAGGGACCCAAATACTTTAGCCATCATCTGCTGCTCTCACAGTGCACATCAGAAGGAAGCAGGATTGGAAGGAGAGACAGGATTCAATCCCAGGCACCTTGATATGGGGTGCGGGCATACTGCTATGCAACAATGCCTGCTCCTGATCAGCAATCTTTAATGTTTCTATCTTAATTGCTCACTGCTCATATAAGACAGCAAACTGAAGGGATAATGGGTAAATTTTGGTGTGCTCTGACTTTGCTCCATCAACCTGCCATTCGTCCATCTCTCTCCCTCTTCTCAGGCCTTCCTGTTCCTTGAGACACAACAATATTGAAAATTTCAAAGTGGCCTCTAGTTGTTCAAGCAAAAGAAAGAGTCACATGTCTCTTGCTTTAAACAAAAAGACAGAAGGGATTAAGCTTAGTGAGGAAGGAATGTTGAAAACTAGGGCCAGTGGGCCGGCGCCGTGGCTCACTTGGTTGATCCTCCACCTGTGGTGCCGGCATCTCACATGGGCGCCGGTTTCTCCTCCCAGTTGCTCCTCTTCCAGTCTAGCTCTGCTGTAGCCTGGGAGTGCAGTAGAGGATAGCCCAAGTGCTTAGGCCCTGCACCTGCATGGGAGACCAGGAAGAAGCACCTGTCTCCTGGCTTTGGATTGGCGCAACGCCGGCCGTAGCGGCCATTTGGGGAGTGAACCAATGGAAGGAAGACCTTTCTCTCTGTCTCGCTCTCACTGTCTAACTCTACCAGTCAAAAAAAAAAAAAAAAAAAAAAGAAAGAAAGAAAGAAAGAAAGAAAGAAAGAAAACAAAACAAAACTAGGGCCAAAAAATAGGCTTTCTGAGCCAAACCACACTGCAAAACAAAGAAAAGTTCTTGAAAGAAATTAAATGTGCTACTCCAGTGAACACATGAATAACAGAAAAAGTCTTATTGCCAATACAGAGAAAGTTTCAGGGTTCAAGATAAATCAAACCAGTCTCAACACTGCCTTGAGTCAAAGTCTTATCCATAGCAAGGGCCAAGCTCTCTTCAATTCTGTGAAGGTAGAGAGAGGTAAGAAAGCTGCAGGATAAAAGTTTCACACAACAAAACTGGTCCGTAAGATTTATGAAAAGCAGCTCACTCCGTAACACAAAAGTACAAGGTGAGGCAACAAGTACTGATGTAGACACTGCATCACGTTACCCAGACACAGCTAAGGTCACTTATGATGCGGTCACACTAAACAAAAATATTTTTGAATGTAGATGAAATAGCTTTATTTTGGAAGGAGATGCCATCTCAGACTTTCATAGTTAGAGAGGAAAAGTCAATGTCTGGCTTCAAGGGGTCAAAGGAACAGGCTGACTCTGGATAGGAGCTAATGCAGCCGTTAGCTTTCATCTGAAGACAATTTACCATTCCAAACATCCATGGCCCCTAAGAGTGCTATTCAACCTATTCTTCCTGTATTCTCTGAATGAAACAACAAAGCCTGGATGACATTACATCTGTGTACAACATGGTTTACTGAATACTTTGAGCTATTATGGAGATCCACGGCTCAGAAAAGATTCCTTTCACTATACTACTACTGCTTATTGGTCACATACCTGGTCACCATGGCCTCTGGTGTCGAGGTACAACAAGGTCAATGTTTTCACACCTGCTAACATAACATCCATCCGTGATCCTATGGAGCAAGATGTCATTTAAACTTTCAAGCTTATAAGGAATACTTGTATATCTCAAAAGGCTATAGATACCATTAGATAATGATTCCTCTGATGGACCTGAGTGAAGCAAATTGAAAATCTGGAAAGGATTTACCATTCTAGGTCCAGTTAAGAACAGTCATGGTTCCTGATAAGAAGTCCAAATGTCAGCATTGACAAGAGTTTGGAAGAAACTGGCTCCATTCTTCATGGATGAGTGTGAGGGGTTCAAGATTTCAGCGCAGTAATCACAGCTGTGGTGGAAACACCAAACGTGCTAGAATAGAAGTGAAGCCTGAAGACGCGGCTGATGTGCTGTAACCTCGTGGTAAGAATTTACCAAATGAGGAGCTGTTTCTTATGGGTGAGTAAAGTGATTTCTTGAGATGCAACTTAGTCCTGATGAAGATGCTAGGAACACTGTTGAAGGACAATACTGGATTTAGAATATTACATAAACTTAGTTGATGAGGCAATCGCAGAATATGAGAGGACTAGTGACTTCAAGTGTGAAAGTTCTGCTATGAGCAAAATGCTCTCAAACAACACTGTATGCCATAGAGCAATCTTTCATGAAAGGAAGAGTCTACTGATGTGGCAATTTCATCACCCAAACTTTAAGTGACCACCACTCTGATCTGTCAGCAGCCATCAGCATCAAGGCAAGACCCTCCACCACAAGAAGACTACTAGTCAAGGAAGACTCAGGCGGTCTTTAACATAAGTATTTTTACTTAGGACATACACACTGGTTTTTTCAGATATGATGCAACTGCACATGTAATAAATTACAATATAGTATAAACATAACTGTTGGGAACCCAAAATATTCACATGCTCATTTTACTGAAAATATTTGCTTTATTGCAGTGATCTGGAACCAAAGCTTTGTATCTCTGATGCATATTCATATATAGAAAGTATTACAGACGCCACCAAAAGTCTGTTAGAACTGATTTTAAAAATGCAGTCAAATCTCAGGATACAAAATCAACAAACAAAAAAAATCAGTATTATTTCTATATCCTGTAACAAGCAATTGAATAAGAAATCAAGAGAATAATTTATAATAACGACAAAAATTTTAATATTTAGGAATACATTCCACTAAGGAAGTGAAAGACTTGTACACTGAAATCTATAAAGCATTCATGAAAGAAATCGAAGACTCAGATAAATGGAAATATATCCCACTTTCACATATTGGAAGAATTAATATTGTTAAAATGCTACTAGTACCCAAAGTGAACTATAGATTCAAAGAAATCGCTGTAAAAATTCCAAAATAACTTCTCACAAAACTAAAAAAATCCTAAAATTCATATGAAATCACAAAAAATTTTGACTAGCCAAGGCAATCATGAGCAAAATGACCAAAGTGTCACACTATCTGATTTCAAACCATCCTACAAAGTTAAAATAACTAACACAGCATGATACTAGCAAAAAAACCATGCACCAATCAGTGAAATAATGCAATTATGAACTGTGTATGTTTTGACCAAAAACTGAAAACAAATAGGATAGTGTATACCATATAGCTGAGCATACAGTAGGCCACACCATCCAGGCTCGTATAAATACACTATAATGTTTGCACAAAGATAAAATTGCCTAAAAACACATTTCTCACAATGAATCCCTCTCATTAAACAACAAAAATCAGGGGCTGGTGCCATGGCTTAGCAGGTAAAGCTGCTGCCTGCAGTGCTGGCATCCTACAAGGGCACCAGTTAGAGTGCCAGCTGCCCCACTTCCAATCCAGGTCCCTGCTAATGTGCTTGGGAAAGCAACCAAAGATGGCTCAAGTCCTTGGGCCCATGGCTCCTAGCTTTGGCCTGGCCCAGCCTTGGTCATTGTGGCCATTTAGGGAGTAAACCAGTGGATGTAACATTGAACATTTCTGTTCCCTCTCTCTCCCTTCCCCTCCCCCCCCTTCTTTTCTGTACTCCACATTTCACACACATCAATAAATCTTTAACAAAATAAATATACCAAAAACAACTGACCATAGACAGCCCAGAAAGAAACCCCAGCATATATGATGAATTAATTTTCAACAAAGACGCTAAGAACAGGCAACGAGAAAGGGATAATCTACCTATAAATGGCATGGAGAAAACCAGATAGCCACATGCAGAAGAATGAAGCTTGACCTTTAACTCACACCATATACAAGAAATCAACTCAAGATGGATAAACAACTTAAATATAAAGCCAAAAACTATTCAAAGAGAACCTGAAAGAAAATTACATGTCATTCTCCTGGCAAACAAGTTCTTGAATCTGACCACAAAAGCACAGGCAATAACATAAAAATAGATAAATGGGATTACATTAGACTAAAAAGCTTCTGCATAGCAAAGAAAACAGTGTGTGGAGACAAGCTACCAACAAGAAGAAAATATCTGCAAGTTATACACTTGATAAGGGGTTATTATAAGATACATAAGGCACTCAAACAATAAGAAAACTAAAAACCCAATTAATAGGGAAGAGACCTAAATAGAAATTTCTGAAAGATAATATATAATGGCTAAAGGCCTTATGAAAAAACTGCACAAAATTCCTAATCACTACTGAAATTTTGATGGCTGCTGTGTATGTGTGTGGAGGGCTTGTGTGGGCAGCTCGATTAGTTAGCAGGTAGGGAGGCCCGCTTCTAGCTGCAATTCTGACAGCTGTATTTGTGACAAAGAATCTTTAGTTTAAAACTGATAGATATTTGCCTGTGGAATCCAGGAGTGAATCGAGACAGCTCCATGCACAATGAATACAGAAAGACAATGTATAATACATCACTGTTTTATTCTCACAGCAAATTGTAGTGAGAATGCCTAAGCAGACAGAACACACCACATGATGAGGTGAGGAAAAAAACTGCAGGGAAAATATGCAGCCTGATTGTCTTCAGTTTCCATTTCTTCCTGATTTCTTGGATACTTAAGATAAAATAGGCTAAGAAAAAATGCACTGTAATTCTCAGTTTCTATGAATTCTCAGGTTGTTAAACTTCTATTTTAGAGTGGAGAGAAGAGCCAGGTGGGCTCCCAATACATGAGCCCTCTTGATCTCTACTTCAGCATAGTTCCCAAAGAAGCCTGTTACAGCCATCAGTGATAATGACATTTAATTTGAGATATATGCTAAGTAGACAGACATGAGATTTCTCATTTCCTTCCAATGACTGTTTCCAAATACAATTATGTTTTACTTTGTGTTACCATTTACCTTTCTTTATCCTTTTTTTTAAAAGATTTATTTATTTATTTGAAATGCAGAGTTACAGAGAGGCAGAGAGCAAGAGAATGAGAGTATGAGAGAGACAGGGAGGTTTTCCATCCGCTGGTTCACACCCTAGATGGCCTCAATGGCCAGAGCCAGCAGCCAGAAGCCAGGAGCTTCTTCTGTATCACTCACACAAGTGTGCACAGGCCTGAGCACTTGGGCCATCTTCTACTGCTTTCCCAGGCCACAGCAGAGAGCTGGATTGGAACTGAAGCAGCCGAGACTCGAACCAGCACCCATATGGGATGCTGGTATTACAGGTGGTGGCTTTACCAGCTATGCCACAGTGCCGGCCCACAGATATTACTATTGTCTGCCATGCCACAGTGCCGGCCCCTAGTCTCTGTTATTAACAGAACTTTGCATCAGTGATGTCTTCTCATCAATCTCTTCATTGTCTTGAACATCAAACATACCCCTCTGCTCAAGGATTGCCTTCTCTTCTCTGGCCCCAAGAAGACATGCAGTCACACTTTGTTTTAAAAAGTGCATGCATTTGTGTGTGTAAAATTCTATTTATGTCTGTGTGTAGAGACACGCACATAATTCAAATGAAAGGGTGATCTCCCTAATATGGAGTTTCATAAGGATCTTACAATGCAAGTTCATTAAAACACAGCTTTAAGTCATCTAATCCCTAAGTGTAAAATTTTAAAAAGGAGGAGAAATTTCCTTCCTTCCTTCATAATAATAATGAGACAAAAGTCCTGCAGGGAGAAATCCTGACTTTGGCACAGATCCTTCAAGCCAGGAATCTATTTCAATGGTGGGTTAGAATGCCAGAGGAAAAAAGAGCTTGGGACTTTCAGTGGGCTGGGAATACTACAAGAAGTCACTTTTCCCCTCTAATTAGTGAATAACCAAACACATTATATCTGGGACTGGAAAATCCACCTGTTGCTATGCGGTCCCTAGATTCAATGACAAGAGGACTAGTCTGCAGTCAGCGGCTGCCCTCTCTTCCTTGAAGAGACTCACACATGGCTTTTCTAGAAAAGTTTTTGTTCTTTGGATTCAGCACTTAAACACAACAGACTCTGGTTCATAGGAGTAGCTTAATAAAAGCTTGTAAAATACAAATACATAATGCTTGGACAAAACAAGCAGCTACTGTGGTCAGAGAAGAGTGTACATACAGTAGTTTTAAATAAATCATGGCTATGATTTATAAGAAGGAAAAGAGCTAATTTATTTCTTCAAAACAATCAACAAAATGGATGCAACTGGAGATCATTATGCTTATTGAAACAAGCCAGACCTAGAGACAAATTTCACATGTTTTCTCTGATTTGTGGTAGCTAATATCAAAGCATAAAATAATTTAATGTATATGAGTGAAACTGGCATCTTGGGATTTGTTCATTGTTTATAGCCCTTTGCTATATTCCTGAATGTGAGTTTTCTACATTTTTCCTTATTGAATTCTTTATTTAATGTAGCATTAAGCCTTTGAGTATAAAATAAATTAAAAATATTATTGTAAAATATTAAAAATGCTATTGCAAAAATCAAAAAAACAAAGGGTAGTATAAAGGGAAATATCATTATATTCTTAGGATTGTAACTATGAACTACATAAAATCTGATCTCTTTATATGAATAAAAATGTAAATAAAATAAGGAACAACCACAATCTGCAAATTCAGCTGGACATACCTGAGCAAGAGCTGTGATCTGCTCCAGCGCCATGGCGTGCAGGGTCTCATCCTGGCTCTCCAGGAGCAGTTTCAGGGACGGCAGCAGGAGGGACTGGTGCAGCAGCCGCAGGCACAGCTCCTTCACACACTGAAACCACACGGACACAGCATGAGTGGGGACTTGGGAGCATCTGGCATTGCGATGCAGCCCTGGCTGCCTCTTTCCACCCAGTTCTAGAAATGTGCGTGACTCCGTGTGTGTGTGTGCGCGCGGGTGTGTGTGCACGAAAGTAAAGTCCACAAGGGACCACGCTGAATACGTGAGTAGGGCTTGGCACCTGCTTCATTCACTGCACGGTAGATGTGAGCATCCTTCCAAGCTGTCAGACATTCCTCATTGCTGGTAACGGTTGCCTAGTACTCACTATGTGGACACAGGACTATAACTTATTTTCCTAGCCTCTCACAATCCTAGTTTCCTCATAAGTAAGATGGAGGTATTTATATCTATTTTGCAGTATCTATTTTGAGTGTGAGAAGCAGTGGCAATGGATATGATGTACAAAGCTCAGAATATAGTAAAGGCTGAATAATAAAATCTATTATCAAGTATTAATATTGTTAACAATGTTTCATTATCCACTGAACAAAGGAAATCAGCAAATAAAATACTTTAAAGCCAGGTTACAATTCCAATGTCAAGGTATTGAATTCTTGATATATTTAAGATAGTCATCTTCATGAAGACCTCTGTGGTGCAAAAAAAAATGAGAATGTGTTTGGGTTGCCACAGGTGTATGTGAATTTCATTCTCAGCTCTTTGTTATACCAGCTAAACCTGTTGTCAGAAAGTGGGATTTTATACAAGGTAATAAATGATAGTTCTTTACAACAAAAGTATAGAAGAAAAAAATTGAATTTGCAAGCTGTGTTGGCCTGCTGAGCTCCACTACCCCTGGTGTTAGCCATAACACAAAGAATAGGATGTGTGGACCAAGGACCAGACAATGAGCACTGCCCCACTATGTTCTGAAAGAATCGAGGATCACCACCCTCTGTGCGACTGATCTTTCTCTTGTGCTAGTCACAGGCAGATCAGACAAGAAAAATTCAAATTTATGATATTTCAAAATTCCATTTATATTACTGTAAAGCATAGATAAAATAAGGATGACACAAAGAGGCTCCCACTGGAAATACAGGATACAATCTCTTTGGAATTCCTCTTACATTTTTTTCAGCTTTCAACCAGCCATCTATTTTGGAAATCAGCAAGGCCTACAAATTTCAGAGTAGAAGGTGGTGATACACAAAGTTGGGTGACAATAAGCATTATCAGCAGGATGGCAGTTGGGAAAACTGTACACTTCAAGCATCATGAATTCTAACTCAGAACAGTACTAATGTGTCTTCAGGAACAAACACCTACAAAGTGTCCCATCAAGCATCTGGACCAAAGAGAAATAGATTTTTCATCTGGGAAAATACTTTGAGAGAATACCCATAGAAAATACTTGGGAGTCTGAAACATGAACTCCCAAGCACAGCCCTCAGGCCTGGCTGCTACATCCTGATTTGCTTCCTCAGACTTCTTCCTCCTTACAGATAAAGCAGTTCCTGCCACATGCATATCCCACAAACAGCACTTCAGGGAACTTCTCTGCCACAGCGGGAGCATCCTATGGCTCTGCAGTCCAATCCAACAGCCACAAGCTACATCTGAGACATGATTAGTGTACTTAAGGAGAGTATTTGCAATGCTACTTAAAGTGTTAATTTTACTAGTCAGTTGTGGCCAGTGGCTACTGTACTAGAAAGAGTAGCTGCTACTTGTAGGACTCTCATACCTCGCCGGCGCCGTGGCTCAACAGGCTAATCCTCCGCCTTGCAGCGCAGGCACACCGGGTTATAGTCCCGGTCGGGGTACCGGATTCTGTCCCGGTTGCCCCTCTTCCAGTCCAGCCCTCTGCTGTGGCCCAGGAGTGCAGTGGAGGATGGCCCAAGTGCTTGGGCCCTGCACCCCATGGGAGACCAGAAAAAGCACCTGGCACCTGCCATCGGATGAGCGCAGCGCGCCGGCGACAGCGCGCCGTCCACGGCAGCCATTGGAGGGTGAACCAACGGCAAAGGAAGACCTTTCTCTCTGTCTCTCTCTCTCACTGTCCACTCTGCCTGTCAAAAAAAAAAAAAAGAAAAAGAAAAAAAAGGACTCTCATACCTCTAGGTTTTGCAAACAGTGCAACCTCTGCTCTTTCTCTGATTAACAACTGCTTGCTCTTTATATCTCCACTTACAAAGACCAAGAAAATCCCCACCTCCCCTGCCAAGGCACCGCGGAGGGTCCCAGGTTAGCACTCTAGGTTCTAACGGTATTCATATTTCCTTCATTATCTCTTTTCTTATATTACTATAAACATTCATTTGTCTTTCTGCCTTCTATGTATCCCAACCTTGCTTCGTACACTTTGTACCAATACTTGAATGGGATTCCTTCTCTTGACACTCCCGTTGCTTACTCAGTAAGCTATCAGTAATGGGTAAACAAGTATTTTTCAGCAATTTGTGAAATTTATACTAAGCATATCACATGGCCAACATTCCTGCTCATGGAAAACTGTATAAAACAACCTGGACCAGCTGCTGAACAGGTACTGTAGACGGGTGGCGCACAGTCAGGCTGGGACATCCAAAATGAGGAGCTCAGTCTATGGCAGCTACTGAGTAAATCTGGATCTCTTAGCCAGAAGTCTCTGGCCTTTCAATGCTAAATCTACTATATTTGTTAGGTATTTCCCTCCTATGCTGTGAGGACGTTCATTAGGAGATTTACAAAGGGAACTGCAAGACAGGTCAAGGGAGCAGAGAGAAGACAAAGCACTTTGCTGGACACCTTCCCAGCTCAACCGTCAGACCATCAGGACACAGAACAAGGTGGGCAAGGCTGTAGATGAAGAGGCCATGTGGGCCAGGGCTGGAGCAGGCTGCAGCAGTGGGTGTCTGTTCTTCCTGTATTGTGACTTATGCTGATTCCCTGGGTCCCCACATGAGCCTGTTCTCTGTCCACCAACACTCTGTCCATCCTCCCACAGACTTCCTGCTGGCCCAAGAGTGCCTAGCGTGAAAAAGCTTTTGTTGCAGGGCCTGTAGCAGGACCATGGAACACAAGGTAAGAGGGATTGGTGACACAGGGCCTAAGGGACTTGTCAAGGGACTTGTCATGTATGCTGGTTACTGCACAGAGACTGCAAGGCAGCTCTCAGTCCTTGCACCCAAGCAAACCCCAGGAACACGCTGAGCTCCCTCTGCAGCTGCCCAGACATCTGCCCAAGTCAGCCAGCATCTCAGCCACCACAGTGACCAAGCACTGCTCCTGGGCTGGCTGGGTACTGTAGCAGCCTTGGTGTCATGCTCTCTAGGGCCTCTCAGGTGGTGCTGGGCCTCCAGTTGGCATCTTTACCAATGAACCAATGGCTCCAAGGTTAACACCACCTGCTTATTGTACTATGTGTTAATATACATCATCTCCTTCAGTTTACTCCTTAATTCCTTCATGGGGGGTATGATCTTAGCTCCACTAATCAGACTGTAGAAAGCTCACAATTTGAATATCATCTGATTCACAAAATCAACATTACCAAAAGCAGCCCAGCCATGGGGGAGAACTGATCTCACAGTGAGACTCAGAAGCTGGCTCTAGCCAGGCTCACTCATTAGACAGGGGGCCAGCTTCCACACAACAGTGCCTGGAGCCTCTGACTCTATTCCATGCTGTGCTGGGTCAGTCACAAAGAGTTGGAACCTAGAATTTTAAATGTGTAAATGTTAAGAACCTGTTTTATGCAAATTCCTTAATCAATAAAATGCCTTACTCTTGTAAGTCTTCATATACTGCCATGGAGACGAGCAGAGAAGAGGGACACATGACTTTGGAGACTGTAGGACAATTGTCCTGTAACAGACACTGATTTTATCCTGCTGGTAATATTTCCCATCAGGAAGACCATCACTGAAGTAAATAAGCGATGCCAGGAACGACAGCAGACAATCACAAAAAGGTATTCCCGAAAGTCTTGAAGACGCCACTGTTGTGGTGCAGCAGGTTAAGCAGCCACTTGGGATCTCTTTATCCCATATAAGCGCCAGTTCAAGTCCCGGCTACTCCACTGCTGATCCAGCTCCCTGATGATGTACCTGGGAAGCAGCAGATAACAACTCAAGCATTTGAGTTCTGCCACCCACATGGGAGACCTGGATGGAATTCCTGGTTCTTGACTGTAGCCATGTGGGGCGTGAACCAGCAAATGGAAGATCTCTCTATCACTCTGCCTTTCAAATAAATAAATAAATAAACCTTAAAAAATAAGAAGTTATGAATAAAAAAATAACAATATGGGAACGTAGTAGAGGACAGGAAATGGGGAAGATGAAAAAGGTCAGTCCCCCGTAGTGCCTGGCATAGACACTGAAGCACAAATGCTTCATGGACCACAAGTACCAGAGAAAGTCAGTGAGTTTTGGATAATTTTACCACCATAGTGCTGTACAGTATTACAGAACTCTGAAATTACATAACTCACAAATGTTGCAAGATAAAATTCTGTCATTTCCACTTTGCTAATAATGTTCCTTCCTTTCTAACACTTGCTGTTCGCATCAGAGCACATCTAACCATTGGCAAAAATAGGACATGCCACATAGAAACAAACGTTCAAAATTCAGAGGTAGAAACTGAGGCAGCATAAGGAAAATGAAGCAAAGTCGCTGTAGAAAGAGAACTCCCAGGATACTTAGCTTTCATTCCATCAAACTGTAAGGAAGAAGTAACAAAGCCCTCCTTTGAAATGGGATTTAATGCAGCTCCTTCCTCCCTCAGTGGTAGACTATGGAGAGGTGATGACTGATGTGCTATGGAGGACGCAGGATGGACAGCCTCAGCTCATGCTCCTAGCAGGACAGAACAAGAAGCCCCTCAAAGATCACTCAGCTGAACCCCTTGTTTCCGAGACCAGAAAACGAGGGCCTAGAGCTTGGTGCTTGGCTCCTGCTCTTGGATCACGCTACTGCTCAGCCTAGAACAGGAACATTCCAGCTTTAAGCATTCCCATTCCCCTGGTTTTTCTGCTCTGCTGTGCAAGAAGTTCCTGCCCTCAAGGTGCTCCCAGCCCTACCGAAGAGGGCAGGCAAGTGAATTTCTTCCCATGGCACCTTCATAGACACCACCCTAGGTGCTGTGCTGCCTATTCTGATTCCTAAAAACACTTAGGAGTCATGGGCCAGATGATCTGAGATCAAAGGGGGCCACTGTGAATAAACTTCATGCATTACTCTCCTTGTCATGGTTCCTCAACGTGATTGCACATGCATGCAGGGAGCTAAATCATCAAAGGTATTTAGCTTCTCAAGAATTTTGTGGTGGGAAGCAGAAAGCACAACTTGCTACATAATAGTCAATACAAAGAACATCTTTTTCCTTCTAGGTCACTCAGATCTTCTGTTACCTAATCCCACATGGCTAAAGTATAATATTGGTAATGGTTACCAGGCCTTGATGAGCCAGCCAGTGGGAAGAAGTCAAGATCATATATGCAGTGACCATGCTAACTTACACTCCTTGCCATAAAACAAAATCAACCAGGCTATTTAAAAAGCAAACAAACATTTATCTAGGCCATACAAAGTCCCAATAACATTAAATCTAAAATAATAATAACTGAGATGCTGGATTCTATAGGCCACTCTTGTAGGAAGTATGGAAAAGGGAAAATTGACAATAAACCCATACAACTGTATAAGACAGACATTTTATTTTTTTAAAAGATTTATTTATTTATCTGAAAGTCAGAGTTACACAGAGAGAAAAGGAGAAGCAGAGAGAGAGAGAGGTCTTCCATTCGCTGGTTCACCCCCCAATTGGCCACAACGGCTGGAGCTGCACTGATCCGGAGCCAGGAGCTAGGAGCCTCTTTCAGGTCTCCCATGTGGGTGCAGGGGCCCAAGGGCTTGGTCCATCTTCTACTGCTTTCCCAGGCCATAGCAGAGAGCTGAATCAGAAGCGGAGCAGCCGGGACCTATATGAGATCCCGGCACTGCAGGCAGCAACTTTACCCACTACACCACAGCACTGGCCCCATCGTGAACCATCAGATTGAAAACCTCCCCCCCCCCCTCTCTCTCTCTCTGCATAACTCTGACTTGCAAATAAATAAATAAATCTTAAAAAAAGAAAATATCATCTGGAAGTACACATTTTTTAAACATTCAAGCATAGAGACTTGGTTCGAGGACCAGATCTACCATTCATTGCCTAAGCTGGAGCAAGATCCTTGACAATCTTCATTCCTTCAGCTGTCAAATGAAGATAAAGGCACCTGCTCACATGTGGGTGCTGAAGGTTAAAGAAGACAATGGAAGTGAAAGCCCAAGAGTGCTAGCAAATATTAGTTATTACATTACCACCAATTTGTTAGGTAAAAAGTAGCATTAGATCCTAGTGTTTCCCTAACCAAGATGATTCAACAGAACTGACGGTAGATACTTCTGGTTTCTCATCCTGATCTATCAGCATTAGAATGTGTTATTCACATATGATTTACTCTGGTGGGGACAATAAGCTGTGCTGAGTCCCTACATTATGCAATGTGCCAAATCCTGCCTTGGGAGACAAAGGTATGACACAGCCCATGTGGTTCCCACCCTCTCAGTGCTCACAATACAACAAAGTGGAACACAGGTGAAAGAGTGACTGACACAGGCAGAGCGGGGTACACAGTTCACATCAACCTGGAGTAAGGGCAGGTTAAATTCAGTTTCAGGACTTTAAGTTTCATAAGACAACTTTGTCATTCTGGTGGTTGGAAGACTTCTTAAATGGAATAATATGTTAAAATCCAATCAAAAGATATTTATCCAGTCCCTCAATCAGAAAACAATCCATTACATGTGTATTCATGAAAATATTTTCCTTGAATGATTACAATGAGTATCCAAAGATCATATTTACAATTTTATTTTTGAGTTTATTTCTGATGTGGTAGAAACTCAAAACCAATTAATCAATTTAATGCCATCACTTAAATGCTTGAATTTAAGATATGTAAATAGATCAACCAATGCATTTCTGGAGTGATATTCATTAGGAGTCTGCAATTAATATGTGCTTATTTTAGAAAGTGCAAAATTCACACACACGCAAGTATGTATAAAATGAGTATTTGACAGTAAAGTACGGGATCAAATAGAGAACAAAGGTCAAAATGGAGATGGTGAATTTTTACCAGTATACATATATAGAAATTATGCAACCTCATTACAGTGATATCAAAAAGCGTATAAAAATTAGAGTGGTTGGTGCCCTGCTCAGAGGAGTGGTAGAATTTACTAAACTTTATAACTGCCCTGGCTCAAACAGATAACATCTGAGCTACCAAGATCTCGTGGGCTATAAGTTGACTTACAAACTTAAACTGTAAGTTTTTATGGATAAAGTTTAGCCATAAAAGGGCAACAGAAGGGACTGAGAACATGTTTACACTCTGGGTTTAGCAAAAGGAATACTGCTTCAGAGTTCCAACAACAGCAACAGAAACTAGCTTAAACCAACCTCTCATGTTGTTTTCTAAAAATTACAGGCCTTGGTCATTAAGCTCAGAGTTCGTCAAGTACAGTCCACTGGGCTGCTTATAATGAAGAGTTCTGATAAGGGCAAGGACACTCCCCAGGAAAGCCACATGCAACATGTACTCACCTCTGCAGGCAGCATTTGCTGGGTGTTATACAAGGAGCGACACATTTTCAGAACTTCCTTCCCCAATTCTTCTTTGTTCTCTGCTGTACATCTGGTTAGCATCACTGTGGCAAGCCTCACCCAGGGATTATTGGTTACGCTGTTTCAATAGAAGAGAAATGCAAGGCATTGGAAATGACTAGAGATCTCACAACTGTGGTGTTAAAACAGAAGATAGCCCATGTTGTGAAGTAAAATGCTTCTGCAAAAGTAGAATCAGAATCCGGACGATGTGTTCCTTCCAGTCTATCTTAAATAAAAGCCAAGTGAAGGAGAAAAAGCTGCTAACTGTGGCACCCACAAGCAGTCGGGGAGCATGGGGACTGAGGGGAGTGGAGAGCGCTCAGGCCTGGAAGCCAGAGAGGCTTGGTTCTATTTCTGGCTCCTGAATTCACTAACTGGGCTCAGGGAATTTATTTAAAACCTCCAGCCTCATTGTACAGATCTGAGTCCTCCAAATTTTATGGGCCCCAGTTGTTTCTGGTTGTGAAAAGGGAATCTAACATTTTCCACGCAGAGCTCCTTAATTTAATGAATGACTGATATGACTGTGAAGTATCACTTGTAACAGCAGGCACGCCTTCTCTGAACCCAGGAGCCCAGAACTCCACTGGGGTCTTCCACACGGGTGGCAGGGAACCAAGTATCTGGGTCATCATCTGATGCCTAGGAGGTACATTAGCAGGAAGTGAGACTAGAAGCAGAGGCCTGGACCCCCAAGCACTCTGACATGGGATGCAGGCATTCCAAGAGGCAACTTAACCTGCTATGCCAAAACAGCAGCCCCAAGAACATGCTTTTAAAGTATCCCACCACACATTCGCCTGTAGCGAATGGCAATATGAGCAGGAGAGTGACAGCAAAGGACAACTTTATGTGACGAATCCTCTCTTGTCTCTTAGAGGAAACATGAGTGGTAAGGGCAAGACTGCTAACTGCTTGGGTTGGAGTCTAATAACTTAATAGTCATTTTTTAAAACACAGGCTAGCAAGTTACAACTTTCATTTCATATGTGACCACAAACGTACCCTTAAAAGTAAAGATTTTGGGGGGATCTCCAAATGCACTAAATATTTTAGATACAATAAATGTTTAAAGTGAAAATGACTTTGGTTCTTATAGGTAAGTGAATGATTTTAAATAGCACTCTAAAAGGAAAATAAAATGTACAACCACTGCTAACTATCCATGGGAATGTCATATTTTGAACTCGGAAAGTAAGACATGAAGAACTCTGCATAATTTCCTAAAAAAGATAAGTCATTACTGAATCACATTATCTCCACCCTCGCATTGTCTAGAAACAGACTCCCAGGTTCAGGCACCAGGAGTTGGGCTCAGAAAGGCTCAGGGCCCCAGTCTTAGGAAGCATCCCCAGGTGCTGAGAAACAGTGTCACAGGTGAGACTGGAGGCTTCATGATGTGAGAGCCTGCACTGTGAAGTTTCAGACGGCAGAGGTAAGAATCCATTCTTAAACACTGCAAGTCAGCACGCCATCTCTGCCACAAATGATAGAGAGCTAGGGAACACTTCATTTCCTTCTGAAAACAGTTGGTTAGAAAACAAAACAAAAACTCCGATTTCCTGGTTGGCTTCAGATATCACTAATAGTTTCATTCCAGGTGAAGGCAGAGCCTTTCCCACATGTTCTTTGGCAGTCTTAAATGGCTCACAGAATCATTTACTTCCAGGAAAACATCCTTCATTAACTTCTGATGTATAGACAAGTTTAGTGGCCTGGAGCAGAGTCCACCTGCTGCGTGCAGGAAGAACACGATCATTCCTGGAGCACACAGCACTTGGAGAAGGGGCAAGGGTGCCCACATGTTTTGCCAAGGAGAAGCAGCAGTTCATGACAGCCAGCGTATGTGCTCAAAGGAAATCTGGCCACTTCCAAAAGAAAGGGAGAAGTTATGTGGCTGATGGCACGAGGATTGGATAAGTACCCCCACGCAGATCTGAGTGGCAGCTGGAAGCTTCGTGTGAAACACAGAGGAAGCACAGGCTGTAAAAGTAGGCTAGAATTCTGTTTCCATCACTTATTAGCTATTTGATGCCCAAGAGTTGTTTAACTTCTGAGCCTCAATTCCTTCCTCTATGAAACCTGATAACATCACCTGTACTCGTTGGTTTGCTAAGTGAATAACTGATAATGTATGTAAATTGCACTTTACATTGTGTGTTCTTAGTAAGAGGGCATTATTCATTTGCTCCATGTGGATTCTCCAGTTAGCACTGTTAAAAGATAATCATGATATTTTCTTTTGAAAATACTAGAGCAGAATTGCTTTGTTGACATCATAAATCAGATATTTTTATCACTCATTGACTGATACTTTTAAAGAAAATACTTGGGTTTAAAGGCAAGGAAAAATAGAAGGATATCACAATATCTCAAAGAGGAATTTTAGTGTTCTTGAAAGGCAATTATTGATTATGTGCATGTATACACACACACACACACACACACACACTCACATACACTGTACCTCCTTACCATAGTTTCACTTTCCATGGTTTGTTGCTAATGGTCAACCACAGTTTGCAAATATTAAATGAAAAGCTCTAGAAATAAGTCATTTGTAAGTTTTAAATCATGCTATTCATCCTAAATAGTATGACGAAATGATGTGAATCATCTCTTTGTCCACAGTATCCATGCTGTGTAACTGTACCTGCCCGTTACCATCTCAGTTATCAGATGCAAGTGCTTGTCTTCAAGTAACTGTGATGTGATGTTTGTTATGTGACATGACGTGACGCGACGTGATGTGATGTGATGTGATGTGATGTTTGTGATGTGACGTGACGTGACGTGATGTGACGTGAAGTGATGTGATGTTTGTTATGTCATGTCATGTCATGTCACTGCCCCAATGTGCAGGAGTAGGTGATGCTGGCAATCTGATTATACCAAAGAGAAGTGTAAAGTGCTTTCCTTAAGTGAAAACATGGACGTTCTCAACTAGTGAGAAAAAAATCATATACTGAGGTTGTTAAGATCTATGGTAAGAATGACTCTTCTACCTGTGAAACTCTGAAGAAAAGAAATTATATTAGTTTTGCTGTTGCACCATGACTACCAAAAGTTACAGCCACAAGCATGATAAGGGTTTAGTTTCCATGGAAAAGGTACCACATTTGTGCAGCTATGTATAGGAAAAAACACACTGTCTGCAGGCACCCACTAAGGATCTTGGACTGCATTTCCTATAAGATGTGTATAGTTGTGTTCAGAAGTATTCTTTCACTGGCTCTTTTGAAGGTGCTAGATTATTAGGATTAAAGTCCAGACAGGATTTCTAAGTAGGCTCATTTTATTTTAATACTTACACAGATTCACTCTTCATAGGTGGCCAAGCTTGCAAGAGCAAAGCCAAGTGCTGAAATTCAACTTCATGGTGACTGGATTCCAGAAGTTCCAAGAACAGAGAGTAGCGCTTGTCTTCATTCTCAATGTCAGCTAAATCTACCTGCAAGGAGAAACACATACTTGAAATTGGCGGCAAAAGCTACTCAATTTACTTACAGAAGAAATCAAAGTTGATCTTTTTGATTAAACCTATTTTGAAAATTTCTATCATGTGCTGAAAAAATTGACAATTAAAAAAAAACTTGAAAATCTCTATACCTTACTCAATTTCCACAATTATTTTAAAATTAGTCTAGAGGTGGGTGTTTGGCACATGGTTTAAGTTGCCAATTAGGATGCCTGCATGCCGTATGAGGGGCCTGGTTCCAGCCCCACCTGCTCTGTTTCCCATGTACTTGTCACTGTCACCCACATAGGAGGAGACCGGATTGATTCCTCCTGGGTTCACCTTGGCCCAGTCCTGCCTGTTGGGGACATTTAGGTAGTAAACCAGTGGTGGAAGATCCCTCTCCATCTCTCTCTCTGCCTTTTAAATAAAATGAAAATAAATTTTAAAAGTACAAATAAATAAGTACAAAATCATGGGAAGGAAACATATTTTCTCTAACAATATAAACAATTTGATTTTCATGGTTCATTGGTATCTGTTACATTATAATACTGAATTGTTATAACTGAAATTATAATATTTCACCATATTCAACACCAAGTGAATGTCTTAAAGTTTAACTTATCCATAACAAATTCTAACTTTTTTTAGTCTGTATATAATACTGCCTTTATTAATGGTTATACATCACCATAAACTATCTCATGTAGTAGTTTGATATTTTTTTCTTAACTTTTATTTAATAAATATAAATTTCCAAAGTATGGCTTTGGGATTACAGTGGCTTTCTCCCCCATAGCTTCCCTCCCACCTGCAACCCTCCCATCTCCCGCTCCCTCTCCCATTCCATTCACATCAAGATTCATTTTCAATTATCTTTTTTTATTTATTTATTTTATTATTTTTTTGACAGGCAGGGTTAGAGAGAAAGGTCTTCCTTTTCCGTTGGTTCACCCCCAAATGGGCACTGCGGCTGGCGCACTGTGCCGATCCGAAGCCAGGAGCCAGGTGCTTCCTCCTGGTCTCCCTTGCAGGTGCAGGGCCCAAGCACTTGGGCCATCCTCCACTGCCTTCCCGGGTCACAGCAGAGCTGGACTGGAAGAGGAGCAACTGGGACAGAATCCGATGCCCCAATCAGGACTAGAACCCGGGGTGCTGGTGCCACAGATGGAAGATTAGCAAAGTGAACTGCGGTGCCGGCTCTCAATTATTTTTATATACAGAAGATCGATTTAGTATATATTAAGTAAAGATTGCAACAGTTTGCACCCACACAAAAACACAAAGTATAAAGTACTGTTTGAGTACTAATTATAGCATTAATTCACATTGAACAACACATTAAGGACAGAGATCCTACATGGGGAGTAAGTGCACAGTGACTCCTGTTGTTGATTTAACAATTGACACTCTTGTTTATGGCGTAATAACCTGAGGCTCTTGTCATGAGTTGCCAAGGCTATGGGAGCCTTTTGAGTTCGCCAACTCTGATCTAATTTAGACAAGGTCATAGTGAAAGTGGAAGTTCTCTCCTCCCTCTCCTCCCTTCAGAAAAAGGTACTGCCTTCTTTGATGGCCCGTTCTTTCCACTGGGATCTCACTCACAGAGATCTTTCATTTTAGGTGGTTTTTTTTGTTTGTTTGTTTTGGTTTTTTTTGTTTTTTGCCAGAGTGTCTTGGCTTTCCATGCCTAAAATACTCTCATGGGCTCTTCAGCCAGATTCAAATGCCTTAAGGGCTGATTCTGAGGCCAGAGTGCTGTTTAGTACATCTGCCATTCTATGAGTCTGCTGTGTATCCTGCTTCCCATGTTGGATTGTTCTCTTTTTACGAATTCCTAACTTTCATTAGAAAATTGCTAAGCCTTCATTTTGTCCAGAAAATTTCCCCAATTTGATCTGAAAGTTCTTATGTGTATTTGTCATATAATATTTGCTATAAATCAAAATGAAGCAAAACTATTTTATTCACACCTTTGTTTCTAATGCAAAAGAAGTCTGTTAAATACAGAATATAGAATTTTTTTCTCTTACTAAATAACTGAATGATTTTTCTTTTAATCACATCTCTAATGCCTCTGTAGCTGAAAATGTTTGCTACTTCAAGTTAAAAAGTGGTTTTCCATGTAAAAAGTAAACACAAATCTGGTTCTCCCATTTTCTATTCTCTCTTGGTACAGATCTCTACATTGCAGTTCACAGACAAGAATGAGGATGAATTCATGATTTGGGTACACAGATATTCGATGATATGCTGAAAGGATAATGAGAATGGATGGTTACGTATACATTTGCTAAATAGTCTGCATTAATGCGTCTTTCCAAAACATTTGATTAATTTAATAGTCTTGGCTCTAATTCCAAGAAGCCACACCATGATTTGTGCATGTTTTACAAAGCTGACAAGTGCTATGAAATTATTGGTAATTAGTAGGGGAAGCCCTGCTCACACCATAACCAACCTGATCCTTCCAAACCTCCCCTACAGCCCCAGGTCACTGTTGTGTGGAATAATAACCTAGACACACTTTCCAGCCATACTACAGAAGCCAGTTACCCCTGTGGGGGACAGCAAGGGCATCAGGAACTTCACTTCCTTGAGGAGGCAGGCCTAACAGTCTTGCTGCTATCACCTGACAGAGGAAATAGAAGACTCCAAAAGGCAAACACGTATTCATTTATTTAAACTGGTCTTCTCATTGGACGTTTGGTAATACTGTTTTGCCTGTTCACAAAGAAATTTTTATGTACGTCTCAAACTCACAATGTCTACCTGTTACGACCTGGCCTCAGAGCCTCTCTGGGATCCTTGCTGCAGTCATGCACACTCCCCCCTCAGGAGCTTGGATACGGCTCCTCTTCCTGGCACACAGTTCCTCCACAGACATGAGTGCCTCAGCCCTTCGTCCCTGCAAGTGTCTCAAATGCCATCTCAGCCCGAGAAGGCCTTGTTAACGGCCTCCCCTTCGTCCGTCTTACTCTATCCTCTTTCCTTCTTAGCACCCAGGACTGTGAGGCATATTACACATGTGTTTGTCGCTCTTTTCCCTTCCGTAAGAACATCAGGCTTTTGAAAGCAGAAACTATGTTTTGTTCACTGTTTTATTCCTGCTATGCCTGCTAAAGAGTAGACGTGCAAAAGGCACTTACTGAGTGAGTGAATGAACTAAATGCACATATATATGAATGAAGACAATTTGTCACTTGTAAAATACTTTGGCATAAATTATAGTAAACACTCGTGATGAGCTATGAGATTTTACTAAAGCCTCTCTCTCTGGGCCTCATTTTCATTACCTGAAAATGCTTGAAGTCTGAGGCATTCTGAGGAACATCTGGAGGCCTGCACTGGGGAAGGGGTGGCAAATGACCCATCTTTCTATCCTGCACTATAATCTTAGTGCCCACGTGAGAGTGTTGCTGTAGAAAAGGCTTGTGCTGTAAAACACGTCTCTAATGCTCCCAGCTTTAACACTCTAGTCTTTATACCTAAACACAGTATAATTAATAGCAAACATGAAATACAGACACTGTATGGAGTATTTTCTGTACGTGGTACATCCAACGAAGAGGAGATTCTATTAAGATTGGATGACTATTTATAGCCCTTGTCTCTTCTGTTGAGCAACAGTGATTTTTTTTTCTTTACACTTATTTGTTGAACTCTTTTATTTAGTGTAGGGTTAACCTTATGATCCTTAAGAACCTGAAAGAAGATCTTTGTAAAAATTAAGAGTGGGAACAAAAGAGGGAGGAAGAAGAGGGTTGGAAGAATGGGCGGGAGGGAGGGTACAGTGGGAAGCATCACTATGTTCCTAAATCTATATATATGAAATACATGAAACTCGTATAACTTCAATTAAAAAACAGATTACACAACATAGCAAATCCACAAATAAAGGAAAAAAGTAATGTTTTCATTAGCACCTAGAGTTAATTCTTTCTTTACAGAAACTGTAATAGTTTGTAAAGTTCAAGAACAGAACCGTATCCTAAGTGAGGAAAAAGAAAACTACAAATTAAACCTTCACGTTTGTTTTCATATTTGTGTGCAAATAGTTTCCATGTATGAAACATGTCTGATAACAGATTTTTTCTGTCTAACGCTTTTCTCACATGTACCCAAACTTTGAGACTATGTCTCTGCTAGGAAATATTTTCCTTTGAATGTTCACTAATTACTTCCATTTCTAGTAACTTACTTTTCAGAGTATGCTACAAAAGGAGCCAAATGAGTTTATCACATCAGGGAAAGTAACAGAGTGTCTGCTGCCAGTGATAAAATTTGAGCTTTCAAGAGAGGATCAGAATTTGACAAACCAGTGTCTGCCACCGTAATGAGCGTGACAGTTTCTCAGTGACTTTGAAGGCTCTTCTAATGAGACTGATTACTGGTGATATTAGTGAATGTGGATCTTTGATATCGCATAATGAAATGAATACGTGGGAGATCTGTAGAGCTTAGTGAGCCAGTAATTTTCAAATAACCAATAGATGTTGTTATAAAACCAGGAGAACAGTTAAAAGACCCATTCAAAGTGTAAGCCAAACCAATGGGTTCCTCTTATTATCTTTCTTTATAAACAATATAAAAATTTGTTGGCATGGCTACATATTTTACATTGTAATTAATCTTTAAGAAACTACAACTTGTAGAGTTTTGGTTTGTCATCAAAAAATAAGGGGCGGGTGTTGGGTTCAGCAATTAAGATGCCACCTGGGATGTCCATCTACCATATTGCAGAGCCTGGTTTGAGTTCCAGTTGTTTTGCTTCTGATCCAGCATCCTACTACTGAACACCATGGGAGGCAGCAAGCGATGCTTCAAGTAGTTGGTTCCCTACCAACCACATGGGAGATCCAGATGAAGTTCTGGGCTCCTGGCTTCAGCCTGGCCCAACCTTAGCTGTTTCAGGTGTTTTGGGGAAGGTACCAGCAGATGGAAAATCTCTATTTCTCTGTCTGCCTGTCTCTCTGCCTTACAAATGAAATGAAAATAAATTTTAAAAATTTTAAAGTAATAGCTATAATTATTAGAAAAGGCTATTAGGATACTCCTCTTTGTAACTATGTATCTGTCTAGGATTTGGTTTTTTTCATGTACATCAAGCAAAACAACATATGAGAGCAGGTTGGATGTGGAAAGAGATGGGCATCCATTAGCTGTTTATTAAGGTAGGTATTAAAGAGACTTTTAAAAATGTAAAATAATTTTATACTTTTCAGTAAATTTACTTTCTTTTCAAAGGAGAGTTCTTGGGGTTGGCACTGTGGTGTACCAGGTAAAAGTACCGTCTGTGACACCAGCATCCCATATGGAAATAGGGTCATGTCCTAGTTGCTTCACTTCCAAACTAGCTCCCTGCTAATGTCCTAGAAAAAAATAACAGACAATGCCTAAGTACTTGGGCCTCTGGCTCGTGGCTCCTGGCTTCAGCATGGCTCAGCCCTGGCCATAGGGCCACCTAGAAGTAAAGCAGCAGATAGAAGATCTCTGTGTCTCCCCTTCTCTCTGTTAACTCTTTCAAACAAATAAATAAATCTTTTAAAGCAAAAAGTAGAATTCTTTACATAAAATGTTTTTATTTATGTCAATGTGTATTAACTATAAATGATAAATATTTTTAAAATGTTTGTATATTCATTAAACATCAACAGATACAGCTCATACAAACAACAGTTCTTTGGGTTCCTCATTAATTTTTAAGAGTGGTAAGAATTCCTGAGACTAAAATATTTGAGAACCATTTTAATAAAATTAACCCACACATGAAGGAGAATCTGCTGATAGAAAAAATTTTGCTGTCAACACTTTAAAATTTTAAATATAGTTTAGTGCAACATATTCTATTCTGGACTAGGCTAAGGAAGCTACAAGTTAAGAAGATAGTATCTTTACTCCTGAATGGTGCTATGGTGATCTCCCTGCCTCTCACCACACATTATTGAAAGGGAACTTCTAGCAGTCTCTAGATATTCTCTGCTTCAGTTCTAAACATCTCAGCCCAAACTGGTCCTTGTGACAGTGCTTCCTCCCATTTTACTATGCTCCTAACTTCTGACTTGTCCAGCCATCTACTTGGACCTCTCCTGATACTCAGGACTTACGGTGTTCCTTCAGGTGACTATACATCTCTAACAGTGGCAGTCTGAGTTGTCACTCAAACAAACATCTTGAATCAACTTAGCCTTTGGAATTAAAAGAAAAAAAGCAAAGTGGTCTTCATGCTCTCTTCTACTCTTCTTTGGAAATGCAAATTTGTTTCCTGGATTCACACAGATAATTACTCAAAGGAAGCAGGTTTACCCATGAACAGATTTTGGACAACAGCAATTTGGACAAGTCAGTTGTTACATATACAAGGAGACTTCAAAAAGACTGAGGAAAAATTGAATAAGAGAAGTTTATTTTGATACAAACATATAAATGAAATGCATGCACAGTTTTTTCATAACACACATTTCCATGATCCTTTTGAAGCCCTTTCATATTATGAGATACATGAAAATGGACATACGAAAAGCAGATATTTTTATTCTCTTCATTTAGCTGGTCACATAAAAATGTTATTTACTTGCTCTACAAGCATACTTAGACATTTAAAAGATGGCCCTAGCTCTACAGTAAACACTTTGGCAACAGAATTCTCATTCATATATTTAGTTTCTCACAAAATATTCAGGATTTGAATATATCATTTTTGATTATCTCTCCTTTAACACTCTGAGTAATTGATCCAGGTGGTAGTTAAGAAGGCTTTCACTGTGACATACTTGATTTGTGAAGGTCATAAGACCTATCAATTTTACAGTGGTATAAGAAGAGACAGTTGAGTTCAGGGGATCAGAAAAGGTTTATGGACAAGGTGGCACCAGAGAAAGGATTTGCAGGATTTTGACATGTAAACAGAAGACTGGGGAGAGATGAAAGGAGTCAATGAAGGGATTCTGAGGGGTAGTTTGTGATAATTGAGGGAGAGTTGTGGGTGTTATGGAAAAGGATGCACAGTGGGGCCAGAATACAAGGCAACCGTATGGTTGGAACCTCCATGCATGTTCAAAACATTGTGACTGATGTTTCAGTTCCCTTGGTAGCAGGCCAGGAAGGAAACTAAAAGGGATAAAAGACAACTCATGAGATATCAGTGGAAGAGCTGAGAGAAGGGCACTTTTCTAACGTCTACTACATATCAGTAATTGTATCAATGTTTATCTTTGCATATATCTCTTGATTAGAGAAGTTAAATCAGGCATTTTTTATCCATAGATTATTTTTAATAGAATAAACAACTTTGGAATAGAAGAGATTTTCACAGGAAAAAGAATTTAAAGGAACAGGCATAATCAGACCCAATGCATCTGAGGCATTCTGAGATTTCGCCTAGATATTTGATAGAACACATGAAAGGAAGTAACAAGACATGCTAAAAATCAGAAGAAATACTTCACAAGTCATCAGGGTAGATTACAGAAAAGTTCATACATATTCACACATCCAGTTGGCAGAGACAACACAAATAAATACACAGCCTCCAGACTTCCATCAAAGCGACCAATGAACACGAGGGACCTCTGCGTTCTTCTTTTACGATCTTACAATCTCTTGCTGGAATACGGAATTGTGGTGATGGAAGGGATAGAGATGGTGACTGTGAAGACCTCAAAGTTACGACAGCCTACAGTTCTGAGATAGGGAGAAAAGTAAAACTAAGAGACGGCAGCATTCACTGACATTTCTTGATGGCTTAGAGTGGAGGAATGTATTAAAGCAGGGCGATAAGTTTGAATTTCCACTCAACCACTCACCAGCTCTCTGTTTCTACACCTATCGGAACCTTAACTCCCAACAGGAACCTGACACCGTGCAGGGAGAGCCCTTCCTCAAAACTGCTGGAAAGACTAAGTAGATGAAGTGTGAACAGCACCCAGCCTGAGCTGGCACTAGGTGAAGGCTTGCTTCCTGCTCTTTCCAGTGCTGGCCTCAGGGGTCTCCTCTGACTTCCTTGTTCCCCACTGAAATCTTCTCTGAAATTGTTACACGGCTATGTATCCAGAATTTTGGTTCTGTTCCTCCTTGAAACAATGAGAAATATGTAACTTCCCGGATTAACACAAAGTAAAAGGCTTCAGGCATCTAAGAAAGTTTCTAGGCAACTTTTCCCCCAGGACAACCCCACTGCTGAACATAAATAACCTCCAGGTGTCTGAGGCCTACGAAAAAGGATGGGAGAGGTCCTTTCCTCTGTGCCTTATTATCAGGCATTTGGATCAAGACCCTGTTGTTGACTTTGAAGGACATGCTTTGAAAATAAGCGCCTTTGTCGAGAACAGTGAAGATTTTATCCAGAGAAGCTAACAGACAGCCTGCCACAGTTTAATGGATTCTGGCACCGGATAAGACACTCCTGGGTCAGAGACAAAGATAAAGATCTTCATTACTCACAGCAACCACAGCTGCCACAGTATCAGCATTTTCTGGTGCTGCTTCTCCAGGTCCCAAGTTCCACAGGGTGGTTTCGAGGGCCAGCTACACAGTACAGAGAGTAGTGTCGAAGACCAGCTACACAGTACAGAGGGTGGAGTCGAGGGCCAGCTACACAGTACAGAGGGTGGAGTCGAGGGCCAGCTACACAGTACAGAGGGTGGAGTCGAGGGCCAGCTACACACACAGTACAGAGGGTGGAGTCGAGGGCCAGCTACACAGACAGCACAGAGGGTAGCGTCGAGGGCCAGCTACACAGACAGCACTGAGGGTAGCATCGAGGGCCAGCTACACACACAGTACAGAGGGTGGAGTCGAGGGCCAGCTACACAGTACAGAGAGTAGTGTCGAGGGCCAGCTACACACACAGTACAGAGGGTGGAGTCGAGGGCCAGCTACACAGACAGCACTGAGGGTGGTGTCGAGGGCCCGCTACACAGTACAGAGGGTGGAGTCGAGGGCCAGCTACACAGTACAGAGGGTGGTGTCCAGGGCCAGCTACACAGACAGTACAGAGGGTGGTGCTACTGAAGAACACCAGGCTAAGGAAATATTTCTGTTGTACACTAGACAGGAAGCATGATGGCCCTTCACTCTGACAGAGTCAATATCTTCCAATGTTTTTTGCTCTACAAACACCCTTGAAAAAATGGTCTGGACAAAGATAGTCAGTGCCTCTGCTCATAAGACCTGCATAAATGTGAGAGGACTGTCTTCCCAAACGTTTTTTATTTATTTATAATTGATTCGATTGGGAAAGAGTCCAAGATCAGCCTATCTAAATACCACACTCTTTTTGGAAAAGAGTATTAGATGAAGGTTGCTACTATGGCTTTCCAGGTGATGAATGTGCTAATGCATTTTCCTTTTAATGGCAATATTTACTCTAAAATTTAAGAAAAAAGACACATTAAGTTGAAAAAAGGTTGTTTTAGTAATGACTCATATTTACTAATAAGTAAAATAAGAGTTATTTTCATATATATTGCTAAATACATTAGTGTATTCTCATTAATGCTAGATTTTCATGGGTTTTCTAGAAATTAAAATGATGTAATCTATGTATAAACGGCAGTTTTGAATTTTCAAAAAATTTATAATTTAATTTGTTTCTTTTCTTATTACATTGATCAGGATCTGAAGAACAATGTTAAAGAATAATAATGACAGCCCGGCGCCATGGCTCAATAGGCTAATCCTCCACCTTGTGGCGCCAGCACACCGGATTCTAGTCCCGGTCGGGGCACCGGATTCTGTCCTGGTTGTCCCTCTTCCAGGCCAGCTCTCTGCTGTGGCCCGGGAGTGCAGTGGAGGATGGCCCAAGTGCTTGGGCCCTGCACCTCATGGGAGACCAGGAGAAGCACCTGGCTCCTGCCATCGGATCAGTGCAGTGCGCTGGCCGCAGCGTGTCGGCCGCGGAGGCCATTTGAGGGTGAACCAATGGCAAAGGAAGACCTTTCTCTCTGTCTCTCTCTCTCACTGTCCACTCTGCCTGTCAAAAAAAAAAAAAAAAAAAAGAATAATAATGAGATAACCAGAGGCTGGCAGCACGATACAGTGGGTTAAGCTGCCACTCGGGATGCTTGTACCCCATGTAAGTACAACGGTTCAAGTCCAGCGGCCACACTCGTGATCCAGCTCCCTGCTAATTTATCTGGGACAGCAGCAGACGAAGTGCCAAGTACATGAGGCCCCTGCTACTCACGAGGGAGACTAGGATGGAGTTCCTGATTCTTGGCCCTGACAGGGTGATTAGGCCATTTAGGGAGTGAACCAGCAGACGGAAGATCCCTGTCATTCTGCTTTTCAAATAAATAAATTAGCAATAAACAAATAAACCTTTTAAAAAGAATAATCATGGGGCTGATGCTGTGGTTTGATGGGCTAAGCCTCCACCTACGTCATCGGCATCTAATCTTGGTGGAGGTTCGTGTCCCAGATGCTCCTCTTACAATCCAGCTCTCTGCTTATGCCTGGGAAAGCAGTGGACAATGTCCCAAGTCCTTGGGCCCCTGCACCAATGTGGGAGACCCGGAAGAAGTTCCTGGCTCCTGGCTTTGGATTGGCTCAGCTCTGGCCGTTGCGAATGAACTGGTGGAAGGAAGACCTTTCTCTCTGTCTCTCCCTCCCTAACTCTGCTTTTCAAATAAATAAATAAATCTTTTAAAATAAGAATTATCATGTCACTATGTGATTATTATTTGATTCCATTTCTATTTTTAATGAACATGCCTCCAAACTTTCAGTGTTTAAAATTTTAGGTACGATTAAATCCTAGTGGCAAGCAAAAAAGATTATAGACCAATAAGTAACTGATAAACAATTCTTTCATAAAGGACACAATAGCCATCCTGGGAATGGGCATTTGGCACAGCAGCTGAGACACTGCTTGAGACCTGCATCTCACATCAGAGAGCCTGGGTTCAAGTTTTGGTTTTGTTTGCCATTCCAGCTTTTTGCCAGTGCTGCTCTATGAAGCAACAGGTGATGGTTAAGGCAGCTGGGTCTCTGCCACCCACCTGAGAGATCCAGGCAGAGTGTCTCTTACTTGATCTGACCCTGGCTGTTGCACCTAGGGAGTGATGCAGTTGATAGATGATGTCTCCCTCCCTCTCCCATCCCCTCTCTTTCTCTTCAAAATAAATAAACAAATAATAATAAACGAATAACCTTAGGCAGAACAAATGACTATGTCATAAATGTGAAAAATTATCAGGAAAAAATAAAAAAGGAAGTATTTGCTTGAGATCATGAAAATTAAAATGGGTCTCAGAGGGTTAGTGATGTTGTGAGAGCATGAAATTACTATGAAGATCATGGGAATTCAAATTTCCTAAATATGTGGAAATTAGGCACCTGATTCAGGAAAGATGTTGACCAAGGAAAGAATCAAATTCTCTCTTTTCTAAGAAGTATTACAGTCCATATAAAATATATATTCCAGGGGCCAGCTCTGTTGTATAGCAGGTTAGGCCATCATCTGCTGTGCTCGCATCACCATCTGGGCACCTGTTTGAGTCCTGGCTGCTCCACTTCCAATCCAGCTCCCTGCTAATGTGCTTGGGCAAGCAGCAGAGGATGGATCAATTGCTTGGGCTGCAGCACCCATGTTGGAAACCCGGATGAAGCTCCTGGCTCCTGGCTTTGGCCTGGCACAGCCCTGGTCATTGCAGCCACTGGCAAAGTAGACAAGCTGACGGAAGATCTCTTCTCTCTTTCTGCCTCTCTTTTTGCTATAACTCTTTCAAATAAATCTTTAAAAAATACACACACACATATGTTCATGTGCATATATATATATACACACACACACACATATATATATATACATACATACATTCCAAGCATCACAGAAGTATGAGAACTAGAGAGAACTACCATAAGACTCCAAGCAATCAATGTGAAATGACCACAGCACATATTTTAGGATGAAGAAAAAACTAACTTCAGGTGGTTATCAAATGTTTCAATGCACTTCATTACAGGCACTATGAAAGAAATAAAGAAAGCTCAATTAACTAAGTATGCAGCTTTCAAAAAGTGTTACCAAAATATTATTTGGGAGACACAACTGGCCTTTTTGAGGCTCAGTGTTCTCTTCTAGAAAACAGAGATAGCACTTATCTCCTATATCTCTTACTTATATTAAGGTTGACAATATTAAGTAACAAAATGGGAATAAAACAGCTGGCAAAGAGACTGACACATGAGAGGTATCCAGTATTATTTATAGCATCCATAAAATATGCCAAACATAAAAAAGCATAAATGTGGGTTTGTGCTACGATTTTTTCTAATATGAACTGTCTATGAACTAGAAAGACAGGAAAAGAACATGGAGAAATATGGCTATTTGGGGAAAATGAAACTATGGGTTAATGCATCACTTTTTAAAATTTCAATTATTTCTGCAATACATATGGCATTTCAAATCACTCTTAAGGTTGCTTTTCATAGATTACTAAAAATAAACTTGAGAAAAAAACGCTGTTTCTTTTAATTTGTTCTTTCTTCCCCAGAAAAAGAAAGTAATGTAACACCTCTGTCCCTTCCCCCTTGAATAGCAAACAGAAGCCTGGAGATGCAAATGTCCAACACTTCAGAGGCACCTGCATAATCTGTAAGTGATGACATCACACTGACACTGCGAACTAAACATCCCTGGGTTGCCAAAGACAAAATTGAAATGTGGCCCCGACACAGAAGGGGCTTTTTCCCTTCTGCTCATTTCTGAATGTAGAGACTTCAGCCCTTGGAGACGATCTGTCAAGTAGCTGCAGCCTCCTTACCAGGCAGAGTCACTGTGCTTGATGAGACAGTGGACTCAGTCATCTATTCATAGCTGGACATAGTTTCAACCTTTAATTTCTCCAAGGCTGCTAAAAGGAAACAACAATATCTCAAAGTAAGCCACGTTCCGGAAATACACATCTTCCTACAGCCATTGATAGTTGCATCTTTTTTCTTTAGACACTTAGAAAAATGAAACACACATTAACGCACATAGAAGTACTTCATAGGTGTCTGGCACTGTGGCCCAGAGGGTGAAGCACTGCCTCTGATGCTGCCATCCCATATGGGATTGACAGTATGAATTCTGGACATTCCACACTTTCAATCCAGCTTCTAGTTAATGTACCTGGGAAAGCAGTCGAAAATGGTCCAAGTACCTGGGTCCCTGCCACCCACGTGGGAGACCTGGATGGAGTTCCTGGCTCCTAGCTTCAGTCTGGCTCAGTTCTGGCTGCTTGGGCATTTGGAGAGTGACCCAGTAGATGGAAAAGTTCCATCTTTCTCTAACTCTGTCAGTCTGCCTTTTGGATAAATACATTTTATTTTAAAAGAATTACTGTGGGGGCTGGCGCCACAGCTCAATAGGCTAATCCTCTGCCTGCGGCACTGGCACACCAGGTTCTAGTCCCGGTTGGGGTACCGGATTCTGCCCCGGATGCCCCTCTTCCAGGCCAGCTCTCTGCTGTGGCCCGGGAGTGCAGTGGAGGATGGCCCAAGTGCTTGGGCCCTGCACCCCGTGGGAGACCAGGAGAAGCACCTGGCTCCTGCCTTCAGATCAGTGTGTTGCACCGGCTGCATCGCACTGGCCGTGGCAGCCATTGGAGGGTGAACCAACGGCAAAGGAAGACCTTTCTCTCTGTCTCTCTCTCTCACTGTCTCACTCTGCCTGTCAAAAATAAATAAATAAAAATAAAAAAATTTAAAAAAGAATTATTATGGGAAGTACTGATACCATACATTGGGGCTGCTGTTGTGGTATAGCAGGTTAAGCCACTGCCTGCAATGGCAACATTCCACATGGGCGCTGGTTCAAGCTCTGAGTGCTCCACTTTCTTTTTTTTTTTTTTTTTTTTTTTTAATAAAGCTTTTATTTAAAGAATATAAATTTCCAAAGAACAGCTCATGGACCACAATGGCTCCCCCCCCACACAACTTCCCTCCCTCCCCCCACCCTCCCCTTTCCCGCTCCCTCTCCCCTTCTGTTCACATCAAGATTCATTTTCAATTCTCTTTATACACAGAAGATCAATTTAGTACATATTACGTAAAGATTTCAACGGTTTGCCCTCACATAGAGACACAAAATGATAATACTGTTGGAGTACTAGTTATAGTATTAATTCACAATGTACAGCACATTAAGGACAGAGATCCTACATGATTTTTTTTTAAAAAAATTGATTAATTGTCTATGCGATTTCCAATTTAACACCAAGATTTTTTAATCATTTGCAATTATCTTTATATAAAGAAGATCGATTCAATATATACTATGTAAGGATTTCATCAGTTTGCACCCACTCAGAAACACAAAGTGTAAAAATACTGTTTCAGTACTAGTAATAGCATCACTTCACATTGGATAACACATTAAGGACAGATCCCTCATGAGACGTAAGTACACAGTGACTCCTGATGTTGATTTAACAATTTGACACTCTTGTTTATGGCGTCAGTAATCTCCCTAGGCTCTGGTCATGAGTTGCCGAGGCTATGATCCAACATGAGAATGATCCAACATGGGAAGCAGGATACACAGCAGACTCATAGAATGGCAGATGTCCTAAATAGCACTCTGGCCTCAGAATCAGCCCTTAAGGCATTTGGATCTGGCTGAAGAGCCCATGAGAATATTTTAGGCATGGAAAGCTAAGACACTCTGGAAAAAACAGAAGACCTAAATGAAAGATCTCTGCGAGTGAGATCCCAGTGGAAAGAACGGGGCCATCAAAGAAGGAGGTACCTTTCTCTGAAGGGAGGAGGGAACTTCCACTTTGACTATGGCCCTGTGGGAATAAGATCGAAGTCGGCGAACCCTAGAGTGCTCCACTTTCAATTCAGTTTCCTGCTAATGTGCCTGGGAAAAGCAGTGCTGATGGCCCCAGTTCTTGGGACTCTTGAATCCCACACGGGAGACCCAGATGATCCTGGCTTCGGCCTGACCCCACTCTGGGCGTTGTAGTCATTTGGGGAACGAAACAGTGAATGAAAGATACCTCTCCTTCTCTCTGTCTCTATAACTCTACCTCTCAAATAAATAAATAAATCTTTAAAAGGAAAGATATTAGCCATTATACTCTAATCTTCCATAAGAGCTGGTTTGTTGTTCGTCTGCTTCTAAGAGACTCAGGTGAGGATGCTTGATGTAAAGCTGCCAAGTCACGGTGCAGTTCCCTTCGTGAGCAGAATAAAACCACACTGAGATGACTTTCTCTGCAGGGCTTCAAAATACACACAGACAAAATCCTTGCTTAACCAGATGTGTAGGAAGACAAAAAGGCAGCACAGCTCACCTCTAGGAATGCCAGATGCTATTCCTTCTAAAGGTTTCAGGTGACCAACAGTGCCCTCGGTACCCACTCGACATAACCAGTACTGCTGGGAAAGGGAATTTTGAGACCAAAAACCATTCACAGCTGTTGACTGGCAACATCCCCCTTGATCTAGGCAGTAATCAGATCAGTCACTGGCACAGAGTAAGTGCTCAACACTTAGTATTATTGCTGTTAGTTACTACTATTAAAGCATTGCTACTGTTAGACAAGAATAAAAATTATGATTCTGTTGGTTTCTGGGTTATTATGAGTTTTGTTAAATAGAAAATGTAAAATTCTGGAAATACGACTAAAGTTTAAAACTAAAAATAAGATGCTATTTTCTGGAGATTTTTTTCCATTTCTAGAGAACTGAAAACACAGATTCATATACTGAGACAATTACATAAATAATCTTGCACAGTTTATACTAGGGGCAAAATGTGTGACTGTTGCTCACACAGTCTGCAGGGTCAAACAACCTTCCTTACCCCCTGCTAAAATGAGAGTATCTACCATGTAAAAAGGGTGTCTGACAAAGAATAAAGAAATGAGAGGTGGAACTCTTTCCTACCTTTGGCTCTAGGCCTGGGAATGAACAAAAAGTTTTAGCCATTGCTTCTCTCCTAAAGCACAGTAAGAAAATGAGTGCCTATTTGTAAGTTGCTTGAGAAAAACTGAATCTCAATTGTCATGAAAAGTCCCTCCCGCAGCACTGAAAATGCACCCTCGGGATATGGGGAATCCAGTGAAAGAACAAGAATTCATCCTCCCTCAGGCTTCCCACACATCTGGGGGTGCAAAAATGAAAAAACACACAGAAGAAGCCAACATCTCCAATGCTGAGTCACTTTTTACAACAACCTACTTTTATAAGAGTCTAAACATAGAAATTACACAATAAAAAATTCTAATATCAGCCCCTGTAAGTACTGCTGTAACTTAACATATTATCCATATTTTCACATGGCTAAATATAATATTTTTATGAAACATTTTTTAAAATGAAACATGTCATAGGGGAAAATACGTTGTGTTAAAAAGAGAAGGGGGAAGATTTTTGCCTTACCAAGTTTTTCCCCAGGGCCTGTATTGTGGCGTAATGGATAAAGTCCCTGCCTACAACACCAGCATCCCGCATGGGTGTAATGGGTAAAGTCCCTGCCTACAGCACCAGCATCCCACATGGGTGTAATGGGTAAAGTCACCGCCTACAGCACGAGCATCCCGCATGGGTGTAATGGGTAAAGTCACCGCCTACAGCACCAGCAGCCCGCATGGGTGTAATGGATAAAGTCACTGCCTACAACACCAGCATCCCGCATGGGTGTAATGGATAAAGTCACTGCCTACAACACCAGCATCCCGCATGGGTGTAATGGGTAAAGTCACCGCCTACAACACCAGCAGCCCGCATGGGTGTAATGGGTAAAGCCACCGCCTACAGCACCAACAGCCCGCATGGGTGTAATGGGTAAAGTCACCGCCTACAGCACCAGCATCCCGCATGGGTGTAATGGGTAAAGTCCCTGCCTACAACACCAGCATCCCGCATGGGTGTAATGGATAAAGTCACCGCCTACAACACCAGCATCCCGCATGGGCGTAATGGGTAAAGTCACCGCCTAAAGCACCAGCATCCCGCATGGGTGTAATGGGTAAAGCCACCGCCTACAGCACCAGCAGCCCACATGGGTGTAATGGGTAAAGTCACCGCCTACAACACCAGCAGCCCGCATGGGTGTAATGGGTAAAGTCACCGCCTACAACACCAGCATCCCGCATGGGTGTAATGGGTAAAGTCACCGCCTACAACACCAGCATCCCGCATGGGCGTAACGGGTAAAGTCACCGCCTACAGCACCAGCATCCCGCATGGGCGTAATGGGTAAAGTCCCTGCCTACAACACTAGCATCCCGCATGGGTGTAATGGGTAAAGTCACCGCCTACAGCACCAGCAGCCCACATGGGTGTAATGGGTAAAGTCACCGCCTACAACACCAGCAGCCCACATGGGTGTAATGGGTAAAGTCACTGCCTACAACACCAGCATCCCGCATGGGTGTAATGGGTCAAGTCCCTGCCTACAACACCAGCATCCTGCATGGGTGTAATAGGTAAAGTCACCGCCTACAACACCAGCATCCCGCATGGGCGTAATGGGTAAAGTCACCGCCTACAACACCAGCATCCCGCATGGGTGTAATGGGTAAAGTCCCTGCCTACAACACCAGCATCCCACATGGGTGTAATGGGTAAAGTCACCGCCTACAACACCAGCAGCCCGCATGGGTGTAATGGGTAAAGTCACCGCCTACAGCACCAGCAGCCCGCATGGGTGTAATGGGTAAAGTCACCGCCTACAATACCAGCAGCCCGCATGGGCGTAATGGGTAAAGTCACCGCCTACAACACCAGCATCCCGCATGGGTGTAATGGGTAAAGTCATCGCCTACAACACCAGCATCCCGCATGGGTGTAATGGGTAAAGTCACCGCCTACAACACCAACATCCCGCATGGGTGTAATGGGTAAAGTCACCGCCTACAACACAAGCATCCCGCATGGGTGTAATGGGTAAAGTCACCGCCTACAGCACCAGCATCCCACATGGGTGTAATGGGTAAAGTCACCACCTACAATACCAGCATCCCACATGGTCGCAATGGGTAAAGTCACCGCCTACAACACCAGCATCCCGCATGGGTGTAATGGATAAAGTCACCGTCTACAACACCAGCATCCCGCATGGGTGTAATGGGTAAAGTCACTGCCTACAACACCAGCATCCCGCATGGGTGTAATGGGTAAAGTCACTGCCTACAAGACCAGCAGCCCGCATGGGTGCCAGTTTGAGTTCTAGTTGTACCACTGCCTTTCCAGCTGCTTGCTAATGTGCCTGGGAAAGCAGCGGAAGACACTCAAGTCTTTGGGTCCCATGCATCTCTCTCTCTAACTCTGCCCTTCAAATAAAATCTTTAAGAAAAAAAATTTTCCCCCAGGACAAATAATCAATTATAAAATAGGAGCACTTACAGATACATGTGTGTTTACTTTAAAGAGCTGCTATTGAAGATAAAAGATGAGACATGTTTTTATTTAAATTTGATAAAAAATTAATAGAATAATTCATAGACCTGGAAATCTTTTCACTGCAGCATTTCATTTAAATCTACATGTTGGCCCTGCTACTTAATAGTTGTGTGATCATGTAAAACTACCTCTCTGAACCTCAGTGCATTCATATGAAAAACAAGCTAATGATACCTAATCTATTACATTAATTTGAGAATATAGTATAGCATAATATAATATAATGCCTAATATAACAACACAGTATAACATATACTCAGGCACATACATCTTTACATGTACCTAAGACAGAGTCAATACTGAATTACCATGGTGGCTACTAGTATTGGCAGTTCACTATTCTACATCAAATCAAGATCTTGTACAAATTTCCTAACCACTCTGAGTCTATTGGCTCATGTGTTGAATGGACTCACAGACCACCCACTGGACAGTCAGGATGTTTAAATGACATGATTTATATACAAAGTCCAATGCTCAGCCCACAGGCTGAACATTAACATCTGATACGTTAATATTTGGTAAACCTGAGTGGAAAGAATACAGAATTGTTTGTACACTTTATGCAACATTTTTCTAAGTCTGTTATTTCAAAATGAAAAGCTTAAAAAAAAAGCTATAACCAGTTAGTCCATTCCCCACCACTGCCCAACATTTACACACTTTATATTTCTTGACTCTTTTCCTCCAGCTTTTTTTCACTAGTTCACAATATTGTCAAATAAAACCCAAGAGTGCTGAGGTCATCAGGCCCCTAAGCAAAAGGGACTCGGATATAATTACCCCAATACCAACGCCAGCTGAGACCTGACCTCACCTTGGGAGAAGGGCACCCAGTGGCGCTCTAAGAGTCAATCTCCTCCTCTGACATTTGCTAAATTTGCTTCCTAGGAAATGACCACTGTTAGCTAAGACACTTAGGGCTGGGAAGAAAGTCTGCTTATGTGAAAGGATCAATAGAGGCTTCCTCCCACTGCTACTCCTCCCAAAAAATGTTCTTCAGATTTAAAACACACTCAGGACTTCCCTAAAATTATGTTCCAGACAGCGGAACAGCACCACCTCCTACTTAGTCACTTCAGCAAGAAGAGGAGCATCAAACCTTTTTCTCATCCCCTCCACACCTCGCACCAAGCAGTCACCAAGCCCACTGCTACTAACAAGTTAAGCTCGTTTTTCTACCCTCTTCTATCTTCATGGCTGTACCAAGTTCAGGGCCAAATTCAGGTGATTTGAGCCCCTCTTGGTCCCCTAACTAGTATCCCTCCAACCAGATTCCTGAAGTCTACTGTTCATGCAAATGTCAGAAGGCCTCTCCCAGAACACAAATTCCATCGTGTCATTTTTCTTTTTCTTTTTTTTTAAAAGATTTATTTATTTATTTGAAAGTCAGAGTTACACACAGAGAGAAGGAGAGGAGGGGGGGGGAGGGAGAGAGAGAGAGAGAGAGAGAGAGAGAGAGAGAGAGAGAGAGAGAGAGAGAGAGAGGTCTTCCATCAACGGTCAGAGCTGTGCCAACCTGAAGCAGGAGCCAGGAGCTTCCTCCAGGTCTCCCACGTGGGTGCAGAGGCCCAAGGACTTGGGCCATCTTCTACTGCTTTCCCAGGCCATAGCAGAGAGCTGGACTGGAAGAGAGACAGCCGGGACTAGAACTGGTGCTCATATGGGATCCCGGCACTGCAGGCAGCAGCTCTACCCACTACACCACAGTGCTGGCCCCCATCATGTCACTTTTCCAGAAAACCCTCTGTGTCACTTTAACTCCCTCAAAGTTAAGGCTTGAGCAAGACCCTTGCAGTTCTGCACAACCTGCTATTCAACTTGCTGCTATCATCTCTTGCTGGCTCTTGCCTTCACACTGCACTCCAGCCGTGTGAATCAGGGCAAGCAGCACCTCTCAGAGCAGTCTCTCCTCAGCACCTCCAGAGAGAAGGACTGTGGGCCCTCCCGTGTTCCCTGTGCGCTGTAGACTCAAACACCTTGTGGTGTGAATTCTTGTTTATAGATCTGCGTTCTCCACTGGAGAGGAGGCCCACACGCCAACAAGGTCCACTTACCCAGACTGGAATCAGAGCTTTACACCTACTACCTACTTGATCCTCACAACAACTGCACATTATCTCCATGTTACAGATGAGGAGGCCGAGGCTGGGAGCAATTTATTAAATTTTCCAAACGGACAGAATAGTGGTCAGTCAAGGATTTGAATCCATGTGTGGCTGAAGGTCCCAAACACTTCATGACTAATTGCCTTGTCTCTATTTCCATCCCCAGAGCGTAGCATAGTACATGGCACTTCACATATGCTTGAAGAATATCAGGATTTTCACAGTGGACAACAGTTACTAGGAAAGTATTTTTCAATCTTTGAATTCAGCAGTATTTAACATATACCATGTCAAGCATCAAGACCGTGACAGATGTTAAAAGATGATACAATGCTTTCTGGTCTCTTTCAAACACCTGATTACACATGTCTGATCAGAGTCAATTCACATGAAGTAACAGGGGAAAGAGGAAAAAGCCCATCAGATGAGCTTTATGTACCCCATGTCACTCAACTCTTAGTGCTCAATGTGTTTCCCTGACAGATGGGAGAAGTACGGTACAGGGGTAAGAAGACAAGTGTTAGAACAGGACAGGATTTGAGATTCCAGTTTTATCTTTCCTAAACCTTAAACAGGTCAAGTGACCTCATCTAAAACTGGGTAGTAGCTACTTGCAAGATAATGTTAGAGATTAGATGTATCCAAGTGAACATGCCACTGTCCCCTTTTCTGACTCCAGTGATGCCAACAGCAACAGGGCAAATTCTTAAACGAGAAAAATCCTCTGTTCACAGGGAGATACTCTCTATGTCTCCAAATATTTCCAGGACCAAGTGATACATATATTCTTTCAACTTCAGTCATCATGTGGAAAAACGCATATGGAGCTCCAATCTAACACTGGAGATCTCTTGTTCAGATCTGGTCAAACACACTTGTAACTTGGTTGCTTCCACTGGCTGGTCAGAAATCAGTCAGCAGGCATGGAAAACTAATATAAAACAGTATCAATCTAAAAACACCAAGGCACTTTGTCAGGGAATCTTTCCATTATTCCAAGCAAACCGTGTTATAGCAGCATAGTCAAATCTTCACAATTAACAGTAGAACATCACACTCAAAGTCAGGAGTCCTGGACTTACCATCTGAAGAGTGACTTTGGACAAGTTCTCTAAGATTTAATATTTAATAAACAAATATTTATTGAGAGTCTGTGAAATCCCTGGTGTCACGAAATCTGTAGTCTAACATAAGAAGAAACACATCATATAATAAATGAAGGCGAGGTAGTAGTAAGTGATAGCATTAAGTCTAGGCTTCAGATCGGCTCAGCTCTAGCCACTGCAGCCAACTGGGGAGTGAACCAGCAGATAGAAGGCCTCTCTCTCCCTCTCTGCCTCTGCCTCTGTGATTCTGCCTTTCAAACAAATAAATAGATCTTTTTAAAAAATAAAATAAATGGGGCTGGCGCTGTGGCACAGTGGGTTAACGGCCTGGCCTGAAACACTGGCATCCCATATGGGAGCCAGGTTCTAGTCCATCTGTTCCTCTTGCGATCCAGCTCTCTGCTATGGCCTGGGAAAACAGTGGAAGATGGCCCAGGTCCTTGGGCCCCTGCACCCGCGTAGGAGTCCCAGAAGAAGCTCCTGGCCCATGCTTCCAATCGGCACAGCTCCGGCCATTGCGGCCAATTGGGCAGTGAACTATCGGATGGAAGACTTCTCTCTCTCTCTCTCTCCCTGCTTCTCCCTTCTCTGTGTAACTCTGACTTTCAAAAAAGTAAATAAATCTTTAAAAAACAAAATAAAATAAGAGCACCAAATTGGTATGCTTTTAAAAATCTCTTCTAGTTCTAGGAATCCATGATTTCATGGCTATTCAAGCATATATTATACAGATATGCACATATATTTTTAATACCAATTATTATACTGTATTTAGTTAAGCAAATCATGTCAGAGAGCCTTGTTCTGAAGTCATTTAAGGTGACAGTAAATTATTTGAAGGTGGGGTGAGCACTGGGGCACACTGGGTGAAGTTGCTGCTTACAATGTCTACAATCCACACAGCACTGCTGCTTTGAGTCTGGCTACTCTGCTTCCAGTCCAGCTTCCCACTAATGCACTTCGGAAGCAGCGGATGATGCCTCAAGCACTGGAGTCCCCAACACCCACAAAGGAGACCTGGAAGGAGCCCCTGGCTCCTGGCTTCTGCCTGACCCAGCCCCAGCTGTTTCAGTCATTTGGTGGAATGATCCAGCCCATGGAAGATCGATCTCTCTCTCCCTCTCTCTCTCTTTCAAATAAATAAACCTTTTAAAAAATATCTGTAAAAAACTAAATATAACTCTTCATACTGAAATTTTGTTATTGCTCTTTGAGTTCTGTCTGATATGAAAGTGCTTGTTTTTGTTAGTGTTTTGCCATATGAAGTCAAATCAATCTCTGATCAGACAGGTCAATTTGTCTTTGCATGCTTAAAAGTGGCCAACGTAGGGGTGGGCCTTGTGGTGCAGCAGGTGACTCCATTTGAGAAGTCTCTATTCCATACTGGAGTGCCAGTTTTATTCTGGATACTCTGCTTCGGATCAAACTTCCTGTTAATGAATGCACACTTGGAAATAACAGATGATGTCATGTGTGCTTGGGTTCCTGCCATCCACATGGGAGACCTGGCTGGAGTTCTGTTGTGTGCACGTTCTCTCTCTCTCTCTACCTTTCAGATAGATAAGAATAAACTTCTTTTAAAATAGGTAAAACAGCCAGTGCTCAATAGGCTAATCCTCCGCCTTGCGGCGCTGGCACACCAGGTTCTAGTCTTGTTCAGGGCACCGGATTCTGTCCCGGTTGCCCCTCTTCCAGGCCAGCTCTCTGCTGTGGCCCGGGAGTGCAGTGGAGGATGGCCCAAGTGCTTGGGCCCCGCACCCCATGGGAGACCAGGAGAAGCACCTGGCTCCGTGGCTTCGGATCAGTGCAGTGCGCTGGCCACAGCACGCCAGCAGCGGCGGCCATTGGAGGGTGAACCAACGGCAAAGGAAGACCTTTCTCTCTGTCTCTCTCTCTCTCTCACTGTCTACTCTGCCTGTCAAAAAAAAAAAAAAAAAAAAAAAACAAGAGTTGATCTTAGAGTATGGCTAAACATCTATATATGCAATCTATTAAAAGAACTTAATTCGGCAAAAAAAAAATAGGTAAAACAGAAGATTTTATAATGAGGTTGGAAGTTGTCTTACACTACTTCTTTCTGGTGATCATTTACAATCACAAACTCAGTGAAATTTTAAAAGGCAAACTATAAGCTTCATGTTGCTTTTACGTAAAATAGGAAAAAATTTTGAGGTGATGAGATATGGAATTTTTAAAAGGAAATATCAGTATTTTGACCCATAGTTTTCATGCACCAGTTAACTAGAAAATTACAAAAGCTGAGAAACACAGATAAACTATACATGGGGATTAACACAATACATTCATCCCTGATGGTCCCTATCCCCCCATTCCAAGCTGGAACACACTTCTAGAACAGAACCCAAAGCCGCTCAAACTGCTGAAAAATGAAGGTTCCTGAATATTTAATTATGTTAACCAATCATTAGAAAACTGGAAATTGTTGTCTCCCTGAGAACCAGTCGAGGTATCAGGTGCCAGAGACTGTGTTTAATTTTGCAGGAGGTGGCTGGTTTCCCAGCAACACACTGATTTGTGGGGCCACTACTTTGGGCACCTCAAGGATAATTAAATATTAAGTCCTTCTTTGATGGATGCAAATTCTACCTAAGAGGATTACCAGCCACAGTAAAAGCAGCAGTCCCACATTTTTGGGTTACTGAACATTGCAATATCATGATCTTATCTTTATTCTGTAAGAACCTGTCTCTATCCTTAACATTACTGACAGCAGCTCCAAGAATGAACAGAGATGGGGAGAAAGTAAGAGAGTACACACCCATACAGTCAACATCTGAGGATCCTCCAGGCGTTTGAGACATGGAGATGAAGAGTATAGTTTAATGTGTGTGGAAGAAATGGCAGATGAGGTAAGCAAACCATCCTCTTCCTCCCTTTGTTCAAAGTTCCATTTTACACACCAAGTAGCCAAGGCACACTGTTGAAGAATCTTCCCTAAGACTATAAAACTGCTGGAAAAAGAGTGGAGACACAGACACACACACACACACACACACACACACACACATTTATATATTAGGTGCCTGGATCTGTATAGAGATTTGTGGAAGGTAAGGCAAATTTTTGAGAAATAATAATTTAAGAGAAATTTAAACTATGGGCCATAGTTTATATTAATTACCATAATTAAGCCAGTTACCAAAGATTTAAGAAAATAGGTTATTAGCTCCCAAGAACAGAAAAATTTTTCACATATAAGGGGAAAGTACAGAGGAGAGACCATAAAAAAGGTGAGGTGGGCGGGGCCGGCGCTGTGGTGTAGCATGTAAAGCTGCCGCCTGCAGTGTTGGCATTCCATATGGGTGCCGGTTCGAAACCCAACTGCTCCACTTCCCATCCAGCTCTCTGCTATGGCCTAGGAAAGCAGCAGAAGATGGTCCAAGTGTTTGGGCCTCTGCACCTGTGTGGGAGGCCCGGAAGAAGCTTCTGACTCCTGGCTTTGGATCAGTGCAGCTCTGGCCATTGCGGCCATTTAAGGAGTGAACCAGCAGATGAAAGACATGTCTCTCTGCCTCTCCTTCTCTGTGTGTGTAACTCTTTCTTTTTTTTTTTTATAATGCTTTTAATTAAAGAATATAAATTTCCAAAATACAGCTTATAGATTACAATGGCTTCCCCCCCATAACTTCCCTCCCACCCGCAACCCTCCCCTTTCCCATTCCCTCTTCCCTTGAATTCACATCAAGATTCATTTTCAATTCTCTTTATATACAGAAGATCAGTTTAGTATATATTAACTAAAGATTTCAACAGTTTGCCCTCACATAGCAACACAAAGCGAAAAATACTGTTGGAGTACTAGTTATAGTATTAATTCACAATGTATAGCACATTAAGGACAGAGATCCTACATGATATATTTTTTTAAATTGATTAATTTTCTATGCAATTTCCAATTTAACACCAAGATTTTTTTCATTTTTAATTATCTTTATATACAGAAGATCAATTCAGTATATACTAAGTAAAGATTTCATCAGTTTGCACCCACACAGAAATACAAAGTGTAAAATACTGTTTCAGTACTAGTTATAGCACTACTTCACATTGGATAACACATTAGGGACAGATCCCACATGAGACGTAAGTACACAGTGACTCCTGATGTTGATTTAACAATTTGACACTCTTGTTTATGGCGTCAGGAATCTCCCTAGGCTATAGTCATGAGTTGCCAAGGCTATGGAAGCCTTTAGGGTTTGCCCACTTCGATCTTATTCCAACAGGGTCATAGTCAAAGTGGAAGTTCTCTCCTCCCTTCAGAGAAAGGTATCTCCTTCTTTGATGGCCCCGTTCTTTCCACTGGGATCTCACTCACAGAGATCTTTCATTTAGGTCTTCTTTTTTTTCTAGAGTGTTTTGGCTTTCCATGCCTAAAATACTCTCATGGACTCTTGAGCCAGATCTGAATGCCTTAAGGGCTGACTTTCAAATAAATAAATAAATCTTTAAAAAACAAGTGAGGGAGGCAGAAGTCTTAGCACTCATCCTATAGATTCTGAGAGACATCTTTTCTAGAGGGCCTGAACAAGTTTGCCCCAGCACAGGGGGAATATTGGTGAAAAGCAGAGCGACCTACAGACTCCAAAAATGAGAGAGAAGAATTGGCATTCACAGAAATCCTCTCAAGTCAATTTAGAAAAGTGCATGTAAAAGAATCTTAATAACAGAGGCTTAGTGGCCCTAGTTCCTGTTTTTGGAAAAAAAGCTTAAGCTACAACAAAATTAAAGTCTCAGAAATAACTGAAATCATACAAAAGTTACAGCTTGTTCTTTGAGTAACTGGAACTTTGAGAAAAGGTCAAGAAAATAGTGGTGATACCTATATTACTTATGAGGAGCTTGGCCCCAGATATCAGAGTGTATGTCACAGTGTTTCAAGACAACAGCTCTGATGGGTGTGCCCCCTCCTCCTGGCTTCCTCACAGTTGGGTAAAATTTTCAATTTTCATATCAGATCTGATATGGCATAAGGTGAGGCTTCAGCCAGAGCAACCGGCCTCATCACCCTGGCAGGCTCCAGCAATTCAGGCAGATGAAATCGAGCAAGACTGTAACTTGAAAGCTGGAGGTGGTGTCAGGAAAGATCAGGATGGTCCTAACTGTCCACTTGTTTCAGGCTGAGACCAGAACCAAAAGTTCCAGACGCAAACACCACGTGCCCTGGTGCAGGGTTCACCTCAGGGACGCCATGGAGACCTCCACGTTTGCTGAAAACAAGCACACCTGCAACGTCCAGTCTCTCATCCCTGGACACAGTAACATCCATCTCACTTGTGTTCCTGTGAGTGGCCTCCTGATGTAATTCAGACAAAGCATGAAGACTGAATGTGTGGGTAAGGCCCCAGAGACGGAACCTTTGGCAACAACACTAGAGGATCTTTGAGAAATCCATACTTTTTGCATCTTCTTTTCTTTAATTTGGAAGAATAAAAATAGTATTTATCTCTCTCACAGAGAAAAATAAGAACAGATATTCTGACATGAGTTCCCACATCTTCTTAAAATTTGAAATTAATTATTTAAAAGAATAGATTAGTCATTCATCAAAAGTAGTATTAAGAATATAAAAATACAGGCCGGCGCTGTGGCTCAATAGGCTATTCCTCTGCCTTGCAGTGACGGCACACTGGGTTCTAGTCCTGGTGGGGGCACCGGATTCTGTCCCGGTTGCCCCTCTTCCAGGCCAGCTCTCTGCTGTGGCCCGGGAGTGCAGTGGAGGATGGCCCAAGTGCTTGGGCCCTGCACCCCATGGGAGACCAGGAGAAGCACCTGGTTCCTTGGCTTCGGATCAGCGCGGTGCACCAGCTGCAGCGCAGCGGCCATTGGAGGGTGAACCAATGGTAAAGGAAGACCTTTCTCTCTGTCTCTCTCACTGTCCACTCTGCATGTCAAAAAAAAAAAAAAGAATATAAAAATACAAACAAATCTTTAAAATCAGAAGGCACACTGAGGGGCTAATGATGCCGGTATTCCATATGCGTGCTAGCTCAAGACCCAGCTGCTCCATTTCCAATCCAGCTCCGTGCTAATGAACCTGAGAAAGCAGCTGAATGTGGCCCAAGTCCTTGGGCCCCGTACCCATGTGGGAGACCCACAAGAAGCTCCGGGCTCCTAGGTTTGCCCTGGCTCAGCCCTGGCCACTGTAGCCATTTGGGGAGTGAACCAGACAATGGAAGACCTCTATCTCTCCCAGTCGCTCTCTTTGTAACTCTGCATTTGAAATAAATAAAAATAAATTACTAAAAAAAAAAAGGCACACTGAGTTGGGGGCAGATAGTCAGGAAACAGCCAGTGAGATAATCTAAGAGATCTTGGTTTCCAAGGTTCACTCTGAAGCACTTGCTTGAGGTGGATGGCTCCTACATCCTGTGTCATTACGACGCATCAATTTAGAATTTCAGCCTTCAATAGCCATCTGACTTTTTTGATATAGAAATCAGTACTCCCATTTACTGAATCAACAAGTATTTCTGAGTGTGTGCACAGCATACTTAGAGGGATTTAAAGAAGAACAGGGTTTTCAGGGTAATGGGTAGACAACAATTTAATAATAATAATAATAGAAAACTAAAGCTCAAAGATAAAGAATTCAACTTGCAATGGTTAGGGAAGCGAAGATGATTCCAGAGAGAAGAGACTGAGTGAGCCTTGCAGGAGAGAATGGAGACATTAAGATCTTTCATCTCTGCTCCATACTGTTCATCAAGGCACAGAGAAGGGAGGGCATTTTAGTGCAAAGACAGAGCATGGAAGAGATGAACCGGCTGAACTACACACTGCATTTCATTCACATCAGCTTTTCTCCTGAGAAGAGGTGAGCTCCCAGAATTAATGCACACTGAGCAATCCTCCCTGCTACAGGGAGAAACACAATGCACTCACGCTCAGTGGGGGGGGACACCTTCTACAACGCACATGCAAGGTGAAACACGGAGAGAATTTAAAAAAACCTTTGTTGTCAATGACTAAATGGCTATAAAGACAAATAAATGGGAAGCTGATGATTCACTTGAACATAATATTCACTACCCCAGAACTAATAATCCCTGACATCTAATACCTGTTAGAAGGTAAAACAGCCCCAGTCAGGCGCTCCCCTACCTGTCTCTGGGGCCACGCGGCTTTGAGAATGGCTTCTGTCCTGTAGAGCACGAGGAGTTTGCTGTCCTCCTCCGTCAAGTGAAATGACTGCCCGAAGATGTGCAGCACCTGGATGCGAGGCCGCACCGGCCAGGTGTCGTCAGCGCAGAAGGGGCGCAGCCACTCCAGCAGGTCCTCAGGTGAGACCAACTCCTCCCTGTAAGGCAAACCAAGGAGTGTTCTCAAATTACTTCAAAAAACATAAGAAAGGGGAATTCTTCCAGACTCATTCTGTGAGGCCAGCATTAGTTTGACACCAAAAGCAGACAAGAACACAACAAAAAGAAAGCTTCATCCCAGATGAATATATATCCAAAATTCTCCAGAAATTAGTATCAAATGGAATCCAATAGCAACGAAAAAGATTAGTCTCCAAGACCAAATGCTATTCAGCACAGTGCTGCAAGAATGGTTCAAACACATCAACAGAGTGGAGAACGAACACCGCATGGCCATCTCAGCACAGAACACGTGATAAAATTCCACACCGCTTCATGATAAAACCCTGAACAAAGCTGATATAGGAAACACACCTGGACATAATAAAGGTATTGTATAACAAGCTAACAGCTAACCTTATAATCACTCTGATCTGCAACAAGACAATGATGCTTTCATGGTCTTTATTCAACATAGTACTGCAAGTCTAGCCAGAGCAATTAGGTATGAGAAAGAAATAAAAAGTATACCAATCAGAAAGAAGTCAAATTGTCATTGTATGCAGATGATATGATCTTATAAATAGAAAATCTCAAAGACTCCATAGGAAGCTATCAGAATAAAAGAAGAAAAAAAACTCAAAGTTACTGGATATAAAGTCAATATGCAAAAACCAATAGCATTGTCCCATCTACACTAATAGCAAATTTCTGAAAACCAAGAAATCAATCTCATTTCCAGTAGCTACAAAACAAAATATCTAGGAATAAGCTTAACCAATGAGGTAAAAAGCTCTACAGTGAAAATTGTACACCATTGGTGAAAGGTGCTGAAGACAAGACACACACATGCCAAGACTTTCCAAGTACATGGACTGGAAGAACCAACATTGTTACAATGTCCATACTACCCAAAACGAAATACAGACTGAATGTAATCCGCATCAAAAAATATTGACACTTTTCACAAAATTCAACAAAAACATTACTAAAATTTGTCTGCAACCATAAAGACCACAAATAGCCAAAGAAATTTTGAGCAAAAAGAAAAAGTAGGAGGCATTTTACTACCTGGCTTAAGTCACACCATCTTTAGCCAACTGATCTCTGGCAAAGGTGCTAAGAACACACAACGGTAAAAGGACAGTGTTTTCCCTAAGTGGTGCTGGGGAAACTGGGTATTCACATGCAGAAGATAAAATTAGACCCTTCTTTTTCTTTTTTTTTTTTTTTTTTACAGGCAGCGTGGACAGTGAGACAGAGAGACAGAGAGAAAGGTCTTCCTTTTGCCGTTGGTTCACCCTCCAATGGCCGCCGCGGTCGGCGCGCTGCAGCCGGCGCACCGCGCTCGTCCGATGGCAGGAGCCAGGAGCCAGGTGCTTTTCCTGGTCTCCCCATGGGGTGCAGGGCCCAAGCACCTGGGCCATCCTCCACTGCACTCCTGGGCCACAGCAGAGGGCTGGCCTGGAAGAGGGGCAACCGGGACAGAATCCGGTGCCCCGACTGGGACTAGAACCCGGTGTGCCGGCGCCGCAAGGTGGAGGATTAGCCTGTTGAGCCACGGCGCCGGCCACAGACCCTTATTTTTCACCATGTACAAAACTCTACTTGAAATGGATTAAAAACCTATATAAAAGACCTGAAACTTTAAACTATTGCAAGAAAACATAGGGGAAACACTTCAGGACATTGGATTATCTGGAGCAGATCCCTACAACATCAGAAATAAAAGCAAAAATAGACAAATGGGATTTCATCAAACCACAGAGTTTCTGCACAGCAAAGGGAGTAATCAAGAGTGAAGAGGTAACCTACAGAATGGGAGAGAATATTCGGAAGCTACATTCTCACAAGGGCGTAATGAGAAGAATATAAAAGGATTTCATACAATTCAATATCAAAATACAAATTAATCCAATTTAAAAATGAGCAGTAGACTGAAACAGACATTTCTCAATGGAATTCATACAAATGGCCAATAGGTACAAGAAAAAATGTTCAGCATCACGAAACATCAGGGTAACACAAGGCAAAGCCACAATGAAATATCACTTCACTCCAGTTAGATCCGCTATTATCAAAAAGACAAAAGATAATAAACATTGGCAAGGACACAGAGATATGGGAACCCTTGCACTGTTGGTACAAATACAAAACAGCCATGAAGGAAAACTTTACGGAGGCTTCTGAAAAAACTAAAAATAGAAATAGAATTGCCATAAAATCAAGCAATCCCACTATAGGCACATATATCCTAAGAAAATGAAATCACAATATTGAAGAGACATCTGCACTTCAATGTTCATTGCAGCACTATTCTCAATAGCCAGGAAATAATAACAATCTATGTGTCCATCTACTTATGAATGAATAAATAAAATGCAGTATATACATGTAATATAATACTACTCAGTCATTAAATGATGAAATCTTGTTATCTGCAACAGCATAAATGGAACTGGAGGTCATTATGCTAAGTGAAGTAAGCCAAAACAGAAAGTCAAGTATCCAATGATCTCACTCATATCCAGAGTCTAAAAAAAAGGTAATCTTAGAGAAATTAAGGGTATAATAGGTGGTTACCACAGTCTTGGGAGGGAATAGCAAGGGAGCTGTGAGAAAAGTTTGACCAATGGGTACCAAGCTATAGCTAGATAGGAGTAAGAAGTTCTGGGGTTCTATTGCACAGCAGGGTGACAAGTGATAATATTAACATACTGTACATTTCTCTGTTAAAAAATAAATAGAAGATAAGATGTGGGATGTTTTCGCCATAAAGAAATGTAAAATATTTGAGAAGACAGATACATTTATCCTGGTTGGACAATACACAATGTATACATGTACCCAAAGAATCACACAGTGCCACATAGAAATATATCGTTAAACACACAAACACACACACACACACAAAATGAATGGAAACACCTTAGTCTTTTTACCCCCTTCCCCAAATTGAGTATGTTCATTGACTTAAATTCTTGGATTTTGGGGGGCCAGCGCTGTGGCACAGTGGGTTAATGCCCTTGCCTGAAGCACCAGTTCTAGTCCCGGCTGCTCCACTCCCTATCCAACTCTCTGCTATGGCCTGGGAAAGCAGCAAAAGATGGTCCAAGACCTTGGTCCCCTGCACCCACGTGGGAAACCGGAGGAAGCTCTGGCTTCTGGCTTCAGAGTGGCTCAGCTCCAGCCGTTGCAACCAACTGGGGAGTGAACCATCGGATGGAAGACCTCTCTCTCTCTCTCTCTCTCTCTCTGACTCTCCTCTCTCAGTGTAACTCTGACTTTCAAATAAATAAATATTCTTAAAAAATACTTGGATTTTGGATCTTTTTTCTTTAGTTGAAAAATATAGGTTTTTGAGGGTCTATAAAAATCATATTAGATATTTTAAAACTACATAAAATGAATATAATTTTAAACATCATATTAATATGAGTTCTTTCATCATATGGATAGAATATCAAATTTTATATTACTCTTAAATATAAATACTTGGTTTTTTATAGAACTGGGAAGTCTAAAGATTTAGAAAAAAGGGACTTTTGTATAAAAGTTTCTCTCTAGCATCAGAATCTCTTCTCCTCTAACCCCAGATGGATCATATAAGGAAAATAACTTTGAAGATCATCAAGGAATTACTATCAATGACTATTAAGGGGTTATCTACTCCCTCAACACCCTGAGGATCCATGTTAGAACACTGAATTATATGAATTTTGTTGTACCCAGATCCTTATAAGACTTTCAACAATATATCACCTATACTGAGTCCAAGACTAACCAACCTTAACACAGAATCTATGCCCTAAACAAAACTACAAGGCATTAAAAAAAAAACTTCTAAGAATTAAATTGTATAATGGCATTGAGTATGTCTGCTAGTATGCATTCTATTAAACTTGTGGAATGTTGAATTATGATAATTTATTTAGATAAATATATGTATATATTATTTATATTTGGTAACCTAGTAACTGATAAGTTTTTGTGGGCAACTGGGTTCAGCATTTCCTAAGTTTATGAAGTCATTTATTAGTTTAACCTACAAGTGCCCCTTTAAACATTGATCAGAATTGGGAAAACCAGGAGTGTAAAAAATGCCAGAGGTACTTTCTAGATTCCTACCTATTTATAAAATAAGTAGACAGTATGATGTAATGGAAATAACTTTTATAAAAACAGTCTAATAGAGTAAATCCTGGCCCCATCCTTGTCTAACAACCTTAAAGAAAAATCACAAGTGCTCTCATTCTCATTTTATGGTTAAGCTGACATGACAAAGATCCCATGAGTCTGTCTCCTGGAATTAGTGAAGCCAAGATAATGAATAAAAAGCTTCTAGTAGAGTATATGGCACAGGGAAACAGTAACCCTCACTTGTCATAAACACAATCATTGTTTTCAACGTCATCAAACACTACAGTCTGTGCTGAATACAGAGATACAAAATTATGTGATCTCTGTCTTCAAAGAATTAATAATACAACGAGACAGAAAAACTTCAAAAGTGACCATTATACAAGTTACTGATAGAACAGAAATTTGAACAATCATCTTGGAGGAAGAGTAAATAAAATCAGGGAAGGTTCCACAGAGGAGCAGCAGGAACAGAAAAGATTATCAGAATGTTGAAAACGGCAAGCTGGGAAAATATCATCCAGACAAGGAGTATCAAGAAAACCTAAGAACACAGAGCACTCAGGAAGAGCTTAAAGCACAGACGTGTGGGTGGTAAACTAGAGGAGGGGGCTACAGCAGGACGGGCTTTCTCACCTACAAGGAGATGGAGAGCAAGGCTAAAAAACGATGCCACTGACATTTCTGAAAGCTTACGCTCCACAGTGGTTGGGCCCAGATTCAGTTTCCAGTTCCTGACGGTACTACTTTGACCAAGAAGTCACTAACGGTTCTGAACCTCAGGACCCTTTTTTTGTAAAATGAAGAAGGATAACAACACCTTCCTCATGGAGTTGAGAAGCCAACAGAATCATAAAATAAATGTGAAGCATATAATTCAGTGTGCAGCACATAACTATTTAGATGAATGACAGCCAGCATCTTTTGTATCGAATTGGGAAGGACAAAGGACTTCCTGGGCAGTGGAACAGCAAAGCCTTGTTAGTGGCAAAAGACATGCCCAGGCTGCGGCGACTCAGGGCTTTAAGAGGGGTTAGAAGTTATCTCACTGTAATTCAGGGGGAAGAAGTCTGCAGTGTGTTTCTGGCTCTGACACCAGGCCAGTTTCACATAACATAAAACTGATTTTTGACAATTCCCACCCAAGTGCCAAGGGGGAGGTAAGTAGGATGAGGCAGAATGGCAGGAAGCTGCAGTCATGAACACCAGCTGGAAGCCGCAATACTGACCCAAAACCTGAATATGGTGACCAAGAATGAAAACATCAACCAACTTCTGAAGCCTTACTTGGTGCCATGAATTGTATCATTTCTTCATAATGATACTGTTATCATCTCCAATTTGTAGATGTGGAAACAATCATAGAGAAGTTTAAAAATGTGTCCACGGTGACACATTAAGCAATGAAGCCAATATTTAAACTTGGGCTGCTCGAGTGCCCTGTCTCTACAATGCTACTCACTCAAATTGGGACACTTTCCAGAACACTGTGACAACAAATTAAAATTATTGAGATAATGGTAAGATACAGAATGATTATTAAAATATTTTTCAAGTTAGAAACTGAGTTAGACTCCTTTAACATTAGAACTCACTGTGCTGCTAATAATATTTGACATTTTGGAGGAATATGCTTTAATTCCTGGCTGATAGTTCAGATACATAATAAAATTAGGAGAAAGCATTCCTCCAACAGAAGTGCTGTGTCCCAGAAGCATCATGTCCTCGATGAGCTTCACTGGGTATCCGTCTGATGACACAGCAAGGAAAGGCAGCGCTTCCGAAACAGGTGTCAAGGACACTGACACAGCTCTATCTCCTGAAGTTTTTATCTGGCAAATAATTTACATTTTGAATCCAACCTGAATTTTAAAATCTGTAGTCACCTCTCATGGTTCACCACACACACACACACACACACACACACCTGTGATAAAAGGTTAAGGAACACTAAATCCAAAGGGAAGAGTATGTAGATATTTATTATTTTTATCTTTACAATGTTTGTGTGGATTGGAAATTATTTGAGATAATTCATGGGTAAAAAATAACAATTATGATTTTTATAATGTAAAAAAAAATCAGAATAGGAAGAGGGAAAGTTATTCCATCTCTAAAATCTTTTACAAAGGCAAGGTAAAAATTTAATAAACCTAGGATGCAAAAAGAGAACATTATTTCAAAATATACACATTATAAAAAATTACACAAATGAGATAATCCTAAGATGGCTGCATAGGGAAGGGACATGCTGCTGTGACCAGGTGACAATAGCAGGAAAGCAGAGGGCGTGCCTTCCCAGGGGCAGCTGGAAAGCAGTTTGCAGTGGGAAGTCTACAGAAGGGATGAGGGACACAGTGAGGGAGCAGCGTGGAAGATGTGGATGTGCAGCAGTGAGCAGGAACACCACACGTGACCCCCACAGCTGCAGGCTGCAGGCCATACCAGCATCTGAGACCAAGGTGAGAGCAGGCTGCAGCAATCCATGCCACTGGCAATAGTGATGAGGGAGAGCCTAGAGGACCACCCTGCCTGGAGCCCCAGTGGGGAGCAGGGTACCGAAATAATCCAGCCAAAGAAAAGCACATTTTCTTCTCCTTATCACCCTACAACGACACTTGGCAACCAGGGGGCAGAAGACACCATTCTGACTCCAGTAGAGGCTACAGTGGCTCCCATGTGTGCCTGTCACCAGCAGATTTTACCAGCGGGAAAAATCCTCATTTCCCATTGACTTTGAGTCTAGCAGGGGAGACTGACAGGGGGCTGGGCACCCACATAGGAATGTGAGGTGTCCCCATCCTCCCAGCATATCACAGGTTCCGGGGCTCATACTGTGATGGCGGAGCACCCACAGGCAGCTGGCTCGCTCTGTGGATGGGGCAGGCTCACAGGGCACACGGGTTCCTCTGTACCCTACGACTGAGCAAGTCTTGCATGCTGTGACTGAGAATTCTGTGAATGTATGATATAGAGTAGGGTGCAGCAAATCCTCTGGGCAGTCTCTGTGTCTGGCACAGAGGCTCAGAGCTCCCTGACAGTCTGGGGTGGGTGACTGCAGTGGGATACTCACAACGAGGACTACACTGATACTTTGAATGGTTCATGCACCAGCATGCTGCACCCACTGTGAGCTAACCCCCGTCACTGATCACCTTGGAGGAAAGGAGGTGAGGGTGTGATCATATGCATAATAACATGCATGATCATAACCTCTCCCCTGCTGAAAAAAGAGGAGATCTACCAAGCTCAGCTTCGGTGTCATCCTGGATTCTCACCCCATCCTGGAGCACTGACCAGAGTTCCCTAGCTCCACCCAGCATACGCCACTGAGTATTCACTGGAACAGCAGATACTCCACCAAGACACAGAGTTCAAAGATAAAACCCATCAATATAAAAAGCAGTAAGTATTTCCACAAATGCCTAAAAATAAATACAGAAGTATAAGGAACAAGGACAAGGAAGACAGTATGACTCCCCCAAAAGAACAGAACAATAGACGAAGAGATTGATGAACTGTCAGACAAGGAATTCAAAAGAATGATCATAGAATTACTCAGAAGCAATGCGAAGAAAATACATGAATTAAAAAAAAAATTCAGGGGGCTGGCACTGTAGCAATGCCAGCATCCCATATAGGTGCCAGTTCAAGTTTTGTTTCAGCTGCTCCACTTTCAATCCAGCTCTCTGCTATGGCCTGGGAAAGCAGTGGAAGATGGCCCAAGTCCTTGGGCCCCTGCACCTGCATAGGAGACCTGGAAGAATCTCCTGGCTCCTGCCTTTGAATCAGCTCAGCTCCAGCCATTGTGGCCATCTGGGGAGTGAACCAGCGGATGAAGACCGATCTCTTTCTTTCTCTCTTTCTCTCTCTCTCTCTCTCTCTCTCTCTCTGCCTCTGCCTCTCTGTAACTCTGTCTTTCAAATAAATAAATATTTTTTTTTAATTTATTTTTTGACAGGCAGAGTGGACAGTGAGAGAGACAGAGAGAAAGGTCTTCCTTTGCCATTGGTTCATTCCCCCAAATGGCCGTTGCGGCCAGCGCACTGCACCCATCCGAAGCCAGAAGCCAGGTGCTTCCTCTGGTCTCCCATACGGGTGCAGGGCCCAAGCACTTGGGCCATCCTCCACTGTACTCTGGGCCACAGCAGAGAGCTGGCCTGGAAGAGGGGCAACCAGGACAGAATCCGGCGCCCTGACCAGGACAAGAACCCGGTGTGCCAGCACCACAGGTGGAGGATTAGCCTATTGAGCAGTGGTGCCAGCCATAAAACTTTTTTTTTTTTTTAAATCCATACATGACATGGATGAAAAATTTTCCCAAGAGACTGAGATTTTTGAAGAGATAACAAATCGAAATACTAGAAATGAAGAACTCAGTATGTCAAATAAAAGATACAGTGGAAAGCTTTAACAAGAGACGTGGTGAGGCAGAAGAGAGAATATCTGACCTACAAGACAAATCTTTGGAAATATCCCAGTCAGACAAAAAAAATAAAAGAATAAGAAATTAGAAAAATTAAAAATAGTGTTGGAGATTTTATGGGATACTATCAAACGATCCAGCATATGGATCTTAGGAATTCCTGAAGGTGTTCAAAGAAAGAATGATTAGAAGGCTTGTTCAGTGAAATAATTACAGAAAAATTCCCTAATTTAGATAAAGAAGGGGACATGCAAGTACAGAAGGCACACAGAGCTCCTAATAGACATGATCAGAAACAGATTCATCACAACACATTGTAGTCAAAAGTTCCACAGTAAAACATAAAGAAAAGATTGAAAAATGTGCATGAGAGAAACACCAGATTACTTTCAGAAGATCTGCAATTACACTAACAGCTGATTTCTCATCAGCAACCCTATAGGATAGAACAGAATGGAGAAAAATAATCCAATTCTTAAAAAGAAAAAAACTGTTAAACCAGAATACTGCATTCTGCAAAGCTCTTATTTATGAATGAAAGTGAAATAAAGATCTTCCATAACAAGCAAAAATTCAAAGAATTTCTCATCATTTGTCCAGCCATACAAATGAGGTTTAAGGATGTGCTACACACAGAAACACAGATAGTCATCATTACAAAAGAATGTGAAGGCAGAAAATCTCCTAATAAAAGTATAATGGAAATCCAAAGTAAACAATAGGAATACTTACGGAAAAATGACAGGGCCAAATCGTTACTTATCAATACTAACCTTAAATGTAAATGGCCCAAATTCTCCAATTAAAAGTTAGAGATGGAATGAATGGATTAAAAAACAAGACCCATTTATTTACTGCCTACAAGAAACACAACACACAAACAAAGATACTCGCAGACTGAAAGTGAAAGGATGGAAAAAGATATTCCATGTTAATGCAAAGTGACAATGAATGAGTGGGGGCCAGCACTGTGGTACAGTAAGCTAAGCCTCCACCTGTGGCGCCAGCATCCCACTCGGGCACCAGTTTGTATCCCATCTATTCCTCTTCTGATCCAGCTCTCTGCTTATTACCTGGGGAAGTAGCAGAAGACAACCCAAGTGCTTGGGCCCCTGCACCTAAGTGGGAGACCCTGACGAAGCTCCTGACTCCTAGCTTCAGATTGGCCCAGCTCTAGCCATTGCGGCCATTTGGGGAGTGAACTAGTGGATGGAAGACCTTTCTCTCTGTCTCTGCCTCTATCTTAACTGTGTCTCTCAAATAAATAAATAAAATCTTAAAAAAATAAACAAGCATGTGTAGTAATCCTAATATCAGACAAAATAGACTTTAAGAAAAATATTGTTAAAAGAGAAAAGAAGAGTATTATGTAATGATTAAGAGATCAATTCAATAGGAAGATGTGACTATAATAATGTATATGCACCCAATGCCAGAGCACCTGGCTATTTAAAACAAATCTTCAGTGAAATGACGAGCTGGTTTTCTGAAAAAATTGATATACACCATTGTCCTAACTAGCCAGAAAAAAAAAGACGGAGAAGAACCAAATTCAAAAAATCAGAGATGGAAAAGGAAACATAACAATGTATACCACAAAAATAAGTGTAATCATCAGGAATTACTACAAACAGCTATATGCCAACAAACAGGAAAGTCTAGAAGAAATGGAGATTCCTGGACATATACAATCTATCAAAATAGAATCATGAAGACACAGAAAAGCTAAACAGATCAATAACCAGGATTAAATCAGTAATAAAATTTTCCCAACAGAGAAAAGCCCAAGGCCAGATGGCTTCACTAGTGAATTTTACCATATAATTAAAGAACTAATGCCAATTCTTTTCAATCTATTCAAAACAACTGAAGGGAAGGAATACTCCCAAACTCCTTTTATGAGGCTATATCACCTTAATTCCAACACTAGAAAAACATAAAAGAAAGAAAGAGAATTATAGACCTATATCACTGATGAACAATAATGCAAAAAATTTCAACAAAATACTAGCTAATCAAATCTAACAACACATCAAAAAGGTCATTCACCAAGATCAAGTAGATGTATCCTTGGTATGCAGGAATGGTCCCACATACACAAATCAATAAATGTGACACATCACACTAACAAAATGAATAGAAATCATATGATTATCTCAATAAACGCAGAGAAAGCATTTGATAAAATACAACATCCATTCATAATAAAACTTTGGGTATAGGAGGACTTTTCCTCAACACAATCAAGGCAATGTAAAACAAACCCAAAGCCAGCATTACACTGAATGAGGAAAAGTTGGAAGCATTTCCACCAAGATCCAAAACCAGACAAGGATGCTCACTCTCACCGCTGTTATTCAGTACAGAGGTAGATGTTTTAGACAAAGCCAATAGGCAAGAAAAAGTCTCAAAGGCATACAAAGTAAATGAGGAATTGAAATTACCCCTGTTTGCAAATGACATGATTCTATATTTGGGGAACCAAAAAACTCCACTAAAAAACTGCTAAAACTCAGAAAACAGTTTGGTAAAATGGCAGGATTGTCTTTGTATCCACTGACAATGCCATGGCTGAGAAAGAATTTCTAAGATCAATCAAATTCACAATAGCTACAGAAAAATTAAATACCTTGGAATAAATTTAACTAAGGATGACAAATATCTCTATGATGAAAATTATAAAAATTAAATAAAGAAATAGAAAACATAAAAAAGGAAAAATATTCCATGTTTATGGATTGGAAGAATTAATATCATCAAAATGTCCATACTTCCTAAAGCAATTTACAGATTCAGTGTGATACCAATCAAAGTATCAAAGTCATTCTTCTAAGCATCACAATACCAGATTTCAGGATGCTACAGGGCAGTTATAATCAAAACAGCCTGATACAGGAACAACAGATGGATAGACCAATGGAACAGAATAGAAACACTGGAAATCAATCCAAACATCTACAACCAACTTATATTTGACCAAGGAGCTAAAACCAATCCCTGAGACAAGGACAGTCTCTTCAATAAACGGTGCTGAGAAAATTGAATCTCTGCTTGTAAAAGTATGAAACAAGACCTCTACCTTACCCTTTATACGAAAATCAATTTAAAATAGGTCAAATACTTAAATCTACAATCTGATGCCATGAAATTATTAGAGAACATTGGGGAAACTCTGCAAGACACTCGCATAGGCAAAGACTTCTTTGATAATACCCCAGAAACACAGGCAATAAAAGCAAAAATAGACAAGTGGGTTACATCAAACTAAGAAGCTTCTATACTGCCATGGAAACATCCAGCAAGCTCAAGAGGAAACTAACAGAATGGGAAAAACTATTAAAAACTATGAAACTAATAAAAGATTAATATCCAGAATCTATCAAGAGCTCAAGAAATTCAACAATATGCAATCCAGTTAAGAAATGGGCAAGGACTTGAACAACTATTTTTCAAAAAAGGAAGTTCAAAATGACAACAGACACATGAACAAATACTCAGGATCACTAGCCAGAGAAACGGAAATCAAAACCAAAATGAGGTTTCACTGCACCCCCATTAGAATGGCTCTTGGGGCCAGTGCTGTAGCACAGCAGGTAAAGCTGCCATCTGCAGTGCCGGCAACCCATATGGGTGCTGGTTCAAGTCCTGGCTGCTCTACTTCCGATCCAGCTCTCTGCTATGGCCTGGGAAAGCAGTAGAAGATGCCCCAGGTTCTTGGGCCCCTGTACCCATGTGGGAGACCTGGAAGAAGCTCCTGGCGTCGGATCAGCACAGCTCCCGCCATTGCGGCCAATTGAGGAGCGAACTAGCGGGTGGAAGACCTCCTTCTCTCTCTCTCTCTCTCTCTCTCTCTCTCTCTCTCTCTTCCTTTCCTTCTCTCTCTGTGTAACTCCGACTTTCAGATTAATAAATAAATCTTAAAAAAAAAAAAGAATGGCTCTCATACAGAAACCAATATACAATACATACTGGTGAGGATGTGAGGGAAAAGGCACCCTAATCCACAGTTGGTGGGAACATCAACTAGTACAGCCATTGTGGAAGACAGAATGGAATTCCTTAGAAATATGAAAATAGTTCTACCATATGATCCGGGCACCTCACTCCTGGGAATTTGCCTAAACAAAATGCAATTATCATATAAAAGAGTTATTGATACTCTCATGTTTACTGCAGCTCAATTCACAATAGCTAAGATATGGAATCAACCCAGATGCCCATCAACCAATGACTAGATAAAGAAAATGTGATATATATATATATACACACATTATGGAATACTATTCAGCCATAAACAAAAATGAAATCCTGTCTTTTGGAACAAAGTGGATGCAACTGGAAACCATTATACTTAGTGAAATCAGCTGGTCCCAAAAGACAACCATCATATGTTTTCACCAATCTGTGATAACTAATAGAGTACCAAAAAACATGCAATATATATGAAAAACATGACTTTGGAGATTCAATGATTGTGTACAATCCTTGTCTATACTGTTGGGGAATAGTGGGTTTTTTTTTTCTCTTCTTACTCTTTGTTGGATTCTTTGCTTATTGTAAAGTTAATCTTATGAATATAAAATAAAATAAACTGAAAGTAGATCATTATAGAAATTAGAGAAAAAAATGGGAAGGGGAAAAGGGGAAGAGTGAGAGTGTGGGCAGGAGAAAGGGTATGGTAGGAAGTATCACAATGCTCCTAAATCTGTATATATGAAATATATGAAATGTGTTCACACTAAGAAAAATAAAAAATTATACAAATGCTTAATAAAAGTTATAAAATAGATCAAAAGAAGAAATCTCTATTGTTTCACTACAGACACGGAGGCAATGGTGTCCCCTTTTTCTCAGCAACGAACAGGGAGTATTATACTGCACAGGGTAATTAAGTAAAATTAACTAATAAAGGAAACCCCCCCCACACTCACATAATCAGTTTTAGCCAAATTAGCACTAATAACAGAAAAGAACAGCAGCAACAACAGTGCCAAAAAAACATGTTAGTGAAGTGACTAACCTGAGATTTTATTCTGGGGTTGGGCATAGTGCTCACCTAGAAGTCCCTGGTATGCATGGGTAAATGAGAGGACATTAAGAAAAGTATAAAGGAATGGAATGGAGATGACAACACACAAAGGCCATTACTGAATCAAAGCATAATGACAGATTTTGGGAATATAAAAAAGCTAAGTTTTGCTAAAAGTTTTTTTTTTTTTTAAATTTATTTGACAGAGTTAGTGAGAGAGAGAGAGACAGAAAGGCCTTCCTTCCATTGGTTCACCCCCAAACCGGCAGCTAACGGCCGGCGTCTATATGGGATGTCAGCGCTGCAGGCGGAGAATTAACCAAGTGAGCCACAGCACCAGCCCTAAAAGAGTTTTCAGGCTGGCACCGCGGCTCACTTGGCTAATCCTCCGCCTGCGGTGCTGGCACCCCAGGTTCTAGTCCCGGTTGGGGCACCAGGTACTAGTCCAGGTTGCTCTTCTTCCAGGCCAGCTCTCTGCTGTGGCCTGGGAGTGCAGTGGAGGATGGCCCAAGTGCTTGGGCCCTGCACCCACATTGGAGACCAAGAGGAAGCACCTGACTCCTGGCTTCGGATGGGTGCAGTGCGCCGGCCATGGCGGCCATTTGGGAGGTGAACCAACGGAAAAGGAAGACCTTTCTGTCTCTCTCTTACTGTCTAACTCTGCCTGTCAAAAAAAAAAAAAAAGAGTTTTCAAATTCAGCATGGTATATATAAACATCAAGATAACCCAATCTTAAATTTTAAAAGTGAAGCACATTAAAAGAAACAGTAAGCTTGAAAAGCATTTTATAAATCATAAGGCCCTAACCAAAATAAACTCATTGTCATTTATCTGAGAATGGAAAGACTGCATTGAAACAAGAAAATTTCAGACCTCTGAGGTTTCTTATTAAATATAAATGTCAGAATTTTAATGCTTGAGAGGAAGAGGGTACCTTGTCCAATCTTTTTTACTAAAGGTAAACTAGTGATCAAAATTTGGTTGGGGTTGGCTTGAATAGTATATGTCGATGTTTTGAATTGAGACATTTCCCCCGCATTTCACATACATAGAATTAGGAATTTCCAGCTCCTGTCTTAAACATTGGATGAAATGGATACAGTGGCAACAACAGGTTGGGGCCAAGGCATTATCTCCCTGCTTTAAAGGAGGCCAGGGGAGCTTACTAGGTCCTTGGGCTCCACCATTGCCTTCCTCCTTTGAAGCCTAGTGTATGCAGTTCATTTCCCTAACTTGCCTCACAACAGGATGAGCCTGTGAGCTGTGATCTCTATGATGCCAGAGAAGGAAGGGAGAGACAGATGAGGGCCAAGCAAATGCAAGTGGGCCAACAGTGAGGAACACAAACACTCAAGCTCCATACTCCATGTAGGCCTGCTGTTTTAGTGCACTGATTCGCACATTAGGCCCACTTTCCTACCACTATAATGCTAGGCGAGGTGATGTTTCCCAAGAGATCGTGTTCTATTTATCAGCTCCCAGGAAACAAGTGGGACAGCTGGCAAGGAGTAACAGAGAACTGTAGATAAATGAACACAAATTGTATGAGCGGCACTGCAGTAACACAGAAAAGTGTGACTTAAAAATAATCATAATCAAGTTATATTAATAGAAAAATCCTTAGAGAGGTAATACTTTTGGTGTGCACACAAATCCAACCTCATTTTGATAAGTACCAATCACCTGTCTATGGCTGCTTTGAAACACATACTATAACCAAAAGCTTGGCCCCTGTCCTGGTGCAAAATCAAAATAATGAATAGAAGGTGTCAGGGTAAACAGATAGTTCTATCTATCAATAGATGAGGGGGTAGCAGACTTTGAGTCTCAATACTAACCTTGCTGTTGTACAGCAGAAATGGCTGTTGGATAGTTACAATGACCTGATGTCATCCATGAAACACGGCCATGGTGGAGTGGCTCCACCATCCTGGTTTGTGACTGTGGCTTTCAGGAGAGCTCAATATTACAGAACATAATGCTTGCGTGCCATGGATGCTAAGAGAATATCAGATAATATATGCAGCCTCACACAGCAGGAAGAACAGAAGAAATCTGATTCAATTTGTACTAGTAGGATCTTCTTCCTCCCTCTCTCCCTCCTTCGTTCATTCCTGGTCTTTTGTGTGCTTTAAAAATAACATGAAATTCTTAAGTAATCCCAAAATGTTCAATGTACCTGAGTTGTCTGACACTGTCCAATATATACAAAGCTTTAGAACAGCTGGCATGGACACTGTAGTTGAGAAACAATTTAAACAAACAAAGCTCCCAATAGTTTTGAAGAGAGTCTCTTCTTTTTTTGAATATTGCAGAAAGGCGCTCTTCACTAACTGTCTGTTCTCTAGTGGATTTAATTCCATATGCTCTTTGTAGAATCACTAAACACAGGTTCACACTGGTGAGTCATTCCATTAGGACATTTTTTTTTTCAAGGAATATGAAAGCAGGTAGCAGGAGGAGAAGGCAAGGGCAGAACAGAAGCAGGTGGACGAGACCAGAAAGCGGAGCACTGTAATGATGTAAGACTATGCCATTTTAAGTCCAGTCCAAGGAGCTGATTAGAACTGCAGAATGTCAGGCCCCACCCAGATGTATTCAATCAATGTCTGCTCTAGTAAGATCCCCAGAAAACTCCTATGCACAGTGCAGTGTGAGAAGCACCACCTTACGCTTCATGGCTGGCCCTTATCACAGGGTGCACTTACCGGGTGACCATGGACAAGTCACAGAACCTCTTTGAGCTTCATTTCTTAAGCTATAAGATGCAGATGATAATTTTTCTATGATAAAATTTTTTTCAGCGTGAAGTGAGTTACTGAATAGAACTGTCCACAGCTGTGGCATAGACCAAGAGGTATTCTTTAGGTGTTTTTGTTGTTTTATTAAATATGTGATCGTATGATTTTCTTAATTCTAGGCTTAACAGATAAATTATTTTAGAACACTAGTATGTTAGCTATTGAATTTACAACAACCTTAGTTTTTTTTTTAACAAAATTTTCATTATTTATTTTCACTGTACCTGGCAGAGACAGAGACACAGAGAGATCTTCCATGCACAGGTTCATTTTACAAATGCCTGCCACAGCCTAGCCCTCAGCAGCCACAGCTGGGCCAAGGTGAAGCCAGGAGTCTAGAATTTAACCTCCTGAACCAAACAACTTGTCCCAACCCTAGTTTTCTCAAGTAAACTAATAAACTAACTCTTAAAACAAGTCAGAAATTCATTACATTTTATATTATTGATTATATTTTATGATTTCTTACCATATATATGAGGTTACACACATACATAAATAATGGGAGAACACATACTTAGACATTGCATAGTTAATTATCTTGTCCTATCTTTTAAAAAGATTTTATTTATTTATTTTAATTTTATTTGAAAATCAGAGAATGACAGTGAGAGTTAGAGTGACTGTGAGAAACAGAGAGACCTTCCATCCGCTGGTTCACTCCCCAAATGCCCACATCAGTCAGGGTTGGGCTGAGCCAAAGTCCTGGAACTCTGGGTCTCACCATAATAGTCAGGGACCCATCGACATCATCCATTACTTGCTGCCTCCCAGAGTGTGCATGAGCAAAACGTTGAGTAAGAAGCAGAGGAGTCACACCTAGAGACGTGAGTAGGTGACCCAAGTATCAATTTAATCACTGTGCCAAATGCCCATCCTCATCCTGTCTTTAGTTGTAGATATTACATAAGATTTTTACATAATTTCATACCCTTGGAATACCGAAAGCCAAAGTCTATAGGCAAGAACGTCATTAAGCTGAAAAGGAAAGTCGTTCTTGTGGAGGGAGGAACTCTCCACTGGTGAGCTGTCTGAGTGTTCACATTATGTGTAGTTCAATATTAGCACAGAGAAAAGGAGAAGGAAAAAGAGCTTGCTGGGTGAGGTAGGAGCTGATGTTACAAAGTAAATGATATCTGGACCAATATAAAAAATGAAAAGAAGACATGCTGATAATGACACAAATAAAACATCTAAAAATTAGCTACAAAACCAAATACTTGGTGGTGGTAATGACCACACACATTCCACGTCTTACTTGATATGCAGTCTCCCTGCCAGGAATACTGCGGGATGGATACTGTGAGATGGTGTAAACATCACTTTGGAGAATGTCAATGCACCTGTGTCTGTGAGAGCTGATCACCCATCTGAGCAAAGGTTACGTACCACGGAAACAGATGCTGTGCAGTATTAGGGTGTTATGCGACTGGGACTGAGAAGGCTGGGTGTGGTCAACAAGAGACACTGAAGGCCTGGCACAGACTCCTAGGGGTTAGGCAGCTGGGTCAGGCCAAGTAATGTATGAGCTGAGAGCATTATTTCCAAAGAGCTAGAATCTCCACATCAGATGCAAGACCTTCCTTGAAACTAGCTGGAAAACAAACAAGCTCCACAGTAGATCCCACCAGGCACTTTATTGGGAAGGAAAATCCAACCAGAGAGCCCCAGGTTTAACTGCATAGATTCAAAAACTACTTGCTGGGAATAAAAGTTAGGACTTTGTCTTCTTTTTATTTTTTAAACAAAGAAAAAAATAAATGCTCACTTAAGTTTTTTGGTTGCCTTTGTTATATTGTGTCTCTAGAATAAAAAATAGAAACATACTTTTCTCTATTTCTTAGTCTTTCGCTTCAAAGTTTAAAACTACAGTCTGTATTCAACAGAACCATGTTGTATTGTTAGATTATTTTGGTAGAAAACCACTGACGAAACACTGTTTTTAATCTTTTTGAGATGCAGCCAGTGGGGAAAACCGAGGGGTCCCGGGGACAGGGGCCAATGGCAGGACAAGTTAAATCAGCCAGTCAGCCTTGCCTCAGGAGTCTGCCCTGTGGCTAGCAGCTTCCCGGGAGCTGCAAGATGGGAACTGACAGGCCAGGTTTGGAATGGCAGCAGCCATACACACCTTCCAGGAGGAGCCTAAGGATTTCCCAGGCAGTCGCTCTGCCTGCCATGCTCTCTGCTATACCTGCAGTGCTCAGCTGGTTCCCTCCTTTCTAACACACCTGAACGAAAATTCTCTCTACCAATGGTATAAGAGATGCATATCTTTCAAGGGTTATAAAGTATGGACATTTCTGGAGTATATAGAGCCTGTAACACTCTGAGCCCTCACATACAGCATATTGAACTTAAAGCTTTTCAAGGAAAGCAAGGTTGAACTCAAGGTTTCTCCTAGAACTTATGGGGCTAGCACCAAGCAGGGAAAATTGTGTCTCCAGAGGTAAAGCCACTCCTTAGCTATACAGAAAGACCTCAGTCGTTCTTCTGCAAACAAGTGTTGTTTAATCTTGGAATCCTCATAAATATGGATATTAACGGCAATCTAAGGGGTTGGCATTGTGGTGCAGTGGGTTAAGCCATCATGTACAACAAGGAATAACATATCAGAGCGGCTGGTTCGAGTACCATCTGCTCGTCTTCCTATCCAGCTCCATGCTAATGCATCTAGGAAAGCAGCAGATGACAGCCCAAGTGCATGGGCCCCTGCCACCTCAACAGAGTTCTGGGTTACTGGCTGACCTGGCCAGAGCCTGGGCTGGTATGGCCATTTGGGGAGTAAACCAGTGGATGGAGGATCTTTCTGTTTCTGTCTCTCCCCAACTCTCTCTGTCACTCTGCCTTTAGAATACATAAGTAAATAAATCTCTCTTTTTTGTTTGTTTTTAAAATAATCTAGACCCGGAGGAAAGCCTTTAGATGAAGACACTGCTCTCATCTTACCCATTGTCCACACTGGCATGGACTGCAGCAACAACACCTTCCAGAACTTGGAGAGGGTCCCTGGGCCCACCAAGGTCAGCACTGCCACCACTGGGGGAAAAATATGAGAAAAACGAATTCAAAGGAGGAGCATCTGGGCCTCAAAAACATGCATGCCATTTACAATGCAATGAAGCCAGCGGCTTCCGGCACAGTACACTGTCTGTTCATGGTCCTTCGTGTTCTAAGATCTCCAAGCCCTGTACTAGGAGTTAAGGATATGAAAATGAAACATTCTTGCTTTCCTATCAAGACAATCCAAAAATCTACTTGGATTCTGTCATTCTAAAATTGTTCATTGAAAGCTAAAGATATGAACTATATTAAACAATGAATATATAAAAATGATCAAAATAATTTATTTACAACAAACAGTATTTACTCACTAGGTACAGGCACTGCCAAGTGTTTGACAATTCTGCCATTTAATATCCCCACAGCTCATAAGAAAGTACTTATTTTGCCCATTCTATAGATGTGTATGCCTGGAACACTAGTGAATTCTGAAATTACAACACAGGCAAAAACGTTTTACATGAGTTTTCTGAATGATTAAATGACTTAAATCAACAACTGGATCTGGTTACTTCCACGTCTGTCATTTTGTGCCTGCTAAATCTACTAACATCCTAAAAGGCAAATAATATAGATATCAACAGTTATTCCTTTGAATCTAAAAAAGAGGTCATGAACTCCTCATGCGCCTTTATCTAACTACCGTGAAAGACTCAGTTCACACTTGTTGAATGTCATCTGTCTGCCCAGTGTACCATTTATCAGATCAGAACCAAATCTCTAGTAGTGGAAACCAAGGAATAGACTTGTAACTATAAAAACATCACAGATTATATTTTCATTATTAATGCAAGCATGCAATTTTTAGGAAATAAAGTCATCAAGACAATTTTTCAAAATGCTAGTTTTTGTGAGCTTCATCTAAAGCTTAAGAATTAGTAAAAAAAAAACAAAACTATAAGCCAATAAACACAAAATATAGCAAACAGATATCTGGGATCATCTGAAAGAGTAGAGTGGCACTTCAAACCAACAACAAAAAATCATAATCAGCTAATAATAAAACTTTATAAATTTGGCATTTGTTCTTTCTAAAAATTGCTATCATATTTTATGTCTCTCCCAATATGTAAAATTACCAGATACCTCAGAGCATTAAGGTGACAACTGGATGAGGCTGGGGTAATTAAACTGATAAAGGCTCATTTGATTTCAGTTCAGCTGCAGAAAACTGACACACACTTAATCAAAAAGTTCCTCAAGAGCAATACAGAATTACAAAGAATGCTTAAAAGGAGAATAAATTAAACACAACTAAATCTTTTAGCCTAATTGCATTATTCACAGAAAGCAACTGATGCCTCATTATTGTCCTTCTTTCACTTCTCCTTCTCTTCTAATCCTCTCAGATGCCTTCCTACACCAAGGCGACAGCGTGTCAGCATAAGGCCAGAGTTCTCAATTGTCGCGCTTCTGTGATTAACTGCAGGTAAATAATGTCCCAAGACACTTAGCTTGTGTCTAACGGCTCCAGCGTATGATTAACCTTGCCTTCTGTACTTCAAAAGAAGCTCCTGGGACCACTCCCACTGCTACCCACAAAGGAAATTAGAAAAGGCAAGATCTAAGAAACCAATGGAAGTCACAGGGCAGTGTGGCACTTAGCTACCTGCTTCATGTGCCATTCTGTGTTGACCATATATATTTCAAGAATAATCTAGGGAATAGAAAGTAGACCACCAGAAGTTCGCTTCTCAACATGTCCCACGTTAATACTAATACCAATGACAAACATTATCGGGATCTCCATCCTCAATATATTTTAAGACTTCAGACTTTCAGAACGCTGAACCTTAGGCAGGGCTTTGGCAGGTACTATCACAGCAGAAGTATCACTTCGGCTTTCCTCTCGGGCTGATAGCTTACCTCAAGGCAGATATTATTTTCATGACTGCACTCTTCACTACATCCTTGGGTGAGATGTCAAGAGGGCCAACAGCCACCTCCAGAAGCTGCTGAACCATTTTCAGAGGCTGACCGTCTAAGCACATGGTCACGGCTTGATCATGAATTTTCCCTTTTTCTGATCGGGATAGATCATATTGGCTACTATACTTCTGCAGTGTCTCCTGCAAAGACATCGTAACGTCACCTAAGCATTACACAGAAAGTAAGTATGTCTACACGTACACAGTGAAACACATTGAGAAGATCCTCAAACCAGATACTGAAGGCACTGCTTGGTCATTAAGAGCAGCTCAAAGCCAAGCAGGCTTAAGGGCAAACCTTGCTTTATCATTTATTACTGAGAGGGCCTTTGTGATCCCAAATTCCAGCATCTGCAAAAATGAAGAGGAAAACCACAGTCTTGCAAACAGAGGGCACTGCCAATGTTAACACACAGGCCAGTACCTTAGAACAGTGTCAGGCAGAGAGCAATGCTTAGTAGGCATGAGTTTCATGATTATCATTATAGCATTACAACCACCTAATAATCTGCTGAGCATCAGCCTTATAATCTCAGGTGTTACACATATGGTTGTCTAACTTAATACTTACAATAATCATGCAAGAACTTTTAATTAGCTCCATGTTATCAAAAAGGAAACTGAAGAGCAAAGATATTAAAGAACATGCCCAAAGTCACACGGCTAGTAATTAACAGAGCTCGGATTAGAATTCAATTGTCTATGGGCTCCCTTTGTGCCACTCTGCCTGCCTCCCTTCAAAAATAGCTGTGAAAATGAATTGCAACAAATAGTCTAAGGATCAGGACTGACACTACTGTTTCCAAGCGTGCCAACTATGATCACTCAGCGAAAAGAACACTTCCAGTTATTTAGTTTCCCTAGGAATCTTGAGCATACAGTGTGTCTTTCAAAATAACCCTGTGAAAACCTGAACCTGGACTGCATATCTGATGACACTGAAGAACTGCTGTCAATGTTTTGGTTGTAGTGTGTTACAGTGGTTAGGTTTCAATGAAAGTATTTATGGATAAAATAAGATGACTGGTGTGTGTTTTTAAAAATCTAAAGGACAGAGGGGAGGGTAGATGGGGGTATGCATGCAGTAAGATTGGTCACATTTCGATGACTGCTAAGCTGTACGTTCAGTACGTAAGGTCTCTTACCATTCTCCCCACTGTGAAATTTCTTCCATTTTAGAAAATCTGTGAGTTGGCTGGGTAATTTCTAGTATCCTCACCCAGGAGAAGAGGGAACCAAGGCTCCACAGGATAAAGATCTTTGACTCGGATTACACTAACATTTATGGGGGCGGGGTTTGTCTTTCACTGTATAAATTATATAAGGTTATTTCTAGACGTTTCTTAGAAAGGTGCCTTAGTACAAACTGATTAATGGCCAATTTAGTAAAAAAGAGTCTTCGATTATAGACCATCCATGGAAAGCAGCACAGCACTCACAGGCAGCTGTGTGGCACCTTTAGATCATGGCCCTGGTGACAGATGTCTGTATCAGTAACCTCCTTGCATCCACATTTACTATTCCAACTGCTAAAAAGCATCACTCGTTCCAAGGAGAGCAATGCTAATCCTCTGGATTTTAAGACAGTATCTTTGATTTTAAATATAAGCAAGTATCTTAAAAGTTTTATACTAGTGGCCGGCGCCGTGGCTCAACAGGCTAATCCTCCGCCTTGCGGCGCCGGCACACCGGGTTCTAGTCCCGGTTGGGGCGCCGGATTCTGTCCCGGTTGCCCCTCTTCCAGGCCAGCCCTCTGCTGTGGCCCAGGAGTGCAGTGGAGGATGGCCCAAGTGCTTGGGCCCTGCACCCCATGGGAGACCAGGAAAAGCACCTAGCACCTGGCTCCTGCCATCGGATGAGCGCGGTGCGCCGGCCGCAGCGCGCCATCCGCGGCAGCCATTGGAGGGTGAACCAACGGCAAAGGAAGACCTTTCTCTCTGTCTCTCTCTCACTGTCCACTCTGCCTGTCAAAAAAAAAAAAAAAAAGTTTTATACTAGTAAGTATAAACCACTTGTACTTGAAGACTCAAATAGTAGGTTAGTTCTTGTAATTATGGGCTGTGGTACTATGAATGTCAGCGTAGGATCAAGACTGGGAAAGCCAGTTCGTTCTCTGCAAAGGCTTTTTTCTGCTCATACCACTGTTTAGTGTTCTTCACGTGACAGGCTAACAGACACTGAAAAAGATAAAATGAAATACAACTGCTATCAACTGTAAATTTCCCTCACATCTTTCAATGAGGGGTCTGCATTTATGTGTCTCATACGAATTTTGAAGTCTGCCATTTGTTCATTATCTAAATTCCTCTACACTAACTGGTTTTCTAGTCTGGAATATTTTTCTCCAAACCAAGAACACAATTCAGTGAACATTAAAGCTTAAGAAAAATAAAAGAGGGGGATAACAGAATACTACTCATATATCTGCACTCTTGTATCAAAACTATTTACTTATTGATCTGTCCACTTCCAAGACTGTTAAAACACAGAACACAATCTCTGTGGGCCTCGGTGGGCTTATGGTGTCCTTGTACAGCCTAACACATGGATTCCAAACTTGGTCACAGACAGGGGCTCTGGAGTCTTATCACGGTGTTTCTGAGAAACCCAAGAGAGCCTCAACTGGAAACCAATCAGGAATACTTCCTAGCTAAAATATCCATATTGATAATAAAGTCATATTGGAAACCTGACATAAAAGCAGGATAACAAGTAAACACATTTAACAAAATTATTGAGGCAGACATGGGAGGCTACTTTTTATTTAATTCTGAAAATGAGGTTAAAAACTCCTACCTTCATTGAGCTGGAAAGCAAAACATCTACCAGCTAGAAGCAGAGCCCAAGCACCTTTGTCCTTATCATTTCTTAACTTTGGACACAACTCCTCCATCCCAAGGCACCTGCCCAACATTCAGCTCCTGGCGCCATCCCCACCTCTCCCCTGTCCCTCCTTCCTCCCCAGGCATCAACTGCTGTAAGTGAGGTCAAATTCATATGAAAGAGGTGAAAGGAGAACTGACAATCAGTGGTAAATGACAGGTTAAAGGATTAAAGTTTGGGGACCATTTTCAAAGATACCTGTTTAAGTCTGAAAATCCTATCAAAACTACCAACTGATCTGCAAAGGATAAATGAAATACAGAAGTTTCCAGTTAAGTTACCTGCTCACTGTTCTTCATGGAAACAATGAAGCTACTGCTGAGGGTTTCCAGGTGAGAAAGTGATTTTTCCAGGTGATTCAGAGTATCTGCATAGGTAATTCTGGAATCACTAGTTTCCTGAATGTCTTCTTCAGCATTTCTTTTCCTTGGCTTCTCAATAAAATGTTTGACTGTCTTAATGGCCTTTATGGTCATCTCTTTACGAGCTTCCACAGAGAGCTTTTAAAAGAAGCATTAAACAGTAGTTTAGAAAAAATATTAAACAGTAACCCTAAATGTAACCCTACGTCATGACATACGGCACATTCAATGAGGCATCAGAGAGTGAAGGAAACAAAAGGTAAAATTTGAAAATATACAACCTTAACCAGTGAACAGGACTTCTGTTATCCTAGCTTTCGTCTCCGAAGAAAACTACACTGACACATCATTTACACAATTAAGTCAGTAACATAATTTTTGATGATAATACCGTAAACAGGCAATGTCCTGATGAATGCTAATTACACACAATATGCACACAAAAGACACAGAAAAGTTTACTCAGGCATTTCAATATGATACAAAAATTAATGACTATTAAGGAGTTAGGATTATGAGCAACAGTTTTTTTCTCTACTTTCCAAAGTTTCTGTAACATTGTTGTATTCATGCATTTTTCTCCAACAGAGTCTGTTCTGTGTTGGTATACAGGGGTTATATTTTGCTAATACTAAAAATATTAACTCACTAGCCCTGAATACAAAATAAAGTCTAAACTTCACCCTGGGATGCAGGAAGCAGACATCTCTGAACAATTCTGCTTCTACTGGGATCTTGACAACTTGTGCTCTTTGGGGTCCTAGTTTTGGCCTCCTGGTAACCCACTCAAGAACATTTTTAACATAACCTCAAACAGAATTTGGCTTGATTTTTAAAAATAAAAACAAAAATACACTAAGTCCTAGGACAAAACCTTAAGCTTTTCTATTATTTATTAAAATCAGCTCTTTTCTATCTCTGGCTATTCTGAAGCATAGGAATAAACTTCCATGTATGACACCAATAGTCCTCAAGCCCCAGTTTCCATCTGCTCCTTCCACGTCACTCCACACAGAATTATTAGTTTCAGATATGACAGCTACATTTTCTTAGTCCAATATAAATACTTATAAGTAGTACCATCTCCATGGAATTGTAATGAAATACCATCTCCATGGAATTGTAACAAAGTGCTTGTTTTGCAAATGCAGCTTCAAAACAAGTTTGTGCCCCTCAGTTTGTTGTTGTTGTTTTTTTTTTAACCAGATTTCTGCATGTCAGTACTTCATGGCTAAGAAACAAAATCCCCAGTAACTGGCAGGTATTAGTTTTTGTCTCTTTCACAAAACAAAATAAATCTTGAACTTCTCCCTTCTGTTTTTAGAAACAGAAGACACCAGGAGCGTGCTGAGTTCAGATAACCTCCCCTTCCTCCACAAAGGCCAGAACTGGTCCAGGCCAGAACCAGGAGCTTGGAACTCCATCCTAGTCCTCCACATGCATGGCAGGGATCCAGGTACCCGGGCCATCTCCACTGCCTTGTACTTGTTCACTTTTGGGGTGAGGGGAATCTTCTTTTTTGTAAACTCCCCAAATTGCTTAACGTGGAACTCAGCATGACAGCACAAGCTGTTCGCAAGCTAACCTTCTGGCGCAGTTGTAACCCACTCCCTAGCTCCAGCCACATGGCTTCTCAAGATCCCATGGTGTCTTGTCGCAATGGAATGACCCGTAAGTCACATGAGGTCAGCTCACACTCTCTGTGTCTTCAGCTTCTACAGCCAGTTGACTGACATGTCCCTACTCTGGCATCGTATTACGTATGTGTAGACACTGGCACCTCAGCATTACGGAGTCTACACCTGACACCAAATGAAGTCTGTGTTTTCAGGTCATGAGAGGCAAGCAAATGTTTTCCAGAGTGTGAATTACCTGACCTCATCACAACAGCATCATCAGGAAAGTTTATTTTATTTCTATTTTAAATAATCCTTCAAGTAACTAAGTACTTCAAAACAACTAAATAATCGGACACTTAAGACCACAGAATGTAAGTAAACACGGGAGAAGCTCATTTTCCTGAGATAGCCTTGTCCTCTGATGACTGGCACTTGACTTCACTCTGGCTTTCACCGCTTCACTTTGTGAAAACAGGTTATTGCTGCAAGGATGCAGAGTGTGACTTTAGCAAATACAAGTTTAATGCATTATTTATATCTAGCAGATTCATTTTCTTCGAATTGTTCTATGGTGGAGAGAACAAAAGTAAAAATGACTGAAGACACGTACCAGAGGGAAAATAGCAATCTGCTTACTCTACCTAGTGGCCACACTGTACCTTTAGTCTTAACCGTCTTTTCCAAGTCCAAGGCATTAGCATGTCATTCATACTCATCATTACCCAGTAACCCACCAAGACAACATTTTAACTATTCTCCGAAGCAATGAGTAACTGCTCTTTACAAATAATGTCCATTTTGTAAAACAGGTAGGTGGCTAAATTGTTCCATCACTTAAAAAATAGGTACTGAACATCCAGTTTCCAGTTTGATGGAAAGTAAAAAATGTACCAGCTTCACAAAGAAACCACATACAGTATGGGAGATTAGATAGCAGGAAAGTAAACTATCTGGAAGTCATGCATGACATCAGTAAATCCCTCTGGGTGCCCCTTCAAAACATATCCAGACTGTAAGCAGGTCCCACCTCCAGCACTGCCAGCACTCTGTTCCCACGTGTTGCCACTCAAGAGTACAGTGATGGTTATGACTTATCTCGGAAGGTGACCAACACACCAGTTCTCCCCCAGTACAAGTCTCCACCTGCTCCACTGTATTTATCAACTCCCTCACAGTTGGGATGAGCCATGTTCCAGCCAACGAAATCTGAGTAGAGGCAGTGTGCCATTTCTGAGAAAGTAAAAATGCATACGGATCCTTAAGTAGTCTCCCCTCTTTCTCAGCCACAGCAGTGGAGGAGGGTTTAGGGCCCAGACTGTGTCAGTGCAAGATGTTGCCCCCCACCCCCAGCCTGGACCCTGAGTGAGTATGGTGTAGGTCCCTGGGAAGGCTCTCCCTGGACTACATAGTACCAAGGCACTGCACACCCTGCCCAGTCTCACATTCAACAGGTAGCCAGAATCGGGCTATATGTGTGTTTGATTTTCAGACATCAGAAATTGCAAAACTAATCATCCATGCTATGTTATAACAAAATATTTAACAAACTTGATGTTTGTGTTAACTTGGGGAGCAGATCACATGCCTGATGAACCTGCAGCTCTAGCGAAGTGCTGAGAAATGAAACACCAGTACATGTGCTGGATGTCGTGGGACGCTATCAGATCCAGATACAGACACAGAGAGAGGAGCTTATGCTACAGAGAGGAGTTTAGCAAAATATAGTCCAGATTGTGAACAGGAATGAAACAGAACAGAGAAACAGCTCGGACATTTGAGACTGGACATGGTTAAAAAAAAAAAAAACTTACTAATTTTAGACCGTAGTAGTAACAGATATGATTAAGAAATCCCCAGTTAAAAAATGTCAAGTGAAACTTTAGATTAAAATGCTCAGACGAAAGATAAACCAAGGATGTGACAACTGTAATCACATTCAAATGGACAAAATAAGGACAGAGAACCTCCATAGAAACCTAACAATTCTAAGGCAGCAACCTTGACATTGAGACAGAGGTGCTTGGGTGAGGGAGAGATCATACACTAAAGATGCTCATGACTCAGAACAACGTCACAAAGCAAGCAAAGTGACCTGCAGACATGATTATGGGCATGTGATACTGAGAAAACTAAAAAAAATTCCCACTAGGTTTCTGAGATCGTGGCGCTGCCCAAGAAAGCATAAGCCAGAGCTCAACATGCTTGACTAAAGCTGGATTAAGCTCGGGCCTTCAGCCTTCTCCTGGCAGGCTGAGAAAGCGGGCTGCTGTCCATAGGGGACCGGGCCTCCAGTGCTTGCTCATTTCCTTCCTGGGTCATGGCGGGACAGGTTGCCCATCTGCTGGCCCTGTTGCCATGGAGCGCCATGGTGGGACCTGGGAACCCCAGGCAGCCTCCTCTGGCAGAAGGCTGCAGTGTGTTCCGTGGTGGGAAGGAGGAAGTTTGGTGGACACAAGGCGGGCTCAAGCAGACAGTAGTGCTTACCAAGCATCCCATCTGCTTCTGCGCTTCTCAACCCCTGTGTTTATTAGATGGGGCTGGGTGAGTAGCTAGGCCCATGGAATGTGACAGGAAAAGAGAATGGATCCTCCTGGCCTGAGGCCATCACACCAGCTGCCCAGCTGCATGGGAAGCCTCCAAGGGGAGACTGGCTGAGTTGAATCACTGTGAGGCTGGGGTTGATGAGTTCCTCCAGCAGCACCTGGTGGGTCAGTGATATTCTGAAGACATGTATCTGATCACCTCCCTCCTCTGCTCCCTTCTACTGAATGGTCTCCCAAGTCACTAAGACCAAAACTGAGTATGTAATGCACCATTAAGTCCTACAAGATCTTCTTTTCACCTTGCCCTGCCTCTCTACTCCCAACATTTATCTTTCTCCGCATCCTCACCCCACTCCGACCATACTGGCCTCCTTGTGGTCCCTCAAGCCTCTGTATTTGACGTCTGAGCTTGCAATGTTCTCCAGGCAGCCTCATGGCTTTCTCCTGTGCTTCCCTCAGGATGCAACAGGAATGTCTTCTCATCAGAGGGGCCTCTCGGACTGTTCCGTAAGACCCAGCACCCGCTCCAGCTGCATCATTTTTGTTCAGAACTGACATACTCAGTTTCTTTCTGCTTGCTGCCTGCCACTGCTGAATTCCCAGAACCCAGAAAGGTGGCTCGTACATGAGAAATGCCCCTTTGTGAAACAATTAATGAATGGATGAATGACAGTGTTTCAAAAGACATAACAGGAAAAGCACACCTGCAGACCTGGGAAAGCTATGACACCTGTATCACCACTAGAGCCCTTCAGATAGAAGAGGGGATCAAGAGCCAGAGAAACGTGGGCTTTGCAGGCCACAGAGCCACTGTCACACACTCTTCTGTTTGCTTGCTTGTGTGGTTGGCTGGTTTTTGCAGTTCTTTAAAATGTTAAACTCAGTCTTAACTAAGGGCTGCTCAAAAACAACAAATCTAGCAGGGGACTAGATTTGGTCTGTAGGCCATAGATCACTGATCCTGAGTTACACGAAAAAGTTATTGTTGGAAACATAAAGTGAGAATAAATTATAAATGACCTTGAATACCAGGCTAGCTAAGGAGAAGCCATGGAGTGCAATTTATACAGGAAAGATAATTATATGGGATTGTCCTGCTAGGTTCCCATTTTAACACATACTGTAGGAGAATCTTATTTCAAAGAAAAGAACAAAACTACAGTTATTTGAAAAAAAAAAAGTCACAGACTTTCTCAGGCCTTCCCTTGCCTGTGCTTCCAGAATCAGTTCAGGAGTTCACTTCCCTGGGAGCCTCCTCTGACACCATTTCCCCTCCAGGATACAAGCAAGCCCTACACGTTCCTAGAATGCTCTGAGCCTACCTATGTCAAAGAATGCTTCCTACTACATTCAGATCATCTAGTTACTTGTATGTGGAAACAGTGAGACTCCTTAGGATAGAAACTGTGCCTTTAAGATTCTCTGTATCCCTAGCACCTAATTCCACATCTAGCACATTGCAGACAAACTGTAAATAGCTGCTAAATTATTCCACAACTCTGATCAACATATGGGGAAAAACAAAGGACTTCACAAGTGCAATGAAATAAAGTGTTCTCAAGATACTTGTTGTCTAGCATGCTCCATAAGGCTCCAAATTACCCAGTGACTCTGGAGTATCCCAATCAACTGAGAATCCAAGGAGAGAAAAATTGCAAAAGAACGTTTTAAAGGACCTGAAACAAGAAAAACCAAATTTATGCTGTCTGGAGGATACCAGGCCAAGTGATGAGAAGTCCTGCAGGAGAACAGTCATCTACTGAGTCTCCATGTCTCCATTCAACACAGCCACTGAATACACACTGTGCACTTGCTGGGGCTGGGGCTGGCGACACAGACAAAATTAGATGAAGTCCTTGGCCCTGGGCATGTCAAAGTCTAGTTGGGAATACAGACAGATGAAAAACATTACAAAGAGTACGATCAGCGCACAATCACAGTGGGTTAAGTACACAGACAAGACGCAACAGAAGGGACATGCTGTTCAGAGTGGAAGCGAGGGAGCAGAAGGTCAGAACAGGGCTGCTGATGAGGGGTCTCTCCAAAGAGAGTCCTAAAGAGGGACAAGGAATCAAGACAGGCAGGAGAGAATCTGGACAAGTCACCAAAGAGCCAGTGGGGAAGCTGGAAGTACATGGCGTGGTTGGCATGCACAGTGCAAGTAAAGGCCTCTAGGAGGAGGAGGGATGAAGCAGGGGTGACATCGTAAGTGCCAGTGTGCCAGGCTGATGACACCGTTCTCATCACTGTCAGGCTTGGGACACACACAAGGATCTTAAGGAGAGTAACACAATCAGTAGCCCAGTTTTCAGGAAATGGCTTGACTTAGAATTCACTAAGATAGGGCAGCTATTTGGCCTACTGGTTAAAGGGCCAGTTAAGATGCCCATGTTCCATTTCAGAGTACCTGGCCCCACTCCAGACTGTAGCTTCCTGCTAATTCAGACCTTGGAAGGAAGCAAGTAATGGCTAAAATAGTTGGGTCCTTGTTACCCTGTTGAAAATATGAACTGAGTTGCCAGCTCTTGAATCCAGCCCAGCCTAGTCCTGGCTGTCATTTGAGAAGTAAACCAGCAGACAGGGGTATTCTCACTCTCTTTCTCTCTCTTAAATACTTTTTCAAGAAGACTAGCTATAAAAAAAAAAAGAAAGAAAGAAAAAATTCACTGCAACATACACCATCGTAAGTACTTTAAAGCTGATTATTTTTGCTAAGCAGACATTGTTTTTTCTTTTAAAAATAAACATAGCATGACTTCGAATATAAGGATGATATTTAGGAAATGGCAGATGACTTAAGAAAACTCACGTGCTACATGTAGAGCAAAGTACAAAAAAAGTTTTTACACTTGTTTATATTAACAACTATAGAAAATGATGGCGAATTCAATGCAAAATTATGTTATTCATACATTTACGAACTGATTCTTTGAAAGATGGAAAAAATTATGGTGATGAATAAAAGATGGGAAGGTACACTACCTTTTTAGATTTTTATTTATAAACACACTACTTTTGTTCCATCTCATCTTCCTTTTTTTCATACTCTAACAATTCAACACTTAGCATGTGTTGGATCTGGTCTTAGCACAACACACACAAAGGTAAACTGAGATACAATAAATTTTGAACAATAGATATGATAGTAGAAATGTCAACACAAAATTAAGAATTCATAAAATGTGACAGGAATGAAAACTGAACGTATGGATACACCAAGAATAACATTTTTGTCTTAAAAAGCAAGAAAGTCTTTAAAAAGGCGGTTATGCCTAAACGAGGACTGGCAGGAGGAGCAACAGCTCACGTGGAAGAAGGGGATGAGGTGGACTTCACACAGAGCAAGCAACAGGAAGAACTACATAAAGGCGTTCATAGAACGGAACGCGTCGTGGCCGACCTTGCACTGTTCTCGGGTTCTCTTCAGATCGGCAGCTCCTCACCCCTAAGGTGCCATGAGCTGGAGGACAGATGCAGAGAAGCAGCCAGCAGTGTAACAGGAAAGAAGGAAGACCAGGGCCCGCGCTGGGGCTCAGCCGGTTAAGTCGCCGCCTGCAGCACCAGCATCCCATATGGGTGCCAGTTCAGGTCCTGGCGGCTCCACTTCCGATCCAGCTCCCTGCTATCGTACCCGGGAAAGCAGCAGAAGATGGCCCAAGTGTCCGGGCCCCTGCAACCATCTGGAAGAAGCTCCTAGCTACTGCAGCCATTTACGGAGTGAACCACCAGATGGAAGATCTCTCTCTCTCTCTCTCTCTCTCTCTCTCTCTCTATATATATATATATATACACACACATATATAAAGATATACATATCTCTATATATATATAGCTCTGAATTTCAAATAAATGAAGTAAATCTTTTAAAAAAAAGGAAGGAAGAATTGTCTTTGGAAAAGACAGAAGTTTAATCCCTAATGGTAGACATTGCTTTTCCCCTAGTTTTACTCCCACCTCAGCTGGAGGAGCTCTTGTGGTAATACAGATGTGAATTCGTGTTTAGATAAGGCCTGTCCTGCAGAGGAAAGTTGGAGCTACGGCAGGTGCCAGGCTGAGAAATTTGAAGATTTTCCTTAGGCTAGCGCTCTTTAATCTAGGGAACACTTGTCACCTTTCCAAGGAAACACTGCCATACATAATTTCAAGGCAGTATGTTGCTGAATTTCTACTTTCTACTTTCTCTAAATATGTGTTTCTTTTTTTAAGATTTATTTATTTATTTGAAAGTCAGAGTTACACAGAGAGGGGAGAGAGAGAGAGAAAGAGAGGGAGGTCTTCCATCCAATAGTTCACTTCGCAATTGGCTGCAATGGCTGGAGCTGTGCCAATCTGAACCAGGAGCCAGGAGCTTCTTCCGGGTCTCCCACTCAGGTACAGGGGCCCAAGGGCTTGGGCCATCTTCTATTGCTTTCCCAGGCCATAGCAAAGAGCTGGATCAGAAGTGGAGCAGCTGAGTCTCGAACCGGCATCCATAAGGGATGCCAGCGCTTCAGGCTAGGGCCCTCTAAATATTCTTTTCTTAAACTGCTCTTGTTGAGATCAAGGTGAGAGTCTGCTTTCTTTCACAACAGCCCCTCCTTCACTTACACCTGAAAAGTGGGCCTCATGTGCTTCTCAAATCTGAATCTGGGACACCGTCCTGGCATCTAAAAAGCTCCAGGACACCCAAAAGATGAGTCAAAGTGCTGCTGTGTAGCAGGACCCCAACAAGTGCACACCCACCTCCTTCTGCACACCATAGGTTTCCAATTTTTTGCTTTCATCGAAATCTAACAAGGACCAGCTGAAGTCAGTGGTTAAATTATTAAAAATCATTTTAACAATAGTTCACTCTACGATATTTGGTCTATAACTTGGAGGACATGCAGAGGATTAAGTGCCCCTGCTATCACAAAACTCTTTCCACATCCACTTATTTATGTGAACAAGATATTTCAGTAGGAAATTCTATAAAGATAAAACTAGAAAAGAATTGATGTTGAACTCACCCAAGCAATAAGAAATAGCCATGCAAGGGCACATAAACTAATTAGAAACCAGGCTTACATCCCTGCCCACATCATTAAGATGTGCATTTTGTATATGATTTTATTTTTATAATACTTATTTATCAACAATTTAACACATCTATGCTGTTCTGAGCAAGTGCACACTGTAGTAATTGAAACAATAACTTAGTACAGAATAATTTTTTTAAAAATCTTGGAATCCTGTGGTCACAAGAAATTTTTTAAATGTTAATTTCCATTTGTACAATTTATACAATTATTTCTGACGCAGAGGAACAAGGCTTTTAAGCAAATAGATACTGCATTATGATACAATTATCCAAGAGTGAGAACTGCAAAACTCTTGGCACAAAACTACTCTGTACAAACAGACTTGTCCAAACTCTAGTTAACGGCTTCTGGTAGCCTAAGGCCAGCCATGTCCCCCGGATGCTCCCAGCCCCCTTTAAAACACCTGCCCAGAAAGCTCCAAGCTTTCATTAGAATAGTCTGTTCTCATCAATAGCTGGTGATGTGGTAACAGGCCCCACAAACCTCCTTTTAGAGTTTCCTCAAAAAGCACACACTTAAAACCGTTCCTCTGCCATTTGAGGAGGACTTGGGAGCTTTCTCTCTGAAACAGGAACATTCAAGGAGACGGCTCTCACTCTCACTCCCACTTCCAAGAGACGACAAGGGCCTAACTTCAGAAGCCACCTTACTCCACGTTGTACAACCACCTTCTTTCAAAAAGATATGATTATTCGTCTCCAGATAAGTACCAATTAGAAATCTAGACGGTCAGGGGCCAGCGTTGTGGCATGGTGGGTTAAGCTCGGCCCTGCAAGCATCCCATATAAGTTTAAGTTCAAGTCTGGCTGTTCCACTTCCCATCCAACTTCCTGCTAATGCACCTGGGAAAGCAGTGAAAGACAGCCCAAGTGCTTAGGTCCCTGCTATCCACATGGGAGACCCAGATGGAGTTCCAGGATCTTGGGGTTAGCCTGGCCCAGACCTGGATATTGTGGCCATCTGGGGAGTAAACTAGTAGATCTCTTTCTCTCTCCCTCTCTGTAACTCTGCCTTTCAAGTAAATAAATAAATCTTTGGAACAAAAAAAAAAACAACAAAAACCACCTAGCTCCAGTCACATGGACCAAAACCCCCATTCCCTACTCTAGTACCCTCCCATGCATGTCCTTTAGCACATCGCAGCATTTAAAAATATACATGCCTTTCATTTAGGACAAACTGAGTCCAATTTGCACTGGGATCTCTCCCCTCTGAAGTCATTACTCCCCTCTGAAGTCCTCACTACCCACCTGTAACTCACATGCACCTTTATTTCTCTTCGATAAAAGAAATACTAGAAATGGTTTGAGGAACTGACTGCTAAAGATGTGCTTGTATTTTTTAAAGGGGCAGTGATAGATATTAAGTTGCTGTGTAATGTGGCTTACTGTAGATACACATGTAATTGTTGTACTTCAAACACCACTATTAAAAATCTGCTGAAAGTATGCCCTACTTCATAACAATGTAAAATCATGATTTAAGGAAAGCTTTAGCTATCGGCCCTGCAGGAAAGTAAAGGGAGTACTGTAGGTTCTCTCAGCTAGGTACATGAGCAAAAAAGGTTCAAATCCACTACTCTGGGCACTATTTCCCTGAAGTGTGACTTTTAAACAACCGGTACAGAGACTAACTAAAGGCAACTACAAGTCTCTGAGCGCTCATTAGAGTTACTGATACAACTGGAGTGGCTGGTGAAGACACTGGCATTTTTGGAAAGAAATCTGTACTTGGTGAGCCTCTCCTGGTTAGCCCTAAGGGTAACAGAAGTGTGTACCCTGCCAATGTAAGCTCTGGGACTCTAGCCCACCCCATTGGCCTGGGCTGAGTGTGGGCAAGGGATGGAGGAAGTTTCTGGGACTTGAGGCAAAACCACAGTGAGGAAGTCACCACAGAGTCTAGGCAGGGTACACGGGGTTAGGGCAAGAAGGCAGTTTGCGTTTTAAATGATACATGTCAAGGAACCAAAAGACACCACAGGCTACCATATGCTATCACCTGGGGCATGCATTCCCCAAATGCACACAGTCAGGTGGCCATTTGAACCAGGGTTTTCAAACTTCTCTGTCTAAAACCCACAGTAAGAAACAGATTGTATACCAATACTCAGTCATCACACACACACACACACACACACACACACTCACACACACACACATTTTCTTTGTGAAAGATTACAAGCCAATGTGAAATATATTCTGATCTAATCTACAGGCCAGTGCTCTCGTTTATTTTGATGTGGATCACAATGCTCTATCAGAGATGGGGAACACCTAGCCTGCAGGCCCTCTGAGGCCTGTGAAATCATTTGGTCTGGCCCACCCCAATGTAACTCAGGGCAGGACTCAAACTTCAATAAATCGACAGCAAGTCCATTTTTCCATTGATAACTTTGCATGGCCCACGGATAATGTTATAAATATTCAAATGGCCCGTGTTAGAAAAAAGGCTCCCCACCCCTACCGTCTGCATGAATTACAGGACCCACTAGTAGGCTATAGCGCCTAGTTTATAAAACACCTGTAAATTGGCTGTGAGGATGACAGGACAATTCTCATGGATCAGCAAACAATGGTAATACTAGGGAGTATCGAATTATCTAAGATATATTTAACGATATTTTCTGGGGGCAGCATTGTGGTACAACGGGTTAAGCTTCTCTTGCCACACCAGCACTCTGTATTAGGGCACCAGTTTGAGCCCCAGCTGCTCTGCTTCCAGTCCAGCTTCCTACTGATGTGCCTGAGAAGGCAGCAAAGGATGGCCTGGGTGCCTGTGTCCCTGCCATCCTCATGGGAGACCTGCAGAGTACTCCTGGTTCCTGGCTTCAGCCTGACCAGACCTGCTGTTGCATCCATTTAGGGAGTGAGCCAGGGGCACAATCTTTATCCCTCTCCCTCTGATGCTCTACCTTTTAAATAAATAAATACATTTTTAAAACACTTTGTTTTGTTACTAGTTTCATAGTTCCCATCTCGGACGGCTGCATGTGCCTTTGTGTCTTTGTCTACCCTCCTTAGCAGGCTGTTGAGGCTAGTGAGCGCAGTATCCAGCTCTTAGCTGTTCTAGCAAATGGAGCACTGTTTGAAAAATCATACAGAATATGATACAGAATATTATGAAGAAGTATTTTCAATATTATACAACTGCAAGTAAAGAGTAAATTATAATTTTTTGGTTTTGATATAGTTAATTAATACAAAAATAAGAATGCCTGTTTTGTCACATTTATATGCTTAAGAAAAATCACCATAATCATTCTGCTCTTTGGCTTTAACCACCAATTGTGCAGGCAATAAAAATGAAAGATGTATAAAGGACACAGTTTCTTGCTGCCCTTTGCCTTGCAAAAATAAGCACAGAAATAAGATTATTCTCCTGCAAAGTGTAGGTGGCACCCTTTTTGAAAAACTGTTTTCAGTAATGACTTGAGTTCACACATACCTGTTTTTTGAATAGCTTGTCATTTTAATCTTAATGGAGAGGGGTACGAAAAATATTAGAAATGATATGAAATGTTACTGCAGTCAGGAATGAACACTACTATCCATTGTTGCTGTGCACACACAGGTTCTCACAAAACATAAAGCACTCATCCACATTTTCTATTGAAACATCTTCCCCCATCAAAAACATATGAAATAAATTACAAATTGTTATTACTAAGAACACTGAAAGTTGATCTGCTGAGTTTAAATAAAATTCAAGTGTAAATATGAAAACTTAGACCTTATCCCAACACTTAAAATGACTTAAGATCATTAAAAGCCAACCTATGTATTGCCAGAGTTGTTTTTACAATTGTGCCTAAAGGCATTCAAATGCCATCTTTTTTCACACTGAAGGAAAGGAAGAGGGATAAAGCAGAAGATGAATCAACTAACACTGTACCAAGACCTTTACATAATCACTATTTTACTTAGTTCCACAGTGGTTGTTCATGATATGTGTTCCAGATCCGTGCTTGTCTCCCTTACCTGCCTTCCACACCACTGCCATGTCCACTAGAAGCTCACCGTGCAGTTTACACAGGACCGACTCAATGCGGCACCAGGATTCAATCCTGATACAGTTAGGTCACCCTGGGTAATCTCATCCGCTCCCCACACTGGTTAGTTCAGGTAACCCAGCAGGGGCTGATTAGCACCCAGACTGGCAGAGCTGTAAGAACTTGTTCAGGGAGCTCTCACCAGAATGAAGCCAGGAACTTCCTGTTTGGAGTTTGTTGGGGATTATCTTGCACTGTCTGCTGGATGTGGATTAGGAAGTAATGGAGTCCCTATTACTGCCAGGCACCACCCTGCAATTTCAAAAGGAAAGAGCCTTATGATGATGTTTGTATCACGGCTAGCAGAGAAAACAGACAGAAAGAGAATGGTTCCACAGTGATGCCGCGGCTGGGTCAGCCAATCCAGAAGTCAACGCCACCCCTGGCCCTTAAGTTACATAATCCAGTACATGTTCTGATTGGATATACTAATTGTAATTGGATTGTTACATTTTACAATTTATAAAGCAGTGACTCTTGCTTCATATTACACAGAGGAGAAAACTCAGAGGAGGGAAAAATTTTCCCAAGGTGTAGCCTGGGTGGCAATTCAGGAAGATCTGACTGTAAACTTCTTTTTACATTAGTATGCCACTATCAAAGAAACTTGAGCTGTCTCTAACATCCAGCAACACTCAGGTCAATAGCATACTGAGAGCCTGCAATGTTAAAGGACGGACTGTCCCACATGCTCCTGGGTCCTGTTAATTTATGTCTTTTCCCCTATTTGCCTCATGAGAATTTTTAACAGCTGATGACCAAATGGCATCATCTCTCACAGCCTTTTACACATGGAAGTGGCATGAAAACTCATCAGACCAGGTGTACTGGACATTAAATGGTCAGACTGGGACTGCGCAACTTTCATAGGTGATGTAATGTATAAAAGGCTAGGAAGAGTCGGTACTACTTCCTCAAAGGATTTTGTCAAACTTCACTACGAGACAAGTACAGGAAGCACATGTGCCCACCCTGCTGTGATGACCACACATCGGGGCAGTCAGTGCAGAGGCCTTTGCCAGGCCCATCACCACCCGTCCCGTCCACAGTGAGCACACTGGGAGCCTCCCTGTCTCCAGCTGCTGCCCTCTATTCCTCTCTCTAATCACCCCTGAGATGAGCTTCCTAAACTGAAAATCTAACAGTGTCGTGACCTGGCTAAAACCACTGCCATCGGAGATGGCTGTCATCACGTGGGATCTTCCTATGGGGACCAGCACTTGACAGCAGCGCTGGCGGAGAGGAGAGGGCATGGCTTTTTATCATGAACTCCTTTGGTGCACAGGCTCCTGAATGTATTTATAAAATAGCAGTCAGGAGACAAATCTGTGTATAAGTTTGAAAGGGAGTTCACAGGATGCAAAAAGAGTGGAGGAGGCAGGGCGTCCGCGTCACTAATCGAGGCAGCTGCTGCGCTGGGAAGGCTGCCGGAAAGAGATGAGCATCTCGGGGAGGTGATTTTCAGACTCCTTTTCCCCATGGCCTTCTCTGTGTCAAAATATGTTTGAAGATCTGCTGCACACTGTCCTGAGATCATTCAGTTATTCCTGTCTTCTACACGATGTACACAGCCTCTACAACTAGAACCCACATCCTCCCAAGAAGGAGAGGCCTCTTCTCCCAGCCTGCTCCCCAAGAGGCAAGCGAGGGCCACGGAAATACAACAGCTCAGCACCCCGCCAGCCGCACCTCCGAGACAGCAGCCACTGTCCTTTATGATGCTACTGCGCACATGGTCTTCTGGCCAATTTTCAATCTCTCCTACTAAATTATTACCACGGCCAATCTATTTTCAAGCACAAACATGGAATGAGTTTCCAGCTTACAGTCAGGCCAACGATCACAATCACCCCAGAAGGGCTTTTGCAGCCAAATTTCTCTGGCAAGGAAGCTCCTGTAAAGCAGGCCTCCGGAGACTGCTTCAGAGACTGGGTGTGAATCCTGACCGCCGCTAGTAGCTCGGGAGACACTGGGGCTTCCTTGGGACTTGATTTTTGTATCTTATTTACTCCATAAGACTGGTGCAGCAATTCACTGGATAGTACAGTAAATATTCTCTCCCCCGCTTTGTAGTACCTGGTAGAAAGGAAGGAAGGATATGGAGTGGGAGACGGAGGAAACATTCTGAACTACTTGCCTATCAGGTACAGCAGGGCAACTAGAATGGGCTTTTGGAAACATCAGTTCCCTTTTTAATATAAGGCGACACTGACAGAGACAGAGGGGCCGATTCTTAGCCTCCTTCTACAGGGGATGATACTGAGAATGAATGTCACAGCCACAGTCCCCTTCTCAGGAAGCAGCAGGAGCCTGTTACAAACAGGTCACCTACTTAGCCACAAAATCCTTCATAATGCAATCACAGCTGACGGGACCGGGAACTAGGACTGCAGTGAAAGGCAGCCACACAGAGGCTGGGAAGTGGCTGCACTCCAGAGTACCCCACACCCGGAATGAAAACACTCCCTCTCGTGCGAAATGTGAACATGATGGCGGAGGGGACAGAGGAACAGCTGCTCCGTGCCATTATCCATTAGCTTCCGTGAAGCCTCGCGCGCTGAGAGGGCTTCCTCCCACTCACATCCTTCATACTGATGCGCTATTTTTGCTAAAAAACATCCCATTAAGCCAATGACTAGAGTGTGTGGGATTCTCATAGCCCGAAAGAACCAAATTATCACATTACCACATAATTCTAAAGCGCGGAGTACACTGCTACATCTGCCCTAAGAGAGACCAAAGTGTCACTGTGCTTCGCTCAGTCTCAGCTTCACTTGCACTTGCTGCTGACACACACAAAGCCACAAGTTCCATTCTGGACTGTGCGTGCACTCACGTAAGATCTATGCAGGGGAGTCTCAGGCTGATGGCCACGTCATGCCAACGTATGCTTTCAAATGCTGCCTGCATTTACCCGTTTCCAGGTTGCTGGCTCCAGAGAGCCATGTCACCTTACCTCCATATGTCTTTTCCCTATTTTTATGTTTTTCTTAAAGATTTATTTATTTATTCGAAAGGCAGAAATACAGAGAGAGAAGAGAGAGGGAGAGAGAGAGAGGGGCCTTCCAACTCCTAGTTCATTCCCCAAATAGCCCCAATGGCCCGGACTGAGCTTGGCCGAAGCCAGGAGCCAGGGGCTTCTTCCAGGTCTCCCATGTGAGTGCAGGGGCCCAAGCACTTGGGCCATCTGCCACTGCTTTCCCATGCACATTGGCAGGGAGCTCATCAGAAGTGGAGCAGCTAGGACTCAAACCAGAACCCATATGGGATGCCAGCACTGCAGGTGGAGGCTTAACCGACACCATAGTGCTAGCCCAGCTCCGTGTTTTTTATGCCCGATCCTTAGCTGCCCTGCTAGCCTCTACAACACACACATTGCTATCAGAGGTAAGTCAGATCATTTATGGTATAATGCATGAGAATGTTTAAATTTGTAAAACAGAACTCAAGTCTGTATATAAACAGCATGTTTGGAACAAAGTTTCAGAATATGACAGATTTCTATGAAAATCTGGGCTCTGTCACTTATGTGTTTGTGCTTCAGAAAAGACCCCGAATGTTCCTGATCAAAAAATTAGGATGGTATCATCCACGCAGCACGGTTGTTATGAAGTTCATGAGGTATTGCATGGCCAGCATCTGGCGCATCTAAACACACCCAAATTACTTCTCTTCCCTATCCTCTAACTGCCATTTCTCCAAGTCATATCACCATTCAGATGTGGGCATTTGCTTCGGGTTTCCTGTCCACATCACATTCAAACTCCATTGCTTATCTCTGGGAGACTCAATATTTGGACCAAATGAACTTTCCAACTTAACAAGCTTACGACTTCTTATGGGCTTGTGACTGTACAGAACATTAAATTATATTCTGGACTTTATCTACATGGTTATTTCAAGATACAGTGCCCCTCCTCTTTGCAGTTCCTAAAGCAGAATAGAGTCATACAATCAATATCAAATATAGATTCAGGAGATATGGGTTTCAAACAGAGACTGGACACTTCCTGATTATAAAACTTTGGACAATCACCCTCATCCTGGGAATTTTATCCAGCATCCTAGTTCTGACTACTCTCTATGTACTGGAAATTCCCAGTTGTTTTCTTTATAGCTCCTGCTTCTCTGTTGAACTTCAAATCATAAGATGCCTGTCCACAATTTAACGTGAATAATTAAAAACCACAATAATCTTAAGGGAAAAAAATCTATTTTGAAATAATTACAAAATGAAAGCAGCTGCAAAATATCACAAGAGAAGTCCACTTATCTTACCCAAAGGTGACATCCTCCAAAAAGCCGTATCAATTCTAATACCCCACGTCAACTCCAACAGCCGACCCCTGTCTCTCTCCAGAATTTGGTCATTCCTTGTAATTTTCACTGCTATCCTTCTAACCCAAACACCTTCATCTTTTACTGAGATGACTGCAACTGTCTTTTAAGCAGCCTATTTCTCCTGCCATTACTTTGTATGATATTTCAGCACAGTGATGCAATGATCCTGTGAAAATGTCAGCTCAGATCACAACTCTCAGTGGCTTCTCATTCACACAAGGCCCTTGTCAACCTGGTCCCCCTTTGATTACCACCATGACCTGATCTCACTTCTCATGACTCTTCCTTCTCATTCTACTTCAGCCACACTGGTCTCTGTGTTCCTCAAACAATCCCAGCATGCCCCCTGCAGGGACTCTTCAGTACCTATTCCACTGTCCCTTTGATCACCAAATAGCCTTCTTTGACCATCTTAAACTGCAGCACTCCTGCTGCCCCGCACTCCCTAAGTTTTTCCTAGGTTTATTCTTCACTTGTATTTATTGCTATTTCACACGTCCGACTGTCATCATTTTGTTTAGTTTCCATCTCTTCCTGGTGTACGCTCCCTAGGATCAGAGGTATCTGTCCTGTTTAGTGCTATACAACTAGCACTGAGAACACTCCTGATACATAGAAGTTTGGTTATCCACTGTTATCTAACAAAATATCCAAAATTACTTCAAAGTTTCTGTAAATCCTGAATCTGGGCATGGCTTAGTTAAGTGGATTAAAGTCTCTAACAAGGTTACAATCAAACCACTGGTCAGGGCTATAGTTCATTTCATCAGAGTGATGTAGGCAGGCAGATAGGATACATTAGATTAGATTTGTTGGCTGGAAGACCACGCCTTCACCACGCTCCAGTGTGATCTCATGCCCCTACCTGAGCCCAGCTGTACGCCCACCTGCCCATCAGGCTACGCAGTCACTCCCCTTGGAAGTGGATAAAAAGGCCTGGCACACGGAGGACCCCTCCCGTTTATCGCCCTTATTGCCCTTGCTGTTCTTGCTGCCCGTGGTACCCCACGCCTTCCGGCTGCCTGCTCTCTGCCTTCCTGCCTGCCTGCTTGTTCCACGGGGCTCGCTCCTGGCCTGCTCTCTGCCTGGTATGGACCCAACTTAGCTTCTACACTTCTCTTTCTCCCCTAAATAAAGCCCATACTCTCCTGCACATGTCTCTCACTGAATGAAATCCTTAAAACTTAACCATGCTGTCTGGTCTATTTGAGCCAGTATTCAGACTTCTCTGAATACGTGGCAAGAGCTCACAAGCTTATTAATATTGGAAATGATTAATAAGCAGAGCGGTATCAAGAGGACTAAGTGGGGAAGAAGAAAGAGATGCATTTGCACACTTATTCACATAGTTGTGAGCAGACCCGGCCTCTGGCCATATGGGTCTTTTTACGTACCTGGCAGCTAGATTCCCCCAGAGAGAGTGATCCAAGAGAGTGACAGAGGAGGATGCCCAACTTGTAACCTAATGTTGGAAGTGGCATCATACCACGTTTCCTGTATTTTATTGGACAGAGGCGAATCTGCAAGTTCAGCCACATTCTAGGACAGAGATCACATAGGGATTACAGGAGGAGGCAGAGACCACAGAAGGTCATTTTAGAGAATACTCACACCAGCAATCAATAAATATTTGTTCGGTGAATGAAAAAATTAAGCAATCATGAAGCTTGAAATAAAAGGAAGATCCTAAACCAAATAGGAAAACTCAGAAATCATGTAGGAATTTACAGATTTTTTTTTTTATCTTTAATAAATGGGAAGGTTGGGGGGGGGGCAAGTAAGACAAATAATGACTTCTGAAGAGCATATAATACAAATCAAAGAGCTTTCCTTTCCTCAAATTCTCGTAGAAAACTCATTTTTCTTAGGACTGTTTATATTTTACATCTATTAGGAGTGAGATACATTATATCATATCAAGTTTCAAAGCTGTATTTAACACCATTCAAGCTCCCTACCTGCTCCTATGTATTCTATGCTTTGGCAGTATGTTGGAAAGAACAATCCTTTTACAGCTTTGCTCCTCCATGCTTATCAGCTAAGCTCCGGCTTTTGTCATGTTTGTCAAGACAAGATACGCCTATCAGACAAGACTCTGGCCTTGGAAAACAGAAGAAACAGTTCCTTTAAAGGCAAAGGTATTCAGTTATAGAGATGGAAAGATACTGTTTACAATAGGATACACACAGTCCAGCTGAAGGTCAGATGGCAGTGGGAAACACTGCCCATTTTAAAATCCTGAAACAATCAGCATCAAGCAATATTAGTAACAAATACATGCCTGCATCAATATGTATTGTGTATCTCTTCTTTGTGCACACAGCACCTATCACTACTCTCACACAGAACTTCTTTCATCAAGTCACAGTGTGTTGGCTGTGCGTATGCATCGTGCACACAGGCAAGGACGGCAGCCACCTCCTACTGGTCTAAAGCTCCTACAAAGACCACAATGCAAAGGTCCTCAAATAAACGTGTCTGGGAAGTGTCGGGAGCAAATTAAACTCAATTAGTTCAGAATCAGGAGTCAAATGATTACTAAACCAAATCCAGAGATCAACGGCCAAAACACTAATTTCAAGATTTAGAAAGTTAGGATTTAACAGTTAGTCATCTTGTAACCCTGATAAAATATCAATATAATACTTTCATAGTTGAAATCAGTATATATAACAGCAACAAAAATCACCATAAAATTTAGGAGGAAAACAATTGCAATTGTTTCACTTTCCATTTAGAAATAGGAGTTTTGGAAATCTTGTGCCTTAAGACAAGTGTGAATTAGACATAAGTGGGTATTTCAAAGAGTTCATGGAAAAAATAGAATTAAAAGATCAGTTTATTTTAATGCAAACAATTTTGAAATCTATGCATAGTTTTTTTACAATATGAATTATCCGTGATCTTTTTGAAGACACTCTGCATGTATTTTTATGCCAAAATAAATATATTTTAATTTCATTTTCCATGAGATCTTTGAAGTATACTCATGTATCTTTTCCATTTTAAAAATGATGATGAAGATCAAAAGATCTTCCTTCATATATAATCACTGATAAGTATCAATGTGATAATTATAAAAAGTTCATTCACAAGAAAGTAAAAATGTTATAACTTGAATAAACTAAAATCTACTTATTTATATGAAAAATGTATGTATGTATGATAGTACATTTCACCTTTGATGAATCAATTATTTTGACCATTTTTCTATTTTGGTCTTAACTACAGTTCTTTTATAAAGCTTATAAAGCCTCTAAAACCTTATCATATATAGAAGTATAGATGGGTCTAATTATTGCATCCAAAGACTCCCATAGTGTTCATCCCTGTAATCTGGGAAAATGTTGCTTTACATACAAAAGGACTTGCAGATATGACCAAGGGCATGGATCCTGAGTCAGGAGATAATCCTGGATTATCCCAGTAGACCTAATCTAACCACCTGAATCCTTAAAAATGGAGGACTTTTCTTGGCTTTGGCATAAACATGTGGAGATAGAGTAGTCAGAGAGTCTTAATCTTGATGGTTGAGAAGATGGAGGAGAGAGGCCATTATCTTAGGAAAGAGGGCAACCTGTAGACACTGGAAAAAACAAAGAAGTGGATTTTCCCCTGGAGCTTCCAGGGAGCAACAAAACCTTAATCACCCTTCGATTTTAGCCTGGTGAAACCCTTGTCTTACATTCAATCTACAGAAGTGCAAGACAATAAGTTCATGTTGCCTCAGCAACTGAATATATTTTTAGGAGAACACTTAAAATAAATAATATCAAGGAGAAGGTGATTAGAACACAGACTCACATTATTTGAGAAATAAAGAAGAACCAGAGATGAAAAGTCTGGGAGAATACATGGTATTTTAACCCATTACACAAAGAGTAGTCATGCTGAGGTAGAAGCAGCTCCATTTCTGTTGTTACAGAAAGGAGAGCAAAATGGACAGGTGAATATGGATACCTTGTAAGAGAATAATAAATAAATATATTCAATAAATGAACAGGTAGACTCAGAACAGAGTAGGAGCCTGTTTAAAGAAGAAATAAATGATCATTTCCTGAAGACCTTTAACACCTCAGTAGATCAGACCAGGACTGGAACTCTGGCTCAACAACTAACTTACTCCTGATTTTAAATAAACTGCTTAATCTCCAATCTTGGGTCACGCACTTCCCAATGGAGATTACAACACCAATGTTGTAGGGTTGTTATGACAATGACTAAAGTGCCAAGTCAGTGCATGGTACGTAGGTAAACAATGAATACCAGCTGTTACTAATACATTGTATGCCATGTACAGTGGGTGATGTAGAATACATAAAACCTCTAAGTCTTCTTATACTTTATGGCTAGCTACCTCCATTTGCATATGTGGGGGAGGAACCATTTTCTCCTTCTTTGGAGTTCTCACCTCGGCTCATAAAGACAGAAGCTTCTCATGTGGGTCCCAAGAAGGTAAGTACTACCTCACTTTTCATCTACTTTTCAGGTGAGAGATAATGATAAACGACACTTGGGGAAGAAACTGACTGTACATGCCTAGCCCTCTCCCTGAAGACTATCAGACTGCAACAAAGTCCCACTCTCATGTTACTCGTGTCTGTCCAAGGGTAAGCATGCATGGAGAAAGCTCAGGCTTTTGCTCCAGGAAAGCAAATCTGTCTATTAACGTTCATGTTACTACAGAGCATTTGAGAGTGATTAGAACTTGAGTTGATATGTATACACTTGGTTACAAACATAAAAAAGCAGAAGCACAGGCAATCAAAGCTAAAATTGACAAACAAGATTATATCAAGCTGAGAAGCTTCTGCACTGAAAAAGAAGCACTCAACAAAGTGAAAAGGCAATGGACAGAATGGGAGAAAACATTGGCAGACTGTGCAACAGATAAAGGGTTAACATCCAGAATCTCTAAAGAGCTCAAGAAACTCAATAACAACAAAACAAACAATTCAGTTTAGAAATGGGCAAAGGACTTGCACAGGCATTTTTCAAAAGAGGAAATTCAAATGGTCAACAGACATTTTAAAAATGCTCAGGATCATTAGCCATTAGGGAAATGCAAATCAGAACCACAATGAGGTTTCACCTCACCCCCATTAGAAGAGCTCTCATACAGAAATCAACAACAAACGCTGGAGAAGAAGTAGGGAAAAAGATACCCTAACCCACTGCTGGTGGGAATATAAACTGGTGTAGTCACTGTGGAAGACAGTATGGAGATATCTCAGAAATCTGAATATAGACCTACCATATGATACAGCCATCCCACTCTTGGGAATTTACCTAAGGGGAATAAAATCAGCATATGAAAGAGTGATTTATACCCCCATATTTATTGCAGCTCAATTCATAATAGCTAAAATATGGAATTAACCCAGATGTCCATCAGCTGTTGATGGGATACAGAAATTATGGTATATATACACTATTTTGTACAACACAGTGGTAAAAAAATGAAATCTTGTCATTTGCAACAAAATGGATGCAACTGGAATCCATTATACTCAGTGAAATAAGCAAGTCACCAAAAGACAAATACCATATATTCTCTTTGATCTCTGGTAACTAACAGAGCACTTAAAAGGTAATCTAAAGGAGTGAAATTGTCACTTTGCAATGCAATGATTCTGAGCAGCCCTTCTCTCATCTGTTGAAGAACAATGGCTTTTTGGCCGGCGCCGTGGCTCAACAGGCTAATCCTCCGCCTTGCGGTGCCGGCACACCAGGTTCTAGTCCCGGTCGGGGCGCCAGATTCTGTCCCGGTTGCCCCTCTTCCAGGCCAGCCCTCTGCTGTGGCCCGGGAGTGCAGTGGAGGATGGCCCAAGTGCTTGGGCCCTGCACCCCATGGGAGACCAGGAAAAGCACCTGGCACCTGGCTCCTGCCATCGAATGAGCGCGGTGCGCCGGCCGCAGCGCGCCAGCTGCGGCAGCCATTGGAGGGTGAACCAACGGCAAAAAGGAAGACCTTTCTCTCTGTCTCTCTCTCTCACTGTCCACTCTGCCTGTCAAAAAAAATAAAAATAAAAAAATAAAAAAAAGAACAATGGCTTTTTTTCTTTTTTTCTTTATACTTTACTTAGTGTAGCATTAATCTTACAAGCAGAAAGTTAACTTAAAATGGATCTTTGTAAAAAATAAGAATGCAAATAAGAAAGGGAGGAGGAAGAAGGGTAGGAATGCAGGTAGGAGGGAAGGTAGGGTGGGAAGAATCACTATGTTCCTAAATTTATATACATGAAATTTGCATACCTTAAATAAAATAAACAAAAAACATATAAAATATATCTTTAAGAAATTTTATTTTAGTCATGTTAGGACAACTTATTTTATTTTTTAACACGCCAACAAGATTATTTCAAGCCCCAAATGTGGTTTGCATTGTAGTTCTACTGGACAGTACTAAGCTAGGAGCCACTTCTTTGGATGCACAAAGAAGAGGCAGCCCTTCCTGTGTGTACTCTGCAGATGTGTGTGTACTCTGCAGATCTGTCTGTGCACTTGGCAAGAAGGTATGGAGACTTCAGACAGGGATAAGTAGAACAAGTCCATCTCTGAGGGAAGACACAGTATGAAAGGGTGGATTATCTTTCTTCAAATGCAAACACAGGCTACAGTTAACAACCTCTTGATGGGAGATTGGCCTAATCAATCCCTAGACAATCAGACTGACCTGATATCCTGGAAAAGCTCAACTGAGTGTTTTGACGTTCTTTGTGAACATATGCAACTTATGCATAAAGTACTTTACTGCACATAGAAGTATACAATTTTTTGAACAATGAGCTGAAGCATCATTTTTACAAGGAGAACAACTGACAGACAAACCACGGCTGCTGAGACTCGGATATCTGGCACTAACAACATTTCTGATTCACTGCAGATGTAAACCACTGAGTATGATGGAACACGTTACCTTTCTGGATTGGAAAAAAAAAATGTTGAAAACCTTTTATCTAGATAATCTTTCCTTAAAACACCCTTTATTTTTAAAAATGCTTAATTATTTGAAAGGTAGAGAGAGAGATATCTCTTCTATCCATTGGTCCCCTCCACATATGCCTGCAATAGCCAGGGCTGGACCAGGCCAAAGCCAGGAGCCAGGAACTCCATCTGGGCTTCCCACGTGGGTTTCAGGGACTCAGATACCTGAGCCATCTTCTGCTGCTAGCCAGGCTGTGCATCAGCAGGAAGCTGGATCTGAAATGAGCAATCAGGATTTGAACCAGGGACTCCAATATGGGATGTGGCAGCTTAACTGCTGCACCACATGGCTCACACCCAACATCATTTCTATGATAATTAAGCCACTGTGTTCCCACCTTCCCTGGTCTCCTTACAGTATCCACTCTGTTGCTGCCTTATGGAGCTACAGAAACAGGCTCAGGGCATTCCTTCCCAACCTCATATCTGGGAGGCTGGGTCTTCTTCATCTACATCAGCCAAAACTACATATTGAAAACAGAAATAAATATGATAATACAGCTATGTTCTATTAAGCTAAATAGTAAATGTAAATAATGCTACTACTCTGTTTATTGTTTATCTTGGAAATAGTTATTTTTCATTAAATTACTCAATATATATCTAACTATATCAGGTCTATTATTGGTAGTTTTAAATGAATATTTTTTTAATTTCTTATTTTTCACCTCCAAAGATGAATATCAGCAGGTAAAACCTACATAAGCAGAATCTTTTTGGGGTTGCCAACAGTTTTCATGAATGTTAAGGCATACTGAGATCAAAAGTTTGAAAACCACCCAATATGATAATAATTAACTTTATTAATTTGTTCTATTTGACAGAGTTAGACAGTGAGAGAGAGAGAGAGAGGCAGAGAGAAAGGTCTCCCTTCCGTTGATTCACACCCCAAATGGCCACCACGTCTGGCGCGCCGCACCCATCCAAAGCCAGGAGCCAGGTGCTTCCTCCTGGTCTCCCATGCAGGTGCAGGGCCCAAGAACCTGGGCTATCCTCCACTGCCTTCCCAGGCCACAGTAGAGAGTTGGACTGGAAGAGGAACAACTGGGACTAGAACCGAGCGCCCATATGGGATGCCGGTGCTGCAGGCAGAGGATTAACCAAGTGAGCCACAGCACTGGCCCCAATAATTAACTCTTTAAACAACCACTTTCAGAGTATCTATCTATTTTATACTATACTAGGAAATGTGGAACTACAGATAAAAGGCATTATTATTCCTGTATCTCAAAAAATTTCCAAGTTCATGAGAAATATACTGCTCATTATAATGATTTAAATTTTCTTATTGTGAATTTTTAAAAAACCTTAATGTTCAGCATTTGCAAGCATATCTTTTATAGTTTGATGATAAACTTCACCACTAAACCAAGAGATTCTGAGAAAGAGCATGGAAAATTCATATTATGAAAAGATTGCACATGGATACACATGGGTTTTCAAAACTATTATGTACCAAAGTGAAGATCTTTTAATTCTAGTTTCTCAACACACTTTTGGAAGTGCTTTCATACTACGATGGAATATAGCTAATGCCTAAATACATCATGATGCAATCTGAACCCATATAAAATATACTTCATTTATGCATCTGGAAGTCACAATCATGCCATGCAATTCAGTGATACATATCATTAAACACTTTCACACCGATCTCAGATACGGTTTATTACGGTAAAAGATACCCTGCCTTCCTCAGTGACCGTGCGAGCCCTGCAGAGTCCCTGCAGTTACAGCAGCAACGCAAACTTCTGACAGGCTCACACTTAGGCGACTTATTTTATTTTTACATTATAACATGGTTGTTAAGGTAGATTTACTCTTCTAGATCTTTATGCCGAAAAGTTTGGATAATAGTCTGGAAGGAAACAGTAGCTTACTTCAAGAATTTGAACAGTCATAATATGAAAGAGATGCCCTTACACTGTTTCCTAGGCTCCGGAAGGCAGAAAGAGAAAACGAGTGGGAATCATAAGGAGGGAGGGCGGGTGAGAGTAAAAATGATGGTGGCTGCATTAGCAGGATGAATGATGTTTGAAGGTCAGACTACATGAGCGATTCTCCCTGACTTTTCTGCCCCAACCCAAAAGAGACTACCTGGTCCCATCAGAAACAACAGTTTACAATCACAATGAATCACAAAGCAGGGAGGTAGAACACAGGGTACCTGTGGGCTGCCCCGGGAAGGAAATGCTGAATGCCTTTTCAGTTCCAGGCCAGGAAGCACCTGCAGAGTCTAGAGGCCTTTTTAAATTCTGTGATCACATAGGGCTTCCCCCCCCCCCAAATATTTATTTACTTGAAAGTGACACAGAGAAACAGAAAATCTTCCATCCACTGGGTCCACTCCCCAAAAGGCCACAAGGCCAAGATTATGCCAGACCAAAGCCAGGAGCCAGGAAACTCCAAAAGGGCTCAAGTACTTGGGCCGTCTGAACTGCTTTCCCAGGCACACGAGCATGGAGCTGGATCACATGTGGAGCAACCAAACAGGCAACGTGATTGGGGATAAGAGATGGTGTTCCCAGCACCAGTTCAACCTGCTGTGCCACGATGCTAGCCCCCGTCCTGGAACTCCAAATGTACAAATTTGCTCTCTGATCTTTCTATAAAAAGGTCTCTTAACTGCTGAATGAGACAGGCAATAGGAGAATAACCCTAATCTGACTCCATCAAAACAAAACCACTTAGAATTCAACATCTGCATCCTCTCCCCTCCTACATACTCATCACCTCAAATGTCAGGAGGGGGCAGGCGCTGTGGCACAGCAAGTTAAGCTGCCACGTGCAACACCAGCATCCCACATCAGAGTGCTAGTTGGAGTCCTGGCTGCTCCACTTCAGATCCAGCTCCCTGCGGATGTACCTGGGGAAACAGTAGAGGACAGCCTGAGTGGTTGGGCCACTGCCACCCATGTGGCAGACCCAGATGGAGTTCCTGGATCTTGACTTCGGCATGGCTCAGACAGGGGTATGTGGCTTTGTGGGAGTGAACGAGCAGCTGGAAGATCTCTGTCTCTGACTATCCCTGTCATTCTGCCTTTCAAACAATTCTTCTAATGTTCTGTAAATTCAGTCTCTGCTTACATGACTTAATATTTCTGTAAATTTTACACAAAATTTCTGAGTATTCTGCTAATACAAATGGCAACTGAATGACTATTAACATGAGAGCAAACAATCTTTCTCAGGTGTGCTGTACCATAGACTGGGTACTCCATTCAAACCCTGGGGACACTCCACAATTCTACTACCTGAAGACCTATTGTTCTTGCTACAGACTCTAGAATTAGCTTACCAGTTATTTTCAAAAATCTGGTTCTGAATTAAATGTGGATCCACATCTATAAACTGCACACTGTATGAACAATGCACACTTATTTTACATTTTTAACATCATATACAAGCTGTGGAAACACCTGGTGTTTCGCAACTTTGGACAAATCCAGCTGCGAGTTCTCTTGCAAACGTGTCTTGTGACATGTGCAGTTGAGTTTCTTTTTTTTTTTTTTTGTATTCTTTCTCTCTCCCTCTCTCATATATATATATATATATATATATATATATATATATATATTCAATCATGCAGATAATCTAAACACATTTCCTCTCTTAATGGAAATTTAAAACCTTGTAAATTTATAAAATAAGAAAAAGTACTGTAGCCAGACTGAAGTACAAGATTAGGACTGGCACTGTGGCACAGCAAGTTAAGCTGCCATGCTTGAATTATGCCCTCTAAGTTTAAAAGACAGCGATTCAGAAGTGAACTGAATGAATCTTTAAAGTACACAAGTGTGCACAATTTGCCACACATTTTTTGACAGTTGGAGGACAAATTAAAAGCATAAACTTGGGAACCTAAGGTGGTGGGGATATGCTATAATTTAAAATAACCTGACTTAAAATATCATCAATTATAGTAAAAACTTTCTGTGAATCTCTACATTCCATTCCGAAGTTTAATCATGAATAAACAGTTGCCCTTAGAAAGTCTCCATCTGTCTGATCACCTCCATGTACAAGTCCACAATCAGCGCACGGCCTTGACTCAACCTTCCTGCTCTCCCCTAAAACATCTCAAACTTCCTTCAGCCTAGAGTGGGGCTATAGACTGCTGCAGAAGGAAGCCTTCTCCACCTTCTGGCTGATCACTCTACAACACCTTCAACTGGGTCACGGTCCCCAGCTCAGCAGCCATTTCCTTGGATTTTAAACTGCCCCTGGGCTCGGTCCCTTCGCATACATTACCAGGTTACCAGCTTCCACCCTGGCCTTTCTTATTTTAGACTCCGCCATCCTCTGCAAACAGCACAGAACAAGCTGTTCCTCTGGGACTCCGCAGTCATCCTGTTCCCTCTGGGTCTCTAGACTGGCTCCGGTCCCTTGACTACAGCTGCTTCTTTTCTACAACTTCCTGGAGGCAGGTCAGCTCAGTGGCTAAGAGAGAAGGTCCTGGGTGAGTCTCCTTGAGTTAAAATGGTGGCTCCTCTACTACCAGTTAACTGGGCTGAGCCTGTTTTCTCACCTATAAACTGGTCTAACAGTAGTATCTACCTCAGAGATCACTCAGCCACGGCCCCTTTCGCTAGCAGATTGCTGAGACTAAACCACATAACTGGCAAGTTATCAAGGTTCACATATAGTTAAACTTACACTCTTTTCAAACATACTATACCATTCCTTTAAAATCATCCTTATTTTCTTCCTTAGAAACAACAAAACTGACTTCAAGTCCTTTTTATAGCAGTGGCTACAAAACTGAAAATAAAATTATTAGACAAATTACTTGAGTTATAACAATAGAAAATGAATTATCCACAATTATTCATCTGAGTTGGTTAAAAGTAGTACTCTTGAAAGATTTCTGAAACTATCCCTGTACCAATCCCCAAACAAAACGATTTGCAATTCTTTATAACTACCTCATCTTCAGAATAGAATCAACTAGAATAAAAACATTTGCGGTAGAGGGCTGCGCAGACTTGCTGATGTTGTGGAAGACAGCACCAGAGACAGCAAAAAAAGATAAAAAAGGGCATTCCTAAGGCCGCTCAATTCAGCAGCTGAGACAGAAGGCCAAGCGATTGATTTATTTATTTATTTATTTATTTTGACAGATAGACAGTGAAAGAGAGAGACAGAGAGAGGTCTTCCTTCCATTGGTTCACTCCCCAAATGGCGGCTATGGCCGGTGCTGTGCCGATCGGAAGCCAGCAGCCAGGTGCTTCTCCTGGTCTCCCATGCAGGTGCAGGGCCCAAGCACTTGGGCCATCCTCTACTGCCTTCCTGGGCCACAGCAGAGAGCTGGACTGGAAGAGGAGCAACCAAAACTAGAACCTGGTGCCCATATGGGATGATGGTGCCACAGGTGGAGGACCAACCAAGTGAGCCACAAGATTTTTCAAGAGAGATATTGTCCTGGGTCTGTGCAGTGAGAAACCTGCTTTTGAGAGCAGTATGGTTTGTGTGGAGGATAGAAAGGGGACGAGAAAATTCCACATTATCCATTCTGAGTGAAATTACACCTAGATGGGGAATTAGGATTCGGATCCAGTCAAAGGGCTCAGACCCAAGCTTGGGACATGTACTCCCCAAGACAATCCCATCACCAGGTTGTGTGCTGGATGATGTTCATGCCAAAGTTGTTAAGGGCTCAATGTAACAACAGCTCAGGTGTTAGCCTGGATCCGAAGGCAGGTTTGGACACCAGAGCACCTTCAGATAGGCAGCTGGAAAGAAAAGGAGGTGGTATTTGCCTTAAATCAGCAAACTGTGAGAACTACAGCAAGCATCAAATGTACATGTCAATTACAAGAAGCATGTCAGGGGACAGTGCTGTAGTGCAATGGGTTAAATGGTTCCTTGCAACACCTGCATTTCACCTCACAGCACGGATTGGAATCTCAGCTGTCTGTCTTCCAATCCTTATCCAGGCTAATTTACTTGGGAAAACAGCAGAAGATGGTACAAGTACATGGGCCCCTGTCACCGGCATGGGAGACCCGGATAGATTTTTGGGTTCCTTGCTTCAGCCTGGATTAGCTGCAGCCACTGTGATCATTTGAGGAGTGAACCAACAGATAAAAGATCTTTCTTTTTCTGTCTGTCTCTGTCACTCTGCCTTTCAAATAAAGAAATCTTAAAAAAAAAAAAAATGAAGAGGCATGTCAGAGACCATTTGTAAATCTGCAACAGAGGAAACTGATTTTCTAATTAAAACACTTCATACTCACTAAAAAAAAAAAAAAAATCCAAACGAATAATTACAAGTATTTTCTATTTCAAAAAAGAAATAAAAACAAAATACAGAACTGAAAAGCAATTTTACTTTCTTCTAAAGTGCTCAATTTACTTTAAACTACTTCCTTGGTTACCTTGGCCACAGCTTTAGGAGAAAATGTCATGGCATCCACAACAGTAATGAGGTCAGCCGGGTGGAGGCGATCAAAGTACTTCATGCAGACGTCGCAGGCATGGAGCCACTCCGGTGAGGACTCTGGGACTTGCTTAATTAGGTGAGGGTCTCCAGTCCAGAACAACTTCTGCAACCAGATGGTGTAGAGAGAGCTGGGGGAAAGCATCCGCCCATCCTTTTCAGGGATTTTGGGAACAAGTTTGGAAATAGATAAGATGTTCTGACTTGAAAGAACTGGCTCCAGGGCTTCGAGGGGACTCACATTTTCATCCGTCAGCTTTTTGTAATTGAGGCCTATCAGAAAGAAGAGAAGAGAGAAAACACGGAAGTGGCACTCCAGTGTAAACCTTCACCCAGGTGCCTTCAAACACACACACAGCCCACTTCATGGCTGACTAAGAATACTCATCAATTTGGCAGTGGTGGACAGTTCAGGTTTTCAGTGGAACGGATCAGAAGACCTGAATTCTAGTTCCAGCCTGAAAGTTATTCAACTGTGTAATCCCATACAGGTCACCCAACTTCTGTGTGCCTCAGTTTTCTCATGTGTACACTGGAGGTGGCAATATCTCCTTGCTTCTCAGTTCCCCAGAACACCAACATTTTCCCCTACCAGTACACTCACCAAACTTCATCACATTAATCTGTTATTTACCTGGCATTTCACCAGCTACCTGAAGGCAGGGAATGGATCTGACTCCTGCTCTTCTGTGTCTAGCCAGGGTCTAATTTGATTATTCAGTAACCAACTGATGAATTGAAATAAATTCTCACAATTCCTAGTATCAATTTAACACAGACTTGAAAGTATCTTATATATTACAAAGCATCATGAATATTCAAGAGGTATTAAAGTATTTAATTTCTTAGCTGTGAGCATAAAGATGCCATTCTAAAGATTTCCACTATTTATCAATGATTCAAATGCTCTTTTTTCATGTTCTCCTTACACAGGTTAAACATATGGGCTCCAATAACACGAAATTCTGCCAGACTATCTTCTGTAAAGCCTTGTCATATATCCATATATATATGCATTTTACAAATTTTATATACATAACACGCTATGATATTAATACAACTTAGATATAACATAACCGGTGGGAACAGGGGAAAGCCTCCAAGGCAGCATCTAAGACTCTGGATTGTCAGTACCAGGTAGACCATAGGGCTCTGCGCGCCTTGCAATAGGCTTCTTATTTTTGCTAATGCTTACTTTCCTCAACAGTGAGTAAAGGAGTTGGAAAGACAATAACTAAAATGAATTTGCTTCAATTTGCTGTGTCACATGCATACACATGATGGCTTTTAGAAAATTAAACCCTACACTTTCAAAAAAGATGAGTTCGAGCAAAGAAATGATCATCCTACCTGAAGCAACTACCTTAAATTTCTTCAAGAGTCGAATGTGGGTTTCTGGTTTGATGGCAGATTTCCCAAAATCTGCACAGCCATAATTTTCCAGGAGAGTGAAATAATACAGCAGTCTTTCGTGATCAAAGCCACCAATAGCGGGATAAATGTATTTGACCATGTGTGTGTGAAAGCTTTCAGGATCCGTCTTCAAAGTCTCAAAGAGATGAAGGGCTTGGGCTCGCTTTTCAATTTCTACTGTGGACAAACTGAAATTAAGAGTCAAAAAAACTCTGCTAAGATTTATTGCCTTTATTAGCAAAAGAACTATTTTAAACCCAGTAAGAAAGAGTATTTCTCATAGGTCCCTCTTCATGCTTAATCAAAGACAGTAAACCACCAGTTCTCAGTTAGCTCATAAAAAGGGAAACAAACACGTGCCAGGACCCATAACTGCACCACACAACTTTCACGTCCACCTCCTGTGGCCTACAGCACATCTGTGCAGCAGATATTACTGCAGCTGGGAGCGCTGCTTGATGCTTCCCAGCTAGGAAATTAATCCAAATCTGTCCACTCCCATCATAAATCATTTCCTCATCTCACAAGAAAGGTTTAAAATGTGTACTTCTTTATAAAAATGTAAGCCACCTTTTTATATCAGGAATTCAGGAAATGGTAAAGGGAAGAAAACACAAAATTTTAGGCCTAAGTTTTACATCCAGGAGTCTGGAGCTGATATTCAATAGACTCAAATTTGATACTGTGTTACAATGAAGTTAAAATAGGAAAACAAAAAATAATCACACTTTCACTTGCATTATCTTTTATAATGGCACTTGAATAAAACGTATCTTACTACCTTCATCCCAATTTAGACATCTTTGTAATGTAATTTTTGAAAGTCATGAAAGGTTAAACTATCATGTTTGGTTAATTTGTGCTTTACCTAGGAAGAAAGAAAGTGTTAAGTTTTCTGTGCTTCCTGGACAGAAGTCTCTGATTTAGTGAAAAGCCACTGAACTGTACGAGTCTCATATTGCCTAATCTTAAGAGACAGCCCCCCACTAAAAGAAATGGCCAGTTTCCAGGGCTCTCAGAACAGCAATAAAAACACCGGGGGGGGTGGGGGGGCAGGAAATAAGAAGTTTGGATTCATCAAATTTGGATTCCTAAGACTTTAGTTACTCCTCTGAAAAATGATATACTATTTAGCATAAATATCACTTTAGAAAGTGTCAAAACATACATGCTTTTGGTTTATGTCGATAAAGATAATATTAATAGAGTTTTAAAACTTTTCTGAGAATGAGATATTACTTTGGATAATAAGGACAATCTCCAAACCAAAATATCAAGTAGATTACAATAAAATGATTTTTTTTATTTTCACTTCAAGAGAAATCTTCTTTTTCCATTAACACACAGTTCAAACATTAACAAAAATATCCTTCTTTGTAAGTATGTCCCCAGTCTATAAAAATTTCCCTCACTGCCTCCTCCAACTACTGGCACATGCTAGATATCCTTTTACTCTATATTAATAACATAGTTTAACTACTTATTATCCCATCTGACTCCCAGACTAAATGCTGCTTATTGCCACACATTGTATTACATCTTCTTTATCTTTAGTTTCTCAATCCCAAGGACCAGTATGTGATACAAAGAAAAACATTCAACACATATTTTATAAATGCCAAACAGTAGATAAGTAAAAAATTGGGTTTCCGCTCCATATCAAGCACCATGCTCAGCACTGGGGCAGTTGCAAAGATTAACAGCACAGAACTCTCATCCAGGTTTGAAAGCATAGCTGAGTTGCAAATACTCAGAGTTAAATAACAATGCAAATCAATAGTATGGGCTGACAAAGAACACAAATACATTTCAACTAACAGTAAGGTCACTAAAAGCTATGACTTCAGAGGCAGTAGAACTCAATGATAATGTAAGGCGGGGGGGGGGGGGAATCCTTACTGGAGGCTGGTATTGTAGAAAGGAATAAAGCAGAAATAATGTGAACCAAATTATCAAGGCAAGAAAGCACAAAGCCTCTACAAGGAACAGCAAGCATAAAGGGTTAGTTGCTTGGAAAATATTCTTGAATGTCTCATTATTTAAAGTATGCAAGTGTATCTCTTAAAGAAAGTATACACATGATGGTATAGGAGTGACTCAGAATTTCTGATATTCCTTCAGAATTTGCAAAATGAAACTTGAAAACAATGTAGTGAAGAGGCAAATGAACAGGTTAACACCATTAAGATGAGTCTTGACAAAGATTTGCAGATGGGAAAACAAACTTGTATTGATTATGCTCGTTACCATGCTAAGTAATTTAAGGCTGGATCAGTATCAACTTACAGATGAGAAACTACCATTCAGAGAGGTTAAGTGACTTGCTCCAGAATAGGCATTGAGATCTGTCTGGATTCAAAATGTGCATTTGTTCCCCACATCACAAAGCAATCATGGATTCATGAAGCACAAGCACCCTTACAACCACTACTTCAAAAACAGGATTCTTTCTGTAATGTGGTTATTAGTTCTCTCTCCTAGCAGCAATCATCCGAAAGAGTTCTGTCAACATCTCATTCCTACCTCCCTGATAAACAGTGTTCATGATGGACTCATCCACAGAATGGACAATGACTAAACGTAAGAGCTGAGTTCCTCTGTGTCTGACTTGATTCTGAGTATTGTCTTTCACAATCAACATGACTTTCCCCCTTGCCCACACACTTTTTCTCCCCTGCCTACAATTCAGTTTGCCTGATGTGCAATTTTACTTAATTATCTTGTCAAGACAGATATGGAATACCTTTACTGACACGTGATAAATACCCAAACCTCTCCTTTCAGTAAATTACAATGTGCAAAGGTCTTTTCATACCAGTAATCAATAATCCATTGAAAGAGACTGTTATTTCCATCTGGGAACAAGAAATGAAACTTTGCTTAAAAAACAATTCTGAAGTACTGACATTTAAGACAGTAGGAAGAAATAACATGAAACCACTGTGGACTTTTCACTAATCAAATTAATGATTACCCTCAGAAACAGTTTAAGTGCTTTTTCCTGAACTAATATATATAGTGCATATTTAACTTTCAGAGATTAACTACAGGACAGGATGAAGCTAGCAGTCTTTGTATTCCATGCATAACGCATAAACTATTAGTACAAATCTCACAATTAAGGTATTCTGTAATGGCTTCAAGTTGCCAATCACCCAAAAAATGTGATTCAGGAACAGCATGTAGTGAAAGGACTTACTTTGTATAAGAAAACAAATTTATTTGAATACAGTATTGTTTACTCAGTCTGTGATAATATAATTCCCTTAGCTGACCAAAGCGGCAAGGGGAGAGGCACAGGAGAGAGAAGTTAAAGGGGAGAGAGGGAGACAGAAGAGGACAAAGAGGAGAGGACTTCTGGGAAAGGCTGAAGAGGGAGCCAACAGGCTGGGAATGGAGTGGGAATGAAAATGTACAGACACCCTGCCCGCACTTTTAACCCCACTAGGAACCCCTGCCAAAGGCCCTGCAATTCCTACTCTCTGAAGGAAGCTGAGGCTCAGACAAGAACTATACAGCTAACAGTGGGTCATTCCAGTCCAGTTTTCAGCATCCACAATAAAACAGTAAAGTTGCTGTTTTCACCCTGAAATGTTATGCTGAGCACAGTTCAGACGCAGCAGGCATTTCCTCCAGACTAATCCCCAAAGTATGAAGATCTGTGAACCCAAAGGAATGGCCATTACCACAGTGAGCCTTGAGTGCTGGCCACCACACAAGAAGACAAACCTACCCTCAATTACAGCACCTGCCTGAGGGTACCATCCCAAGATGCGAACCACAGGCAGGTTGCAGGGCGAACTGACAGGGAAGACTGGATGTGCGATGCCAGCTGAACATGCGATTGCCCAGGGGAAACATGGTCCAAATAATCATGGCATTTTTCATTTTTGCAAATATTTTGACCAAGTATTTTTGCAACTAAAGAATGGAATTTAACTTTTCCAGATCACCCAGGTAATGAAAGAATCAAGAATGAGTATCCGGATGTCTGCTTCTTGTCACACTCACATTTGGTGAGTTCCTTTCTGGAATCTATGGTGTAGTGTGGACTAGAATGGTGGCGCTAAAGGCTAGATGCCCAGTCTTCATCTCCTCCATAAGGACAGGCCTGTCTCCCATAAGACTGAATTTCCCATAAAATGTCCATTCTAACTCGTTTATATAGCTTCTTACCACATCCTTGCTTCTGAGACCAGAAGAAAGAAGAATCCAAGCAGCAAATATGCAACCAAACTATGTTAGAAGACACAATAGCACAGCAAGAGTAATCAGCATCATTTACTGAACACTTATTATATGCAAGCACTATGTCACCGCATTTAATACTCACTGGGTATATAATTTATAAGTGATATTCATACTGACTTAAAAAATAATTGTTCAAAACTCAGATCTATAATGTTGGCCAATAGTGGTCAAGGGATGGGTTCAATAAATCTAGGCTGTTTCCTGCATTAACAAAGGCTGCTGTTTATTTGAGCACCTACTAGGTATTTTGTATAAATCTCTTCGACCTCATTACACTTCTGCAAAATTGGATAAGAATAGTCCCTTGCAGAGGAGAAAACACAGGCTTACAGGGCTAAAACAACTAGTCTATTGAGAAGCAAACTAAAAGGAGAGTCAGAGAGTTGGGGCTTGGGGTAAGATTAGCTAATTCAAAGTCTGAGCACTTTCTACTGGATGTAAACAGGCCAAAACACATCTTCTTGTTATATTTCACACAACTGTCAGAGGCTTTTGAGGCTAGGGGGAAAAGTGGCCTTACGAATCATAACATGGACATGAAAATTATAAATATATGGAAGGAAGCCAATTTGGTAATGGCAGTAATTAGCTTTTTCCCATGTGTAGTACTGGTTGTCTTCTTACGCACAATAGAAATCTTGGTCCTGATTAAGTTCTCTTTGACTAAAAGAAAGATGAAAACTAAATTTGTGGCTCAATTTTAACAACAGAGTAAGACCTATGACCTGGCTACCAAGGGACTTCAAAAAGTCTGTGGAATATAGAATGAAAAAATAACTGTAAGGGCTAGCGCTGTGGCATAGTAGATAAAGCCGCAGCCTGCATGGCCGGCATCCCATATGGGTGCCTGTTTGAGTACTGGCTGCTCTGCTTCTGATCCAGCTGCCCACTACAGCCTGGGAAAGCAGTAAAAGATGGCCCAAGTGCTTGGGCCCCTGTACCTGCAAGGGAAACCCAGAAGAAGCTGCTGACTACTAGCTTCAGATCACCACAGATCCAGTAGTTGTTGCCATCTGGTGAGTGAACCAGCGGATGGAGGATCTCCCTCTCTCTCTTCCTCTGCCTCTCGGTAACTCTACCTTTCAAATAAATAAATAAATCTAAAAAAAAACAACTTTAGTCTAAAAAGACTCTAAAATCCATGCATATTTTAGAAGGGAAAAATTTTTCCATTAAGTCTTTTTTTTGGAAGGTTCCTTCCCTTCCTTCCTTTGAAAGGCAGAGTTACAAACAGAAAGGGAGAGACAGAATCAGCGATCTTCCATCCAGTGGTTCACACCCCAGATGGCAGTTAATGGCTGGGGCTGGGCCAGGCCAAAGCCAAGAGCATCGTCTGGGTCTCCCAAGGGTGGCATGGGCCCAAGCACGTGGGCCAACTTCCTCTGCTTTCCCAGGCACATTAGCAGGGAGCTGGACCAGAAGTGGAGCAGCTGGGACATAAACTGGCACCAGCATCCCAGAAGGTGATTTAACACACTATCCCATAATGCAAGCCTATTTCCATGAACTTTCTGAAGACAGCTTGTGTGGATTTCAAAATTTTCAGTATGCCACTCTACTATGTATCATTCATGGTCCTGTATTGTTATTCTAATCGTCAAGTTGTGATGCACTTTGAATAATCTAAGCTATCCTAAATGCCAGGGAACAAATACGGGAATAAATCTTCCCCTCCCCATACTAACCATTCTCATATTAATGCCTCAGCTGAGCCATGGTTCCTGTAACTGGAGGAGGGGCTGTGAGAGAAGACCGGAACTTAGAAATCTTCAAAATGTGACAGTCTGGACACAAAGCTGACTAGGTGAGCAGCAGCAGCCCTCCAGCACAAGTCCCGTGTATCCACAGAAAGGCACATGTACTACAGTCTACCATCCCCTGCTGATGTACCTTGCTCTTACCCCAGCCTTGCTTCTAAGACCAGAAGAAAGAAGAATCCAAGCAGCAAACACGCAACTGACTCTGATAAACAGCACAGCACATCCAGAGTCCCACCGAGGCCCCACCCTCCCGGCATGAATGAAGGAGACAACACTAAATGAGCCATCACTAAAGGAAATGGCATTGTGGTCTCTGCCACGCAAGAAAAACCACCTGAGTAAACTAAACACCAGAGTGACTGAGAAGTCGAGACCGAGTGTAGTCAGAGTGCAGGAAGCTTGGCCTTAAGAAAGGAACAGTAAAGCACTACCCTAGAGCAAAGAACATCATTTCTCGGGTGACACTACCTCCCCAGTGGCACTGACTCAACTAATAAGAGCTGGGCAATTTCTATGATAGAAACAGAATTATCTATTTCACCAAGGCCGATTTCTAGTACCTAGGTTACCAAGTTTGATTAAAACAGTGAGGCAAACTGCAGCCTTTTAAGCAAAGAACAGGGAGCACCAAACATCACTTGCTAAATCAATATGAAGTGTTTTGCCACTCAGAAGTAATGATGCCAGGAGGTAACGATTTCCTGCTTTTGTAATTGCTCTATATCTGCATAATCACACTGCTATCAGGTATAATAATATGCCAGCAACAGCCTTGCACAAAACTCGATTGCCTGATAATTTATAATATATTCAGAGATCAATGAAGCATCCTGTTTGTACAGATACAACATCCTTTTATGTAATATTCAGTGAAAGAAAAAAGATATAAAATGAAACATCAGGATTTTTAAAGAAGGATAATATACATTCCCTACGATTTTCACTTGAATGTATAACTGTGCCCCAAAAATGGTGAAGTATTTATCATAAAAAATAATCACTGCAGTGGTAATTTAGTAAACAGTTAAAATGTAGATGTTAAAATGCCAAAAAGATTAATATGAATTAAAGATGCACCATTTGACCTGGTCAGCAGGTCTGACCCCATGCAATACTCCCTCCCTTCTTTAACCCCTTGTTTCCCATGACTTCCCTAACACAAGATTGCTACGCCTACAGCTGTGGTAACATCTGCGTAGCAAAAACAGCTGCGCCAGAGACCTCCACGGGCTGAAGGGCTGAGGTAAGATCTCTTTGGAGAGGGGCCTCAGGCACCTCCTGTGGAGACAAAGGTCAATAATGATCTTGTCTCTACATAGTGGAAGCCGAAAACCCTTCCTGTGTTGGTTCCTGCGTTTGCTTTGCCCTTTGTACACAATGATTGCAATCTACCTTTGCTGCCTGTATTTGATCTCGGTTCATGCCCCCATGGACACGGAACAACAATAGGATTACCGGGAACCCATTATCATAGCAAACAGTTCCTTTAACATTCCTGAAGAAGCAATTCAGAACATCACGCTGTTTGCACCGCCAGCTGTAAAAGCCTTCCTGGAAGAAGCCTTAGCAATCGGACTCTGGGAGACTTCTTGGACGCTATGGAGCAACGGGAATTGCTAAAAGAAAGCAAGAATGACCCTGAGGAAACTCGGGTCGAACAGCTCATAGGGAATCCACATTCAGACCCAAACTGAAAGCAAAAGGAATTGTTAGCAACAATCCCAAAAAGGACTCTTCCCGGAGGATATGAACAATACCTAATTAATGGTAGATGGTGGACTCCCCCGCGAGGGAATCCCTCTGTCATGTTAGATCCGCTTCCTTACACGGGTGCCTATGATGATATGGGTTAATCATGACGGGAAAAGGCAGCATTGAGATCAATTGCCTTTTATGACTAGGTTAGCTAGGTCCAGAATCCCGTGGTGTATTATTGACAAGGCAGGAAAGACAACAGGTATGGGAAACTATAAAGATGGCTAAGGCAGTGGCCAAACAATGGCATGTTCCTCATGATTGAGCACAGATAGAAGAGGAATATCTTTCTGGCATACGTGACCTGGGTGAATGAGGCCTATATGCGGTTAAAATGTTACCACTATTCCCTCATTGTTACCGCACTGTTCTGACCATGTTAACCTTTACTCTTCTGTTAATCAATGATGTTTTTCCCTCAAGCTTTAGAAGTTTTACTATAAAAACCCTGACTTAACAGACAATAAACGCAGCAGCATTAGTACTACACTGGTGTCTGTCTGTCATTTTCCTTGCCGATTCCTTGTCTCCCTAGACGCCTTTATCCTGTTCTCCCTCGGTCTGTGAAGTCTCCGAGCTGACAGTCCGCGGCACAAGATCTCTGTTTGTCCTTCCCTGCTCTCAAGCTTGGTTCTTTTTGTCTTTTGCTAGCAATTCTTCCTGTGACAGTAAATGAGACCCTCAAAGTCTGTCTCAAATCCTTCCTCTTTCCTCATTCTGTATTCGTTCCCAAAACACATCCACAACACAGTTCCTCTGTCCCCAGTGTGCATAGCGTTCGCAAATCCATCTTCTCTTTTGAATTTCAGATCTTTGAGATACAACTACCAACCTGACCTATCCTCTTGGGTGATTTCCATATGTATAAAATCTCCTTTCCTGTGCCTTCGTCCACTCACCTTGACCTGACCAGTCCTCCTATCTCACCAATGATGCCACCAGCTAACAGGCGGACCAAGCGAACTCTGAAGATGATTCTTAACACCTCCCCTTTCACTTGTTCCAAATCTAGCTTACCCTTATTATTCAATAAGTACCATCTATTTCACCTTCTCAATATCTCTGAAATGCATTCCCTCCTGTACTTGTAAAACCTTACTTCAAGTTACAGTCACGTATCAAGCAGTCTATCACTATACTAGCTCCCTAACTGATCTACATTCGTCTCCTGGCTTCCCTAATACCTCTCCTCAGCACAGTAGCCATGTTGATCATATTATCTCCCTCTCCTTCTGGTGTTCTTAGGAAGAAGCCAAGCATTCTGGCAAGGGCCCCGCTGGTCTCACTGGTCCTCCCTCTGATCTCACACGTTCCTCCAGCTCCCAGGGGTCACCACACCGTCCCTCTGGTAGAGCCTCAGACTCATCATGTTCCTAGCCCAGGCTCCTCTGCACTTAGTGTGTTGCACATTTCAAAAACGGCTGCTTCCTCCTAGTACTGCAATTCACTCTGACTTGATTCATGCCTCAGCTTACATTTGATTTCTCTAGGAAAGGCTGCACTATGCCAAATTTCCTACTGGACTCTCTTAGATGGTACTTGTCACAGTGTTAGTTTCACATTTTCCAGTTTCATCTGTCTCCCACTGCAGACCATAAGTTTCTTGACAACTAGAAAGCCTGCTTGTGCTCACCATTGTAAACCTTCGGCTTAGCACACAACAGATTATCAATAAAAGTATTTGAATGAATATATGAATGATGAGTGAGCTATCTAATTTAAGGTTGTCATTACATAAAAACAAATACTAACACACTATTTTAAGAACACTGGTGCATTAAAGACATACTTTTTTTTTTTTTTTGACAGGCAGAGTTAGACAGTGAGAGAGAGAGACAGAGAGAAAAGTCTTCCTTCCATTGGTTCATTCTGCAAATGGCCACCATGGCTGGCGCTGTGCCAATCCAAAGCCAGGAGCCAGGCGTTTCTTCCTTGTCTCCCATGTAGGTGCAGGGCCCAAGGACGTGGGCCATCTTCCACTGCCCTCCTGGGCCACAGCAGAGAGCTGGACTGGAAGAGGAGCAACCAGGACAGAACTGGCACCCCAGCCAGGACTAGAACCCATAATGCCGGCACCGCAGGCAGACGATAAGCCTAGTGAGCCACAGTGCCGGCCAACATACATATATTTTTAATGGATTTATTTATTTAATTAATTAGAAGGCAGAGTGGCAAAGATGGAGACAGAGAGATCTCCCACTCACAGCTTCACTCTCCAAATGCTCACAACAGCTGGGACTGGGCCAGGATGATGCCAGGAGCCAGGAAATCCATCTGTCTCCCACACAGGTATCAGGGGCCCCAGCTCTTGAGTCAGTATCCACTGTTTCCCAGGCTCATTAGCAGAGAGCTGCAGCAGAAGCAAGTAGCCCAGACTCGAACTGGCACTCTGTTAGGGGATGTGAGCATCCCAGGTGAGTGCTTGACCAACCATGCCACAACACTTGCCCCAAGTATTGAAGATACATAAGGCGAGAACATAGCGAGATACTATTCTATTATAGCTGAGAAGGAAAACAGGAATTGAGTTTTACCAACTCTAAGATTCTTCTAAAATAGCATGAGAAGAAAGACATGGAAATAAACTTGCATATGAATTATGTGCTTACCCACTATCGGTGAACAGGAACTCCAAATGGGTCATAAAAACTTCCCAGTGGGAAACACTGTACCGTTGTGCCAGAGAAAGCGCAATGCTGTAGACGTTTTCCTCCAGGGTTCTGCAGCAATGTCCATCAGCACCAGGAAGGGAGGGAAGAGAAACACAGTTGCTTACTCAGCAAAGAAATGCTCCTTAGGATTGCTCTCCAGCTGCAGGGGGCAGTGAGTCAGTGCTCAGGGAGACATCTGACAGCAACTCAGGAAAAGAACTTGCAAGGAATTTTAATGCTTCTTGTTCACTGTGGTGCATTGCAACTCTCAAAGGACTTGCTAGGCTGGTGGTTCTCAACCATGAATAATTTTATTCCCCCAGAGGCTTCTGACAATATCTGGAAACATTCTCACAAGTAGGAGGGAAGGGAAAATGCCATTGGTGTCTAGTGGGCAGAGGCCATTACATACATCTCAGCACACAAGACAGACTTGCCATGACAAAGAATTACCTGGCCAAAAACGTCAACAGTGCTGAGGTTAAGGAAACGCAAGTCTGGACTCCAACACTTACAATCAAGAGAGTGCATCTCTGCCCTGTGGAGTCAATGACAGGCTTAGTTTAAGGAATGGCATCACCAGATTTGAAAATCTCTGAATACATAAGCGATTTCAAGAAAATGGTCCAGAGCACTTGCATTAGGGCCATTGTGAAAAGACTACTGCAAGACTCCTATTTCCAGAGTAGGGAAATGGAGGATGAAATTCTTGGTCGAAACAATTGGCAAAACCATACATGCAGAGATGAAATCTGGTCTTATTAAGTAGCACTGCTGAGTCTCTATTTAACCTGGCTAAGGAAACCAGGGCATTTTCATAACTGGTTGGCCAGAGGTTGTTATACACGTCCTGTAAAGGATCACATGGTAAATACTTCATGCCATGTCACCACATTCTCTATAGCACAGTCTTCTCTCTGCCCTCCTCACCAATCTTTAAAAATGTAAAAGCCCTTCTTTGCTTGTGGGTTATAAACATGGAGGTTCACTTGGTTAATCCCCTACCTGCGGCGCCGGCATCCCATATGGGCGCTGGTTCTAGTCCCGCTTGCTCCTCTTCCAGTCCAGCTCTCTGCTGTGGCCTGGGAGGGCAGTGGAGGATGGCCCAAGTGCTTGGACCCCTGCACCTGCATGGGAGACCAGGAAGAAGCACCTGGCTCCTGGCTTTGGATTGGCGCAGTGCCAGCTGTGGTGGCCATTTGCAGAATGAACCAATGGAAGGAAGACCTTTCTGTGTCTCTCTCTCACTGTCTATAACTCTGTCAAATAAATAAAAAAAAAAAAAAAAAACAACATGGAGGCCAAGGAATGGATTAAGATTGTCAAACCATGAATGAGGTCATGGTCAACTGAAAGCATTAAAGTTCCTCCACAAAATGGAACTGCAGCTCCCAGAGAGTAGCGACATTACTCACTCATCCTTTCTATTGCTTTGCAGGGGCAAATTCCCAATAAGTATTGATATCTTCACCACTCTTAAAGGGAGGAAGGAACAAAACTATGATGTACCCTCTTTAAAGCTACCCTTCCTGACTCCTGAGAATGTTAGCTAAGACATGTAGACATAAGACAATAAAGGACAGATACAATGCACTTTCAAAAACAACTGCCATTAACATAGATATACAATGAGTACGAATATGGCCTCATGCACTCAACTGAAGGTAGAGCTGAAAACTGGGAAGAAATGGGTATTTTTTATTTTTATTTTTATTTTTTGCCAGGCAGAGTTAGACAGTGAGAGAGAGAGACAGAGAGAAAGGTCTTCCTTCCATTGGTTCACTCCCCTAATGGCCACCACGGCCATGGCTGCACCGATCCGAAGCCAGGAGCTGGGTACTTCCGCCCAGTCTCCCATGCAGGTGCAGGGACCCAAGCACTTGGGCCATCCTCCACTGCTCTCCCAGGCCACAGCAGAGAGCTGGACTGGAAGAGGAGCACCCGGGACTAGTACCTGGTGCCCCAACTGGGACTAGAACCTGGGATGCCGGCGATGAAGGCAGAGGATTAGCCAAGTGAGGCACGGTGCCAGCCCAAAATTTATTTATTTGAGAGGCAGAGTTACAGAGAGAGAGAGAGAGAGAGACAGAGAGATCCTCTATCCGCTGTTTACTCCCCAAATGGCCAAAATGGCCAAAGCTGGGCCTATCTGAAGCCAGGAACCAGGGGCCTCTTCCAGGTCTCCCACATGGGTGCAAGGGCCCAAGCACTTGGCTCATCTTCCATTGGTTTCCCAGGCCATCAGGGAAAGCTTGATAACAAGTGGAGCAGCCAGGACTTGGACCAGGACTCATATGGGATTCTGGTGCCATAGGCGGAGGCTTAATTTACTACGCCACAGCGCCAGCCCCAAAATGGGTATTCTCGTATGCAAAAACCCCATTTTCTAATCAGAACCACCAAAGCAGCTAATGCACAGAAATTTTGAAGCATTTTAAATAAGTCACCCAAAGACTGTTGTATATTTTTCTAAGCAACAGATTGCAGAGAAAATTCTATTATATATTTATCAAAAGCATATATATTTGTCCTCCAGGACACGCTTCAAATAGCATGTGCTAGCTAGATACTTAAAAAAGAAAATAAAGGACAAAAACTCTAGCAAAATGAAACTGATGATATAAGACATCCTTTACTTTATAAACTTTTATTCTGCATAATAATTCTCTTCTAAGAAACCACAAACATGGAACCAAGGACTACAAAATTCCCAAAGGAAACACACACTGGAATTGGAATTAGGAAACCAAGACTCAATTCCCAGCTGTGTGACCTTGAGCAATTCTTTTTTTTTTTTAAGATTTTATTTACTTATTTGAGAGGTAGAACTACAGAGAAGAGAGAAAGAGAGAAGTCTTCAACCCACTGGTTCCCTCCCCAGATGGCCACAACAGCCAGAGCTGAGCAGATCCAAAGCCAGGAGCAGGAGCTTCTTCTAGGTCTCCCACGTGGGTGCAGGGGCTCAAGCACCTCGGCCATTTTCCACTACTTTCCCAGGCCATAGAAGAGAGCTGGATCATGAAAGGAGCAGCAGAACTAGAACTGGTGCCCACACGGGATTTTGGCACCACAGGTGGAGGCGCAGCCCACTGTGCCACGGTGCCAGCTCCAAGCAATTCTTTAGAGCTCTCTGGTTCTGATTCTTCTTCCAAAAAGGAAAGAGGTTGGGCTAAGTGATCTCTTGGGTGATGTTGAAACTAGACCTTAAATGACTTGCAAATTATGAACCTCCAGGAGAACAGAGAAATAGAAAAAAATATGTTCTGTCTCTTCTTAATTGAGACTAACTTTAGGTTGTTCCTACTACCTTTCTCCTGTCTCCCTATGCCTGCCCTTATTTTAAAGTAAAACTTGGGCTGCAGATTAGAAAAGAAGTTCAGGCTAACAAAATTATTAAAGGGTACCAGGGCTATTTTGCTACTTCCTCAAGGTTAAATGGTACTGATGAAAATACAGCATACGCTACTATCGGAATCAAGACTATCTTTGTTATTTTAAAACACTTTATCAGGAGAAAGGAATACCTATGAAAGATAGGCACAATTTAACCTTTAAAGGCTAGCAGTCTAGACTGAACACATGCCAGTGCTTCCTGAGAATGCAGCAGACTGCACAGGAAGGTGTGTGGCTCTATGAGGATGCCTTGGTTTTAACATGCGACAGTTCCAGACAAAAATCAGTTGTGATTCTTGCCACCTTTGGAAACCTGGGTCACTCATGTAATATCCCTAAGCATCAATTCTTTTCAACTATAAAAGGGGGATGAAAATACTTTATCTTATAGAGTTACCTTTGAGAATTAAACGATTGTTATAATGTTTATAGATCACCTTATCAACACTTTGCTCACAGTAAACTCAAAAAATTGTAGAGTTAAAAACAAAACTTTGTACTTAATAACCCACTAGGGATGAGAATACTTTCCTGCCATCTTACACATTTGTATTTCTCAACTGGTTTGATCTATGAAAACAAACCACAGACTCTGTTATTAAACCAAAGCAAACTCTTTATCTAGAAAACAACTCCACCAACTGGGCCTTGAACCATACTGCCATCTCACACAAAGATGTGCCCTTTTCTTGAAAGACGAAGGCACCAAAAGGAAAAAGGGTAGTTGCAACTAGCTTGTGACAGACAGGAGACTCTACCAGAGCTGCTCTCTAGTTGTCCAAGAGTGATCGAGGGTCCTTGAATCTGGAACACGGAGTTGGCCTCAGGCACTAAGTCGGTTGTACCTAATTTTCAGCATACTGAAGAAACTAAATTATCGCTTACTTCAAAAAATGACATTTCCTGCCAGGAATAAAAGGCAATCTTATTTCTAAATTTTTATCATAAGTTTTATACTTTTCACCCCGACTATGCCCTATTATCCCTAACATGACCATAATCTTGATATTGACTGTAAGAATAATGGGGAAAATCTCAGTTTTGATTTAAATCTGCAGGTTCAAAGCACTGCCTCTGTCCTTCCGGGAAGACACGCACACGCTCTGCGTGTGACTGGGAGAAGTGGAGTACAGCCTGTGAAGGCAGTTGTGGATATAAACCTGCAAAAGACTGTGATTAATAGTCCTGATAATTCACACTGTTAATATATATTTTAGATCCATCCCCTTACAAGACAGAGGTGTCCCTTACTCTGCCAGACCAAGGATAGTTTCTCTTTTATACTGGTCATCTGCAGTGAACCGCTGCACATCCACACCCTTCCGCAGGCCCTGAAGCAGCTGAGCCTGGGTGAAGTCCAGGAGACGCTCATTGTAGTAGTGTAACTGCTTGGTCAGCAAAACAAGGTCCTCGGGCCAGGAGTCTTGTCCATGTTGAGTCACGTGACTGGTGACAGCCTTGATTAGTTCCTTAGGGTCAGCCTGCAAAAGGCAAGAAAAAAATATATCTCATGAAAATTACACAAACATGAGCAGGTTAAAGACCACCACAATGGGCACCCGCACCGTCCTGCACACTGCAAAACCAGCTGCAGAACTGGCGCTTCACCCACCCCGCAGACCACACAGAGAGGAGGCAGAAGAGTCTACAAGCAGGTTTCTGGACTTCTGCTCTGTTCTTCTTCGACCTCATGAATATAAGATTTATTTATTTATTTATTTATTTGAAAGTCAGAGTTCCAGAAAAAGAAAGAGAGAGAGAGAGAGGTCTTCATCCACTGGTTCACTCCCCAGACGGCAGCAAAGCTTAGCGCTGGGCTAGGCTGAACCCAGGAGTCAGAGCTTCTTCAGGTCTCCTGTACGGCAGGGCCCGCTCGGGCCACTTCTGCTGCTTTTCCTAAACCCAGGAGTCAGAGCTTCTTCAGGTCTCCTGTACGGCAGGGGCCCGCTCGGGCCACTTCTGCTGCTTTTCCTAAACCCAGGAGTCAGAGCTTCTTCAGGTCTCCTGTACGGCAGGGCCCGCTCGGGCCACTTCTGCTGCCTTTCCTAAACCCAGGAGTCAGAGCTTCTTCAGGTCTCCTGTACGGCAGGGCCCGCTCGGGCCACTTCTGCTGCTTTTCCTAAACCCAGGAGTCAGAGCTTCTTCAGGTCTCCTGTACGGCAGGGCCCGCTCGGGCCACTTCTGCTGCTTTTCCTAAACCCAGGAGTCAGAGCTTCTTCAGGTCTCCTGTACGGCAGGGCCCGCTCGGGCCACTTCTGCTGCTTTTCCTAAACCCAGGAGTCAGAGCTTCTTCAGGTCTCCTGTACGGCAGGGCCCGCTCGGGCCACTTCTGCTGCTTTTCCTAAACCCAGGAGTCAGAGCTTCTTCAGGTCTCCTGTACGGCAGGGCCCGCTCGGGCCACTTCTGCTGCTTTTCCTAGGCCATCGGAAGTGGAACAGCTGAGACACAAACCAGCACCCATATGGGATGCCAGCATTGTAGGCAGCAGCTTCACCTGTTACATCACAACCTCAGCCCCCTTCCACCTATTTTTAAAATTTTTCACCTACTTAAAAAATATAGTCTTGCTTTTTCAACTACCATAAACGTATATCAGAATTCTTAAATAATACCTGATAACTTACCCTGGACATAATTTTCATCATTATTGCCCCTGGATAAATTTTTTGCAGACTACCATAAATGTTCTCAATCTAAAGATGCAGTTTGATAACCTATTATAAATGGCTAGACAGCTGAGATGGAAAGTGCTTTCCCCAGGAGTAAGTTAAGGGGAAAAGACCCACCTCTGTTCTTGAAAACATGAACACTTCTAGTTCTACACACAAGACTCAACCAATTTTTATTCTGCTCAATTTGGAGCTCAGTGAGATACTGTTCTATGAGTCTCTAATCACAATAAGAGTATTCAAAGAGGAAAAAAATCCAGAATCCCACCGTTGGTAGGAAAGGAGAATATGTGATTAACTGGCCTCATTTATTTATATTAAAGTTGGTCTGAATGTCCACACAGCAATAGCAGCTCAGTCATGATTCTAGAATTACTTAACTGGGAACTTAATCCTTGAATAGCACTAATTCAATCACTCACAGTTTCTGAAAAATACTGTACATATTGTAATATAAATCAATGGGGAGGAGGGGACCAGAATCTGCCTTGAGTCCTCAGAAACACACTCCCAATTACAGTCAGCTGCCAGCAGTTCTCATGCGCATGCTCTCAAACCATGCTAGAGATTTGTCAATGTCAAGTCTGTATTTCCAAACTTAGCCTAATATTCTCTCTTGATCCTATTAAAGAACAATGTGGGAATACTGATAAAAACCAATTAAAGAAATCATGAGTGCCAGCAGGTGGACTGGAGTAAAAGTCAACCTTCCAGTATTTAATTTTCCCTCCTCTATGCATAAGATGAGTTTTACTCTCAAAAGTCAAAGACATGAGTCTCCTGGGGCAGATGTTTGGCACTGGAGCTTGAAGCTGCTTTGAAAGCCTGCACTGCATAGTAGAGTGCCTGGGTCTGAGTCCATCTCCAACTGTGATCCAGTTTCCATTTAAAGTGCACCATAGGAGGCAGTAGTGACCACCTGCCACCCACGCAGGAGCCCCACATTGAGTTCTGGGCTCCTGGCTTTGGCCTGGCCCAGCCCTGGCTGTTGTGGGCATTTGGGAGGTGAACCAGCAGATATAAGATCACTCTTTTTCTGTCTCTTGTTTCTCCCTCTCCCCTGTATCTGTCTACAATTCAAATTTTTTTTGGATTTTGTTATCTATTTTTTATTTAGTAAATATAAATTTCCAAAGTACAGTTTATGGATTACAATGGCTTCCCCCCCCCAATAATTTCCCTCCCACTCACACCCCTCCCATCTCCCACTCCCTCTCCCATTCCATTCACATCAAGATTCATTTTCAAGTATCTTTATATACAGAAGATCGATTTAGTATATATTAAGTAGAGTTCATCAGTTTGCACCCACACAGAAACACAAAGTGTAAAAATACTGTTTCAGTACTAGTTATAGCATTAATTCACATTGAACAACACATTAAGGACAGAGATCCTACATGAGAAGTAAGTACACAGTGACTTCTGTTGTTGATTTAATAATTTGACACTCTTGTTTATGGCATCAGTAATCTCCCTAGGCTCCAGTCATGAGCTGCCAAGGTTATGGAAGCCTTTTGGGTTCACCGACTTCGATCTTATTCAGACAGGGTCATAGTCAAAGTGGAAGTTCTCTCCTCCCTTCAGAGAAAGGTACCTCCTTCTTTGATGGCCAGTTCTTTCCACTGGGATCTCACTCACAGAGATCTTTCATTTTAGGTGTTTTCTTTTTTTCTTTTTCTTTTTTTTTGCCAGAGTGTCTTGGCTTTCCATGTGTACAATACTCTCATAGGCTCTTCAGCCAGATCCAAATGCCTTAAGGACTGATTCTGAGGCCAGAGTGCTATTTAGGACATCTGCCATTCTATGAGTCTGCTGTGTATCCCACTTCCCATGATGGATCGTTCTCTCCCTTTTTGATTCTATCAGTTAGTATTAGCAGACACTAGTCTTTTGTTTGTGTGACCCCTCTGACTCTTAGACCTATCAGTGTGATCAATTGTGAACTGAAATTGATCAGTTAGACTAGTGAGATGGCCTTGGTACATGCCACCTTGATGGGATTGTATTGGAATCCCCTGGCACGATTCTAACTCCACCATTTGGGGCAAGTCCAATTGAGCATGTCCTAAATTGTACATCTCCTCCCTCTCTTATTCCCACTGTGATATTTAACAGGGATCACTTTTCAATTAAAATTTAAACACCTAAGAATAATTGTATGTTAATTACAGAGTTCAACCTATAGCACTAGAACAAAACAGAGAAAAAATACTAAAATGGATAAAGTATGACATTGTACATCAACAGTCAGCACAAGAGCTGATCAAGTCACAAAAAGATGAATCTCCATAGCATCACAGAATCTCTTGCACAAATTAGGTACAGTAAAAGCGGGACACACCGAACAGACTTTTAAGTGAGTAGCACTAGTTTATATTCTGGCTCTCTCACTTAGTAGAGGTGCAACTTAGAACAAGTTATTTCAAATCTCGGTTTCCTCCCCTATAAGAGAGTGTCAGTAACTCTTAGAGACACAAATTCTATCGTGTATTTTAAAGCATTCCTTTCTCCATTACTACATGAAAGCAATGTGGTCCCAGAGCTTACTCTCAAGGAATAAAATGCTAGTGACTGATAAAGAGGCGCACATAAGCAGTTCACAGAAGGCACCTGATGATCAGCACCATCACAGAATCCCAAGGAGAGCTGGGGACCTGAAAGAGGGGAACGGAGTCCCTCCCAATTCTTTTGGGGCTCAGTCTCTTCAGATGCCAGAGGAGCAGCACCTGATGATTGATCACCTTTCTAGGACTCAAATGCTATGAATATACCAGAATTCGATCATCAAATTAAAACAAATCCTTGTGAATCCCTTTAGGTGTGGAAATAAGGGACTTCTACATCCTTCTCATTTAAGCCTCTAATAATTAAATATTCAGAGCATATTTCTTTCCTCAAAAACACAATTTAAGACCAATATATTATAGCCTACAAATTCCGAAACACTTTAAACAACGTTAATCTCATCGCCTTTACTAAGCAGAAACTGTCTAGAGACTCTGAATAACTTTTATTTCATAATCTTTGAACTTAAGAACAAAAAGCTAATATATCAGTCTTTGGAAGGGAAGAGGCCTAGTGTAAGCATCTATCTACTAACTGTTATTTAGCACTGACAACCCTGGAAGACAGGTATCTCTTAGTACCATCTCTGCTTCACAGATGGATAAGCAGTTAAGTATCTTGCCAGAGACCATTAAGCTGGTTAGTGGCAGAGATATGATATCAAGCATAAGGGTTGCTGAGAACCATCCCTTTGTATTTGTTATTCAAAGAGGAATAACTCTTAAAATTACAAGGCTCTTGAGTGGCCCAGGGGATACATAGCAACCACTGAATGTAAATAAGACTTGGCATTAGAGGTAGGCGCTGTGGCACAGTGGATTAAGCTTTACTATAATGCCACCATCCCATATTGGCCAGCATCCCATACTGGAATGTGTGTTTTGAGTCCCGGTTGATCTGTTTCTGGTCCAGCATCCTGTTAATGCGCCTGGCAAGGCAGGGGATGATGGTCCAAATACTTGGGCCTCTGCCACCCAGATGGAGTTTCTGGCTACTGGATTCAGTCTGGTCCAATCCTAACTGTTGTGGCCATGGGGAGTGAACCAGTGGATAGAAGGTATCTCTCTCTGTCTCTAGCTCTCTATCACTCTGTCTTTCAAACCAATAAATCTTAAAACAAAACCAAACCAAAGAAAAACAAAAAGCAAAAAAGAGAAAAAGACTTCGCATTAGATCAACTTTCAGTCATTTTAACACTGCGATTCTATATTACTATGGGCATACATTTTTCAAAGAAAAAAAGATGTACATATTCATTTGAAATGCAGTTACACAAAGATCGGAAGAGACAGAGACAGATCTTCCATCTGCTGCTTCACTCCCCAAGTGGCCACCATGGCCAGGGCTGGGCCAGGCTGAAGCCAGGAGCCTAGAGCTCCATTTGGATTCCCCATATTGTGGCAGCGGCCCAAGCACTTGGGCCATCTTCCACTGCTTTCCCAGGTGCATGAGCAGGGAGCTAGACCAGAAGTGGAGCACTCAGGACTCAAACCAGTGCTCAGATGGGAGGCCAGCACTGCTGCTGGTGGTTGAGCCTGCTGTGCCACATGCTGGCCTCACCAACATCATTTTTCAGTATAACTCTGTGATAGAAAACACCTCCACTTAAAATTCTGTCTAAACAAGGTGGTGAACAGAGGCATCCTGTTAATTCCCCAATGATAGTTTTATAGGTATCTACAAGTTTACAAACCACCAAATATTTGTTAAATACAAAGGAAGTTTTTTTTATATCTTCAATTTACTAATTTATTGTGTAAAACATAATACTAAGGAGAAGAGAAAACTTCTCACACAGGCTTTCTAGACCCCTCCCTCCAAAAAAAATTAGTTAGGGGATAAAAACCAAGAAATTAGCATCAAAGCCCTGGATTTCTGGAATTTCCCTCCTGAACTTCAAGTTTCCCACCTCCAATATTAAAGCAGCTCCTGTGCAGAGTCTGCATCCAGATGAAACCTGAATGGACAACTGAGCGTACTGTAAGTCTAGTCCCTGTGAAATCGTGTTCTTATCATTGGCATTACCACTTTCTATTTTCCCTTCAAGGAACTTGACTGGTTATGCTGACTTCCAATATTCAATTTAAATTTCAGTAAAAATTCCTATCCTGAGCTTATTGCTATTTTTCTCACCTTCCTTTTCCTAAATACTTCATTTCATACATTCATTCATTTGACCCCATAGCGCAGAATATTTACAGTTCCTAAAGCATTTCTCGCACGACTTCTGTTTGGCCTCATACCAACCCAGTGATGTGCACAGGAACCGCTGTTCCTGGTTTACAGACACCCAATCTGCCTTTGACGCATCTGTGGCTGTGGTCTTGCGACCAAGAAGGGAGTCAAACTGCAGCTTTCTACCCACTACTCTACCCGGACTGCTGAACAGGTCTCCACAAGGTTCCACATCCCGCCTCACACCTAACATTACCCAGGTTTGTTGCTGTTGTTGAGAGTACATTCAAACTTCTCTCCCCCTTGTTCCCACGAAGTTTCACACAAGTATGGAAGCTTCTAACCTCTATGAAGTTTGTAAAGGTCGCATGGGCTGCTTCACAAATGCCCATATTCAGTATTCCTGGTGATTTCTAAATATATCACAGGCTGAAAGATCTAACCACCACTAGGAGTTTAAAAAGGAACGTGTGGAGAGCTAAATTATTCTATCCCCCTACTCAAAATATGTCAATGTAGTTCTTCAAGGGGGTGGATAAAACATGATATATTTAAAGAATATAGTCTGATCCAAGTCCCTGTAAGAACAGAATATACATAAATATTCATGACAAGAGGAAGCTCCGGGACTTAATCTGCTGCTTACTAGGAGAGGTAATGAATCCATTTTCATTTATAATAGTCTCCATTTCTTAGTAATATTGTTTGGAAAGTTTTAAACAGGTGGTGTGTTTCCTCTCTAGGGTTGCTATTTGACATGAGGTAATTTTCTACATAGTGTTTTCAATTCGTGGCTTAAAAACACACATTTTGGAAAGAGTCTACCATAAAGTTTGGAATGCCATCCCTGCTATGTTTGCTTCCCCCGGCTATAAAATTAAAGAATTTGTGTCCATTTCAACTGATTTCCTCTCTGGAAGTTTTTTTTGCAAGAATGTGTTTTAAAAACATCACACTTTGAGATACATCTGCAATAACTATAAAGGAAAGATGTAAGTGAACCTCAATCGAGGTACAGAACACCATGGGCAGCTCACTAATGCTTGCCTAAGCAGTAGTTATATAAACATGGACCTGTATGGCCACGATTCACTTCTGGATGGACATGAGACACTACTTATTGTAAACCGCAGAATTTAAATCAAAATGGAGTGAGTGTGGCTAAAAGCTAATTGCAGATCTCTTGCTTCTGTACATATTAGCTTTTCTTGCTAACAGCTAAGGGTATATCTTGTGAAACTATGCGGGCCCAAATTCCCAGGACTAGGCTGCTATGTGTCCTTCCCTGTTATCTTACAACCATATCTTGGATCTGTTATTGGGTTTGTTATTGTTACCTGTTTGTTATCTTACAACCATATTCTGGTTTTCCTTTTTATTGTTCACTGCACACCAGGAGTCCGGTTTGAAACTGTGAGCCCTAATGGACAGAATACTATAAAAAGCCGTGTAACTTGTTGTTGGGGGCCGCACTCTGGTAGAGTGTCAGTCCCGATCGGTGGCCGGTCCCGATCGGTTACCTTGCCTCTCATTTGTCTCTTATTTGCTTCTCATTTTCAATAAAATTCATGTGTGACTGTGACTGGTTTTTGTAACACTCTATTTTAGCTGATGAGTGGATGCAACAATACCACTTTAACAACTTGAATATTTTGGCCATGTATGTATTATTTTTTAAGCATAAAAACCAGTTAATTATGACAACGCTAGAAGAGAAGCCTCTTTCGAACTGGACATTTGCCAATCTTCATTCTATCAACCTGAAAAGAAAAAAGCATGCAAGGTCAGCCGTTCCAAGGACCATCTGGGAGAACTGTCAAGTTCCAGGGGCCTCTGCCGGCTGGCTCAGGATGTGCTGCCCGTCTGGAAACACAGGCCTGGAATCACACAGACACTCTACCAACCCTTGATTCAGACCGAGCAATCTACCTAAGTTAGTATTCCTATGGCACATATCTACAGGCAGTGGAAAAAGGAAAATGTGAAAAGACTGTGGAATTAAAACAAGCCGAACTGACAGCTGAGTGAAAGCTAAGCTTCACTGGCTGTTATTATGTGTAGGCAACAAATTGAAACCACTTTGATTTCAATTTTCAAGATGATTCATCAGGAGTTTGTCATATTTAATTCTAAACCCAGCAGTGCTATTTTATGTGAGGAAGATGCTGAAAAGACTCAAATAATGAGCCATTAGGCAGTCAATGGAAAACTCCTGGGTACATAAAAACACAGTGATTGGGCCCTCTTTCTGATCCAGGAGGGTCAGGACTCACAACTGCAAACCTGAAGCCTCAAGGCTGTCTTGATGCACAATGGAAAAAGACACAACTCTTACACTTGTTCAATGCCACTCAACAGTCACTGAGAAACTACAGAGGGTTAAGTCTTGGGACACGCAGAGGGACGAAACTCCTGCCCGCAAAAAAGGTCACCACACTGAAAGAACTCTAACATTCAAAAAGGAACTGTCCCATGTGTGAACACATATGGAGAAGAGGGAACTGGGAGAAGGCAGCTGATGTCAGCAGAGGCCAGGAGGGCTGGGGAGGATGCACCTTGGAGCTCAGACTCTTCTGTCCTCATGGGATGCACCTTGGAGCTCAGACTCTTCTGTCCCCATGGGATGCACCTTGGAGCTCAGACTCTTCTGTCCTCATGGGATGCACCTTGGAGCTCAGACTCTTCTGTCCCCATGGGATGCACCTTGGAGCTCAGACTCTTCTGTCCCCATGGGATGCACCTTGGAGCTCAGACTCTTCTGTCCCCATGGGATGCACCTTGGAGCTCAGACTCTTCTGTCCCCATGGGATGCACCTTGGAGCTCAGACTCTTCTGTCCCCATGGGCAGAAAGAGGATTTCAGCAGAAGGAATCACATCTGCAGTGCACAGCAGCATGGAAGGGGATGTTTAAATTCAGAGAAACACTAAGTTCCGAACACCTGGAACATACACTTCAAAAGAGAAACCACTGGGCACACAGACCTGGAGGGACGGGGCAGAGGCAGCCGGCTTCCTGAGGGCCTTGCTGTCATTCAGAAGCACAGACTGTACCTGGCAGACACAGTCGCTCACGAAAACTTCCTGCTGGGAATTACCCATTAGACCAGCATGCCAGAGACATCCCTCCATTCCCAAAAAGACTTAACACTTCTGCTTTCACCACAAAGTTAGAGTGGCAGTATATCCACGTAAAAAGGCAAGGACAGCCTGGAACCAGGAACTCTAAATAACAGGATGTCACTCTCTACCGGAGAAAACTCGTGAGTCTTCTCCAGAGATTTCTCCTCTTCAAAATAGGGCTGTTGAAAGGACCGAGTGGGGGCCGGCACTGTGGCAAAGCGGGTAGAGCCACCATGTGCAGTGCTGGCCTCCCATGTTGGCACCAGTTTGAGTCCTGCCTGCTCCACTTTCCCTGGTACGGCCTGGGAAAGCGATAGAAGATGGCCCAAAGTCCTTGGGCCCCTGTGAGAGACCTGAGCCTAGGTCAAGGTGCAGCTATTTTAGACTAGGCCTCCATCTTGTAACTCAGGCCTGACCAGGCCCTGAACCCTAAGCCTAAAGCTCCTGAAAGAAGAAAAATAAACTCCCCTTGCGATAAACACCCCTAGCAATAGCCAATCAGCAGATAGCAGGGAAACACCTAAAGTTCCAGGTGTGTGTCTTTTCAGGCAGTTAAGGTGACTGATAACATCCCGAAACCCAGCAGTTTGGCACGTACACCCCAGCGGTCAGACCCTATACTTTAGCCAATCATTTTAAAAAGCATCAACCCCAAAAGCCATCCAACCACCTTTACCAGGTCCATTCCCGCCACTGGATGCACTAATCAATTTTAAGAGATATTCTTTGAATTTCCTGCAGAATGAGATGATTTGCTGAATGCTGCTACAACGCATAGAATGTCTCTGAAAACCCTATAAAAACCCCATTAACTTAAAAGTCAGAGATCTCGATCAGACCCGCTGCGTCGGTGACGGTTGAAAGTCCAGGCCCGGACCTGCAATAAAACTCCCGTGTGTTCTATAGCGGTATTGGCTCCTCGGTGGTCTTTGGGGACAATCAAACCGGGCATCACACCTGCACCTGCGTGGGAGACCAGGAAGAAGCTCCTGGCTCCTGGCCTCAGCTATTGTGGCCATTTGGGAAGTGAATCCCTGGATGAAAGACCTCTCTCTGCCTCTGTAATTCTGCATTTCAAATAAATAAATAAATAAAAGCTCACTTTAAAACAACAAATAAATAAAGGATCAAATGGCAGCATGAATGTGAAAAGTACTTTGGGATAGCCAAGTGCCTTTTTAGGGGTAGTTTTATGTTTCTACTGTCCATTGATAACTCCCATAAGCAAGTCCTTAGACTGACTGTTGTTGCTTTAATCCCCACCCTGACACTTTCCTAGTACAAGGGACAGAACAGCCTCTACTCAGTCACAGTGAAATCTGGTCACACACTGCACTTCTTCCTTCTCTAGAGTCAGGCAGCTTTCCCATGCCTGGAATTCTAAATAGTAAACGTTTCACATTATCTCAATGCCTTGCAGGTGGGGGGCAGTACATATGACAGCCAAGGTGGAATTTCTATGCCTTTTTCACTGTGAGCCCCCTGTCTGGAAGGCTCTTTCCCCAGGAATCTAAATGATAACAAAATATGCCTCTAAGTACAATATACCAAATATGCAGCTAATAGTGGTGATAGTGCCTGTAGGAAATTTTCCTGAGTTGTGATTGGTTCATTCATTCTTCCCTTCTGTTAAATAAAAACTGATGAATGAATGCCACTAATGGAACATTTTCATATATTATATGTACTTGAAAGTTCTCAGGTATATTTCAGGTGACTGAGACAGCTAGAACTTTGATAAACACATAAAATTATTTACAATCCATATTAGACCATGATAGGAGGAATTCTACCTCAGTAACACGTGGATCAGCGCCCAAATAAGATGCAACGCAGGTCACGGTGGCTTCACCTGTTACACCACAATGCCTGGCCGGCCCCACACAGTGGATCTGAAATTCTATATATTTGCTCTTAAAGTGGTGGTTTTCTTCAAGTGATCCACTACAAAGAGGGAATCACTTCCCAATGCTCACGATGTAAACCTGCAGGGCTATGACCTTCCAGAGGCAATTGTAACACTCTGTGTCCACAAAAGAAAGTACATCTAGTTCAGGGCCCTCTTAGGTCCTTTCACTCAAAATGAACCATAAATTACAGAAAGGCTGTCTGAAGCCTGTGGCAATCACGAGTAACACGCTTCAGCATTTCATCTGTGCCATCAGTACTCTCGTTCCCTCTGACCATAAGAGAGAGAGCGCAGCGTGGCTCAGAGTATTGCACTGCCCTCTCTCCTGAAATGCACTGGGTCCCCTTCATTTTGGGCAGTGAGTTAAAAAAAGGTTCTCCATTTACCATCTCTGGCTGCTTGAGCCCTTCCTAACTAAGAACTTAGTAAACAGTCATGAACTAAGTGAAACCAGAGTTAGGGGGAAAAAACAGCATTCTCAATAAATATTAAAAACTCTACCTTTGACTGCTACCTGGAGCAGTAACTACATGGAACACAGAACAGGCGAGCACAGCGTGCCTGCCATATGGAAGCCTTCTGGAGATAAAGCGAAACATGTGTTTTGACTGTTTGAGAAAAGCTTGAACTCTGCTCATTAATAAAGTAGAAACCATAAGGACTCACCCTGTAAAGAGGATGACACTTGTCCGTGAAACACGGAGCCAATCGGGAATAGATCTGCAGGCTGTAGTAATACGCTGCCAACTGCAGTGACAAGGCCGAGTGTGACTGCTTTTCAAAGCACTTGTTAGCATCTAACACCTAGGAGGCAAAGGACAAAATTCAGGAAGATCATTATAAATCATTACATCTCTAGTCATTTCTGCAGGACTTTGGTACAAAAATTCCATCACATCAACTCAAGTGCAACTTCAACTTAAAATAACTCTATGGGACCAGCACTGTGGCATAGTGGGCTAAGCCTCCACCTGGAGCACCGGCATCCTACATGGCGCAGGTTCGTGTCAGAGCTGCTCCTCTTCCTATCTAGTTCCCTGCTATGGCCTAGGAAATCAACAGAAGAAGGTCCAAGTGTTTGGGTCCCTGCACCCACATGGGAAGCCTGAAGGAGACTCCTGGCTCCTGGTTTTGGATCTGCATAGCTCTGGCTGTTGCAGCTATTAGGGGAGTGAACCAGCAGGTGGAAGATCTCTTTTTCTGTCTCTCTCTATCTGTAACTCTACCTTTCAAATAAATAAATAAAATCTTTAAAAAAAGCAAAAAAGTAATCACTATACTGAAATTCAAACACTTTATAAAGGTGGATCCTATGTGCGTAAAACTGGATGAAAGACCCGCATTTAAGCTATCGCTGCAGTCTTCCTTCCTGGATACCAACCAGTATCTTTTCAGGATCTAAGAACTAGGCAAAGGCAACATGAACAATAAACAATTTTACTAATTAAAACCTTTAGCGCAGATTGTTGGTTTACTCATTTTTAATTTCTTCTTCATAATAAGGGTAAACTCACCTGTGGTAAGGCAAGGAGATAAGCAAGAGCCAAGGTCATGTCATTTGGCAAAGCGTCACTTGCTAGTTGTAACAGAACTGAAAACAGAAGGGAAAAAAGCATAATTTTGCTTGGTGATCTACAACACATTACAGTCAGTGGAAGTCAAGTGTCTCTATGATTTCAACAGATGATGAGCTCCAAAAGACTCCTGAAAGCCCTTCGTGAAGTCTATTCAACACCATCGAAACAAAGATCCAATGGAACCAGGTTAAGTAGTGACTTTGCCCTAACTGGGAGGGGCATGGCTGACCCTTCCTTACTTACACGTGAGAAAATCCTGGCGGGGCAGCAGCCAAGTGCAAGCATAAACACCTCACTGGGCTGGCTTCTTAAAGCCGGGCCTCTTGGTTTGAAAACCAGGCTGTGCTATAAAAGTATGCATATCAATGATCACTAATGAGGAGTCTGATCATAATGTATACTAAACATCAGAGCAATAAAACAGCTCTGTGCCTGCAAATTTAGGACACATCTTTTGATTACTTAGTGAGGACATGATGTTGTTTCTTCCAAGAACAGCCTTCTTCATCACACTTCACAAAAAGAAAATCAGACTCTCCTTTTGTCTGCCTTAAAAAATCCCAACAATTAACAACTCTTCCATAAAAAAATTGCTACATAAGCGACAAACTGCCAATGTCATTGCTTTAACACAGAGTACACTGTCAACTGAGTATTTATATAGTTTATTTTAATGAGGATGTATTCTATTAATTTAGGGTCTTGTCACAAACACCAGATAATCATATATAATCACAATGTAAATCCTTTATTTTTTAAAAGCACAGACTCCCTCCACCTGCGGTGCTGGCACGCCAGATTCTGTCCCGGTTGCCCCTCTTCCAGGCCAGCTCTCTGCTGTGGCCTGGGAAGGCAGTGGAGGATGGCCCAAGTACTTGGGCCCTGCACCCCATGGGAGACCAGGAGGTAGCACCTGGCTCCTGGCTTCGGATCAGTGCGGTGCGCCGGCCGCAGCATGCTGGCCACAGCGGCCATTGGAGGGTGAACCAACAGTAAAGGATGACCTTTCTGTCTGTCTCTCACTGTCCACTTTCCCTGTCAAAAAAAAAAAAAAAAAAAAGCACAGACTCAATCTGAGCCACACTAATGAAGGCGAACCATATAAGAATAACCTAATGACAGTGATATTGGAGTTTGGAAATGCACCACATGATTTTTTTTCCCCAGGAGATCTACCTTACTTACATTAATATTTAAGCCATTTGTACAAGTTGAGTTTAGCCAACAGCCTGCATGGTGGACGAAACATCAAAGGCAGACCTACATCTCAATACTTCCTGTGGATAATACATATGAAAAAAATACTGTGGCCCTACAATGTTCTCTAAATATTCAATATCTACCTGTTCTCCAAACATACCTATGTACCACCAGCCAGCCTTCAGCCTCCCAAGGAATCTCACAGATTCAGGCACATATTTTAACGAAAAAATATTCATTCTAAAACCCACCTCCAAATTCACATTTTTATTCAACATCAGTGAGAACTATCTCTGAACCAGACATTGCCCTGTGATAAGAATAAAACAGACCAGGGCAAGAGAAAGCCTGAATGAATAACTTGCACAAACTATCACGAGAGCAAAGAAGTATACATATTGGTGAATAAATCCTAAAAGATGAATGAGCTGAGCAACAGATTTTGAAAAACAGAAGCTAAAATAAAAGAAATCATGTAAGTTTAATCTGCTGAAAATCCTACTGGAGCACAACTGCACAATTTACTCGCAGTCCAGAAATCATATACCACAAACACACACACACACACACACACACACACAACCCCAGGGCTGTCACTCTGACTGTGTCTGCTTGATATATTCTGTCATTCAAAACGTGCCCACTAAGCCTCCAGACCTTTATTCTGAGATGATGAAATACAACTGCTTCACAGGCTCATAATTCATTATTGCTAATTCTCTTCCTATGTCTTTCCTAAAGTGACCTTCAGTTGCACTTCATTTCTTTTCTTCATTCTAATTTTTTATGCACAAAAGAAATTCCCTTTCTTTATGCACAAAAAAGGGACAATTTTCAAACACGTATATTTGAACCCACTCATCACAATTAGCTTTGTCTCTTCAAAGGAACCCCTCAGGAACCCTTACATCAGGAATGTGGCTGTTTCTCCAGCTAGCAAAGAAGCTACCACTGTGGCTGGAGAAAATTTCACATCTCATTCCTATTTTCCAGTCACACCTAAAGTCTTTAGCACAACATCAGCTCCAATGCTGCCCTCATTTAATGTGCACCTGGCTGTTTACAAAATCCAAAGTACCTTCAATGGATGAAAATGCGCTACCATTGAAGATGCTCCGAAGAATGTGCTATGAACTGGAAGGGAATTCCAAAACAAAAAGCAAAGTATTAGAAATAGCAACGATGACACAGTTGGAATAAATGCTTAGTGCCCAGGAGACAGCTTTGAAAGGGTATCATCTTCATCTGGATACATAAGTTTAGCAAGTTCGCTTTAAAAATAGTTGTATCGGGAGTAGGGCAAGATGGCGGAATAGGAAGGCAGCACACTGATAGTCCGGGGAGAGACAGTTTAACAAAAGTGGAGATACTGCAGGTTCAAGGAAGAGTAGGGGAAGAAACAGAAGAGGAAACTCTTCCGGAACTAGTGATTCACAGTGGACCTTCGAGGAGAGCGTGGGAGCCTGCAGTTCAGGACACCAGCAGCAGACTCAACGCACCAGCGCTGGAACGCCAGGTGAGCCAATCCTCAATAGCCCGAGACACCAGCAGGGAAGCGGAAAGAGGAGACTAGAGTGAACAAGGCTTGAAACCCTGTGGGGAAAAGTTCACCAGGCTAACTAGAAGAGAGAAAGAAAGAAAAAACTAACCGATACAGACACGAGTTTCTCTCTCTCTCTGCCCACCTATCAAAAGAGAGCAAGACAAAGAGCAGGCGCCATTTTGGACATACGTCATAAGCAGGGCAACCTCAGGTCTGCACCAGCCCTGAGCATAGCAGAAAAACCTGACTCTGGGAGTGGGGGTGAAATAACAGGAGATTAGAACCTAATGAATGTGTGGTGCTAATGAACTGAGACTGTGAGGGGAAGAGGACTCACAGAATTCACCACGTGAGTACTCTCCAGAGATGCTACAGTTCAGTAGCGTTGGTAGCCCAGTGGTGAGACTGCAGAAGAATTTGAACCCACACTGAAGGCTGCAGAGATTCCCTCTGTGGTCCTTGGGAAAGAGATTCTGATCTCTGGCTCCTGTGGGTATATCATTTGCCTGCTAACCACCCCCAATTCCATTCAGCTGTGTGGAATTACTTCCCTTTTGAATCAAAAATAAAGAAAGAAAGAGAGAGAGATTTACCACGCCTAACCTAGGGGTGTCACCTTTGGCAAATCCTCAACCATAAGGAACCAAACAGAGCTCTCAGGCCACACCCATCTCAAGCCTCTAAGGCTCCATTGAAAGCAGACAGTCCACTTATCTAGAGTCATAGTATAACAAGAAAAATCACCACAGTGAAGAAACCAATATGCCAAACAACAAACGCAAAAACCGAGGTAATAAGAACAAGGAAGACACTATGACACCCCCAAATGAAAAAGACACCCCAATTCAAGATTACGAAGATGATGAGATAGAAGAAATGCAAGAAGCAGATCTCAAAAAATTGATAAGAACACTAAGAAGGACTCAAAAACAAATTCTTGAACTACAGAAATCCTTAATGGACAAGGTAGAAAATCTCTCTCGTGAAAATGAAATATTAAGGAGGAATCAAGCTGAAATGAAACAACTAGTAGAACATGAAACTGTGATAGTGACGAGAAATCATAATTGAAGTGAAGAATTCAATAGATCAAATGAAAAACACATTAGAGAGCCTTACAAACAGAATAGGTGAGGCAGAAGAGAGAATATCGGACTTAGAAGACAGAGCACAGGAAAATATACAGTCAAACCAAAGAAAAGAAGAGGAAATTAGAAATCTAAAAAATATTGTTGGGAATCTACAGGATACTATTAAAAAAACCCAACATTCAAGTTCTAGGAGTTCCTGAAGGCATGGAGAGGGAGAAAGGATTAGAATGCCTTTTTAGTGAGATAATAGCAGAAAATTTCCCAGTTTTGGAGAAGGACAGAGACATCCTAGTACAGGAAGCTCATAGAACCCCTAGGAAACATGACCAAAAGAGATCCTCACGACACATTGTAATTAAACTCACCACAATGAAACAGAAAGAAAAGATCCTAAAATGTGCAAGAGAGAAAAGTCAGATCACTCTCAGAGGATCTCCAATTAGACTCACAGCAGACTTCTCATCAGAAACCCTACAAGCTAGAAGGGAATGGCAAGACATAGCCCAGGTACTAAGAGAAAAAAACTGCCAGCCCAGAATATTATATCCTGCCAAGCTCTCATTTGTGAATGAAGGTAAAATAAAGACCTTTCATAACAAACAAAAATTGAAAGAATTTGTTGCCACTCGTCCAGCCCTGCAAAAGATACTTAAAGATGTGTTACACACAGAAACACAGAAACACGGCCATCAACATGAAAGAAGGTAAACGAAGGGAACCTCACAGCAAAAGATCACAGGGAATTCAAAGCATACATTTGGATAAAGAAATTATGGGACATGTACTCTATAGAATACTATACAGCAGTCAAAAACAATGAAATCCGGTCATTTGCAACAAGATGGAGGAATCTGGAAAACATCATGCTGAGTGAATTAAGCCAGTCCCAAAGAGACAAATATCATATGTTCTCCCTGATCAGTGACAACTAATTGAGCACCAAAGGGGAAACCTGTTGAAGTGAAATGGACACTATGAGAAATAGTAACTTGATCAGCTCTTGTGCTGACTGTTGATGTACAATGTCATACTTTATTTATCCATTTTAGTATTTTTTTATTCTAGTACTAGTGGTTGAACTCTGTAATTAACACACAATTATTCTTAGGTGTTTAAATTTTAACTGAAAAGTGGTCCCTGTGAAATATAAGAGTGGGGGTAAGAGAGGGAGGAGATGTACAATTTGGGACATGCTCAATCAGTCATGCCCCAAATGATGGAGTTAGAATCGTGCCAGGGAATTCCAATACAATCCCATCAAGGTGGCATGTACCAAGGCCATCTCACTAGTCCAAGTGATCAATTTCAGTACACAATTGATCACACTGATAGGTCTAAGAGTCAAAGGGATGACACAAACAAGACTAGTGTCTGCTAATACTAACTGATAGAATCAAAAAGGGAGAGAACGATCCATCATGGGAAGTGGGATACACAGCAGACTCATAGAATGGCAGATGTCCTAAATAGCACTCTGGCCTCAGAATCAGCACTTAAGGCATTCAGATCTGGCTCAAGAGCCCATGAGAATATTTTAGGCATGGAAAGCCAAGACACTCTGGAAAAAAAAGAAGACCTAAATGAAAGATCTCTGTGAGTGAGATCCCAGTGGAATGAATGGGGCCATCAAAGAAGGAGGTACCTTTCTCTGAAAGGCGGAGAGAACTTCCACTTTGACTATGACCCTGTCAGAATAAGATTGAAGTCGGTGAACCCTAAAGGCTTCCATAGCCTCGGCAACTCATGACTAGAGCCTAGGGAGATTACTGACGCCATAAACAAGAGTGTCAAATTGTTAAATCAACTTAAGAAGTCACTGTGTACTTACGTCTCATGAGGGATCTGTCCTTAATGTGTAGTCCAATGTGAAGTAATGCTATAACTAGCACTGAAACAGTATTTTACACTTTGTGTTTCTGTGTGGGTGCAAACTGATGAAATCTTTACCTAGTATATACTGAATCAATCTTCTGTATATAGATAATTAAAAATGAAAAAAAATCTTGGTGTTAAATTGGAAATTGTCTAGAAAATTAATCAATTTAAAAAAATATATATCATGTAGGATCTCTGTCCTTAATGTGCTATACATTGTGAATTAATACTATAACTAGTACTCCAACAGTATTTTTCACTTTGTGTTGCTATGTGAGGGCAAACTGTTGAAATCTTTACTTAATATATACTAAACTGATCTTCTGCATATAAAGAGAATTGAAAATGAATCTTGATGTGAATGCAAGGGGAGAGGGAGTGGGAAAGGGGAGGGTTGCGGGTGGGAGGGAAGTTATGGGGGTGGGAAGCCATTGTAATCTATAAGCTGTATTTTGGAAATTTATATTCTTTAAATAAAAGCATTATTAAAAAAATAAATAAATAAATAAAAATAGTTGTACCTTAGAGGGGCTGGCATCGTGGCATAGAGGGTTCAGCCGCTGCCTGCAATGTTGGTATCCCATCTGGTGACCGGTTTGAGCCCTGGCTGCTCCATACCTGATCCAGTTCCTTGCTAATGGTCTAGGAAAACATTGGATTATGGCCCAAGTGCTTGCTCCCCTGCCACCCATGTGGGAGATGTGGATGAAGTTTCTGGCTCCTGGGTTCAGCCTGGCCCAGTTCTGGCCTGCTCCTGCAGCAATTTGGGGGATGAAGCAGAAGATGGACAATATCTTCCTCTCTTCCTCTCTCTTTGTTTGTTTCTCTCTCTCTCTAACTCTGACTTTCCAACAAATATGTAAGTCTTTAAAAAAACCAGTTATATCTTAGAACTCACAAAAAGGTCACATACATTGACCTTAAAACATAAAGCCTATACCAGGACAGAAATACAGAGTTAACTTCCATATGCTGAAAGCTATGACAAAAACTGCCCTCAGAGCTTTGCCTAAAGGGTCATCATTGCTATCTTTCACTAAGCAGTGAAAATTGTTACCCTAAAATACAAGTATTTGCTCTGAATTGATAATATCCACATAGATTTCATATTTACAAACTGTGTAAAACATGTTAAAATCCTGGCAATCCCTAAAGAGAGCAAGCAATTTGCCAGTGAGAATGACTTTGACAAGCAAAACAATCACCCCAGAGCCCAGACCCTGAACCACCTCTTCTATCTTGGCTCCTAACACTCCCAGAGACAATCACCCTCTGGTCTCATCACCCCAGCGCAGGTACTGAGCAAGCAGAGACTACCCTCTTTGAAATCGAAGCCTGCTACAATTATCCATGGTCTTCCATCTAAAAAACTTGCCCCCACTTCCCCCCATGCTTTCCCAGTGTATCTTTGCCTCTGGACTGCCCAAGGTGCTTCCGTACACGTGCTGTGATGTGCTTCCTGTTTCTAGGGAACTGTGAGCATCCCTTTTGCCCTTCAGGAACATCCATGTCCATGTCGCTTTACCATACCTGAATGAAACCAAAACCCCAGAACATTTTAGAACAGCAACTCAAAAAATATCTATAAATATACACTGAATCTCTGGACTATAAAAACCAGGCAGAATGATATAGCAGGAAGGTACCATCCTAAGAATCACAAAGTCCTGGGATCAAAGTTCAGGGCCACCACTGACTCATTGCATTAACTGATGTACAGAATTCCAAACGTTCTGGACTTTAGAAGGCTGTATGTTCCTAAATATTGTATATGCACTATGGTGTACATATATTATATATTACATGATCCTCTCCCTCAGCAAGGGCCAGAAACACTCAGTAATTAAATAATATTAAATATTAATTAAATATTTCTGCTGCAAAATATTTGAATACTTAATGACACAGGTAAAGACTAAGCAGTTTCATGTCAGTTAAAGTTTTGATGCCAAGTTACAGTAATTCCTTTTGGTTTTCAAGGCACTTTGGATTTGAGATCTGAGCAATATTCTCCACACATATACACTAGCATTACAGTGTACAAACTGCATGACGTGTCTCTAACATAAAAAAGCACCTAGTAGGTCCCCTTCCTCCCACTATAAACTACAGGTTTGAGGAAGTACATAATTTTATTCATTTAGAACATGTTCTGATTTCCTTCTGAAAATTATTGATAGTAGATACTTTTATTAACAACTACCACATGGTAGTAGAGGCAATTACTTCCATTACACACAAATCATGATTATTAATGAACAACCGTATTTAGGCACCAAAGCGAACGTCTTTACGAAACAGCAGACAGCAAAAAGCCATACCACCCTGAAGGCCCCTGATCCTGTCTGATCTTGGAAGCTAAGCAGGGTCGGGCTTGGTTAGTACTTGGATGGGAGAAGCAGCAGATACATGCAGCCACACCTGACTGATGCCTGCCTGCTACATATATACACAGCTGCTTCTCACTGAGCACCCAGCAATCATCTGAATACCTCACAACCCCTCTGTGGAAGAAGTTAGCTGCTTTCTTCAAATTATGAAAGAGGTTTAAAGGCACAACAAATTCTTTCCTATTTGCCTTGTGCCAATACACACAGAAATCATGGCAGTCTTGGGGGAAAAAAATATTGCTCCCTTGATGCTAGCAATTCTAACCAACTCAACGGTGCTACTTTCTGAGACTTCTTTAATGAGTACTCTGCCTGCCGCATCCATCACTCTGACACCAGTTCTTTCCCCAAGTCCGTCTGCCCCATGTCCCAACTGACAACTGTCTCAAAGGTGACCAAATCCAACAGTCTGTTCTCCTCTTCCTCAGATCTCATGACAGCGATAGGCACTCCGGAAACAGTCCCTGTCTGTCGGGTGGGCTGCCTGCATCTCTCCTCTAATGACGCTTCCTGTGAGCCACAAGATTCCTCCCTCACCTTGACGGTTCAACGCCCACACTCAGATATTTCAGCACTATGGCCTCATCACACTTCACATTTTCTCCTCTGCAGACCTGAACTACAATCTTTATTCAAATTTGTACCTCGGTCTGTTTTCCCAGTATTTTTCTTCAGGCATGATCCATCTCTCAAAACTTGCATTAACAACTGTTGGACACCGCTGCTCGATTATTACCCCAAATTAGTCATTCTTTACTCACTCTTCCGCTGTTTCTGAAAAAGTACACTATTCTCTCAATAAGTCAAACTAGAAACCCCAAAGTCATCTTGAACTCGACCCTTGTCTGCTCCAAGCACTCAGACCATTATTAACTTACTGAATCACTTCCAAAATTTCACATATACTTTATATTTCCATTTCCACAGACTCCAGTTTTGGCTTTCATAGTTTAAAATCTAGACTTTTACAACAACCTCTCAACTCATTTCCGTTTCATGCATTCTGCCTTGCTCTTTCCAATTCCTTCTTAAAACAGCAGTTTCATATAAATTTTAATTAAACACTGTGTAATCAAGTCACGTCTCAAGTTGAACAGAAACACCTTTATTGGTTTCCCTTTCCCTAATGCATAAAAATTAAAATTTTTATTTGGCATTCAAGACTCCCATAAATATTAATTTACAGTTTTAATTGTTATTATTCCCTCCCCATACACCAGCCCAATTAGTCTGACATTCAAACTCTTTTCCTATGCTCATGTCGTTTTTATATAACAATAAAATTACTATAAAATAAAAATTTCTGTAACTTAACATCTGCTCTGATAAGCCAGATATGAAACAGATGCTTTACATAAATGAGCTCTAAGAGTCAGAAAAACCCTGCAAGGAGATACTATGATCTTGTTTTGACATCAAGAGTTAGAAGCTAATAGAGAAAGGCAGTTCATACATAAGAGCGAGAGATCCAAAATAACATGTACAGGTTCCCCTTTCAGTACATATCAGACTAACGACCATCTTATGCTAATAACAAATGATGAACAATGCATGTGTTTAAAAGATAAGTGTGAATGCATTCATAGGATAAATGTCTAGAAGTAGAATTACTTCCAACAACACACACAACTTGAATCCTCACAGCTACTGAAGTTCTCGGTTCAGGCCACATCCTTGTTGCAGCATGTCCTGGACTGCTTGTAGGTTCACGCAGTTCCCCAACTTGAACACTCACATGGCCCATTGCCAAGGGGCTTCTTGACAAAAATCTCAAGTCCCTCAAGAGAGCTGGGGTATCTCCAAAATTCTTTCCACAAGGTAACACTTCTCTCACAAGTTAACTCTCAGATTTAATCCTAAGAAAAACGACCCTGGCTTTCCGCTTCCCTTGCTGGGAAACCACAACTCTGACTTTAACTCCTCAGTAGCAGATGAGTCCTGGTGAATCCAGAATAGTAATTCTATTTAAATTCTTCTGCAACTAAGTTCTATAACAGAGCAGCCCTCCTGCCGATGCAAACTGTAAACTCTGAATAAAGTATCCAAAACAAGCATTCAAAGGCACTGAAATGGACCCAAAAAGCAGACAGAGACTAGAAGGGTGTAGCCATTTTGGAATAAGGAATGGCATTGGATACCTGCATTTTTTTTAAAAGATTTATTCTTCTGAGGGAGAAGAAGAGGTCAAGGGTGAGGAAGGTCTACCAATTCTGGTTCACTCCCTAAATGACCTAATGGCTGGGGCTGTTCCAGGCCAAACCCAGGAGCCTGGATCCCCATTCAGGTCTTCCACGTGGGTGACAGGAACCCCAGCACTTGGGCCATTTTCTGCTGCTTTCCGAGGTGCATCAACATAGAGCTGGATTGGAAGTGGAGCAGCGGGGACTCCAACTAGTGCTCTGACAGGAGATCTGGCATTGCAAGCAGCAGCTTAACCCACTGTACCGCAACACCAGTTATAGAGTTTTGTATTCTTATAACTTCTATCCTGAGGGACAGCCCCTGTCTGTATCAATGCAGGGCGCTTAAAACTCAGGAAGAAAAAAGGAAAAAGCAAAAATAAAAACCTACAGTCTTCAAGAACAAGAGTCCTGAAAAGTTACAATAGCTAGAAACTGAGAAATATCTGAAAGTTTCTAATAAAACAGTATATTTGATCCAGAAATTCTATCCTTAGTAATTTACGTAAGAGAAATAAAAATGCATGTCTGTAAAAATTCTTATATGAGAGTGAACAGCATCTTTTTCATAATAGTTGTAGTTGGAAATAGTCCTGGTGTCACTTAACAGAATGGGTAAACAGCTTTATATTCATATAATGAAATACTACTCAATGATTTAAAACAAAAACAAAACCCAGTGATAGATGTAAAATGGATGACTCATAAAAACTCTAAGTTCTACATAAAAGAATACACACTAAACAATGTAATGAATTCTAGACCAACAGAACTACTCTACAGTAGGAGAAATTAGAAAATGAGTTGTGTTCTAGGGTGTGTGGTTTGGGTGTTTATTGGGAAGAGGCTCTCTGGGTGATAGCAATGTTCTGTATCTCAATTGGAGGGAGATAACAAAGGGCTGCATTTGTCAAAGCTCATGCAGTTGTACAGTTTACATTTCTGTATTTTGTTGAATGTAAATTTTATCACAAACATAATAAATACTAACTCTGGTTAAAGATGTGTACAAGTGCAGGGTCAAAGGGTGAAATATACTAATATCCCCTGTCCTTACTTTAAAATTTATCAAAAAAAATAGGGGCCAGCAATGTGGTGAAGTGGGTGAAGCCACTGCCTACAGCCAGCATCCCATATGGTTGCTGGTTCGAGTCCTGTCTGCTCCACTTCCAATCCAGCTCCCTGTTAATGCACCTGGAGAGTAGCAAAAGATGGCCCAAGTCCTTGGATTCCTGAGCCCACGTGGGAAGCCCAGAAGAAGCTTCTGGCTTCTGGTTTCAGAAAGTTCAGTTCTAGCCATTGTGGCCATTTTGGAAGTGAACCAGTAAATGGAAGTTCTTGCTCTCGTACCTCTCTCTCTAACTCTGCCTTTGACATAAATAAACCTTTTAAAAATATCAAACAATACATTAGATTTGGATGATGAAGCAAGAGGTGGAGACACACAAGAAAGTATGGTAAAATGTTAAGTGTAGCTTCTATATGAGGGTATTTGGGAATGCGGTGTAAAATTTTTTCTAATTAAATGTTAAATGTAAGTTTGCTTAATAAAAAGTTGGGAGTGGTGGAAAGAAAGAACAATACGCTCTGATAACTGTGTCAAATGCTCAAGTACCTGTCAGTTACTTCTTTCCCAAAGGGGCTTTGCTGAAAGGAACTCTGAACAAGCTGATATGCCTGGTTCACAGCACTCACCTAGCTGAGGTTCTGGCCACAAAGCCCCTGACAGAGTGTCAGCTCATCCAAGACTGAAAGAATCACAGATATCCAGGAAACCACGCTCCAAAAAATTCCAGTTTGAAAGAAATCCTATTTCTTCCCTAATCCCTAACATAATAACTGTGGAAGTTAACCCCTGCCATCCCTGATCTGCCACACAAGATCATCACAGCTCATAAATCTGTACAACATCAAAAGCCTAGTCCAGACCCTCTTAACCAGCAAATGAATTGTTCAAGGACATGAGCTCTAGGAATGGGTAGTAGGCCCCCACTCCACCCTTGGGTAACAAAACTTTCTTAGTGGGGCTGGTGCTGTGGCATAGTGGGTAAAGCCATCCCCTATGGAGCTGGCATCCCATATGGATGCTGGTTCGAGTCCTGGCTGCTCCACTTCTGATCTAGCTCTCTGCTAAGGTCCGGGAAGGCAATGGAAGATGGCCCAAGTCCTTGGCCCCTGCACCCAGAGACCTGAAGACGCTCCAGGCTCCTGGCTTCAGATTTGCCCAGCTATAGCCATTAGGGGAGTAAACCAGCAGATGGAAGACTTTCTCTCTCTGCCTCTCTGTAACTCCACCTTTCAAATAAATAAATAAATCTTTAAAAAAGAGAAAACTAGCCAGCGCTGCAGTTCACTTGGCTAATCCTCTGCCTGTGGCGCCAGCACCCCGGGTTCCAGTCCCGGTTGGGGCGCCGGATTCTGTCCCGGTTGCCCCTCTTCCAGGCCAGCTCTCTGCTGTGGCCCAGGAGGGCAGTGGAGGATGGCCCAAGTGCTTGGGCCCTGCACCTGCATGGGAGACCAGGAGAAGCACCTGGCTCCTGGCTTTGGATTGGTGCAGCGCGCCTGCCATAGCAGCCACTTGAGGGGGTGAACCAACAGAAAAAGAAGACCTTTCCCTCTGTCTGTCTCTCTCTCACTGTCTAAATCTGCTTGTCAAAAAAAAAAGAAAGAAAACTTTCTTACAGCCCACACTGAAACTCCAGAATGCTTTAAGCAATGTTTTCTTTAATGAGTATAAATTTCATAAGTACAACTTTACACTAAGATTTAAACAATTTGCAAACACACACACACAAAATATAAAAAACTGAGAACAAATACTACAATTAATTTTCATAGTACAACTCATTGAGTACAGATCCTGCATGAGGAATTAGTACACAGTAACTCCTGTTTGTTTTATTGTTGCTGAATTTCTTGAGCTCTTTATAGATACTGGATATTAATCATTTATCAGTTTCATAGTTTGCAAATAATTTCTGCAACTCTGTCAGTTGCCTCTTTACTTTGTTGAGTAGAAGCGTCTCAATCTGATGGAATCCCATCTTTCAATGTTGACTGCCTGTGCCTCTGAGGTCTTTTCCATGAACTGTCTGCCTATGCCAACATCTTGCAGGATTTCCCAAAATTATTCTAATAATTTGAGGAGGTAGACGAATGAATGTAAGAATGAATGAATGACGGCATCCAGTTAGATTATTGAAACTTACTGAAAATTTCATTATTTTTTCTCTAACTCACTCATTCATACATTTTCTTCTTTTTTTGTATTTTATTTACCTATTTGAGAGAGAAAGCTCCCACTGCTAGTTTACTCCTTAAATGCCCTCAATGGCCAGGGCTGGGCCAGGTAGAAGACAGCAGCCAAGAACACAACTTAAGTCTCCCACACGGGTAGAAGAAACCTAACTTCCTGGGCCATCAAAGCTGCCTCCCAGGCCGGTGCCGTGGCTCAACAGGCTAATCCTCTGCCTTGCGGCACCAGCACACCGGGTTCTAGTCCCGGTTGCCCCTCTTCCAGGCCAGCTCTCTGCTGTGGCCCGGGAGTGCAGTGGAGGATGGCTCAAGTGCTTGGGCCCTGCACCCCATGGGAGACCAGGAAAAGCACCTGGCACCTGGCTCCTGCCATCGGATCAGCGCGGTGCGCTGGCTGCAGCGCGCCGGCCGCGGTGGCCATTGGAGAGTAAACCAATGGCAAAGGAAGACCTTTCTCTCTGTCTCTCTCTCTCACTGTCCACTCTGCCTGTCAAAAAATTAAAAAAAAAAAAAAAAAAAAGCTGCCTCCCAGAATCCACATTAGCAGGAAACTGGGATCAGGAGCTGAAGCTGGGAACTCAACCCAGCATGGAATTCAGGCATCCTAACTGCTATCCTAAGTGCTAGGCTAAATACCCACCCCTTTCACACAATGTAGGTCCTTATTCTTTTAATATGGGTACAGCCTTCTTTCTTACCTTCTGTAGTTGGAAAGACTTCTCCTTCAGTTTTCCCCTCTGCCAGTTTACCAGTTCTCAGTAATATTTCTGCAAAACTTTCATCTGGGATGTGTTGATAGGCATCATAGGTCACTCCAGACTAAATTAAAAAACAGTTTCTCTACTTAGTACAGTATAAGCTCTTTGTTGTTGTTCCAGTTAACATATTCTTAGAAAACAGAAATACTGAACTTTGTCTTCTGTAACTTGAATAACAACTTCTCAGTTACTAAAATATTTTACTTTATATAAAATTTTAAATGAATTTTAATTTCATAATGTCATAATGTATATGAAGAAAATGTAAAACCAATGAACAACATGAGTTAAGAACCAAAAGAAATACATTTTCAGGAAAATTCTAGTGTTTGTTTATGCTGTCTATACAGCATAACAGAAAAACCTATTTTCTTAGGCACACTGTCCTTACCTCAGAGACAAAGGGATTGGAGATGACTGACTCATAAAAAGGATGACACCCTTGTTTTTCTAGGTCTTCATTGGCCACAGTTCCAATTTGATAGGCACCACCAAATTCTTGTCCCTAAATAGAACAAAGTGAAGAACAGCAGATAAAAACAAAAGAGCATGGAAAGGAAGAGGACCAGAGCAGAGGAAGGGAAAAGAGAGGAAAGACAGATTCCATGGGCCAGCGCTGAGGCCTAGTAGGCACAGTGGGCTAAGCCTCTGCTGTGCACTGGCATCCTATATGGGTACCAGTTCGTGTCCCAGCTGCTCCTCTTCCAATCCAGCTCTCTGACTGTGCCCTGAGAAAGCAGTGGAAGATGGTCCAAGCACTTGGGCCCCTGCACCCATGTGAGAGACCTGGAGGAGGTTCCTGGCTCCTGTCTCAGATCCACCCAGCGCTGCCCATCTTAGTCATTTGGGGAGTGAACCAGGGAGTGGAAGGCCTCTCTCTCTGTCTCTATCTCTCTCTGTCTATATCTCTGACCCTCAAATATATAAATAAAATCTTTATATTATATATATAATTATATATACTTATATATAATATATATAATTATGTTTATTATATATATATATAGATTTCTGTGACATAGAGTGTCAAGAGTGACATGGATACCAGCAATGAGCATAAGAATAGTAAATTCTAAGAGTACTTCAACCCTGTCCTGTGTAGCCTTTTGATTTTCCCAGTCACTTTGACATCAATGAACGTGAAACACTGAAGTAATGTTTCATGTGCAGAGTGAGCTTTATATCCAACAAAGGAACTCTCCTAAAATATCATGGTGTATGTATTGTCGCCCTGCTCAAAAATCTTGAGTAGTTCTGAACAGCCAATACTATAAAAATCTAAACTATGACAAAGGTTGTTTAATGTTATTATGTGTGAGCTAACATTCTCCACTCCAACCAAGCTTACATACTTCATCTTCCTGCCAGCTGCTATGCCTTTCTCTCACAATTCTGTCCATACCGACTACCTGATTAGATCCTACACCTTTCCATCCAGGACCAACTCAGACTTTACCTGCCAATTCCTTGCCATACTGAAGCCAGATGATCTAACTGTACCCCTTTTGCTGTCCCCATGTTCTGCACCCCTGGGACCCTTACACATGCCTTTAAGACTCGCTATAAGCATTCCTGACTAACAAGTACTTCAGTGTCCCACACACGGTAATTATCTGTATCTTTTACCCTTCTGAAGTGACTGTAAGACTCCTCCCTAACAGCCAAATAAAAATTCACCCATTTCTCCTCAGTTTCCAGGGCAAAGGTTAAGCAAATAGTGAAGTCACTGCTGCAAATGCAGGTTATACACAATGTACAAAATTTTACCTAAGACACACATCCTCAAAACATCAGATAAGACAGTAAAAACAAACAAACAAGTGATCCAGTGTGATGCATGCAGTAAACATACAGACATTCCCCAGAGCACAGCATCTAAGAAACTGACAGCTCCAATACCCAATTGTTTGGACCATTACTCTTAGGTCCCTTCTTTCTTATGTGTCCCAAATCCAAACCATCAGCAGATCCACAAAACACATTCCCAAACCAACCATTCCTCACTTTCTTCAAGGTTTTGCTGGCCTAAACCCCCACCATCTCTCACCTGGAATGTTAGATCAGAGATCACACTGCCTTGTACCCTGACTTCTGACTCCATAAAGCCAGTTCTCCACATGGCAGCTGAATCATGTTATTAAAAGTAAAGCTGGGGGCCTGGTATGGTGCCACTGGGGGTAAAGCCGCTACTTACAAACCAGCATCCCATACAGGCACCGGTTCAAGTCCCAGCTGCTCCACTTACAATCCAGCTCCCTGTGAATGCGCCTGGGGAAACAGCGGAGGATGGCCCAGGTCCTTGAAGCCCTGCATCAACATGTGAGACCTGGATAAAAAATCCAGATTCCTGGTTTCAGTCTGGCCCAGCTCTGGCCATTGTAGCCATGTGGGGTCTGAACCAACAGATGAAAGATCCTTCCCTTTCTCTCCCTCTGTCTCTCTCTAACTCTACCTTTCAAATAAATAAATTATAAATCCTTAAAAAAAAGTAAAGCTGGATTATATAAATTCACTGCCTAAATGCTTCAAAAGCTTTCCATCTCACTCAGAACAAAATCCACAGTGGTTATTACAGTTCGTGTAAGGTTCCCAGTGCCTGTCTCCACCAGCCCTCAGATTTCATGTCCCGCCATTCTCCCCTACTATTCATTCTGTACAAACAACAGCGGCCCCCTTTATCCTCCAGGAGGATGGCGCACATGTTCCCCGTAAGCCTTGGAGTTTGTTCTCTTTCCTCATGCTACTTCTGCTTCAAGGGATTCCTTTATGATAACCTTCATCTCCTTCTCCAAATCCCAAGTAGCATTCATGAGTCACTTTCCTTGTATAAGTCATCAGCATGGACTCATCACCACCTGCCAGCCCGAAAGTACACACACGTTTTGTTTCCTTTGTGCTCCCATCTGCAATCTGAGTTCCCAGAAAGGAAGGAAATTATGCAAAGCGCCTCTCCACTCTGTCCCCAGGGATGAGCATGATCCTTAACACATGGGAGACGCCGAATCAGTATGTGTTGAATGAATCAAAGAAGACACGCCATGATCACTTGTGGCAAACTATAAACTGATCAGGAGGCATGTTTCTTTTTCTTCTGTATTTTCCATTATGAGACCAAAGGACTGCAACAGCAGAATGCCGAGAAAAAAGCAGGGAACTATGGGTTAAGAAATCATTTCCCCTCCTGCTTGTTCTGACCTTTACACACAGTATGAAAGCAGGAATCTGTCAAACTGTTCTTTCTTCAGAGTGCCCATGCTGGCTCCTCAACTCTCCCTCAACTTTTGTGTAGACAAAAGAGGGATCTTCAAACAGTTCATGAAAAATAAGCACTATGAAAACACTGTGCATGGATTTCAACATTTTTTTGCACCAAAATAAATTTTTTTTATTTATTTACTTGAAAGGCAGAGTGAGAAAGAGAGAGATTGATCGTCCATCTGCTGTTTCAGTCCCCAAATGGCTTTAACAGCCAGGGCTGTGCCAATCCGAAGCCAGGAACCAGAAGCTTCTTCCAGGTCTCCCACATGGGTGCAAGGGCCCAAGGACTTGAGCCATCTCCCACTGCTTTCCCAGGCCATAGCAGAGAGCTGGATCAGAAGCAGAGCAGCCAGGACTTGAACTGGCACCTATATGGGATGCTGGCACTGCAGGACAGGGCTTTAACCCTCTGTGCCATAGCACCAGCCCCCAAAATAAATTTCTTTTAACCCATTGTTTTACAAACCTTTGACATTCTCTCATATATAGAAAAAAAGTCAACACTGATAACCTAAATTGACATAGTGTCCATCACAAGTTCTCCATGACTTACATTACATTCTATAAGAATAAATTATTCATTTTCTACCAATAGGCTCCCTAGATTTAAGAGATTGTTTTAAAGATCTACAGAAGATAATGGTGCAACAATGAAGAGCAATGCTAAAAACTGGTATAAAGCACACAGGTGATTCTATCAGAAAGCCACAGGCTCACCTGGAGGGGCCGAAGGTAAGCTAGAGACTTCTTCCACCACTGTCCGTCGCTGACAGCCTGCAGCACAGCCCTGGTGGTGGTCGTCGTGTTGGAAAGGACTTTCATGGTGGTAGCAGTGGTCCAGTGCAGCAGGTCAGCTGAGCTGCTGTCAGGAACACTCGCCCCATCCTATGTAAAAATAATAATGATCCAGAGTGAAAAGCTGCACTGTCCTAGGAACAGATGACAAGTGGCTGCTTCACTTGCAGGGGTGGGAAACCTGTTTCTGCCAAGCGCCATCTGGGTATCTGTGACACCATTCGCAGGCCATACAAAATTATATCAACTTAAAAATTAGGCTGCTATAGGTTTATTGAATTTCGAGGCCCACCTGTGCCTGCCTTGGCACAGTCAAACCAAATGACTTCACAGGCCTTACTCAGTCTGAGAGCTGGCTTTCCCCACCCCTTAAAGCCGTCACATATTAGACAGGAAGACAGATAAATTTAAAATTAATCTTCACTAGTAATGGAATAAATGAGAAATAAAACATCCCTGCTTAGCGTTCCTTCCTGAATCATTTACAAAAGAAATTCAGGGGGAAAATCCTATTAGTCAAATAATCCCTTTCAGAAATATTTATAAAGCAAGTAAGAGGCCCTTTACTTTTCATCAATCTAATATACTAACAATGAGATACTCATGTTTGTTTCCTTAACAATAAAGTCTTTTATTATTTACATTAAGAAATAAATTATCCATTTGATAATGATACTATGGCCCAGACAAAAGCAGAAAATTCAGACAATCCACCTCACTGTTAAGAGGCAGTGTTTTTCATGCAGTCAAGTGGATTATTAATAGTGTTTAAAAAGCTTATGATGCAGAACCCACTGCCATTCTTGCAGCAATCAGTAAACATCCTAGTTATCAATTTACTAACCCAAGGGATTCTGGGAGGAGAAAGTGGCAGTACATTAGTAGCCTTTTAAATGAAATAACAAAGATCACGTCTATTTTTTGGTTGAAGGAAAATATAACTTATTCTCAAATATAAACTTCTTTGTTTAATGTCTTTCAAGTTTTACTCAATTTTTCTTAAATATCCTAGTGTAACGAAAGAAAACCTAAGGTTTGGTCTTTCAATACCAATAAACTTCTGGCTACTAGTAGAGTTTACATGAAAGAAGGATAGCTCAGTTTTGCTGCTTAAGTCTAATATCATTCATAAAGATACTATTACAGTAACCAAAAATAATATATTAGTCAATGATTACCAGGATACTGTCACATAACTAATACTGAGACCAAATGCACTGATCAACTTGATAGCTGCAGTAGGGTAGAAGTATGGATCCACCAAGATTGTTGATGCCATAATCCTTGGAGCCTGTGAACACGCTGCATTACATGACAAAGGGACTTTGTAAGTACAATGAAGGGCCAAGGACCTTGAAGCAGGGGAACTTCCTGACTTCTCTGAATGAACTAATTCAATCCCATGAGCTCTCAACCCAAAGAATTTTCCCCAGCTTGTATCAGATAGTGTTAGAGAGATGTCATGGGGAAGAAGGCAGGAAAGATTTGAAGCATCGGGGACTCCACCCATAACTGCTGGCTTTGAAGATGGGGGAGGGGCCATGAACCAAGGAAAGTAGGCAGTGCCTATAAGAAGAGTACTCAGGTGATAGCCAAGAAGGTACTGAAGGTGTGCCCCTAAGGCCACAAGGAATTAAATTCTGCCAGCAATATCGATGAGCATCAGTGACCAGGTCCTCCTCTAAAGGCTCCAGATAAGAACACAGCCTTGCTGGAACCTTCATTTTAACCTTGTGAAGCACAGAGCAGAAACCCTGGGCAGCCTGCCAGATTTCTGTCCTAAGAGAACTGTAACATCATCAACTTTATTGTTTTAAAACTATCAAGTTTTAAAGTCTGGCAACAGACTACAACAGCAATGGAAAATGAACACATATTAGGATATTTACATAAATATGTTAGGATATTTAAGTGTACATTTTATTCTTCTGAAAGGAAATACATTTAAATTGTCTTACCTAATGTTTACAATTTAATCACATTGCTGTTTTTAAGTTTGTTCATAAGTATTCTAAATATAATTTTTTTTCTTGGACATTAGAAAATGTCTAAACCATCCACTCTACGTATTTTATGTATCTGTCCTAATTATGGAAGCCACATGCTACATAAAGGAGAAGTTACATTAAATTGCTTCTAAGAGCACCCATGCCCTTATCATTGTTTGAGGTTTAGGTGACAATAAAAACAGCATGTCTCCCAGTCTCTCAGTGTCACATGTTGGCAATACTGTAGGTTGTCTACCTTGACCCTACTCTGATCCCTTACACAGTGTTTTACTGTGCCTAGAAATTGCAAAGCTAAAAACTAGATCTCCTAGACTACCTTGTAACTCATATTCCACACATGACCTTGTTTTCTTCACATTTCACACACACTACATGAAATTTTGGAGATGAAACTATAGTAGACACCATAATTCTGCCACTTCAGTGATTTTCTTCTTTTACTTGCAAGAAGTATATTCGGTCTATAGGATTTTGGTTTGCTTAGAGGTTCTTGGGGCAATGCTAAAAGCGTTTCTGCAGCGGTGCTAAGAGAAGGGGCTGAGGAGAGGGAGGAACCTCCATCCTGCCAGCAGTATCTGCCCAGTCAGTGCCCCCGACTTCCGGTGACAGACTGCAGCTCCTCAGCAAGCCAGTTCTGCACACTGTTCTAGGATCAACCACATGCTTGCCATCTCAGTCCTTACAATGATTTTTTAATGCCCCAATTTGTGATTAAACAAAACAAAACAAAAACATCTTCCAGGCTAGGCATTTGGTTGGGAGATTAAGAGACCACACACAGGCTGGTCACACGGCATACAGGAGTGCCTGGAGTAGAGTCCCAGCTCAGCTCCTGATCCTAGCTTCCTGCTGATGCACATTCTGGGAGACAGCAGGTAATGGTTCAAGTACTTGTGAAGTAGGCAGGCATAAAGGGTAAAATTGACTAGGTTTGTGAGCTGGAAGACCATGCCTTCGCCACACCCCTACGCCCTACCAGATACCTTCGCCATGCCCCAATATGACCTCATGCCCCTACCTGGCCACACCTGGGTGCCCACCAGCCAATCAGGTTAATTAACCACTCCCCTTTGGAAGTGGGTTAAATGCCTGGGACACTGTGTGTCCTCCCTCTCTTCTTTGCCCTGGCCTCTAGCCGGGAGGGGGCTGGCTGTAGCCCTGCACCTCTAGGGCACGTAGCCTTCGGACCACCCACCCTAGGCTTCCTGGCCTAGATGCTCCTCCATGTGGCTGGTGCCTGGCACTCAGTATGAACCCAGATTCACCTCTCTCTCTTAAATAAAGCTCTCACTCTCCTATGCATCTTTCGCACTAAATAAAAGCCTAAAATGTAACATGCTGCCTCATTTATTTATGCTGGTATTTAGAATTCTTCCCTAAATATTAGGCAAGAACCCTCTCGGGCTTATTAATACTGGGGATTTATTAACAAGCATATGGCGATATCATATGGCACCCTAAATTCTGGTAACATCCAGATGGGACTTCTGGGGAACTTTAAGGGGCCACATTTTCGTATTTGTTTTAGTGGGTCACTTCCGATATCACTTGGGTCCCTATCACCCATGCGGGAGGCCTTAATTGAGTTCTGGACCCCAGGGCTTTGGACTGGTCCAGCCTCTGCTGTGGCTGACACTTGGAAAGGCAACTACCAAATGGAAGACCTGTGTAAATCTGTTAGGTAAGAAGCTAGAAGTTGGACTGTGTGAGAGGGGCCCGAGGAGAACAAGCTTCTTCAGAGAAGAATGCAACAGCCTGAGGAGCAGCCCAGTGTTTTACACTGCCAAGTCCTGCCCAGACCCTGATAACTTTCCAGCTGGTCTCAGCCCTTCCCCCAGGGAACTCCCCAGGAGAATCCTCCCTCCTCCTCAATAAATGGGATATCCGGCTTGACCACATGGAGCAATACATCCATTACATTCTTCCTCCAAGAGGGCAACACAAGGGAGGCTCCCCTTCCTGGGGTGCCAGAACTGGGGGAGGAATTTTCCTAACTTACACTCAGCAAACTCTTTGTCCAAAAGGAGGAAGAGAAGGAGGGAAAGGAGAAAACGCAGGAAGAACTGGACCCCTTTCCCTTATAAGCCCCAGTCGGAACAGACCGCAGGTGCTCAGCTCTCAGCTCTCAGCTGAGCCACCCACCTGGCCTGCCAGGTGAGTCTCTCGATTTAACCATGTAACCTTGGTTTCCCCAGTCTGAACGACAGGGCTCACTCGCTTGCTCACTCTCTCACGCTCGCTCTCGGATTCTGTGCCATCCGTTCTGAGGATGCCCTACCCCAATAAACCTTACTACCTTGCTTACCACTGCTGTAATCTCATGCCTGAATTCTTTTTTGTGCGAAGAACCCCACACGATCTCCGTTAACATATCTGTCTGCCTTTCAAATGATCATAATCTTAAAAGTCATCTTCTGCTTATAATAGCTATATATTTTTTTTGTTTTCTACAACCAAACATTGACTGCCAAAAAAGCCTGGCAAAATTATAAGCAGGACTTGGAGTCATCAAAAACACTTGATCTGAAGTGGAGAATATAGCTTCAATCTCAGCCATAATTAGGCTAAAACTTCTTGCAAGTCAGTATTTTGGAGTAACTTTTCCAAACTTTTGCATCTAACAAAAGTCACTGTGAAAGCACAGAGGTTGGGGCCAGCATTGCAGCCTAACGGGTTAAGCCGCTGCCTGCAATGTCGGCATCATCCCTCTCTCTAACTCTGCCTTTCAAATAAATAAATAAATAAATCTTAAAAAAAAAAAAAAAAAGTACAGTGGTAGGAAACTGAGTGGAACAGACTTCAGGACTGTCTCTGACCTGTGCTGTCAACACAGCAGCCACCAGCCACGGTGAGTGATGGAGCACCCGAAATGTGACTTCCAAACTGCTATAAGGTCTAAATGAAAATGCACCCTGGACTGTAAAGACTTCAGACCAGAGAGAAAGAAAAACGCACATGGTCTTAACCTAAATGATTTGGATTACAGCAGAACCACAGCAGAATACAGCCCTTCTGGTGACAGGCACCACCAGCAGCCTGTGGTTAAGGCTTATCCTAGCAGTTGGGTTCCCTCAATTTCAGCAAGGAGGAAAGCTATTTTATCTCCCTTTGTTGAGGGGAAGGGGAGACAGAATTAAAGACCAAAGCTCATTATCTCACACTTCAGAAAAGACAAAGGAGAAAGGCCCAGGAAGGAAAAAACAATTCTCCCTTCAACAGTGGTAATAACAATAGCTGTCAGGTCTGGAACACTTGCTCTGTGCCAGGACTTTATCAAGGGCTTTAAATGTAGCCATGGGTAAAAACTGGACGGGTGCACAAAACCCACAGACTGTTGTCTCAGTGGAGACATTACTGAAATCTCCACTCCTTCATTTCTTGGCTGTCCAAGGACTCAGCAGTGGAGGTTCATCTCTTTGCTGACAGCTGGCTCACAGAGGCTGACTTAACCCTTGGGAGAAAAACACATTGATTCTGTTTCCCACCTCCAGGGATCCTTCCCTCCTAATGAGGGCACTATTCAGCCAAGGAGCCTCTGCAGCTGCACAATTTTGTGGATGTAACCTCCACCTCCTGTCCGGCGTTAAAGCCTAGGACCTCTTGCCAGTACACAGCTTGCCTCTGTGCACGTAACTTGCCAAGTGTCATCTAAGGGCACCTCTCTGAGATCCTGCAAGTCTGCAGATTGTGCACACTGATGCTTTCTGTTTACAGGCTTTCTCCTAGTAAGGTGGGCACCCAGGGAAACTAGTGCTATATTTTCAGACCCCTACGGATAACACTGCTAAAAATAGTTCTTTTCGGAAAAAAATCTCAGAAAGGGTTTGCAGTAACTATATGAAGGGGCCTCAAAGTTTTTGCTTTGTTTCTTCACAAAGTTTTTGAACTCCCCGGTACATTGTCTTATCTGTGTGTGCATATATGTAAATATATGTAAAATATATAATAAGATTCTCAATGTATTGGCTATACTTTTGAGATATTTGAAAAGCTACAACTGGGGTGAGAATTTGGTACAGTGGTTAAGACACTGCTTGGAATGCCCCATATCCCACATAGGAGAGCCTGGGTATGAGTCCCCGCTTGGCACTAATTCCAGATTACTGCTAAGGGACACTCTGTAGGCACTAGGTGATAGTTCAAGTGGTTGGGTATCTGCCACCCATGTGGGAGACCCAGACTGAATTCCAGACTCCTGGCTTTGGCCTGACCCAGCTCTATTACAGGCATTTGAGCAAAAAGCTAGTAAGTAGACGATCTCTCTTCTGTTTCTTTGCCTTTCAAATAAAAATAAAGTTGACAATCTAATGCTTAAGAAAACTTTAGAAAAGCTACAACTGGAAAAAAATAGATACAAATTAAAATTTACTCAACCAACCAACATATATTCACCAAGTGACTCTTACGTGGTGCCATGCACTCTACCAGGCAGCATGTAATAGAAAAGAAGCAAGACATAGTCTGCACTCAAGGCATTCGGAAACTAGGGAGTGAGGAGAGACAGAGAAACAATTGGAGAACAGTATGAACTTACAAAACAGGTAAGTACAGTAAAGTCCTATGGAACATGAAGAGAGAATGCCTCTCCTCTGCCTAGTGGTACAACCACAGAAGGCTTCATAGAAAAGGTGTCATTGCAGCAAGGGAGAATCAGCAGCTTGCAGAGAAGAATGGCCAAGATGCTCTTGGCCAGAAGATGCATCTTATGAAGCGGGGCAACTAGAGGCACCTTACCTGATCCACCAAAGCTGTAGAAAGGAGCACAAAAAGAGGACTAGTAGGATGTGAGGACAAAAGGAAGGCAAGAGGTAAGCCAAGTAAGAGGTGTGAACGCCATGCCTGAAAAACTGAGATGGCTCCATAAGGCTTTATACAAAGGAGCAACGTAACTGGATTTGTTTTTCTGAAATATTATTCTGGAGCAGGAAATCAGGAAACTAGAGTAATAGTCCAAGTTTTAAACAATCAAAGACTGAATTGAGGAAGTACCAGTGGAAATATAAGGTTCCTGCCTGAATGTATATTAAGTTTAAATGTTTTTATTTCTAATTCATCTAAAGGTGAAGAGGGCCTAAGGTAAACAGAATAGGTAGAGAAATTTAAGGATTCTGCATCCAACCATACAGTAAGACGGTACATGATCACCATGATCACCAAGCTGGATGTTAAATGAAGATCTTGGAGGAAAACTCTAAAGGCAAAGGAATCTCAAGAACACAGGCACACCTGAGTGGTCTGATGAGCAAGGCTAGATGCCATGAGGTCAAACACGAGCAATGACATTTGTCAAGGAAGTGCTAACAGGCCCAGGTTCACTCAGAAGAGCAGGGAAAGATCTAAAGCATTTACCAACAACAGAGTACAGGACTCTTGACTGTAACACGTAAGAATCACAAATGCCAGTCATGAGCGCCACAGTCACATCACCAGGCAGTACCTCATACGCTGGAGATAAAAGCTCCAAACCCAGGAGAAAGGACAGCACATTTTCTCTCAGCTAACTCATTCCTCCCTTGGAACACACTTAGGTTTAGGATCCCTACAGGGGCACACGTGTTCTCTCTCCTGGCCTGTTCTTCCCTTGGAACACATTCCTATACACTTGTGCATGACTATTCATTACTGTTCTTACTTTCATCGCTCTGGACTACAGTTCTTTACTCCATTGGTGAAAACGAACCCAGGCAAGCCAGCCGGCACTAGTGACAGAGTCACTACCACTGCCAGAATGAACACTCCCTGGGTGGCAGGGTTTCTCCTGGCAGTTAAGATGCCGGTGTACATATCCCGGGGCCTGGGCTTGAGTCCCGCTTCAGCTCTTGACTCTGTCTTCCTGCCAATGCAGACCCTGGGAGGCTGCAGCAACGGCACAAGTAGTACAATTTCAGCCACACTTGTCGTCCATCTGGAGAGGGCTGTGACTCCTGGCTTAAGTCCTGGTCTCGCTCCAGCGATTGCAGTTTTTTAAAAAGCTTAATTTATTATTATTTGAAAATCAGAGTCAGAGAGAGAAGGAGAGGCAGAGAGAGGTCTTCCATCCACTGGTTCACTCCCCAGTTGGTCACAACAGGCAGAGCTGTGCTGATCCGAAGCCAAAAGCTAGGAACTTCCTCCCGGTCTCCCACATGGGAGGACTTGGGCCATCTTCTACTGCTTTCCCAGGCCATAGCAGAGAGCTGGATCGGAAGTGGAGCAGCTGGGACTTGAACCAACGCCCAGTGATGCTGGCACTGCAGGCGGTCGCTTTATCAGCTATGCCACAGTGCCAGCCCCAGTTGCAGACATTTGGGGTGTGAATCAGCAGATGGGGCTTTTCTTTCCCTCTCTCAAGTAAACAAATAAATAAAAACACACTACCCTGACTTGAAGCAGCATAAATTAATTTTACCTATTTTATACTTTTTATATGAATGGACTATATACTTTTTTACATCTGACTACTTTCATTCAACACAAATTCATTCAAATTTTTGCAAGCAGTTAACAACAGCATCATTTTTACAAATTATCCACTTCCCATTTTTGAAATCCCCCTCCTATACATGGATTTCAAAAATTTTTGCATCAAAATAAACTTATCCTTTTATTCTTAATTTTTAATTTTTTATTTCAAGTTTTAAATTTACAAAACAAAAATTGCAGAGTAATAAATGAATTCGCATATACCCAACAACCAGCTTGTACTACTATTAACATCTAATACTAGTATGTTTGTCTAAACCAAATACAATTTCCCATATTTTTAAAGCATGTCTTTGAATTCTCTTTTTCACAAGTTTTTCCAATACCCTCAAATGACTTCGTGTGAACACAACAGAACTTATTTATCCCTTCTTCTATTGATAAGCATTTGAGAAGTCTCCAGTTTGAAGTTAATACAAAAGTTATGCCTTAAATATGCTAATTATCTTTTGGTCAAAATCATAGACTCTGTGTGTGTGTGTGTGTGTGTGTGTGTATTTACACACACACATATTAGTGTAATTGCTATGGTACAAAATATTATGTCCCTATTTAGAAAACTATGCTAATTTTTTCCTCAACTATTTATATCAATTTACATGCTTAATTATCATTTACAAGAGTACACATCTTTGTCAACACATGGAATTCCTGTCTCTTCCATTTTAGTGGATGTGGTAAGTATATAATGGTATCTCTTTGTGGTCTTAATTTGCATATCTCCAGTGACTAATGAAGCTAGAATGACTTTCCATATCTTTTTTGCCTTTTGATTGCATATCCTTTTAAACTATTGATTTCCTTGAAAGGCAGAGTGACAGACAAAGAAAGAAGCAGAGAGGGAGAGACAGACAGACAGAAATCTTCCATCTGCTGGTTCACTTTCCAAATGGCTGCACAGCTGGGGGTGGGCCAGGCCAAAGCCAGGAGCCAGGAGCTCCATCTGGGTTTCCCATATGGGTGGTGGGTGAGAAAGCACATGGGCCATCTTCCACTGCCGTCCTAGGTGCACTAGCAGAAAGTGGGTAAGAAGCAGATTAGCCAGAACTTGACGCGGTTCTCTGACATGGTATGCAGTATCACACGCAGCAGCTTTAACCTGCTGTGTCATAACATCAGCCCCTTACCCATTTCTCTATTAGATATTCATTTGTTTTTTTCATTTGTAGAAATTTGATTGTATATTCTGGATACATACCATTTATTACATATATGAACTGCGGCTGTTCTATTAATCTGTATATTACTTTTTAATTGTCTTGTGATTAACAAAAATTCTTGGTTCATTAGTTTTTTAATATTTTAACTTTCTTACCACATTTAAGAAATCTTTTTCTACTCTAAGATCAAAGATATTCTTGTAAGTTTTCCTTGATTTATAGTATTTTTGCTATAAAACTTAAGACCACATAATATCCTCCTTTACTTATAACCTATATGTATATTTTAATGTACTTAGCATAATATGCTGATATTATATTCTTCATCTGTTTCTCCAGCTACACAGTGGGCCATTCAACAACAGGGCACTATTTATTCATGACTAAATCTGTAGTATACATGAACAGCTCTACAGTTTGGAGCTACAGAAATGTGTATGAAGTCTGGTTTCACCACAACATTTAAATATTTAAAAATACATTTTCAAAAGGCTAATATGCTAAATCTAGAATAGTTAAATGGTTTTTAAATATAATTTCACATCACATTTTCAACTTCTCCATCGTGGTGCGCCGGCCGCAGCGCGCTGTCCGCGGCAGCCATTGGAGGGTGAACCAACGGCAAAGGAAGACCTTTCTCTCTGTCTCTCTCTCTCACTGTCCACTCTGCCTGTCAAAAAAAAAAAAAAAAAAAAAAAAAAAAAAAAAAAAAAAAGAAATCTGTCAATGAAGAAGGGTTTGGATGATTTGAGTATCATCAACTAATCCAAGTATAGAACTAAAATATAAACATGGGAAGAAATAGGGTACTTCAGGAGAATATGACATCATAAACCAAACCAAATGAAAAATATTTTAAAAGGCCATAAAAGAATTACCCCATTTCATAAAATGAACCCAGACTTTATTTTTGTTCCTATGGTTGGGCTACCTGAAGACAGAAAATCTAAAACATACGAAACGTACATTTATTTCAGAACATAAATGGAATTCACATGCTCAGAAATGTACGTGGTATAAGGACTTTGCTGTAAGAAGTTCTCCTAAGGAGAATTATAAAAGAGAAAGTAAAATGAAAGGCTCATTTGGATCACAGAATAAGCATTTAATCTTGGTAGACTGACTAGTCTACCAAGCATAACCATAGTCATTAATAAAGAAAACCGTTTTCTTTCTACTTCATATAATGGGGAAAGAAAAAGGAAGTCAGGCAAAATTTACCCCTCAATTGATTATTACTGGTACTTTTCATATTCATAGTAATATAGTGCTAATTAATTTGGAGTGTCTAATAGCAGAAATAGTTTAAACCCCAAAATAAAATCAACAATTCCAACATTAAATGTAACATGAAATCTCATTAATGTCAAGTGTGCTACATGGCTCAAAGCTTAACTTATTAAATGCTACTACTATTTTTACATCTTACAGCAATAGACACCATCACCAGACAAGGATGAAACTACAAGGATAGTTGCATGTGGCAACTGTGCTTCACAGAAACAGTTCCTCTCACTCCAAGTGCTAGAATGAAGAATCTAGTGAAGGAGCTGTTCTCTCTAGCATCTGGTAATAGCAGGGTTAATTTCTGAGCAATCCCTAGGACTACTGTAAACTGAGCAGGTGATACATCTAAAATAGGCCAGAATTACAGACAGAGCTCAGCTGGAATTGATCTACAATACATTCTTCAATATTCTAAAGTACTTCCCTGAGCCTAACAATCACTCACAACACACTTCATGCTGACTCAAAATATTAAGAATACAATCTTTATCACTGGAGATGCTACTTTCAGAAGCTGCTAGAAGACACAGAAAATCTCCTAGAAAAAGAAGCTATAGAAAAACTCCCCATAGCGTAAATCTGCTTCAATTTACCTGCTAATTATCAGTTAAGACTAGGATGCAGCTGTCTCATCTTCAGAAGCTAAGATCTCTATGCATTTCTTGTAAGAGCTGGGCCCTTACCCCAGAAAATTGTACTCACATGAATACAAAGTCACACACACACACACACACACACACACACACACACACTAACTCAGACACATTATTTCATGGGACTGGGGGCCAAAACCCACCTAAGATATCCTAGCACTCTTGGATCCAGATTAAGAAACCTATATTCAGGAAAAATAGAGGGATACAAAGTATATTTTATTTTCTTTTTCTTCTCCCAGTTCCTTCTGTTAGTTTCAATAACTGACCTATGGTTCCAAATGTGCCCTCAAAGTAAGTGTACTGAGCACTTATTTTTGACAAGCTTACTATGTGTAAGGCCAGTGAAGGCATCAGGGTTACCAAGAAGATTCCTGACAGCACCTCGGGAAAAACAACAAATAAAACAGTTTGCCTTCTTCCACCCGTGCACTGAGGACCTACTCAACAAGACCTTTCTCAAATCCCCTCCCCATGTAGTAACATATCTACCCCGACCCTTCATACCTACATCCCACTTTTACCTTCTTCAACAAAGATCTGTGACAGCAGCACGTGACAGGCACTGTTGTTGAAGCTGAAAGAAAACAGGCATCACCCTTGCCACAAAGAGCGTACACTCCAGGAGGAGACAACAGAAAACTAGCATGTACAAAGCATGTCAAAAAAGCACACCGCAAAAGTGGTATCCTAAGAAATAAGGGGAAAAGAAAGTGGTGCAGTGTGGTAAGACTCTCTAGTAGTAAATGGAGCAGGAAGAGCACACTGAGGTGACATTTGAGCACACTTCTGAAGGAAGCAAGAGGACAAATCACTTGGATGATGTGTGGAAGAACATTCCAGGTAGAACACAGCTCTCACAAGGACCCAGGCTGTACAGCAAGAGCAAGGGTAAAGCAAGGCGATAAACTGGACACAACCTATGAGAATGGTAAGTGAGACCAGGCAGCAGCAGTGGTGACAAGAGAGAGCCCAGCCTGAGGCCCGAGTCCACTGTAAACGTGGAACCAACAGGATTTCCTGACCGTATGCACTCAGGGGAGGAACGAGAAGAATCCATGATGCACACAAAGGGAAGGATGGGGAGTCATGACTTCCCAACGCAGGAAGACACCAGTGCTTTGGAGGTGGAGAGGTGGAGGAAGGAGGCTGAAATCAGCTGCTGTATGTTAACACACTGAGCCGGATGACGCTGTTTGAAATGGAGGCAGACACGTTAGGTGGGTACGGCACATAAAAGTCCGGAACTCATAGCCTGAGCTATAAAACTGCAGCCCTGTGGCACAGAGTAGATATTTAAAGTCATGGTAAAGCAGGTTTCACCTTGGGAATGAGTGTCCATAGAGAAGAGTAAGTCCTGAGTCCTAGGGGTTCTAACATTTAGCTGGAGAATATGGAAGCAGCAGCAAAGACAATGAGAATAAGTAGCAAGTGAGGAAAACCAGACAAAGGGGTTACACCTGAGAGAAGGAAGCCACTAACACAACTCCAATAAAAAGAAGACTGTGATTTGACAATGAACAAGAGGACACTCCTAATTTTTTCACACACGAGCTGCTCTGATGAATCAGTTAGGGAAAAAGGCTTCACAGACTACAGGACAATGGGAGGATAGAAAGGCAGTCACGGCTGAGCACAGGCCAAAGCAGTGCAGGAAGAGGCCCGCAGAGCGGCACACACCAGGTGCTGCAGGGAAATGCTATCAGCATGCCTCCTCAGAAGTCCAAGAAGGTGTAGGAGTGAAGACACTGATGAGGATAACTGTGTCCCACATCAGAATGTCTGGACTCCATTCTCTGTTCTGGCTCCTGACTCCCAGCTTCCTACAAGTGCTGACCCTGGCAAGTGGTGGTGATGGCTCAAGCAATTCAGTTGCTGCCCCTCCATTTCAGAAGATCTTAACTGAGTTTCCAGTTATTGGCTTTGCTCTCAGTCTACACCCATGTTTGCGGGCATTTGAGAAGTGAGCTAGATGGGGGCTCTTTCTGACCTGCTCAGTCTCTTAAAAAAAAATAAAAAGGCAAAAGGAAACTGGTAGAATCCAGACTTCACTATAACTTAGACTACTTGAATACATCCTGTTTGGAAAGTACTTTTTGCAAGTGAATATAAAGAGTAAATCTAGATGAAAAGTAAAAATGTATTCCTTTCCTCTAAAAGAGTTATTTTATTTATTTATTTTTTTGACTGGCAGAGTTAGATAGTGAGAGAGAGAGAGACAGAGAGAAAGACCTTCCTTCCATTGGTTCACCCCCCAAATGGCCGCTACATTGCGCCGATCCGAAGCCAGGAGCCAGGTGCTTCCTCCTGGTCTCCCATGCGGGTGCAGGGCCCAAGCACTTGGGTCATCCTCCACTGCCTTCCCGGGCCACAGCAGGGAGCTGGACTGGAAGAGGAGCAATGGGGACAGAACCAATGTCCCAACAGAGAATAGAACCTGGGGTGCCAGCGCCGCAGGCGGAGAATTAGCCTAGTGAGCTGTGGCATTGGCCTAAAAGAGTTATTTTAAAATGTAACAGAAAACAATATAATAGAAATTCATGGCACCTACAAAGAAAGGGCAGAATGAAAGGAAGAAGAAATTCTGGAGCTTTAGCAATGGTGCTCTTAAGAGGAAGCTAATTTTAACAAGCAATAGAAAGCGATGATGTACATCTGCCAGTCCAATCCAGATGACATAATCTACAGTGCTGAGCTTCAGGTTATCAGCTCAGAAAACACATTATCCTAGAAAGCATGACGACAGGCAGACTACTTCCACCTGTTACATTGCTAGGCCTGCTCAAATGCATAACTGGGTATTCTGGATTGTGCTGGCATTGTGTTAAAACCCAAACCACTACGGTAACTGAATTTCCCAGAGAAAAAAACTTATCGGGCAATTTTGTCCAAAAAAGGACAAGTTAAAGAGGAATATGGTATTTCTGGTGAAGTATTGGTATCAGAATAGTAAATAAGGCAAAGGGAACACTGAAACAGAGGAAAAGAAGAAAAGACAAAACAAAACAAGACCCCCCCCCAAAAAAAAAAAAAAGAAACAGGGAATTATCCATCGTTGGAGACCATTTCTACCATTTTACTCTGGGGGAATATTAGTGTGAACATGCAAAGATGCATACAAAAAACATTCTGTCAGTGTAGACCAATCCAAAGCAGAAGAAAAGCAAACACAAGCCAAGGTCGCAAAGCAAAGGAAGAGTTACAGAAATCACAGCGCATGCACTCAGTTAGCTCTCGCTGTCATTACATGTGACAGGCAGATCCCCTGCTACACAACAGTCCATGAAGTGCAAGCTGCCACAGTCCGTGCAGCATGAGACCCTTTAGTTTTCAATGATAAAATAAACAGTCCTTCGAGAGACAGAGACAAACTGCACGGAAAGTCTGTCTATATAGAAGAAAAGTGTGGAAGGATACACACAATATAAAAACTCTCTGAACAATGCAATTTATGGGATGGCTTGACAGAAAGATGAAAAAAAGAACTTCCCTTTTAATCCTTATATCAACAGTGTTGTTTAAATCATTTTGGTATTTTGTAAGAGGGTAGAAAGTACAAAGTTGCCACATAAATACATGCAACTCTTAGCAAAACATTTTTGTTACAGATGCTTCACATCTATTTTTTTTCACTTTCAAGAAATAAAGTATTCCCAATAATGTTGAGATTTCATAAATAGACCAATAAAATAAAACCTTGTATTATTTTTGTAATTAGCACATTACAAATTCCCGTCAAGATGGAACAGTGAATCCATGTGGCAGTACATTCACTGTGATCCACACACCACAAGAACAGAAAAATATCCAAGGTCAACAGAGTTGCCACTTTAGGGCTCAGATATTAGCAGTGACGGTCAACTGGTCCTTTCCAGAGAATTCCCCAGGGAGACAGAGAACTTGAGCCAGCCTTACTAGCCAGAACTTTACATTTACACATTGTATGGACCTATGCAGGCCAAGAACAAGTAAGAAGCCAAAAGGGAACTATCTCTTCTATTCTCTCTCTATATATATATATCTGACTTCCATATAAATAAATGTCTCTTTTTTAAAAGATTTATTTATTTATTTGAAAGTCAGAGTTACACAGAGAGAGAAAGAGAGGCAAAGAGAAAGAGAGAGGTCTTCCATCCACTGGTTCACTCCCTAATTGGCTGTAATGGCTGGAGTTGGGCTGATCCGAAGCCATAAGCCAGGTGCTTCTTCTGTGTCTCCCAAGCAGCTGCAGGGGCCCATTTTCCACTCCTTTCCCACACACATTAGCAAGGAGCTGGATTGGAAGTGGAGCAGCCCATATTGGATGCCATAATGCAGGCAGTAGCTTTAACCACTATGCCACAGCACCAGCCCCTATAAATAAGTCTTTAAATATAATGGGGCTGGGGCTGCAACACAGCTGCTAAAGCCACTGCCTACAGTGCCTGCATCCCATATGTGCACCGGTTTGAGTTCTGGCTGCTCCACTTCTGATCCAGCTCCCTGCTAATGTGTGTGGGAAAGGAATGGAAGATGGCCCAAGTCCTTGGGTTTTTGCACCTATGTGGGAGACCTGGAAGAAACTCCTGGCTCCTGGGTTCAGATTAGCCCAGCTCTAGCCAATGAGGCCATTGGGGAGTGAACCAATGGATGGACGATCAATCTCTCTCTCTTTCTGCCTCTGTCTCTCTGTAACTCTGCCTTTCAAATACATAAATAAATCTTAAATAAATTTTAAAAATAAGAATAAAATAAAGCCTACTATGAAATGACAAGATATATGACACCAAAAAAAAGAAAACAGAATATGATTCTACTGTTAATTTTGGTGTGGTATGAACTAAAGTTCTAAATTCATCATCACAGATGTGGATATTCCCTCGAGATACATACATGCCTCATAAAAAAGGCTGCATGTATTACTCATTTATCAATAAATGTCAGAATAAAAATGAGAAGCCGCTCTTGAAAAAAGAAAAGCGCTGAAATAAATCTCCACAGCTTTGGGTTAGGCACAGATTTCTAGGATATAGTATCAAAGCATAAAGAATAAAACATTTTAAAAGATATATTTATTTGAAAGGCAGAATGACAAAAAGAAAAATGAGACACACACACACACACACACACACTCAGAGAGAGAGAGAGAGAGGAGAATGAGACAGATAAACCAACCTTCCATCATCTCGTCACTCCCCAAACAGCCACAACAACTAGGCCAAAGCTTGGGCCATCATCTGCTACCTCCCAGATACATTAGCAAAAACCTGGATCAGAAATGTGGAATAGCTGGGACTTAAACGAGGTACTCTAACATACAGTTGCTTAACTCATTGTGCGATTGTCCAAATCAGAAAATATTAAACAGTACATCAGTAACACTTAGAACTTCTGTACTTCAAAAGCCATCATTAAGAAAAAAGAAGTTACATATTGACAGAAAAGTAATTTCAAATCACAAATGCTCTAAAAGAATTGTATTCTGGGGGCCAGCACTGTGGTGTAGTAGGTTAAGCCTCCACCTGCAGTACTGGCACCCCATATGGGCATCAGTTCGAGTTCCAGTTGCTTCACTTCTGATCCAGCTCTCTGCTAATACCCTAGCAAAGCAATGGAGGATGGCCCAAGAGTTTGGGCCCCCACACCCATGTGGGAGACCCGGAAGAAGCTCCTCGCTCCTGGCTTCGGATCAGCCCAGCTGGCCATTTGGAGGTGAACCAGTGGATGGAAGAGTTCTCTCTATGTCTCTCCCTCTCACTCTGCCTCTCAAATAAATAATCTTTAAAAAAAAATTGTACTCTGATATCTAAAAAAAAGCAAAATAAAATTTACAGCTCAATAACGAGACAAATAACCTAGTTTAAGCAAATAGGCAAAACATCTGAATAGCCATTTCACCAAAGATAGTATAAGAATGACCAATAAAAACACAAAAAGGTGCTCATCATTAATGGTTACCTGGGATATGAATATCAAAACCACAGTGAGATAGCACAAATATAAGAATGGCTTTAATAAAAAAGACAAAGCCAGTCAAAAAGCTAGTTAAAGGAATGGGATTTAGCATAATGGTTAAGACAACTGTTCCCACATCAGAGCACATGAGTTCAATTGCTAGCTCTGGCTCCTGATTCTACATCCCTGCTATTGTCTGAGAGGCAGTGGTGATGACTCAAATAACTGGGTTCTTGCCTCCCACATCAGGGGCCTGGATTGCATTCCCAACTCCAAGCTGTGGCCCTAGACAGGACCTGGTCATTCAGGTATGTGGAGAGTCAATCAGCAGATGGTAGGTCTCTTTCTCTGTTTCTCAAACAAACAAACAGATTTAAAACCAGCTAGTAGGGGCCTGCACTCTGCCTGTGGTGCCGGCATCCCATACAGGCACAAGTTCTGGTCCTGGCTGCTCCTCTTCCAATCCAGCTCTCTGCTACGGTCTGGGAAAGCAGTGGAAGATGGCCCAAGTGCTTGGGCCCTGCACCCACATGGGAGACTGGGAAGAAGTTCCTGGCTCCTGGCTTCGGATCAGAGTAGCTCCGGCTGTTGCGGCCATTTGGGGAGTGAACCAATGGAAGGAAGACCTTCTCTCTGTCTCTCCCTCTCACTGTCTGTAACTGTACCTCTCAAATAAATAAAATCTTTTAAAAATTTAAAAATAAAACAGCTAATAAAAAGCGTTAGCTAGCATGTGGAAAAATTGGAACTTTAATACATTATTGACGGGAAAGAAAAGATAGGAATGAAAAATATGCAGGCACTTTGTGAAATGGCTTGGCAGTCTCCTCAAGTGTAGATATAAAAATGCAATAAAGTAATTTTACTCCTTGGGGCTGGCACTATGGTATAGTAATTTAAGCCTCAGCCTTTGGAGCCCACATCACACATGTGCTCTAGTTCAAGACCAAGCTGCTCCACTTCTGATCCAGCTTCCTGCCTATGGCCTGGGAAAGCAGTGGAAGATGGCCCATGTGCTTGGGTCCCTGTATCCACAGGGGAGACCCAGAAGAAGCTCCTGGCTCCTGGCTTTGGATTGGCCAAGCTCCAGCAATTGCAGTCATTTGGGCAACAAACCAACGGATGAAAGATCTCGATCTCTCTCTCTCTCTCTCTCTCCCTCTCCCTCTCTCTTTCCTCCCCCCCTTCTCTGTAACTCTGACTCTCAAATAAATTAATTTTTTGTCACTATTAAAGTCTAAATTTTATTTATTTATATATATATAAAGCTTTTATTTAAAGAATATAAACTTCCAAAGTACAGCTTATGGATTACAATGGCTCCCCCCTCAACTTCCCTCCCACCCGCTACCCTCCCCTTTCCCACTCCCTCTCCCCTTCTATTCACATGAAGATTCATTTTCAATTCTCTTTATACACAGAAGATCAGTTTAGTACATATTACGTAAAGATTTCAAGAGCTTGCCCTCACATAGAGACACAAAGTGAAAATACTGTTGGAGTACTAGTTATAGTATTAATTCACAATGTACAGCACATTAAGGACAGAGATCCTACATGATTTTTTTTAAAGAATTGATTAATTATCTATGCAATTTCCAATTTAACACCAAGATTTTTTAATCATTTGCAATTATCTTTATATACAGAAGATCGAATCAGTATATACTATGTAAAGATTTCATCAGTTTGCACCCACACAGAAACACAAAGTGTAAAAATATTGTCTCAGTACTAGTTATAGCATTACTTCACATTGGATAACACATTAAGGACAGATCCCACATGAGACGTTAAGTACACAGTGACTCCTGATGTTGATTTAACAATTTGACACTCTTGTTTATGGCGTCAGTAATCTCCCTAGGCTCTAGTCATGAGTTGCCGAGGCTATGGAAGCCTTTAGGGTTCGCCGACTTCAATCTTATTCCGACAGGGTCATAGTCAAAGTGGAAGTTCTCTCCTGCCTTCAGAGAAAGGTACCTCCTTCTTTGATGGCCCGTTCTTTCCACTGGGATCTCACTCACAGAGATCTTTCATTTAGGGCTTCTTTTTTTTGTTTTTCAGAGTGTCTTAGCTTTCCATGCCTAAAATACTCTCATGGGCTCTTCAGCCAGATCTGAATGCCTTAAGGGCTGATTCTGAGGCCAGAGTGCTATTTAGGACATCTGCCATTCTATGAGTCTGCTGTGTATCTCGCTTCCCATGTTGGATCATTCTCTCCCTTTGATTCTATCAGTTAGTATTGGCAGACACTAGTCTTGTTTGTGTGATCCCTTTGACTCTTAGACCTATCAGTGTGATCAATTGTGAACTGAAATTGATCACTTGGGCCAGTGAGATCGCCTCTCCCCCCCCTTCTCTGTAACTCTGCCTCTCAAATAAATTAAATTTTTTTTAAAAAAGGAAATCAAAACATAGTTCCATACAAATATTTATACATGAATGTTCATAGGAACAATATTCATAACAACAAAGAAGTGGAAACAATCCAAATGTCCCTTAATTGGTGTGTAGAAAAAGAAATGCTGGCTATCATATTGAAATAGAACTGCCATTTTGCTCACGTTTATTTAAATATTTCTAAACAATCTCTACTTATAAATTCAAAGGAGCTCTATGCCTAAACCATGCTCAAGTCTTAAACATTAATTAGTCCAGTCATATAAATCTCTATCCACTTAAAATGCTCGTAACAAGTTTTCCCACAGTGAAAATGATTTTTTAATGGGAACCTTGTATATAATCCATTTCTATTTCTAATTAGATTTATCTGGGGAAAACACCATTGGCTAAATGATATAACTAATACTAGGCTAACAAAATGTTAATAGACTCTAAGTGGTAGAATACTGTTTCACCTAAAATACATAACTAAACATTAATAGGAAACTACAAATGTGTAATTTTGGTATTCACAAGGATGTGCTTTGTTCTATTGATAAACAAAGCGAAAACAGCAATATCCCCAAATTTGTAGGATGCACTTGCACTACTGTAAGTGTTGCTGCATAGCAATTACATCTCTACTTTGCTTGGATATATAAATAAAATCATTATGTTCACAACGGAAGTAATGAAAGTCTTGAGCATTAAGCAGATTACACACAAAGTCAGCTCTCATTTATGAGTCATAATTTAATGTGGCTATTACATCCACTGTTAATGTGTAACACGCGGCATTATATCTGAGCACTATATTTTAATCTAATAATAGCAGCTATAACATTCTGAAATGTGCTTCATGAATAAAAGTCATACTGCATTCATTGAGCATTAGAATTAGCTTTTCATGAGACCTAGATCCATTACAACTGGCTGGAACAGAGTAAATGAAGACAGGAAAAGCTTTTAAGGAAGAGTGGTGGAGAACAACCATCAAAAGACAGTCATTTCACAAGAAGTCCTTTCCCTGCAAAGTGGGACAGGTGGAGGGTGGCTGCTGGCTTGCTTCTCTTCCTGACAGACTTTAAGGGAGCAGCATGTGCCCACTTACAGTATCACCACTGCCTGCTCTGAAGAAGAGTCCAACACATGGCCGGGCTGACACTTTGTAATTCAGGCTCACATTTTGTAATTCTAGGACGCAGACAATAGGAAACTCAATAATCATAAAGGTTTTCCCTGGATTTCATAAAGGATAAAGACTCAGAGCAAGCTCACGGAGCTGAGCTCAGCAGAAAGACACTGACTACAGAATTGAAACAACCCTTATATTAGCTAAATCATAACAGGATCTCAGTAGCCCCCACAGTAGACACTGATGAGCTTAGCAGAAAATTCCTTATATTCTTAGGCTAAAATCTACTTCCCAGATTATTTCTACCACAGACTAATCATCATGAAATGGGCCTTTCCAAATGAGCCTATGAAACCTTTACTAGGTATTCACCATGACAGGAAGTCTTTGAAGGGAGGGAAAACAAAAACAACTTAGCTCAGCTATCGCACAGTATCACGCCATACCAAAGAGTGCTGAAACAGAATGAGATGAAAACAGAGAGCGCAAACAGAACTCAAGGAAAACTTCACAAGGAAACACATCGAAAGGGTAAGAAAGATTACGGAGCACAAAACAAGAAGAGCGAAGATTGCAAGAATACTTTCACACCAAAGGTGGAGAGTGTCTACTCAGAGAATGCTGAGAAGTTCCCAAGTCTGACACAGCACACGTTTTGAAGGCATGGCCAGAGATGACGCTGGACAGATGGGTAGAAGGATGTGTCTGGACACTGTAGAGGGATGACAGCCAAATCTTGGGATAAAGAAGATCTTGTAAAAACTAAGAAGTCTAATTGGGCCCTGAAAGACAATTATTCCTAACACAAAGTACTCTTAGAGACTGCTGGTTACTATTAGAACTGCTCTGAATCCCATTGAGAAAACATCAGAGGATTTAATGTGTTTTCACATTCAATAAGGAAAAATCTAATCGTTACTAATCAGAACAAACACAAGTCAAAAAACCCAAAGATGGTGGCACTGTGGCACTGCAGGTCACACTTGTTCCCACATCCTGTGTCTGCTGAGGTGCATGCTGGGAAGCAGCAAATGGTGACTCTAGTGCTTAAGCCCCGACATCTATGTAGAAGAACCAGACAGGGTTCCTGGTTCCCAAACTCAAAGGCTGGCTCAACCACAGCTGCAACAAGCATTTGGGGAGTGAAACAACGGATCGAAGATTCTCTCTGTCTTTCTCTCCTCTTCCTCCTCCTCCTCCCCTTCCCCATCCCCCTCCTCCTCCCCCTCCTCCCCAGTCTCTCTGGTTAACTCTGCTGCCTCTTAAATAAAAACAAACTTTTTAAAAAATACATGCCAAAGACATACTATATCCACACCACACCAGCCCCTGCAAAAAGCCATGGCTTCCATTTGAAGGGAAAGCAATAATAAAAACCCACTCAGCAGTGGTGGTGGCCAAATATAAGCCTCCCCCAAACACGGGGTCTTCTAGAACTATGATCTCCAGTCTGGTAAGGCAGCAGTAGCCTCATGTGAATTTTCAAATTTAATTTAATTAAAATTCAACAAAATTGGAGTCGGTGGGAGCAGCGAAGGGGGCAGCAGGGATCCCACGGGCTGCCGACGGGGAAGGCGTGGGCGACGCGTGTGGAGCGCACCTGGAGACCCACGCTTCAGCCCAAGGGGAGCCAGACAGTTAGGTCAGACCAACGGATGATTTAATGGAAGTTCGGACACATCAGTCCTGGATACCGAGGTGAGACAGCATCCGCCCAGTCCCGCGGCGCCAGCCGCCACCCCTCCCCCAAGCCGCCCTGGGACGGACACTGGGACACGCACGGCTGAGTGGGAGAGGAAGTGTGAAAGGGAACAGAGCGTGGGACACCCCGCGGGAAGAGAGCGCAACGGGGGGAAACTAATTAAAAGTCTAAATAAGACAAGACCCCACGGCACCTCCACCCCCCCATATCGGAGCGGCAGAGGGCGGGAAGCGGCCAACTTCTTTGTTTACATTCCGGCCTAAAGAACTGCGGCAGCGCGCGCAGCGCTGGCGGTGCACAGTGCCAATGGAGCGCGGCGGCTTGAGCGGCGGCTCGCGGCGGCGGCAGCGCGCTGCTGCCATCTAGCGCTAACAAAGAGTGGTGCAACCATACACCCTTAATCCAGGGAAAAGCCCTCCCGCAAAAGGACTCAAATTACCAGAGGGGGGAAAAAGAAAAAAAAAAAATTTTTCCTGAAAAGCGCCTGCGACGCTATACACATAGAAGCCAGAGATTAGAAGCTAACTATCATCAACTCTGCGCAACTGGATGGTATTACTTCCCTCCAGAGGGGAGAAAAAAAATAATAATAATAAAAATAAATAAATAAATAGAGATCTACCACAACTAACCCTGAAGAACTAAGCAGAACCCTCGGGCTACACCCATCTCAAACCTCCAAGGCTCCACCAACAGCAGGCAGCCCACTTAACAAAGCCATAGTATAACAAGGAAAAAAAAATCACAGTAAGGGAAGAAGAATTAAAAGAATCCCTCCAAAATGCAAAACAACAAACACAGAAGTCAAGGAAACAAGAATAATGAACACATAATGATACCTCCAAATGAACAAAACACCCGAAGACAAGAATATGAAGATGACGAGATAGAAGAAATGCAAGATATGGATTTCAAAAAATTTATGATAAGATCATTTAGAAGTCTTCAAAAGCAAATTCTTGAACTACAGAAATCCTTACTGGACAAGATAGAAAATCTCTCCCGGGAAAATGAAACTTTAAGGAAGAACCAGAATACGATGCAGGAATTAGTAGAACAGGAAAGTCTAATAGTGAAGAAAAACCAATCAGAACTGAAGAACTCCATAGATCAAGTGACTAACACTTTGGAATGCCTTAGAAACAGAGTCAGCAAAACAGAAGAGAGAATATCGGACTTAGAGGACAGAGCACAGGAAAATATACAGTCAAACCAAAGAAAAGAAGAGGAAATTAGAAATCTAAAAAATATTGTTGGAAATCTACAGGATACTATTAAAAAACTCAACATTAGAGTTCTAGGAATCCCTGAAGGCATGGAGAGAGAGAAAGGATTAGAAGTCATTTTTAGAGAGATACTAGCAGAGAACTTTCCAGGTTTGGAGAAGGACAGAGAAATCCTAGTACAGGAAGCCCATAGAACCCCTAATAAGCGTGACCAAAAGAGAACCTCACTGCGACATGTTGTAATAAAATTCACCACAGTGAAACAAAAAGAAAAGATCCTTAAATGCGCAAGAGAGAAACGTCAGATTACTTTCAGAGGATCTCCAATTAGGCTCACAGCTGACTTCTCATCAGAAACCCTGCAAGCTAGGAGGGAATGGCGAGACATAGCCCAGGTACTAAGAGAGAAAAACTGTCAGCCCAGAATATTATATCCTGCAAAGCTCTCATTCGTGATTGAGGGTGAACTAAAGACCTTTCACAGCAAACAGAAACTGAAAGAATTTGTAGCCACTCGTCCAGCCTTACAAAGGATCCTGAAAGATGTACTACACACAGAAACACAGAAACACGGTCATCAATCTGAAAGAAGCTAAAGGAAGGAAACCTCACAGCAAATGATCATAGGAAACTCAAACTAAATATAAGAAACTATCTTTGGCAAATGGCAGGACAAAATTCCTACTTATCAATAGTCACATTGAACGTGAATGGTTTGAATTGCCCAATCAAACGAAACAGACTTGAAGCCTGGATTAGAGAAAAAATCCATCTATTTGCTGCTTACAAGAAACACACCTCTCTAGCAAAGATCCATACAAACTGAAAGTGAAAGGTTGGAAAAAGATATACCACGCCAGCAGAAACGAAAAAAAGCGGGTGTAGCCATCTTAATATCAGATAACATAAATTTTACCACAAAATCTATTAGGAGAGACAAAGAGGGACACTATATAATGATTAAGGGATCCATTCAACAGGAAGATATAACAATTATCAATGTATATGCACCTAATTACAAGGCGCCGGTTTACTTGAAAGATTTGCTAAGGGACTTAAAGGGAGACTTAGACCCCAACACAATAGTACTGGGGGACTTCAATACTCCACTCTCAGAGATAGACAGATCACCAAGACAGAGGATCAACAAGGATACAGTAGATTTAAATGAAACCATAGCCCAAATGGACCTAACAGATATCTACAGAACTTTCCATCCTACAGAGAAACAATTTACATTCTTCTCAGCAGTACATGGAACCTTCTCTAGGATTGACCACATACTAGGCCATAAAGCAAGTCTCAGAAAATTCAAAAGAATTAGAATCATACGATGCAACTTCTCAGACCATAAAGGAATGAAGTTGGAAATTAGCAACTCAGGAATCCCTAGAGCACATGCGAAATCATGGAGACTGAACAACATGCTCCTGAACGAACAATGGGTCATAGAAGAAATTAAAAGAGAAATCAAAAATTTCCTGGAAGTAAATGAGGATAACAGCACATCATACCAAAATTTGTGGGATACAGCAAAAGCAGTGTTAAGAGGAAAGTTTATAGCAATAGGTGCCTACATCAAGAAACTGGAAAGGCACCAAATAGATGAGCTCACAGTACATCTCAAAGATCTAGAAAATCAACAGCAAACCAAACCCAAAGCTAGTAGGAGAAGAGAAATAATTAAAATCAGAGAAGAAATCGACAGGATTGAATCTAAAAAAACATTACAAAAAATCAGCCAAACGAGGAGCTGGTTTTTTGAAAAAATAAACAAGATTGACACCCCATTGGCCCAGCTAACAAAAAAAAGAAAAGACCCAAATCCATAAAATCACAGATGAAAAAGGAAACATAACAACAGACATCACAGAAATCAAAAGAATCATCAGAAATTACTACAAGGACTTGTATGCCAGCAAACAGGAAAACTTATCAGAATTGGATAGATTCCTGGACACATACAACCTACCTAAACTGAACCAGGAAGACATAGAAAACCTAAACAGACCCATAACTGAGATAGAAATTGAAACAGTAATAAAGGCCCTCCCAACAAAGAAAAGCCCAGGACCAGACAGATTCACTGCTGAATTCTACCAGACATTTAAAGAACAACTAACTCCAATCCTTTTCAAACTATTCAGAACAATCTAAAAAGAGGGAATCCTCCCAAATTCCTTCTACGAAGCCAGCATCACCTTAATTCCTAAGCCGGAAAAAGATGCAGCATTGAAAGAGAATTACAGACCAATATCCCTGATGAACATAGACGCAAAAATCCTCAATAAAATCTTGGCCAATAGAATCCAACAACACATCAGAAAGATCATCCACCCAGACCAAGTGGGATTCATCTGGCATGCAGGGATGGTTCAATGTGCGCAAAACAATCAACGTGATGCACCACATTAACAGACAGCAGAAGAAAAACCATATGATCATCTCACTAGACGCAGAGAAAGCATTTGACAAAATACAACACCCTTTCATGATGAAAACCTTAAGCAAACTGGGTATAGAAGGAACATTCCTCAATATAATTAAAGCAATTTATGAAAAACCTACAGCCAGTATCCTACTGAATGGGGAAAAGCTGGAAGCATTCCCACTGAGATCGGGCACCAGACAGGGATGCCCACTCTCACCACTGCTATTCAACATAGTGCTGGAAGTCTTAGCCAGAGCTATTAGGCAAGAAAAAGAAATCAAAGGGATACAAATAGGGAAAGAAGAACTCAAACTATCCCTCTTTGCAGATGATATGATACTTTATTTAGGGGATCCAAAGAACTCTACTAAGAGACTATTGGAACTCATAGAAGAGTTTGGCAAAGTAGCAGGATATAAAATCAATGCACAAAAATCAACTGCCTTTGTATACACAAGCAATGTCACGGCTGAGGAAAAACTGCTAAGATCAACCCCATTCACAATAGCTTCAAAAACAATCAAATACCTTGGAATAAACCTAACTAAGGATGTTAAAGATCTCTATGATGAAAATTACAAAACCTTAAAGAAAGAAATAGAAGAGGATACCAAAAAATGGAAAAATCTTCCATGCTCATGGATTGGAAGAATCAACATCATCAAAATGTCCATTCTCCCAAAAGCAATTTACAGGTTCAATGCAATACCAATCAAGATACCAAAGGCATTCTTCTCAGACCTGGAAAAAATGATGCTGAAATTCATATGGAGGAATAAGAGACCTCGAATAGCTAAAGCAATCTTGTACAACAAAAACAAAGCTGAAGGCATCACAATACCAGATTTCAGGACATACTACAAGGCAGTTGTTATCAAAACAGCGTGGTACTGGTACAGAAACAGATGGATAGACCAATGGAACAGAATAGAAACACCTGAAATCAATCCAAACATCTACAGCCAACTTATATTTGATCAAGGATCCAAAACCAACCCCTGGAGTAAAGACAGTCTATTTAATAAATGGTGCTGGGAAAACTGGATTTCCACGTGCAGAAACATGAAGCAAGATCCCTACCTTTCACCTTACACAAAAATTCACTCAACATGGATTAAAAACCTAAACCTACGACCCGACACCATCAAATTATTAGAGAGCATAGGAGAAACCCTGCAAGATATAGGTACTGGCAAAGACTTCTTGGAAAATACCCCAAAGGCACAGGCACTCAAAACCAAAATTAACTACTGGGAGTGCATCAAATTGAGAAGTTTCTATACAGCAAAAGAAACAGGAACGTGAATAGGAAACCAACAGAATGGGAAAAAATATTTGCGAACTATGCAACAGATAAAGGGCTGATAACCAGAATATACAAAGAAATCAAGAAACGCCACAACATCAAAACAAACAATCCACTTAAGAGATGGGCCAAGGACCTCAATAGACATTTCTCCAAAGAGGAAATCCAAACGGCCAACAGACACATGAGAAAATGTTCAAGATCACTAGCAATCAGGGAAATGCAAATCAAGACCACAATGAGGTTTCACCTCACCCCGGTGAGAATGGTTCCCATTCAGAAAACTACCAATGATAGATGCTGGAGAGGATGTGGGGAAAAAGGGACACTCACCCACTGTTGGTGGGAATGCAAACTGGTTAAACCACTATGGAAGTCAGTCTAGAGATTCCTCAGAAACATGAATATAACCCTACCATACAACCCAGCCATCCCACTCCTTGGAATTTACCCAAAAGAAATTAAACTGGCAAACAAAAAAGCCGTCTGCACACTAATGTTTATTGCAGCCCAATTCACAATAGCTAAGACCTGGAACCAACCCAAATGCTCATCAATAGTAGACTGGATTAGGAAATTATGGGATATGTACTCTACAGAATACTATACAGCAGTCAAAAACAATGAAATCCCGTCATTTGCGACAAAATGGAGCAATCTAGAAAACATCATGCTGAGTGAACTAAGCCAGTCCCAAAGAGACAAATACCATCTGTTTTCCCTGATTGGCGACGACTAACTGAACATCCAAAGGGAAACCTGTTGAAATGAAATGAACACTATGAGAAAATAAGACTTGATCAGCTCTTGTCTGGACTGTTGATGTACAATGTAAATCTTTACCCATCTTAGTATCTCTCTTTGATGTTTGTTTTTGTGCTAGTACTAATTGTTGAACTCTGCAACTAACACACAATTAGCCTTAGGTGTTTAAAGTTTAACTGAAAAGTGATCCTGGTCAACTTTGAGAGAGGGAAAAAGAAAGGGAAGATAGATACAATTTGAGACAAACTCAATTGGACTTGCACCAAATGATGGAGTTAGAAACATGCCAGGGGATTCCAATACAACCCCATCAAGATGGCATATACCAATGCCATCTCAACGGCCCAAGTAAACAACTTTAGTTCACAATTGATCACACTGAAAGGTCTAAGAGTCAAAGGGAACACACAAACAAGACTAGTTTCTACCACTACAAACAGATAGGACCAGAAAGGGAGAGAATGATCCAACATGGGAAGCAGAGTCACAGAAGACTCATACAATAACAGATGTCCTAAATAACACTCTGGCCTCAGAATCAGCCCTTAAGGCATTCAGATCTGGCTCAAGAGCCCATAAGAGCATTTTAGGCATGGAAAGCCAAGACACTCTGCAAAAGATAAAAAAAAAAGAAGATCTAAAGGGAAGACCTCAGCGAGTGAGATCCCAGTGGAAGGAACGGGGCTACCAAGGAAGAAGATACCTTTCTCCGAAGGGAGAGAGGGACCTCCACTTTGACTGTGACCCTGTCGGAATAGGATCAAAGTCGGCGAACCCTAAAGGCTTCCATAGCCTCAGCAACTCATGACTAGAGCCTAGGGAGATTCCTGACGCCAAAAATAAGAGTGTCAAATTGTTAAAGCAACACCAGGAGTCACTGTGTACCTATATCCCATGTGGGATCTGCCCTTAATATGTTATCTAATGTGAAGTAACGCTGTAACTAGTGCTGAAACAATATTTTTACACTTTGTGTTTCTGTGTAGATACAAACTGATGAAAATTTTTACTTAATACATACTGAACCGATCCTCTTTATATAAAGATAATCGAAAATGAAAAAAAAAAAGAAAAACTCAGTGTTACATTGGAAACTGCATCAAAAAAATTAATCAGTTTCAAATATATATATATATTTCATGTAGGATCTCTGTCCTTAATGTGATGTACAATGTGATTCAATGCTAAAACGAGAACTCAAAGAGTATATTTCACTTTGTGTTACTATATGAGGTCAAAGGGACGAATTCTTTACTTAACACATGCTAAACTGATCTCATGTACACAAAGAGAATTGAAAATGAATCTGGATGTGAACGAAAGAGTGGAGGGAGCAGGCAAGGGGGGAGGGTTGCGGGGGTAGAGGGAAAATATGGGGGGAAAGCCATTGTAATCCATAAGTCGTACCTTGGAAATTTATATCCTAAATAAAAGTTAAAAAAAAAAATTCAACAAAATTAAAAGTTGGATTGCTTATTTGTGTGAACCTTACTTCGAGTGCTCAGCAGTTACATCTGACTAGTGGCCAGCATGCCAGACAGTGCAGGTTTATTGCTCATTGCTGTCCTTGAGCCATCACTGCAGGATGGCTATGCAAAACTCCACAAAGGCAACAAGTCACACAACAAATCTCTTTGAAGTTCTCTAATCATTTGGCAGCAACGTGGGGGTACACAGGTGTATTCAATATATGTTCATCAAATTGAATTTTAATATAAAAGAAAAATCTGTGCAAATGGAGCAGTTACATATATTCTACTCTGGGAAAAAGCGATCTTTGCCCCAATTCCATGCACAAATTCCACAAAACAATCTTGGTATCAGAAGTAAAAGTCCTAGACAGCACATGAGTACTGATGAGTTTTCAAGAATATATAAATATTTTCAAGAATATAAAAATAAAATAAAAGGCTGGTGCCGCGCCTCAATAGGCTAATCCTCTGCCTAAGGTGCCAGCACACCGGGTTCTAGTCCGGGTCAGAGCGCCGGATTCTGTCCCAGTTGCCCCTCTTCCAGGCCAGATCTCTTCTGTGGCCAGGGAGTGCAGTGGAGGATGGCCCAAGTGCTTGGGCCCTGTACCCACATTGGAGACCAGGAGAAGCACCTGGCTCCTGCCTTTGGATCAGCGCGGTGCGCTGGCCGTGGCGGCCATTGGAGGGTGAACCAACGGCAAAAGAAAGACCCTTCTCTCTGTCTTTCTCTCTCTCACTGTCCACTCTGCCTGTAAAAAAAAAAAAAAAAGAATATAAAAATAAAATAAAAAATTTTGATGAGAGTATTGAGAGACTTGGAGGAAATCTGGTCATGTGCTATTCTTGATCTAGTGATAATTTCATAAATGTGTTACAGTAACATTAATCTAGACACTTGAACTTCTCTACATGAATGTTGTATTGCACAGACAAAAAACCTGCTGAGAAAATCAATCTCAACACACATAAACAAAACCCCTCACACACGAGGTACAGTGATCCCCTCTCACTCCACACATGGCCACCTTCCAAACTCTTCTCTCTCTCTTCTAAACTTACCTCTTGTAGTGATTTACTCATTAACGGCGAAACACTGACAGTTTCTCCTCCTTCAGGATGGATCTGGAAATTTACTCTTTGATAAAGAATCTGAAACAAGAACAGGCTATATATTACAAGGAGTTGTGTTTTAAAATTTGCCTTTCTTCCCTATATATAGGTTTGAAATTTTAGAAGAACTATTTTGAAAAATTAATCACAATGAACAGTTTTTGTTAACAGGCTGTCTGTAGTACTTCATGAACATCTGCATAATCATGCAACAGTTTCAGAAGTGGGAATCAACTATGAAAAGCCTGGCATGCAAAGGAATGAATGCCAAGGAGACGAAAACGTGAACTCCAGAGTCTCCTCATATATTTCAGTGTTTCTCAAGAGGATGCCCCCTCCTCTGTGTAGATCAACTCTGGGACTTTTAGGAAATATAGCCGCTCCCCGAGCAGAGCCTACCTCCAAAAGGCTCAGTTTCCAAAAGAATAGCTCTACCACTGGCTTTCCCTTCTGTGGTTTCTCACCTGTCTTAACTTACTCCAATATATTCAATAATTTATGCCCTAATATTAATTTCTGTTCTACTTAAACCGGTCTTTCACCTTTCTTCCTCATGGTAGTCAATCAACAACACTATTTTATAGTCTAATATTATTGAATCCCTTTCATATAAGTAATAACTCATTTTTCCTATGAATAAAAATTCTCCTATCATTAAAAATAAAATGACCACACATCTGAGCTCTAAACACTGAACAAAATGCACTTCAAACACTTTGGGATTTATTTTAGTGGGAGCACTTACTTCTGTTTGCAGAGAGCTGCCAGCTGCCAAAAGAAGTTCAATGCTGCTAGGAGGGCAGTGTGTCAAAGCAAAAGCCATGAGCTCTTGGCGGGTAGCCAAGTCCTGGTAACCTTCTGACTGTCCTAATTGGCTGCAAACATCCCAGCTTTTAGGATAACCTGCAAAATTGGCAGGAAAAACAAAACAAAACAAAAGTTAAACTAAAATAAAATGTGCAAAAATATTCACTCTAACATGACAACTGCAAGGGCTTCCTGCTCAGGTCCTATGGCACCAGAGCAAAGGCACAGTCACTAGTGACACATTCTTATATAAGCACAAAGGCACAAGAATCAAAGATGAGGCTGGTTTACTATCCAGAAAGCTCAGGATCACTTCAGACAACTGTTTCTAACAAACCCTGTTAAATCTCCGGTTAATTGGCAATGAATACGTATGATCAACTGAGCTTTGATGCTGAGTGAAAAGGTGGCTGGCCAAATCCCTAAGACTTGAAGGTATGTCCAAACTGCTACATAGCACTTGCGTGGGTTTGAGAAAGCGCCAGTTTTCACACTTTCTTTACTACTACAAAGAGACAGTAATATTAACACCTTACTATTTGGTTGTTGAAAGGATTAAGTAACATTTGTATTGAAAAGCAAGTTCTAAGTAGCGAAGTGCTAGAAAAAAAAAAAAAATGATAGATGCCCTCCCAGAATCATTCACTTTGCAGAAGACCAGCGACACCCAAGGGCACTGCTGAAAATAGAATCAGCCCTGACTCCCAGCAGACTTTTCCCCCATACCATGTCATATCCTGAATTTTTAAAAGACATTTTTACTCTTATTGGAAGGAGTTCCAGCTTGAAAGTAGGTCTTTTTTTGTAAACAAAAAGCCCTGGATCCAGAATAATTTCTCTAAACAAATGAAAGTTTATTCATATACAATGCTTATAGGAATAAAACTATCACAAAGCTCTCTATAATTTTTTATTAGTACAGCAATGTTTTATAGAAACCATAATTATTCTGAACTTGACATTATAAAAGCACTTGGTTGATATTACAGAATACTATATAGCTTTTTATGACAACAGTTTTCTAATGCTGAGGTTGTGAAGTGTTGAGTTTTCTAGAGTTTTAAATGTTCTCATAGGGGCCAATATTGATATGCAGTGGATTCTACATACAAATCTACACACGACATTAGTATATAGCTCCCGAGGTCACTGTGAAATGCAGCACTGTGTTTCAAAACCCACTATTAGGGTAAGGATGGTGGGTAAATGGTATGTTTCAGCTTTCATACCTCCAGACATAAACACAACAAGTAGACTGCATAGTACAGAGCCCACAGTCAGATGACATCACTTCAGTCACACCAGGGAATGTGTTCTTTAAATTAGAAATTATTCCACAGTAACATCTACTTTCAGAGACTTGAATTTAAATTTCAATATGGAAAATTTTAGAGTTGGAAACTATATCCCAAATTCTCAACAAGAGGTTAAAAAAGAACTACTTTTTTATCAAATAATACAAATGCTGACTGTATGGTCACAAAATGTAGATGCTACAAAAAGTTGTAAATTTCTTTTATATAAAAATGCATGAAATGGAATTAGAATATCTTACATAAAATTGTTCTAAAAATTATGAGAACTTTTGAATTGGAAATGGAAAATAACCAAAATCTCAGCTAAAATATAACATGTGAGCTCATTAAAATATATTAATAAATAAGTATACATATTTGTCAATGCACAAAAATCCATCTCAAGCCAAAATGTGGCTGGCTTACCAATCAGGCCAACTAACTTCAGAACAGAACGTTTCCATTACTCATCCTGCACAGAGGATGCCAGCTAAGTGTTAAGTAAGTTGTCTACTCACCAGTGGCCATCAGCTCCTGACAATGCATATTGGCTGCTTTGTAGTCATGGAAACGAAGGGCTTGCTCTACTAAAAGGATGAGAACCTGTCCACGCCTTTCTTCTGGGTCCTCACCTGTAAGCATATGCAAATGACTCCATGATTATGGCAGCACCAGTTTATAAAAGAGCTCATTAACACTGTCTTTCAAATGAATTCAGAAATAAAACAGAGATTAGATTGATTTTAAAATGATTAGAGGATAAGAGGTCACAGCAATTTTGCCCTTTCAATCTACTTATGAAGCATGGAATTAGCCCTCAGTCTCTTAAGAGATCAAGGATTAATATCAGGTCCCAATTAAAATTTCCAAAACAGAAAGTTCAAAATTACAGTGATCCACAGCCCTCCAGAGCAGTCTTGGCATTACTGAGGTAATAGAGAACAAACTCATGCTTTCTACAGAAAACAGGTTATTAAAGGGTTCGGGAAATAGTGACTAGGAGACTGAACTAGGAGACGAGTGAAAGGATGAAGGTAAAGAAGCAATAATATATGCCTCATCTTAAAAATGCAACTAGTATTTAGGAACTAGAATATAAGTGTTATCCAGAACAATGATAAAGACTATCCCCTTGAACAAACTCTACATGAGTTCCTCTGAGTTCATCGAGGCTCTAACCTTGGGCATGTCCTTGAATCCAAGGTTAGCAATAATCCCGTTTAGTCAGTGTAGCCATAACCCTCAACCCTCCAAGTAGAGAATCACCCTTGAATGTGACCAAATTCCCCATCCCCCAGTGGTCACCCTGGATTGCACTCAGCAAGAACTCTGTATACTGTAAAGATCAGTTTAGCCAGAATCTCCCCCTTACTCTTGATAATATATCTTAGTAACGATTCATCCTCCTCTTCCCCTTGGCAATAAATTCCCACTTTTCCTATGTATTTGGAATTGAACCTTTTAGGTGGGATGCCAGTAGGCTGAGACAGCTTTATAAACTGGGCTGGGTTCCTACTTAAGGAAACCTCAGTGCAAACAGTCAAATGAAACTTAAGCGTAACTAATTGGAAATGTTCCACCAATTAGCAGTTGGATCAGAAACCACCACCTAACCTATCACTGGGGGGGGGGGGGGGGGGGGGGGCAGACAGACACACTAGTGACAAGGGGAAACAATAATTCACTAGGGGAAAGGCTACAAGACCCTATTCTAGGGTGGAACCACGGACCCTGCTCTCCACCCAGGGGCATTTAAGACCACACACTCCGCAGTTTAACTGGTGGTTAAAGTATCCTGATAATATGGTAGCTCAGCCAAGCCAAAGAGGTCCAGTTTACAGCCACATGCACAGAGAGCTCGAAAGTCTTCAACTCCCCAGAAATCGGTCACAAATGCCAATCATGACTATCACAGCCACTTCACCAGTCAATACCCTTAAATTTTAGGGATTAAAAACAAAAAGCCCTCAACCAGGAAGAAAGGAGGCTATGCTTCCATTCAGCTAGCGTGTCCCTCTCCTGGAAGGTACTTTAACAAGCGTTGCTCCAGCAACCCTGCTTTCTCTCTCTTAACTGTAACTCATTACTAGGTCAGTGAAAAAGAATCAAGGCAAGCCGGTAGCAGCTGGTGACATAAGGACCTTCTACTGTAGCCAATCAAAGATTTTATTTGTGTTGCTTTCACAAACAGAAGGAGCTCCCATCTGTTGGTTTACTCTCCAAATGCCTGCAATGACCAGGGGAAGATCCCCGAGCTTAGAGCCAAGAACTCTATCCAGTTCTCCCACTTTGGTGACAGAAACCCAATACCTTGAGCCATCATCCCACTGTCTCTCAGATCTGCATTAACAGGAAGCTGTAGAGATAAGGGCTGTAGAAACCCAGGCACTTCCAGGTGGGATGTGGTTGTCTAAACCACTAGACCAAATTCCTGCCCCAAAGAAGTGGCTTTGAATGCAGGCTTAAATACTACAATCCAGGGATAAAAAGATACACAGAGAATAGAGAACTCCTATCTACTGGATCACTCCCCAAATGCCCATTTAGGTCAGGTCTGGGCTAGGCTGAATCCAGGGGCCAAGAACTCAACACAGGTTTCCCACGTAGGCGGTACAGACCAACCACTTGAGTCACCACTTGTTACCTCCCAGGGTATACATTAGGTAGAATCAAGAACTGCAAGTGGAGCTTGAACCAGGCACTCTGCTACTGTGTACGGGTGTCCCAAGCAGCATCTCAACCATGGGGACAAACATCTGCCCAACCTTATCTTTGATGAAACTGTGCTAAGCTGTAAAATAGTTTCCATATTAAATCTTGTGAAACAGAATGTCGCCAAGTTGAGATGGTCCCAAATAACAGAATTAAAATGCTATTCTGCAGGATTGAAGAATATTCTTCACATTTAACAACTCATACAGAACCACTGCTATTCGTGCTACTATTTAAACATGTCACATAGATAAAAGGGAAATTTATCCCAGTAGATGAATGGGAAATGTAGAGAGCATCTCAGAAAAACTTTCTTAGCAAGATCCTAATGAAATTCTTCCCTGATGAGCAAAATCCTTTTATATGCAAAAACCCACTAGGTTCTCTCATCACTTGTTGAGTAAAGAAAGGGATCATTATCAAAGACAAATCTATGAGCAGATACCATCAAATTACTAGAGGACATTGGGGAAACTGTGCAAGACATTGGCATAAGCAGAGATTTACTGGAAAAGACCCCAGAAGAAGAGGCAATCAAAGTCAAAATTGACACATAGGATTATATCAAGTTGAGAAGCTTCTGCACTGCAAAACAAACACACAGGAAAGTGAAGAGGCAACAGACAGAATGGGAGGATATACTTGCAAACTACACAACTGATAAAGGGTTAACATACAGAATCTATAAAGAGCTCAAGGAATTCAACAACAACAAAAACAATCCAGTTAAGAAATAGGAAAAGGAGGCTGGCACTGTCGCATAGTGGGCAAAGCTGCCTCCTGCAGTGGCGGCATCCCATATGGGTGCTGGTTGTAATCCTGGCTGTTCCTCTTCTGATACAGCTCTCTGTTATGGTCTGGGAAAAACAGCAGAAAATAGTCCAAGTTCTTGGGCCCCTGCACCCACGTGGGAGACCTGGAAGAAGTTCCAGGGTACTGGCTCCAGATCAGTCCAGCTCTAGTCATTGCAGCCACTTGGGGAGTGAAACTGTGGATGGAAGACTTGTGTCTGTCTGTCTGTCTGTCTCTCTCTCTCTCTTTACCTCTGCCTCTCCTGTTCAAATAAATCAATCTTTAAACAAACAAACAAACAAAGAAATGGGCAAAAGACTTGAACAGGCATTTTTCAAGAGAAGAAATTCAAATGGCCAGCAGATACCTGAAAAAAGTGCTTAGGACCACTAGCCATCAGGGAAACGACAATAAAAACCACAATGAGGTTTCATCTCCAGTTGGAAGTGCTCTCATGCAGAAATCAACAAGCAAACAATACAGGTGAGGATGTGGGGAAAAAGGTACCCTAATCCACTGTTGGTGGCAATGTAAAATGATGGAGCCACTGTAGAAGACAGTATGGAAACAGCTCAGAAATCTGAATATAGACCTACCATATGATCCAGCAATCCCACTCCTAGGAATTTATCCAAACGAAAAGAAACCAGAATCTGAAAGACTTATCTGTACCACTATGTGCACTGCAGCACAATTCATAACAGCTAAGATATGGAATCAACCCAGATGTCCATACACTGTTTACTGGATAAAGAAATTAGGTATATTTACACTATGGAGTACTACTTAGCTGTTAAAAAAAAAGATATCCTGTCTTTGTAACAAGACGGATGCAACTAGAAACCATTATTCTAGTGAAATATGCCAGTCTCAAAAGACAGATACGTTTTCCCTGATCTGAGGTAACTAACAGAGTACCTAAAATGTAATGTATTGGAGTGAAATGGACATTTTGAGAGTCCACGATTGTTTACAGCACTTGTTTCTTCTGTTGAGGAATGGTACTTTTTTTTTCATCATACTATTTGTTGAACTCTTTTACTTAATGTGGGGTTAACTTCACAATCATTAAGTAAATAGATCTTTGTGAAAATTAAGAGTAGGAAGAAGGATTGGAGTATAAGCAGGAGGAGGGGTAGGATTGGAAGTATCACTATTTTCCTATATGTGTATATATGAAACTTATATAATTTAAATAAAATTTTTAAAAAAGGGGGGGTATCATTCCCATTTTCCAGATGCACAAATAAAAGTGGAATCAATCTAATGCTACATATAATTCTCCTTCCAGTTGTCCACTATGTCTTACAATCGATAACTGACCCCAATCACAGTACTTTCACCTTCCAAATCCGTTGCAGCTCCAAAGATAAAGATACTAATGTTGGAGGGAAGGTTGGGTGAGCAGTCTCACTTGTTCCTAAATCTGTATATATGAAATACATGAAATACAGAAACTTGGATAACTTAAATTTTTTAAAAAAGATACTAATGTTAGGCTTCCCATCAAATTAGAAGAAATATTGACATCAAAACTTTTTAAAACTAGAGACCCTGAGAATAACAGTCCTACAAATTAGTATTTTGAAATATTAACATGTGTTTACAGTAAATATACTATAAGAGTCAGAAATCTAAACTAGTCCCCCTTTATCTTTGAGACTATAATAAGTGCCTCAGAATAATACAACTTCAAACCACTGCTTATGAAAGAAAATGATTCTTGTAGAGATCAGCATAAGCAGAAATACAAAGGAAAAAGATTTTAGAAGACTCTGGTAAGCAGCATAATGTGAGCAAAAAACCATAAAACATAGTGAAAAAGCTTTTCCTGTAAGCCATGGTCTTCTATTTAACCTTGCTAAGCAAAATATTTAACTTCTCTGTTACTGTCTTTATTATCACCCAACCAAATGGTAACTGCAGTTTTTTTAATAAATGGTTCAGATTCAAAAATGTAAAAGTAGGGGCTGGCACTGTGGTACAGCAGATTAAAGCCCCATCCTGCAGCGCCAGCATCGCATATGGGTGCCAATTTGAGGCCCAGCTGTTCCTCTTCTGAGCCTGCTTCCTGCTTATGCACCTGGGAAAGCAGCAGGATACAGCCCAAGTCCTTGGGCCCATGTATCCGTGTGGAAGACCCCAAAGAAGCTCCTGGCTTCAGATTGGCTCAGCTCCACCTGTTATGGCCACTTAGGGAGTGAACCAAGGGATAGAAGACCTCTCTCTCTGTCTCTGTCTGTCTCTCAAATAAATAAAATAAATCTTTTAAAAAAATGTAAAACAAAGTTGAATACTGACTTTCGTGAATTGGTAAGGCTTCCTTTCTGGTTATAGCTGATAAGCCTGAGTCTGTTCCAGATTTCACAACCGCTTCCTTCATGGCATTCTGAATAAACCTGTCTTCAGAAGCTCAAAATAGGTGCACGTATTTTAACAGGCCAAACTTGCTAGAAAAAACCCATCCTTCTGAAACCTGTAAGGTTACATCTGAGGTTCACTTAGGGTTACCAGTTTAGCCTTTTGTTCTCTCTCTCAAAGACTTACCTGCAACCCTCAGCAACTCTGCAAGGCTCAGGAGCTTGCTGGATTGTTTGTAGCATGTGGGGGACTGGGAAATACACTCCTTAACTAGGCTGATCCGATCAGAGCACAGTCGTACTACAAAAGGAAGACACGATACAGTCTCGTTAGCAGGGATATTAAAAAAAAAAAAAGTGTTCTGATCTTCCTACTATCAGACAAAGGAACAAAATGTAAAGTACCTTTGTCACCAGATCTATAAAAATTAAATAAAAGGCACATTTATAACACATAAAAAATTTTAAATAAGCAATGCACAACATGGATCGCTCCTTCCTAATCAACTTTCTAAAGTACATCAAATGAAATATCATTTTTACACTGGAGAAATGTGTTACCTTTTCAAGTACAGTGTTAAGACATAGGGAAAATTTTTCTTCATTTAATTGTACTTCCTGTTACACCAGTTGCACACCTCACCCTCCAAAACCATTCCATGCTCAAAATATCCACTTGCTATCTCCACCATATGTACTAGTTTGAAAGTGCTCACTGTTCTGTTGATTAACTTTTCTCTAAAAATAAGCCTAATCCTGTCACATAAGCTAACTATCAGAAAAATAAATAAAATACATCACACGAAAACAATTTGTACTAAGAAAAAAAAGAAAATATTTTAATTGAAGGATATATCATGTGTATTCTAGCAATAAATGTGTCTATTTGGAGATGTCAAACTTTCAGAGCATGATGTTGCCTGAGAATCTGGCCCCCAGAAACAGTAATAATGATGTTAAATTAATATGAATGCTGTCCTAGGTCCTGTGTGAAGTACTTTCTGTATAATAATCCTACAAAGAGAAATCTCACAGGACAGGTACTACTATTATCCTCAATGGAGGAAAATAAGGTGCAGATAGGGTAACTGCTTTGGTGAGAGTCACTGAAAAAAGTGATGAGACCAAAATTCAACCTAACTCCCTACACATTGTTCATACCTTCAGTGTTCTATCCTAAATCCATGGCTGTTGCTGACAAATTCTGTTTTTTCAAAGGTTCTTGTAGGCTGGTAAGGGTGGCAGACACAGAGAAGACAGCTGGTGGCTTCTCTTTAGAACATGCCTTATACCTCTGAGTTAATTTTGAAGTAACAGAAAGGTTGCAAATATAGTACAAAGCACTCCTCAATAATTCTTACCAGGATTGACCATGTATTAATAATTTACTCTGTTCACACAAATACATATGCAATCATACAAGGATGGCTTTATTCCTCCTTCAAGGAGAGGATTTCAAAAAGTTCATGGAAAATTGAATGAAAAGATGTTTGTTTTGATGTAGAAAAAATTTTAAATTCATGCAGAGTGTTTTCATAATATACATTACCCATGGGCTTTTTGAAAACTCTCTCAATAAACAACACACACACACAAACACAAATATACATAAATATCTATTCTAGGTTCTTTATTACTAAATATTTCAGTGTATATTTCCTAAAGTTAGGCCCTTAATTAGAATGGCTCTTTATAAAACTACTGGTACAATCATCCTAGCGTGCCCTTTATTACAAATGTAAGGTATATGTAGTCTTTTGTTTCCTTCACAATCACAATAGCCAACATATATGTCTGAAGACAGTCTCCATAGACTATATTACTGTTCTCAGTTATCCATTGCAATTATTTGTATCCCAAGTACCTAACTCACTGACATTAGGCTTATCTCCATGAGTTTTAGGAACAGTGAATCTAAGTGATATAAGTGACATATGCCACTTCTGAGCAAGCTGTTAAGTGGCACCATGGGACTGCAACATTGATCTCTGCCCTCTGCTATGGGGATGCCTCATACAGTGGTGCTGTGCTGAGCAAGAACTAAGATCGATATGACATGCCACTGAGATTTTTCAGTTTTCTGCAATGGTACAGTCTAGTAAAAATGAGACATTATAATTTCAACTTTTTCATAGATTAATCAAAAAGGGTAAGGTGCTGCTTCTCACTACCTGCTACTATATTATGAGTTCCTTCCCTTGGATTAAATTACATAGAAGTCTGACACATACTTTTTACATGGCTCTAATTTGATTTTCAAAGCAACACTTCATCATCATTCTATATATGTAAAAACCTGGGATTTTCATCACTCATGACAAACTTGCATTCTTAGAGAAGCTTTGGCTTCCATAACTAGTATGTTCACTTCCCTTCTATAACCACTATCTTCCTGGCTCAATAAAATCAAGGGAGAAATTGAAACCAGACATAGCAACGCATCATCATTTTCTTAAACTTCCACTTGATGTTTATGAATGTTTAATGGAACACTCATGTGGGCTCATCCTGTGAGGCCCACACTGTAGGGATGGTAGGGAGACAGCATTCTTCAACAAGAAGCACTGGAGACAAGTTTCGGTAAACATGTCTGTTTATTAACAATCAGGCACAAGTTTTTATGAGGCAGGCAGAGGGGATGTAGCTAGTTCAAGGCAACACTAATTATTGGATAAATCGATACTGGCGCCTCTATGGTTCTCCAATCAGCTTGAAGGTCATGTAGCCCATGTAGCCTTCCAGGTGGTTATGGATCCAGCCACATCTGGAAGCTGTTTACCTGACTGACAATTACAAGGTCCTTCAACAGGAAGTGAGGGTGGGAGGAAATGTGCCTAGGGCTCCTGCCACCTACCAGCAGTCAGGTCATGTGTGGCTCAGTGTGCTGAACCCCCAACCAGGGTCCCCGGAGGCATGGTGTGCCATGCCCACTTAACCTCCTACATGGGCTATGCAGACAGTCTCCCAGCCAGGCACAGGATCACCCACACACTTAAGTTTATTATTCTGTCACCTTGTTAACCTGAGCAAAGTACAGAACTAGTAATGTAAGTATGTTACATAAATTTAGAGACTGGGATGCCAACAGACTGCAATTACCATATTCAATTCCCTCTCAAAGAACTTTTACTCTCCCTCCTTTATGTTAGCAGAGTATTGTATACCATTTTCTAACTCAGGGCCTTGAACCAGGCTACCTGGGTTTGAATCCAAGCTCCATCTCTAACTAGCCATGTGCTATGGTTGGACATGGTTTGAGCGTGTTTCCCAAAGGTTCAAGTGTTGAAATTTAATTCCTAATATGAGTTGTTCACTAAGAAAATGGAAACTTAATCTCACTACAGTCTTTAAGAACTGATTGGAATTAGAATAGATATCAGAGTGGCGCCCTCCTGACTGAATGCTGCTGGCTTTAGACAAGGGAGAGAAATCAAGATTCAGGTGCACCCTGACTCTTGCTGTATCGCATTCCCCTTCCCCAGGACTCTGACAGCAATCCGATGACGGCCTTGATTTTCCAAAACTGTGAGCTAAATAAACTTATTTTGTTTATAAAGTTGGCCAGTCTCAGATTTTTTGTTTTAGTAATACAAAATGGACTGATACACCAGGTGATCCCAAGGAAGTTACCTTCTCTGTGCCTGGATTTCACCATCTGAGAACTGCTAATAATACTACTTACTACCTCATTGGGTTTTTTTGAGGATTAATGAATACATATAAAGTACACTTAGGATGTAAAATTCAAATGTTAGCTTCTGTAATTAATATCACTACTGATGCCTTCACAGAAATTTTTATGAAGTATGGAGTCAGTCCTCTCATAAGACTCTCAAATCTTCAGGATGTATGGGGAATGTTTTATTATTATCCCCATCCTAGAAAGGTGAAATACAAAGACACTGTTGCCATCCATCACCCAGCTCAAAGTGGCTGAGCCAGAACTGAAAGGCATGAAGGAGACCTGGTGTTTCCTTAAAGCCAACAAGGGTGTTTTTATTTGCCTGATCACCTCAACTCCCAGAATACAGCAGGTGCATAAGTCAGTGTTTTCTCAATGGAAGGACAAGAGGAGGTGCTGAAGGTGGAGGGAAAGAATCGGAGGGAGAATGAGAAAACAATGGAGAAAAAGGAAGGAGGGAAGTAAGCCAGCAGAGGCTCAGCCCAGACTCTCCCCTGGGAAGACACCTCTAAATACAACAGCAGGAATGACAGCTGACACTTCTTAAGCCGTAGCTTTACCCCAGGCTCTGCAGGCATACAGACTTACTTTTTATAAAGTAATCCTACAAGATGTTTATTAGCATTCCCATTTGTTAAATGAAGAAACTCAAATGCAAAGAAATGTTAAGAAGTTTGCCCACAGTTATTCAGTAACAACAGGCAGGAGTAGCCCCAGGCTAGTCATAACCACATTGTTACAAGTCTAGAACACGGACTTACTCTATTATGGAAATATGTAGAATAGATGAAATACCAAACACCCAAATTATAGGAAAAGTCTACACATACAAGCATAAATAAAACTTCTCACAGAGATTAATTCATAGGGAATCACTTTTACATACTATTTCTGTTCTTGCTTTTTTTTGTTATTACCTCCTTAATTAAAATGTAGCTAACACTACTAGCTTCCACCTTATGAATAATAGCAACTTTTACAGTGTGAGCAAAGAAAGCTTCACAACAAGGCAAATCTGACAAAATAAACTAATGTATGCAGACTACAATAAAAATACTTGTACCATAAATTTCTAATAACAAGTGATTTTGTCTGTATTGCTGATTTAAAAAAAAATAGCGGTTGAAATCTAAATTGTATCCTTGGGAGAAACACAACACACAGTATACAAAGGCAATATTGCAACTCCACATCCAGAAGGCTGTCTGATAGTCCTTCTAATAGGAAACTCCAAATCAGTATTCCAAGAGGGAAAGCCGTGAAGGCATGGAAAAAGTTTCTTAAGACGCTCCTTAGCCAGAAAAAATCTCAGAAGCTACAGCATAGGAACAGATCTAGTTGTAGACATGCAAACCCAACAGTGGATATACAAATATTACCAGCAAAAACAATGCAAATAAATTACCACAGAAAATCAAGGTCCAGGGTTTGCATAAAATGTTAAGTCTCTACCTGTAACACTACCATCCCATATGAGCACAGGTTCAAGTCCCAGCTGCTACTTTCAACCCAGCTCCCAGACACTGCACCCAAGAAACCAGCAGAGGATGGCTCAAGTACTTGGGTCCCTGCCACCCTAGTGGGAGACCCAGATGGAGTTCCTCACTCCTGGTTGCAGCCTGGCCCAGCCTCTGTCACTGTGGCCATTTAGGAAGTGAAATAACAGCCGGAAGATCAATCAATCACTTTTTTTTTCTCTGTGTCTCTCCCTTTCTCTGTCAATCTGCCTGTCAAATGAATAAAATATTTCTCAAAAATCAGTACTTATTAATTTTAGTATAAAAATTAAACCAATTTAATATTTCAAACTTCAATAGTACTTGAGGGACTATAAAAATTATTTTATGTCAATTTGCTAGAATTACATAAATAGCCAAAATATACACAAATGTGTTCTGGATTATCCCCTGACTAAAAACAGAAATTAAATAAACATTGGCGGGGAAAGGAATTAATGGTCCAAGACACTTGAGGATAAATCAAACATGCTTTTCAGTAACTGATTAAATTTCACAACTTTAAGATGCTTTGAAAGCGTTTATTGTTAAAGGAACAACAGTAGTCACTGTGCACTTGCTCCCCCATGTAGGACCTATGTCCCTATTGAATTGTAATATGAAAATCGACTGCAAATTCTTTCCCCAAACTGTACTCTATATGTTGTATGTGTGCGTGGGTACAAATTGTTGAAATGTATGATTAGCATGGAGCTGTTCCTCTGTAGAAAAAGTCATAATAAAAATGAACCATAATGAGGAAGGAGATGGGAGAGGAAGAGGGAGATGGGATGGGAGCTGGGGGAGGGCGGGGGTGGGGGAGAGAACAACAGTATTCCTAAAGCTGTATCTATGTAAAAATGCATTCATTAAATAAAATTGTTTAAAAAAATGCTTTGAGCCTAAAAAAATCATATGAGTAGTACAACTAAAGAGAATTTTCTACTGATTTAACAATCACAGTACCTGTAGTTGCTTTACAGATGTTTATAATTGTGTACAAATTTCCAAATAATAATATTCAAGGTGAGGATAATATCACCTTTTTCAAGTCTAATATATTTATCTGAGAAGCAGAAGTCTAACTTTCAGTAAAATCACAATTGAAAACTTGACCATCCCTGTACTGACTCAAACTCTCTGAGATCCACCCACTCTAGACACTACAAAGACAAAGACATCAAGGAACTTATAACAGGCCATCATTATCTGACTAGGAAACAAAGAAAAGAAAAAAAAAAAAAAAGGAAAGACAACTGTGGCGGAAAATCACCAAAAAACAGAAAGGAAAGGAATCAGCGATAGCCACCTTCCCCAGCCTTAGTTCCAAACATGTCCAGAGTTAGGAGCACAGACGATGAGCAGGAAGCTGGCAGGCACGCTGACTCAAGGTCCAGGGACAGAGGCAACAGAAAACCTTGTTCCCCCAGTCAGACATGCTCAGGCAGGGGCTCACGCACTGTAGAACACACCTTGTCCTAGCTCCCCTGGTCAGACATGCTCAGGCAGGGGCTAACGCACTGTAGAACACACCTTGTCCTAGCTCCCCCTAGTCAGATCTGCTCAGGCAGGGACTAACACACTGTAAAACACACCTTGTCCTAGCTCCCCCGGTCAGACATGCTCAGGCAGGGGCTAACACACTGTAAAACACACCTTGTCCTAGCTCCCCCAGTCAGACATGCTCAGGCAGGGGATAACACACTGTAGAACACACCTTGTCCTAGCTCCCCCGGTCAGACATGCTCAGGCAGGGGATAACACACTGTAGAACACACCTTGTCCTAGCTCCCCTAGTCAGATCTGCTCAGGCAGGGGCTAACACACTGTAAAACACACCTTGTCCTAGCTCCCCCGGTCAGACATGCTCAGGCAGGGGCTAACACACTGTAGAACACACCTTGTCCTAGCTCCCCCTAGTCAGATCTGCTCAGGCAGGGGATAACACACTGTAGAACACACCTTGTCCTAGCTCCCCCGGTCAGACATGCTCAGGCAGGGGCTAACGCCCTGTAAAACACACCTTGTCCTAGCTCCCCCGGTCAGACATGCTCAGGCAGGGGCTAACGCACTGTAGAACACACCTTGTCCTAGCTCCCCCGGTCAGACATGCTCAGGCAGGGGCTAACGCACTGTAAAACACACCTTGTCCTAGCTCCCCCGGTCAGACATGCTCAGGCAGGGGCTCACGCCCTGTAGAACACACCTTGTCCTAGCTCCCCCTAGTCAGACATGCTCAGGCAGGGGCTAACGCACTGTAGAACACACCTTGTCCTAGCTCCCCCGGTCAGACATGCTCAGGCAGGGGCTAACGCCCTGTAGAACACACCTCGTCCTAGCTCCCCCTAGTCAGATCTGCTCAGGCAGGGGCTAACGCACTGTGAAACACACCTTGTCCTAGCTCCCCCGGTCAGACATGCTCAGGCAGGGGCTAACGCACTGTAGAACACACCTTGTCCTAGCTCCCCCGGTCAGACATGCTCAGGCAGGGGCTAACGCACTGTGAAACACACCTTGTCCTAGCTCCCCCGGTCAGACATGCTCAGGCAGGGGCTAATGCACTGTAAAACACACCTTGTCCTAGCTCCCCCGGTCAGACATGCTCAGGCAGGGGCTAACGCACTGTAGAACACACCTTGTCCTAGCTCCCCCTAGTCAGACATGCTCAGGCAGGGGCTCACGCACTGTAAAACACACCTTGTCCTAGCTCCCCCGGTCAGACATGCTCAGGCAGGGGCTCACGCCCTGTAAAACACACCTTGTCCTAGCTCCCCCGGTCAGACATGCTCAGGCAGGGGCTAACGCACTGTAGAACACACCTTGTCCTCACAAAGTAGGAAGACAAGAGACTGAGAAACAGGGCGTTTGGTGCCAGCACAGCTTTTATATTTAGATGATTGAATCTGAGTGATATTAAGATGGCACTAGTAGTAATAAAAATCTAAAGAACTACTGTGGCTTATTTAAAAAGAAAAAAAACTTAATTATGAATATTCTGAGATAAGCATAAAAATTATACATAATTAAAACAAAATACAAAAATAATATGTACACCAAACTGATGTAAACCAAACTCATATTCATAATCACCAATGTTGATTTTTGTTCCTATCCAATACCTCACTGCTCTGTTACTAATGTGATTTTTTTGAAATGTTACAAATGTAAACTTCAAAAAATAAATTTATGGTGAAATGTTGGCTTCATTTTTTCTTTTGGGTTTCTACTTCATATTTCATTTGAAAAATGAGGTCAGGGAGTGGGGATATATTGCTAATGGATTAAATAATCAATTATTATTTAGCTTAAAAACTAAGAAGGAACACAATTAAATCAGTGCAAAATAAGTTACTACCAAGTAGGAAACTCACCTTGCAAAGGCAGGATCTTTACCCCAAATTCTTCAAGACACCCAAGGGCCTGGATAAGATCTAGCTCCTCTTGAATAGCAGAGGGTCTGTCTGTTATCAGCTGTAAACAACACCTAAGAGAAATTATGTTTTTAAAGAGGAAGTAATATATGTCCAGCCAAGTTATCTTTCTATATTTAACATGTGATACAACGTATATTTATTGAATGCATACTACATTCCTGACATCATTCTGTTGGTGCTGTTAGCTGTTTTTTGTTTGTTTGTTTGTTTGTTTGTTTTTTAAGATTTATTTGAAAGTCAGAGTTACACAGAGAGAGAAGGAGAGGCAGAGAGGCAGGACGGCAGGGAGAGGGGGGTGGTCTTCTGTCAGCTGGTTCACTCTCCAATTGGCTGCTATGACTGGAGTTGGGCCAATCTGAAGTCAGGAGCCAGGAGCCTCTCCCGGGTCTCCCTTGCCAGTGCAGGAGCCTAAGGACTTGGGCCATCTTCTACTGCTTTCCCAGGCCATAGCAGAGAGCTGGATCAGAAGTGGAGAAGCCGGAAGCTGAACTGGCACCCATGTGGGATGCCAACCTGCAGGCAGCGTCTTTACCTGCTACTCCACAGCGCCGGCCCCTGATGCTGTTCTCTTACTTGCTCCTCACAAAAACCCTGTAAGGGGCAAACAACATCAGCTGCCAACTAGGGAAGGAAGCCAAATGCAAGGCCAGAAAGGTGTTGTGATTTACCCAACTGTTACTGTTACACCTACAGTACAGAGCAGAGTCACAGGGTGAAACATCCTAACTTTGTGGTCAGTGCTCTTCTGACTGCTAAATGCAAAGGTATTGATTCCATTAAAACATATACAAGGATTCAGAAAATTTCTAGTTTCCCTTCTAAAAAAAAAAAGCAGGAATGTATTGATTTGATCACAATTTGGTATACAAAAAGAAACAAGAAATGACTAAAGAAACTGCACAAGGTTTTTCTGACCATAAAGGAGAAATGCATATTTGCTAATCTAAGTACGTGTGATACCTGTTTCAAAAAGCCAGACAAAATGCACTTAACAGATAGTTTAGTGAGTTAAGTTATTTTCTCGGAGCGAGCACTGTGGCCCAATGGATTAAGCCTCTGCCTGCAACACTAGCATTCTACGTGAGTGCTGGTTCAAGTCCTTGGCTGATCCACTTTCAATCCAGCGTCCTGCTGATACACCTGGGAAAGCAGTGAAAGATGGCCCATGTGCTTAGGCCCCTACCACTCCTGTGGGAGACCTGGGTGGAGTTTCAGGCTCTTGGCTTTGACCTGGCCCAGCCCTGACCATGGCAGTCATTTGGAGAGTGAACTAGGGGTTGGGACAATGGAAGATGGATCTCTCTCTCCTTCTCTCTGCAACTCTGCCTTTCAAATAAATAATAAATAAACTTATTTTAAAAAATTTATTTTCTTAAAGATACTGAGGAACACTGGGACACAGACTAGAAAGACAGAGATCAGTCCATTAAGGGCTAAGGAATGCTGATAGCACAGATCACCACATGAGGGTATCATGGCCCCTGAATAGCATCTCTAAGGCTGAATTATAAAGGCTGACTTCACTCTTGCAAGCTTGTAGGATTCAGATCAGTTGAGCCCCCACAAATACTGCTGGCTCAAGCACAGGTGGTCTGGGTCCGTGCCACCCAAATGGAAAACCTGGATGCAGTTTCAAGCTTTTGGCTTTGACGTGGCCTAGCCATAGCGGTTGTGGGCATTTGGGGAGTGAACCAGAGGACAGAAGGTCTGTGTGTGTGTGTGTATATGTGTGATTGTGTGTGTGTGTGTGTGTGTGTGTGTCTTTAGCTCTCGGTTCCTCTCCCTGCTGCTCTGTCAAATACATGTTTTAAGTTAAATAAATTTTTAAAAAATTATATTAAAAAAAAGAGTCCAGGGGCCAGTGCTGTGGAATAGCAGGTAAAACTACCACCTGCAGTGCCAGCATCCTATATGGGCACCAGTTTGAGTCTGGGCTGCTCCATTTCCAATTTGGCTCTCTCTTATGGCCTGGGAAAGCAATAGAAGGTGGCCCAAATCCCTGGGCCCCTGCACCCGTGTGGGAGACCCGGAAGAAGCTCCTGGCTCCTGGCTTCGGATCGGCACAGTTCCAGTAATTGCAGCCATCTGGGAAGTGAACCAGCAGATAGAAGACCTCTCTCACCCTCTCTCTCTCTCTCTCTGCCTCTCCTTTTCTGTAACTCTGACTTTCAAATAAATAAATAAATCTTTAAAAAATTTTCAGACAGGCAAAAGGCAAATGTCCCTTATGCTAGAAAAGAAAAGCCATTAAAAGTCAGTTTGAAAAAGATGAACATCCCATAACAAAAATAAATGCTTGAAATAGGTATTAAAAGGTATTGAACAGGCAAAAATTGGAATGACAACTTATTGAAAGAAGGACACTTCAAATGTCCTACTAATTGGAAATAAACTGGTAACATTTTCAATACACATGCTTACCCCTTGATCTAGAATTTGTACCCTGCAGCATCTATACAAAAAGGTAGAGTTCTACCTGTTTTACAGACTCAGTTACTATCACAATAGCTCCACATTTCATAGGTCTTCACACTGACGTCTTGATGACTGGTCCAAAGTCATGAACACTAACTGACCAAGACTGGATTTGTACACAGGCACTTGGCTCTAGAAGGTACTTTCTTTACCTTGACATTCTAATGCTTCTCAGACAATGGAAAGAGAGGAACTCAAAACTAATATATGCAACCAAAGATTAGACAAAACCAGTATAATCATTCATAATATTAAAAAGCACAAGCAAAGGATGCAGATCTGTTTATATTAACATAATAAATAACTGAAAAAAGTGTGTTAAAGTGTCTCAATTCTGCAAAATTATATACAATTGTATCAGCAAAATAAACAGTACATGAATGATTAGGCTTAAAGTATCTTATTATTTTCTTTAAACACAGAATGACAATTCACCATCAAATAAAGTGCAGAATACCTTAAATACAGTGTTAACTAGAAAACTGAGAAGATAAAATTTATAGTATTAAATTGAGTTCCCAGCTACCAGCTTTGGCCCCAGCCCAGCTTTGCTACTGTGGAGCGTCTGGAGAGTGAACCAGCATACTGAGAAACTCTCTCCTTCTGTCTGCTTGTATTTATCTCTCACTCTCTCTCCCTCAACTAAATAAACATTTTTTCTTTAATTTTAAGTAAAAGCATATAAAAGCAGAATCAAAAATTTAGCAATTCCATGAGAAACTCAGATCCTCAGAAAAACTGTAAACTGCCTTGAGAAGGAAAATCAGTTAAAAAGTGTGTGTCCAGAAATGAACGGCGATCAGCACAGCTCTGAGAACAGGGGCTGGAAGGAGATCTCAGACAGAGAATGCAAAACAGACTCACACTTCCAAAGATGCATTCAAAGAGAAAGGCATACAGGAGTAGGACAGACTACAAAAGAGAATGGACAACAGCCAGGGAGAGCCACATCAGCACACTGGCCAGAGGGCAAGGAGGAGAGGGAAAATGCACCTACCCACATTTCAGCTTCCAAAACACTGAAGCAAGGTTGTCTTTCTGAAGCTTTGCAAATTCTTTAGTACAGAATAATACAGATTTTACTTCCTGGCTAATAATTCATTGGACTCTTTTTATTAAATTTATAAAAACTAACTTTAAATAATGAATAAAGTCTTCTAAGAAAAAACATCAATGTAATTTTGCATACCTAATTTATGAGAACTAAGATGATGAATACATCTTTGTAGTGTTAAATGAGAGGAGTAGATTAAAATATCAATAAAAGCCAACAGAGAAACTGAACTGATACTCCAGAAATTTAAACCTGGGAAGGACTTCTGAGTTCTGTCATTCCTCAGGCCACCGACTCCAAACAGAGCAAAAGCCGTGCAAAGCACACAAGATCCCAACCTATACGTGCTGAAAATTTCCAGAACTTGAATTTATATGAAATCATATGAATCTCTTTGAACGGAAGAAAAATACCACAGTCTTACAGATAACCACAAAAATGACTATGGGAAAACATGTTAGAGAAAAAGATACAAGAGGAAATTGATAGGCATTTATAACATAAACAGTTCTCATGTATTTCTATATTCAGGAAATAAATAACAGTGCTCACAGAGCATAGTCCATCTGTACTCATGATGATCTATTTTGTAGAGAATAAACTACCACTGGACCCTCTCTCTCCTCTTAGGAAGGTGACAGCATCAGCCTACCTGGCCAAATCCATGCAGCTATCAGTGAGGTTGGTCGAAGAATTGAAGTACTCTCTGCTGGCAGCCAAAACCAAGTCAATGCTTTTTTGGTAACTGACTCTGTACTGGGCTTTCCCTTTAGGGGCCACACCAACTGCAGGGCTGGCGGAACCAGCACTGCAGTGCATCATCTGCCCAGCCAGGTGGATATTCTCCAGACGGCTGGAGCACAGAAGGCTTTCAGTAAAAATCTGCAAAAAATACACTGGAATTAGTGAAAAAAGGAGCCATTCAGTCCTCAACAACATGCAAGTCTGAAATACAAATAAAATGAATTGAAAACACACTTATCCTAGAAGTGGTGGTCACAAAACACTGTGAATAAACTAAATGACAATGAACAATACATTTGAAAATGGTTAATGTTAAGTTTTGAGAATTTCACCTCAATCATACAAATCATCTTTCAGGTAGAAAGAATAATTTCACAGAACCCAAAAGAAAGGCACAGTATTTTAATGTGTTGCAATGAAAATCTGAGTATCATTGATTATCCAAAATTCATATTCACTAAAACAGGACCTATTAGGCACACTATTCCACCCTCAACAGGACTGACTTTGCTGAAAAATCTGTAATTATTTCAAATATTTAGAAGAAAGTCTTTGAATACAATACATACAATTCATAACTGCTTAAACAACCTGAACTTAAAGCTACAAATGTTATACATATACCCAGTCACAAAAATTAAAACATATTGTATAGTGGTGAAATTTTTCCCAACCTATATATCAAAAATTATTTAAATAAAACAGTGACTTGATCAGCTCTTGTGCTGACTGTTGTTGTACAATGCAATACTTTATCCATTGTAGTGTTTTTTTTATCCTAGTACTAGTGGTTGAACTCTGTAATTAACACACAATTATTCTTAGGTGTTTAAATTTCAACTGAAAAGTGATCCCTGTGAAATATAAGAGTGGGAATAAGAGAGGGAGGAGATGTACAATTTGGGACATGCTCAATTGGGCCTGCTCCAAATGATGGAGTTAGAATTGTGCCAGGGGATTCCAATACAATCCCATCAAGGTGGCATGTACCAAGGCCATCTCACTAGTCCAAGTGATCAATTTCAGTTCACAATTCATCACACTGATAGGTCTAAGAGTCAAAGGGATCACACAAACAAGACTAGTGTAAGCCAATACTAACTGATAGAATCAATGGGAGAGAATGATCCAACATGGGAAGCAGGATACACAGCAGACTCATAGAAGGGCAGATGTCCTAAATAGCACTCTGGCCTCAGAATCAGCACTTAAGGCATTCGGATCTGGCTCAAGAGCCCATGAGAATATTGTAGGCATGGAAAGCTAAGACACTCTGGAAAAAAAAAAAAAAGACCTAAATGAAAGATCTCTCCGAGTGAGATCCCAGTGGAAAGAACGGGGCCATCAAAGAAGGAGGTACCTTTCTCTGAAGGCAGGAGAGAACTTCCACTTTGACTATGACCCTGTCGAAATAAGATCAAAGTCGGCGAACCCAAAAGGCTTCCATAGCCTTGGCAACTCATGACTAGAGCCTAGGGAGATTACTGATGCCATAAACAAGAGTGTCAAATTGTTAAAACAACATCAGGAGTCACTGTGTACTTAACGTCTGTACTCATGAGGGATCTGTCCTTAATGTGTTATCCAATGTGAAGTAATGCTATAACTAGTACTGAGACAGTATTTTTACACTTTGTGTTTCTGTGTGGGTGCAAACTGATGAAATCTTTACATAGTATATACTGATTCGATCTTCTGTATATAAAGATAATTGCAAATGATTAAAAAATCTTGGTGTTAAATTGGAAATTGCATAGATAATTAATCAATTCTTTAAAAAAAATCATGTAGGAGCTCTGTCTTTAATGTGCTGTACATTGTGAATTAATACTATAACTAGTACTCCAACAGTATTTTCGCTTTGTGTCTCTATGTGAGGGCAAACTGTTGAAATCTTTACGTAATATGTACTAAACTGATCTTCTGTGTATAAAGAGAATTGAAAATGAATCTTGATGTGAATGGAAGGGGAGAGAGAGCGGGAAAGGGGAGGGTAGCGGGTGGGAGGAAAGTTATGGAGGGGGGGAAGCCATTGTAATCCATAAGCTGTACTTTGGAAATTTATATTCTTTAAGTAAAAGCTTTATTAAATAAATAAATCAAGAGACACTCATAGAAGGATAGAAGTTATTCATGCAAATATCTTTGTATTATACCAGGTAACTAATAGCATCAATGAATATAAAATTATTTCTATAATGGGGATTATTTATATATTTACTATAGAAAAAGTATTAAACAAAGCAGTCCTTTTAAACCTTTACTAGAAATGTTATCCATAATTAGCAAAAGAAATTTCCAAGGAATGTCCTTTCCAAGCACTCCACAGTTAGATGGGAACAGCACAGAGAGAGAAAAAAATGAAAAATAAATAAGTAAATAAATAAAAAGACTCCATGGAGAAACAATTATAATTAGGAAGATCATCCAATTTTATAGAATCTCTTTCTTTCAATTCTTTATATCTATGCTTCCTACAGGAAACATTTTCAGAAAGCCTTCATGGAGATTTCTGACAGGGTTAAAAGCACTAAGAGGAATCTGCTCCACAACAGACAGTGTGACAGAAAGCAAATCATCAATGAGCAACCCCATCCCTTATATCTGACAGATGAAAATGGCTTACTCTATGTCCAACCCAAATGACTTACACATAACACTTCCTCCAAATTTTCTGGTTTATTCAAGTAAGCATAGAAGCTATTGAAAAATACAATTCACTCACCCTAACACTTAAAAAGGTTTTGCTAAAATGAACAATACAGATTTCCATTTTACAGGCTGTATCTAAGTGTCTATCTGACATTGTAAAAGCTATGCTACCCAGCTTCCAAATTATTTTCCAGGGGCAGCAAAACCTAATAGCTAAATGTCAGTAAGACAATCTAGCATAGTTGAAAAGATAGAAAACATACTTAGAACTTTAAGTTTGTCAAATTTATACTACAAACCTGTATAATCTTTTCAAGACTGCCGTGCTTTCAAATAATTTCTCAACAAAGCAACACGCATGGACAGTCGTCACTGAAAGATCACTGCCTCACAGAAAATACTACAATATGCTTGTAAATGTAATATATCCAGTTGTTATGATGCACGGTTCTACACAAAAGCTAGCTCAAGAATAACATATTTATTGCCATTTTTAAAAAATCTCTAGCAAAATCACAGACAGAAAAAAGCAAGTACCACAATACTGCTACTATAAGGTATAAATCCTGCTTCATTTTACAGTCATTTTCAAATGACTCTTAGGTTTTAGACCTCAAGTGCATACAAGATTATTTTCTTGTGAAATTGATCTCAAGTTCTGCTTTAGATGCCAAAGGGGAAGGAGCAACTGGCAGTTTACATGGTCTAAGACTGCAACCACCAATATGAACAATGCGGTCATTCAAGCATTTAAGAATCTGAAATTTAAACACAAATCAATTCATTTCTCAATGGTCGATACTAATGCTCTTCTGTTAAAATTGCCTTCAATTACAAACTAAACAATTTAACCTATTTTTACAACTCTCATTTATCAACAAGTCACGCTTTATAAAAGCAGAACAAAGTGACACAAGAAATACTCTATATGATTTTGTGTCCAGCTTATTTAACCAGAAAATTAAAATGAGAAATCTCTTTTATACTGCATTTCATTAAAAATGAGTTGGTTGGATCCCTTATCCATATAAAACATGAATAATTTATTGTTAAAATATATATCTTCAAAATGATAATTCTCCTAGTCAATTAACAATCATGTCTTAAGTATTGTTTATATTCCAGACATTATAATATGCACTTGAGAACATAAAGAGTAACAAGAAATGTTAATTCCTACCTCAGAGTTCATTATCAAATGGAAGAAACAAAGACATCAACCAAAAATTACTTCCCGAAGGAAGGTTATAGTTCACACAAGCTGCATGAAAGGTCAAAGGAAGGTATCCAGCAGGGCATAATTAGAGAATAGGGTCCTGAAAATTTATCAGGAATTTCAAAGTAAGGGAAAAGGACACACATGTCAGACTAGGGGAATAAAGTATCAAAGTCACAGAAACACAGAAGAGCATTCTGGGTGGCAGATTCACAACAGATGTGATGGAATGTACTAGAACTCAGAGGACATGGTGGAGGCCGACAGGGCAGGAGCAGACAAGGAGGCAGGAATCGGATATGGGTTTTAAAGCCTAGCTAAAAGTGTTGGGACTTTCTGATTATTTTCATGGAACAAGCAACAAATTATAAGAATGTCATGAAAAGATTTGTCATTAGAAGAATACTTTAAATCACACAGGCCAGAAAGGGCTGTGGAGAGGAAAATGTGTCGTAGAAATGAACACAGGACAGATTTAAAAGTCTTTTTGTCTGGTACATTAAATAAGTTTTAGTGACCACCAAAAGTAATGCAAATGAGTATAGTCAAGTGTGATCAGACTTTTCTAGGATCAACCCACCAAACAGATGGTTTACAATAAACAAACATAGGAAAGAAAAAAGGCAAGTATGAAAGTACTTAAAATATAAAGCACTAGTCAATGATCAGATATTATCAAAGAGTATTATTTATATTGCAGCTTCTGGCCACCTCCCTGGTGCCCAAAAACCCCTAACAACCACAATTCATAATTAACAGGTACCAGCTGACATGTGTGGTTACCTCATAGCAAGCATCAGAATCCAGACACGTGTACACGTTCTGCTGCATGGTTAGCATGTCTTGTAGCAAGGTTCTCCAGTGAGACTCACTGGCAGGAGGCTGCCTAGAAAGAAAAAAGAAGAGGAGCAGAGGAAAACAACTCATGAGTACAACTGGCACCATCGTTCTATAAACCATATAATGCATTTGAATTACCTGGCCTGGGCGGGGGGGGGGGGGGGGGGGGGCTTGGACCAACAACACAGGCAACAAGTTGAGCAGTTGTGCATCAGTAGTAGAGATACTACCAAAATCGTTCTGTCCTAGGCTGCTCAGACGTGAAGAGGGAGCAGCATCCAATGGGAATGGAAAGGGAAACAAGCTGTGGATTTGGAACACAAAACAAAGCACAGAAGATGAAGGAGCTTTGAAAAAATAGAGAAAGCACTGGAGTTAGAGGTCAGGTTCAAATTCCACCTGCACCATTCTGCAAACCCAACAGGGGGCCTTCTTAACTTCCAGGGATCCTTTGGACCCATCAGGCAAGCACAGGCCACACCTGGCATCAGTCTGGAGGCCAGGAACCAAGGCTACCAGTGGGGCAGCAGCAGTTGTGGCTTGCAGCGAAAGTACCAGCAGCAGTACACAAAGCAACTCAACAGCGCCACCAGGAGTGCTCTTCTCAGTGACCGCCCAGATGCAGAGAGACAGTTTCACAGAGCAGTCAGACGTACGGACATGTCTGCCTTGGGAAGGAATTTCGTGGCCCCAAAGAGACAATATCTTCCAACAGTTCCATAGGCAGAGTTCTCAAAATCCTCTCAAAGAACACGCGAGCAACATACCCAAAACTAAAACATTACAAGATATTTCTTGCTCAATTATGGTTTGTCCACATCAGCGACAATTTACCCATAAAATCAGTTTCACACAGCAGAGAGGTCTATGCCATCCAAGGGATGAAAAGCTATTTGATGTTGATTTCCACAGCTACAGAGCTGGGGAATTAATGGTCACATTTGCCTGTACCAGGGGATGAGATTTTGTTAACAAAGTCATCCATGGTCACACATTGGTAGTATGACTATGAGTAAGTCACGTAACATTCCCAAATTTCCCTTTCACTGATACTTCAAGCCTACCTCAACATGTCAGGAATCAATGAGATGAAATTTGAAAAAGCACAAACACTGAAGCAAGACAATTTCAAATATAAAAATAAACTCAATTACCAAAATGGACTTAGAATGTTTTTATTCCTCTAAATATTAGATTCCCCTTTTTTACATCAGGAAGATTAACCTAAAGCAGAATCTATAAAAACATCCCCCTCTTTCAGAGAGGGGATGCAGAGAGACAGAGGGACCCACCAGCTAGCTGCACATTGCACATGGACCAATGAGAGAAGACTGGGATGTGATGGGAAGGACTGGGCTCAAGGCGTGGGCCCATTCAGAGAATCCATGAGAAAGACCAATTTATTTGAAGTGATGCCAAATATTAAAATGCTGATTAACAGAAAAGAAGAAAATACATTCTCCACTTTTTTACTATACTATTCAACAAAGGTAAATGTATCTGAGATTATTAAAACATTATTCGCTTTTAAATACCGCACACTAATTTTGTTTAGACACAAAATATATATAATAAGCTCTACTTGTAATCATGATTTCTGTTTGTCTTCTAGTGTTAAAGTTTCACATAATGACTCTTGTCTCAAAAAGGGAGGATTCTTCTTTGTTTTGTCTTATATTTGCCAAATGCCAACTACATGATGTTTTCCTCCTTTTCCTTTGAAAAATTTATGTTATTGGGGTCAGTGCTGTGACACAGAAGTGTAAGCTTCCGCCTGCAATGCCAGCATCAGAAATGGGCACTAGTCCTGGCTGCTCCACTTCCCATCCAGATCCCTGCTAATATATCTGGAAAAGCAGTGGAAGATGGTTGAAGACCCTGGGCCCCTTCAACCACATGGGAGACCTGAAAGAAGTTCCTAGCTGGCCAGTACCTCGGGTCACTAGGCTAATCCTCTGCCTGCGGTGCTGGCACCCTGGGTTCTAGTCCTGGTCAGGGTGCTGGATTCTGTCCAGGTTGCTCCTCTTCCAGTTCAGCTCTCTGCTGTGGCCCAGGAGGGCAGTGGAGGATGGCCCAGGTCCTTGGGCCCTGCACCCGCATGGGAAACCAGGAGGAAGCACGTTGTTCCTGGCTTTGGATCAGTGCACCGTTCTGGCCGCAGCCAGCACTGGCTGTAGCAGCCATTTGTGGGGTGAACCAACGGAAAAAGGAAGACCTTTGTCTTTGTATCTCTCTCTCTCTCACTAACTCTGCCTGTCAAAAAAAATTAAATTAAAAAAAAAAAAAAAAAGAAGAAGCAGCTCCTAGCTCCTAACTTTGGCCTGGCCCAGCCCCAGCTATTGGGGCCACCAGTGGAATGATGCAGCATGTAGAAGATATCTCTCTCTCTTTCTCTCTCCTGTAACTCTGCCTTTCAAATAAATAAATAAATCTTTTTTTAAAAAAAGAAATATTTTATTTTATTTTATTTGAAGGGCAGAGCAACAGGAGTGCAGGATGGGGCAGGCAGGAGAGACATCTTCCATGTTCTTTCCCAAAGTGGCCACAATAGCCAGGTCTTGCTCAGGCTGAAGCAAGGCACGAGGAAATGCATTCAGGTCTCCCACACAGAAGGCAGATTCCCGAGAACTTGGGCCGTCTTCCCCTGCCTTCCCAGGGACAGCAGCAAGCTGCATCAGCAGCAGAGGAGCCAGCACCTAAACTGGAACTATGAAACTGGCTACCAGCACTGCAAGCAATGTTTAATCAGCTGCCCCCCAACATTAGCTCCCGTGATGTCTCTTTTCTATGCATCATTTATTGTAAAATGCCCTTAAATATCATCAGTATCTAGAACTGTACATTTAAAATAGAACAGATACTCTGTATATTATTACAATGGGAAAGTATGGAATTGAGGTTATTTCTATTTATAAATTTTCTTTTGGGGAAGGTGTTTGATGCAGTGGTTAAAGCACACTTCGTAGTACAGAGTCTGGGTTTAAGTCCCTGCTCTGCTCTCCGTTCTGGCTTTCCACTAATGCACAACCTTGGAGGCAGCAGGTGATGGCTTAAGTGGTTGGGTCCCTACCGCCTAGGAGGCAGAATCAGATGGAGTTTTGGGCTTCTGGCTTCAGCTTGCCCCAATCAGCAGTTGCAGGCATGTGGGGGAGTAAACTCACAGATGGGTGATCTCTTCTGTCTCTCTGCTTTTCAAATAAACAAAGTTAATAAAATAAACAAATAAGTTCAAATATTCTTTAAGGTATTTTCTACTAAAACTTCTAAAAAACATGTAATTTCTCTATGACATTTTATATTTACAAAATGGACAGCTACTCTGTTGCATTTGTAGTAAGGCATAAAAGGATTTTTTTTCAACATACAAACACACAAAACAGTTTATTCCAGGATAATCCAATGAAATGATTCTATTGGTTTTAATTTGGCATGTGAACTCTTGGTGAACTTGAGCTTTGGCTTGTAGGCACAGAAGCAGCAGCATGTTTGGTGAACTGAGAGTTCACCTAGTGCCAGCTTGATAAAATCAACCTAGGCATTGTCTAACTGAATTCAAGTTCTCACAGCTCAGCTGGAAGCCATCAACACTGGCACAGATGGTATTAATGTTCCTCACACATGGCTACCCATAAGTAAAGGTTCTAATTAAAATAAATTATAACACATTATTTGCAACTCCCTTTTTTCAGAATATACCAAGTAAATAAAAATCAAGAGTAAAATCTGAAGAAATTAAACAAAAGTTTGCAAATTAACAGTGAAATCCCTGAACATCGCTAGTTACAGCTTTAGAAGGGTGGTAGATTTCCAGGAGGAAAAAGCCCTTTTCCCAAAATGGTAAAGCCTCAAGAGACTCAATGAGATCTCTCCCTATTTAAAGTATGCATTAGAATATTCCATAGGCTTCAAAGGGGCCTAGGGTTTAAGCCGCCACTTGAAATGCCTGAATACCAGATTGATCTGCCTGGCTTTGAGCCCCAGCTCCACTCCTGAATCCAGTTTCCTGCTAAAGCAGAACCTAGGAGGCAGTAGTGATGGGTCAAGTAGTTGTACCCCTGCCACCCACAGGGGAGATTCCAATTGAGCTTCCCACTCCTAGTTTCATTCTAGCCTACTTCCACCTATTGCAGGAATTTCGGGAATGAACCAAAGAATGAGAGGCTCTCTATTTCTCTGCCTTTTAAATAAATATAAATAAACTTAAAAAAAAAAAAAAAACAGGAGCTACAAGCTAATTAAAAAAACAAAGAATATCTTACAAGTATTGAAGACCAGGTCATGGTAACACACATAAATATTGAAGATATATTTCCAGTTAACTAATTTGGAAATAGGAGCCATATTCTAAACTATATTCTTAAGTAAACACATGGTTAACTTAAGGAACTCAGTGGAAATGTGGTAGATAAACTAGCAACATTGTAAGTCTTGCTTTCCTAATGAAAAGTAGGTTCTAGAGTAGAGTCAGCATGATCTTGGAAATATTAACCACCCATTTATAGCTAGAAAGAAACCTTAGGCTATAAATAGTTAAAAAAAAAAAACCTTAAATTATTCAAATAATAATCATTGAGAGAGAGCCACTGAATGGAAGTTCCCATTTGAAGTGTACAAAGGCTATGCCACTAGCACTGGAAAACTTAAGATCTAGAAGGAACTTAAAGCACATATGTTAATAACTACATTTTATGGTTGCAAGAGAGGGAAAGATGCATATAGTAATAAGAAAAGTAGATCTGAAATGCTAGAGAAGTTACAGAAAAGAGAATCCAATAATGCTTGTAGAAGTCAAACAAGGTTTCCAAAAAGTGATGGTATTTACTCACAAAATATAGGAAGGAATATGTGTTAATGTCTTCTTACCACTGGATTTTATTCATTCATTCATTCATTTGGATTAAGTTGTAACACTAATCCTAAAAATTAGGTAGGAAAAGTATGATTAAAAAGTTCTTGAAAAGTTATTTAATCCTACTGTCAGTGAGCCTGTAATTTCCATATGGGTGAGAAGGCTCTTCCCACAACCTTCTTCACACTCCTTATTTGTCCAAAAGGCAGAGTTAAGGAGAGAGAAAAAATCTTCCATATAGTACTTCACTTCCCAAATGGCCACAACACCCAGACCTAAAGCCAGGAGCCAGGAGCCAAGAGCTTCTTCCAGACCCCTCAAATGCGTGCAGGGGCCCAAGGACTTGGGCCATCCTCTATTGCTTTCCCAGGCAATAGAAGAGAGCTGGATGGGAAGCGATCAGCTGGGCCTCGAATCAGTGCACATTTGGGTTGCTGGCAGCGCAGACCGTGGCTTTATCTGCTACAACACAGCACTGGCGCCCCTCTTTACTCTCTTACATGAGGGTTTCAAACGTTTATGTAAATTTCACATTCTCTTCTGATTCCATTCTTCCATGAACTTTTTGATGTCCTTTCACACAAGCTTTGAGAGTGACCGATCCAGAATCCAGCCTTCCCACATATGTCACATCAGCAGTCCAACTCAGACTTCTGTCAGCCATTACAGCTACGATCACATCAGCATCTCCACCCAAAGTCCCATAAGCAGTACTTCAAGGCACATTTTCTCTTTGGGTACTGGCTAGATTCCTACCCCAAAAATACTCTTATAATAGGTCAAAAGATTTCTAGTTTCATTATCAACCATTTGGATATTATCCACTTTGAAATGTAATTCAAGTCTGTTGCCAATTTTTTCTATAATTTACTAGTTTTCCCCAAATTTCATAAGTACCCTTCTTCATAAGCCTGATATCAAGTATAACAGTTACAAAAGTGTGTCAAAATCCATAAAAATGTTAATAAAGTATTGTAACAAAGAATTCAAAAACAAATTCAAATTTAAGAAAGATAATAACTGATGACTTCACTTTTCTACTCTGTATTGTAACTGGTTTTAAATAAACTTCAAAAGAAGAACTCAGCAAAACTGCCACATTTATAAGAATAAATTATCTGCCTTAAGTGGTGAAAACATAGAAAGACAAAATTAACATAACTAAAAATGTTCTGGCTTATCATTACTATCCTTTTACTTATTGATTCACTCACTTGAAAACACTGAATATCTGCCAAGCTAGAAGACAAATTTACCTCAGCAGGACAAAAAAAAATTAGAAAAACTGAAAACAGTGTTCAAGAATTATGGGGTAATACCAAATAGCCAAACATACATGTCAAAGAAGTTTATGAAATTATGGAAGGAGGGAATGAATCAGAAGGCCTACTCAGTGAAATAATAGTAAAAAAACTTCCCTAACTTGGAGAAAGATTATGACATCCAAGTACAGGAAACACACCGAACTCCTAATAGACACGACCAGAAAAATTCTTCACCAGGAACATATTATTATCAAAATTTCAACAATAAAATATAAATGTTCTAAGATACACACAACAAAAATGCCAGATTACCTGAGAGGATCCCCAACGAGACTAACAGCAAATGTCTCATCAGAGAAACCCTACAGGCTAGGAGAGAATGGGGAGACATAGTCCAAATCTTAAAAGAATAGAAACCCATCAAGCCAGAATACTATACATAGCAATGTTCCCATCTATAAATGAAGGTGAAATAAAGACCTTACAAAACAAACAAAAAATTCCAAGAAATTGTCACCAGTTCTCCAGCCTTAGAAATGCTTCTGAAGAATGTGCTTCACACAGAAACAGAGAACAATAATCATTAACATGAAAGAATGTGAAGACAGAAAATCTCCTAGTAAAAGCACAAAGGAAGTCCAAAGCAAACAACAGGAGTATGGTCATTACTTATCACTACTGACCTTCAATATAAATGGCCTAAATTCTCCAATTAAAAGATACAGACTGGCTGAATGGATTAAAAAACAACAGCCATCTATTTGCTGCCTACAAGAAACACACCTCACCAACAAAGAGATACACAGAATGAAAGTAAAAGGTTAAAAAAAGATACTCCATGTGACCGGAAAGCAAAAATGAGCAGGTGTAGCCCATCCTAATATCAAACAAAATAGACTTCAACACAAAAATTGTTAAGAGAGACAAAGAAGATCATTATGTAGTGATGTAATGATTAAAGGATCAATTCAACAGGAAGATGTGACTGTAGGAAATGTATATGTACCCAATGTCAGGGCACCTGGCCATTTAAAACAAATGTTAGGATTTAAAGGGAGATACAGACTCCAATGCAATAGTGGAAAACTTCAACAAACCCCTTTCTTTTTTTTAATATATTCTTTTTTTTTTAAGATTTATTTTATTTATTTGAAAGACAGAGTTACAGGGAGAGAGGTTTCCATCTGCTGGTTCACTCCCTAAATGGCCGCAACAGCTGGAGCTGCCCTGATCCGAAGCCAGGAGCCAGAGGCTTCCTCCGGGCTTTCCACATGGGTGCAGGGGCCCAAGGACTTGGACCATCCTCTACTGCCTTCCCATGCCACAGCAGAGAGCTGGACTGGAAGTGGAGCAGCCAGGACCAGAACTGGCACCCATATAGGGTGCTGGCACTTCAGTCCAGGGCTTTAACCCACTGTGCCACAGCGCCAGCCCCCAATAAACCATTTTCACCAATGGACAGATCAACTAGATCAACAGATCAACAAAGAAATAACAGAGCCAATCTACTCTGTGAATCAAATGGACCTAACTGATATCTACAGAACATTTTATTCCACAGCTACGGAATACACATTGTTTTCATCAATATATGGAAACTTACCTAGGATAGACCATAGGCTTGGCCATAAAACAAGTCTCAGTAAATTAAAAAAAAAAAAAAAAAAACTTGAAATCATATAAAGTATCTTATCTGACCTAAAGGAATAAAGCTGGAAATTAACAACTTAAGAATATCTAGAAAATATGTAAACATATGGAGACTGAACAGCATTCTCCCTGAATTCACAGTGGGTCATGGAAGAATTCGAAAGGGAAATCAAAACATTCCTAAAAACAAATGGAAATTGCAACATAGCATATCAAAACTTATGGGATACAGCAAAAGCAATATTAAGAGGACACTTTATAGCAATTAATTCCTACATCAAGTAATTGGAAAGGCATAAAATAAATGATCTAACAATGCATCTCAATGGCCTAAAAAACTAAGAATAAAGCAAACTGAAAATGAGTAGGAAGGAATAATTAAAATTAGAGAATAAACAAAATTTAAACTAATAAAAACAATACAAGAGATCAGTGAAATGAAGAGCTGGTTATTTGAAAAGATAAGCAAAACTGATACACCATAGGCCCAACCAACCAAAAGAGGTAAGACCCAAATTAATAAAATCATAGATGAAAAAGTAGATATTACAGTGGATACCACAGAAATTTTTAAAAAAATCAGGAATCACTACAAACAGCTATATACCAAAAAGTTGGAAAATCTAGAAGAAATGGGTAATTTCTGGACACATACAATCTGCCAAAATTGAGTCAGGAAGACACAGAAACCTAAATAGACCAATAACCAAATGGAGACTGAATCAGTAATATAAACCCTCACAACAAAGAAAAGCCCAGGACTGGATGGCTTCACTGCTGAATTTTTACAATCTTTCAGAAATTAATTCCAATTCCTCTCAAACTATTCAAAACAATTAAGTGGGAAGAAATCCTACCAAACCCCTTCTATGATGTCAGCATCACCTTAATTTAAAAATCATAAAAAGATGCAACAAAGAGAACTATAAACCAACGTCCTTGATGAACACAGCTGTGAAAATCCACAGCAAAATACTAGCTAATCAAGTTCAACAACATATCAGAAAGATCATGCACCTGTATCAAAAGGGAATTATCCCTGGTATGCAGTGATGGTTCAACATATGAAGATCAACAAATGTGATACATCACATTTGAAGAATAAAAATCATATGATTATTTCATTAAATGCAGAGAAAGTATTGGATAAAATACAACGTCCTTTCATAATAAAAATCAAAAGCAAATTGGGTTCAGAAGTAACATTCCTCAACAAAATAAAAGCAATATAAGAAAAACCCAAAGCCAGTATCATATTAAAAAAGGAAAAATTGGAAACACTTCCACGAAGATCGGGAACCAGACAAGGATGCCCACTTTTACCACTACTGTTCAGTGGAAGTTTTAACCAGAGCCATTAGGCAAGAAAAATAAATCAAAGGGATATAAATTAGAAAGGAGGAAGTTAAATGGCCTCCGTTTGCAGATGACATGATTCTACACATAAGGAAACCAAGTAACTCCACTAAGAGACTACTGGAACTCATAATAAGAGTTATGAGTTACCAAACTCTGTTATGGTGAAGTGGCCAGATATAGAAGCAACACACAAAAATCAATAGCCTTTGGATACACAGACAATGCAATAACTGAGAAATAACTTGAGAGATCAATCCCATTCACAATAGCTACAAAAATTTAAATACTTTGGAATACATTTAACCAAGGATGTAAAAGAGCTCTACAATGAAATTTATGAAACATTAAAGAAGAAATAGAAGAAGACACAAAAATATGGAAAAATCTTCCATGTTTGTGGATTGGAAACAATAATTTGAAAATAAATCTACTATAGGCTGGCTCCGTGGCTCAATAGGCTAATCCTCCACCTGTGGCGCTGGCACCCCGGGTTCTAGTCCCGGTCGGGGCCCGGATTCTGTCCCGGTTGCCCCTCTTCCAGGCCAGCTCTCTGCTGTGGCCAGGGAGTGCACTGGAGGATGGCCCGAGTGCTTGGGCCCTGCAACCCATGGGAGACCAGGAGAAGCACCTGGCTCCTGCCTTCAGATCAGTGCGGTGTGCCAGCCACGGCGCACCGGCTGCGGAGGCCATTGGAGGGTGAACCAACGGCAAAAGGAAGACCTTTCTCTCTGTCTGTCTCTCTCACAGTCCACTCTGCCTGTCAAAAAATAAATAAATAAAAAAAATTAAAAATTGAAAATAAATCTACTATATACCCAGCCATCCCACTCCTGAGAATTTACCCTAACAAATGAAAACAGAATACAAGTGAATTTTTTCTACCCTCATGTTCACTGCAGCTCAACTCACAAATCTAAAATATGGAATCTACCCACCTGAACATTAACTGATAAATGGATAAAGAAAGTGGGAGCTGGTACAATGGTGTAGAAGGTTAAGCCTCCATCTGCAGTGTGGGCATCCTACATGAGTGCTGGTTCGTGTCCTAGCTGCATCTCTTCTGATCCAGCTCCCTGCTAATGTGCCTGGGAAAGCAGCAGAGGATGGTCCAAGTCCTTAGGCCCCTGAAACAATGTGGGAAACCGGAAGAAGCTCCTGGCTCCAGGCTCCAAATCAGCCCAGCCACTGCAGCCATTTTGGGAAGTCAGTCAGTGGATGGAAGATCAATTTCTCTCTCTCTCTCTCTCTCTCTCTCTCTCTCTCTCTCTCTCTCTCTCACTTTCTGCCTTTCAAATACATAAATCTTAAAAAAACTAAAAAAGGAAAATGTGGTATTTATACACCACTATGGAATACTATTCAGCCATAAAAAAGAGTGAAATCCTGTTTTTTGCAACAAAATGAATGTAACTGGAAATCATTACGTTTAGTGAGATAAGCCAGTCTCAAAAAGACAAATACCACATGTTTTCTCTAATAATGTGGCAGTTAATATAGAATGCAAAGAAAGTATATGACTGAAGCAGGCATTTTGTGATATGACTGTTGTTTTTAACCCTTGTTTAACCCTGTAGAACTGTGGTCCTCCTTCTTACTTGTTGACTATTATGGTTTGTGATATTCACATTAAGCCTGTGAATATAGGAGAGATCAAAATTATGCCTCTGCAAAAACTGACAGAAGGAAGAGAGGGGAGAGAGGAGGGATATGTGAGGGAGGGAGTGTGATTGCCTTTTTGGAACTATATCTATGGAATGCATGAAATCTGTTCTCTTTATATTAATTTTTAGAAAGGCAAATAAAAAAGAAAAATGTTATCTCAAAAATAATAAATATATTTAAAAAAGAATATACTGAATACTTAAAAATTAGTGTTAGATGCTGTTTTAAGCAACAGGAATAAAAATCAAGTAAGACATTCATGAAACAAATGTTTATCAAGCAGCACAACAAATACATCTGAGCAACATCTATTCACCAGTCACCATGTTGAGACTGAACAAAAATTCTACACTTGTATAGTTCTCAACTTAATATATACATATTAAATTGAATTTTAATTGGCAATGCAAGAAAAGAGTACCTTTATACTACTGAATCTTGCAACCAATAAACATGACATATCCTTTCATTTCTTTCATTTAATTGATCTCAACTATATTTTATAATTTTCACATAGATACTTATACATCTTATTTTAGATTTATTACTAGGTATCTGATGCTTTGATTATACTATGAAGTTTTAAACTTCATCAATCATCAGGGAAATGCACATTAAGCCCATAATAAAATGCCTTATACTACGAGACAAAAAGTGACAATCAAGTATTTGTGAAGCAGTGAAGAGACAGTAAGTCTTAGACACTGCTGAGGAAACCTAACAGCAGGACAACAACAGCTCCAAAACATGGTTTTGTAGAATCATCTGCAGTTGAACTCAGCACATCCTTTCACTTAGCAATTCCACTCCTAGGCAGGTACTAAATTCAGAATATGTTTACCAAAAATGGGTTATTCACATAACTAGTACTAAACAGGAGAAACTGAGAAACGATCCAAATGTACACCAACAGAGAGCAAAGACATAGCATGTTATATTGGCAAAATGGAATGTTTTACAACAGTAAGAATGAAAAAATGAATGTATACCAGAACAAGAACATGGATGAATCTCACAGATCCAATGTTCATGGGCAGAAGCCACACATAAGAGTATACTGTATAATTCTATCTATATAAAATAACAAAAAGGCAAAGTTAATTTATAGTGTTTTGAAGAGAGTTAAGGACAAGGACAGACATAAGATTATAGCTGAAATTATTACTCTGCAATCCATATACCCTCAGCTCTCACTCTTCTCAGTTATCCATACACATGAATAGCTTCCTAATTTAGCATCCCAAACTTCTGAGGGTTTCCCCTACCAAAGTGGCAAATTTAGTTACGCTGGGAGTGTGAGCATATTGGATGATCATTTTATGAAAATGTATTGAGCAGTACACGACTTTTACACTTTACTATATAGAGAGAAATAAAACAGATAATAAGAGTGTGAAATCAGGACCAGAATCCATGTCACCTGATTCGCAAGTCAAGTATTCTAGGGAGGGGAAAAAAATGAAAGTAAGTATGTGCCACCATTTCCCCATGTGATTTCCTTACAGGAAATTAGAGAAAACGAGCTGCAGTTTAAGAGGGACTTTCACTTCCAAAATAGAGGAAGGGAGTGGCTTAACACTCCAGCCTGACACAAGGAAAATGCTGAACACCAGGCAATGGAGTACAGCAGTTCCTGTGAGACAAAAACAAACAGACTGTCCAGCCTACTGTCTTGACACAGTTTCCAAAAGAAGAGAGAAAGTTAGGCAGAGATTTGTGGACCCTGACCTGAAGAAGCAGAACTAAGATTCCAGAGAAAGCAAAGCACTGCCAGGAACTCAGAGATCGGCAGAGTCCCCACCAGTGGTCAGAGGAGCACAGGTCAGGGCTTACCTGTGATCAAAAGCACCTGAGCCCAGGAAGAGAAAAAGAGGAAAAAGAAAAGTGTCCGCTCCCACAGGCTGGGAAACCTCAAAGAGCACCGGCATCAGGTAGAGTCTTACGTAAGCCATGGGGGTAACTAGCCTGAGAAGGTGCACTCCTCCAGTCTCACTGAAGGAAAACTTACTGTGTCCCAGAAAAAAGTACAAAAACATCTATGAAAACAGAAAAGTAGGGAGTATTTATTCTTCTTATGGAATAACATGTTGCCCTATTCCAGAATTGAATATTAAAAAGCCAATTAGATTTTGAAGAACCAAAAAAACCAAACAAACCGAAAGAATATATTAGAACCTAAAATTCATAATATCTAGTATCCAACAAAATTACTAGTCATGTAAACAAATAGGAAACTATAACAATAATGAAAATATCATTTAAAATAATCCAGTTCTTACAAGGACAAAGAAGATACATAGACAGCAAATAAGCACACTAAAGAACAATCAACATTATCACTCATTAGAGAAACATAATTACAATCAAACTTGGATACTACTACCTCCCTGTTAAACTAACTAAACCTAAAATACTGATCATATCACGTGTTGATGAGGATGCAGAGTGATTGGAACTCTTCCACAAGACTGGTTAGAAAGTAAAAATACACAAATACTTTGGAAAACAGTTGAGCTGGCATTTTTTTTAAGGTAGTCATCCATGTAGTATATGATCCTGTCATTCTACTCACATGTATTGATCCAAGAGAAAGTAATGCACATGTCTATACAGAGTCTTATACATAAATATTCATAGCAGTATTATTTGTAAAAGTCAAAACTCAAAACAATACAAATTTTCATCAACAAGTGAATGGATAAATATAGTATGATACATCCATACAATGGAACATTACTCAGCAAATTAAGAGGACTTAACAATTGACCCATGATACCAAGTGAATGAATCATAACATACATTGGGTAAAAGAAGCCTAATGAACAAAAAGAATTAATACTGTATGATTCATTTATACAAAATTCTAAGATATGCAAAATAATATAGAGAGGGACAGAAAATAGATCAATGACAGCCTGGTGAGTAGATGGGGCTTGATGAGGTGGAAAGAGATTTTAAAAGAGCAAGAGAAAACTTTGAGGGGTGAAGGACATGTTCATTATCATGATCACAGTGACAGTTTATGAGTCTCCATGAATATAGAGCACATATATCAGAACCTATCAAAATGCATACTCCAAAATATGCAGCTTATTGGTCAATTACAACTCAATGAAGTTTTTCAAAAAAAATGAAAAACAGCAATACATTTTAAAAAGCATACATAATTTTGCTTATTACTCACTTCCGACCTGTGTGTCTGGTCAATCTAACCATTAGCTTGCGAGCCTCCTCTGAGCTAGACTGAGTATTTTTAACAAATGAAATCGGTTTCTCTAGTCCATGTTTTTCCAAAAGCTCTGATACACTGTAAGTGAAAGAAGAATTGGTTCAGATATGGCTGTCAAAGAGTCCAATCTAAGAAACTTAAGCAACCAGTAAAATTTAGATGTTCCCTGGTTTAAAAAAGAAATTAAATAGTATGACCTAATATAACAATTAAATAAATTCACAGCCAAAAAAAGGTTCATAATTGTATATCAACTCTTATTCTCCCCCAATGACTCTTATTAAAATACACTTGGATTAAGTTACATATTAAAAAGGGCATGACTTACCTTTGTATCAAAACTTTTTTTTTTTTTTTGCAAATTCCCTATACTCTAACAGCATGAAAAAATGTTAAACAGGAGTGGACCTTAAGTATAGTAGTTTAGATGTCCATATTCCATGTTGGAATGCCTGAGTCCAGCTCTGCTCTCAATTCCAGCTTCCTGCTGATGCACACTGGGAGAATGCAGGCAGTGGCTCAAGTGACTGGTTCCCTAACACCCTTGTAGGAGTCCTGGACTGAGTTCCCAGCTCCTGGCTTCAGCCTGGCCCAGCCCCACCCATTGTAGGCATCTGGAGAGAAAGTAAACTAACACAGAGAAGACTGATTGATATCTGTTTCTTTCTCTCTCTGCCCCTCAAATAAGAAAAATAAATACGGCCGGCGCCGTGGCTCAACAGGCTAATCCTCCACCTTGCGGCGCCGGCACACCGGGTTCTAGTCACGGTCGGGGCGCCGGATTCTGTCCTGGTTGCCCCTCTTCCAGGCCAGCCCTCTGCTGTGGCCCGGGAGTGCAGTGGAGGATGGCCCGAGTGCTTGGGCCCTGCACCCCATGGGAGACCAGGAAAAAGCACCTGGCTCCTGGCTCCTGCCATGGGACGAGCGCGGTGCGCCGGCCGCAGCGTGGCAGCCATTGGAGGGTGAACCAACGGCAAAAGGAAGACCTTTCTGTCTCTCTCTCTCACTGTCCACTCTGCCTGTCCAAAAAAAAAAAAAAAAAAAAATCTGAAAAAAAAAAGAAAAATAAATAATAATAACTTTTAAAAATATTTTTAAAGTCCCTTAATTTGAATGAACAAAATTTCTAATTGCTACACTCAAAATCATTATACTTTACTGAACGTACTACCACTACTAAAGTGTAATAATCACCTGTAAGAACAAAGCTTGTTATTATAAAAACTTTGTTGGGAACACAATACTTTTAAATTATACAAATATACTTACCCATTAAAAAATACTAGTCAACAACCCCAAACTTTCTAAATGGCAGATTAAGAATATTTTCATCTCCAGAAGAAATTAGCATTTTATTTTCACAGTAAAGCATATTACTACAGAATTACCTGAAGGCTCTTGCATAATTTTACATAAACCAAATAGTTAATCAAATGCTCTGTGTCCCCCAAAAATATTACGAGAACAACAAATACTGTTTGTGGATAGCTGCAATCACTGCGCAGAAAATAGCATTTCGTGTGTGCCCAGTATGTGTGCGAGACTAAAATGCGTAATTTAATATGAATTCCAAAATCTCATGAGTTCAATATCACAGATAAGAAAACCCTCAGCTAAAAGACCACACAGCTAGTAAATGATATCTAGATTAGAGCACAGGTTTATCAGTATTCAAAAATCATGTTATTATTCTACCACTCAGCTATTATGAAGCAGCAGAGCCCTTCGAAGAGAATTCAACAAACATGAGGCCAAAGTGGAAACAATGACCAAACAGGCAGACTTAACACAACATTTCTTGGACAGACACCCTTAATCAGCACTGAAACAAAATGGTCATTTTTCTCACCTGAGAATTTGTTCCAATTGGTCTACCATGTCATGAAGAGTTGTGGTTACCTCTGTCTCGTGACTAAAGAATTAAGAGAAATAAATTAAAATTAAGTTTTAGTAAAGAATTTTAAATAAAATACAAAACTCAAATAAGGGGAGGGAGGGGTGATGTTGCTCTTATTCTTAAGACAGAACAATACCATTCAGCTAAAATGTAGGTTTTTATCTCCCAAAATCATTCAGCATTTTTCATAACTTAAGAAATTCAGATTAAAAATATTGGAGTAAAGAGGCTAGCATTGTGGCACAGAGGGTTAAGCCACAGCCTGCAATGCGGGCATCCCATATGAATGCTGTTTCAGTCCCAGCTGCTCTACTTCTGATCCAGCTCCCTACCTATGCACCTGGGAAAACAATGGAATATGGCCTCCAAGTGCTTGGGGCCCTTGTCACCCACATGGGAGACCTGGATGGAGGCCTCTGGTTTTGGCCTGACCTACCCCAAGTCATCGTGGCCATTTGGAGAGTGAACCAATGGATGGAAGATCCCAATCTCTGTATCTCTGTCTCTCTGTCTCTCTCTCCCTTTCTTTCTCTCTGTAACTCTCTCAAATAAATAAAATAAATCCCTAAAAAATTGGAGTAGAACAATATTATCTGATACAGGTTAATCAGATAAGACTATTTTCTAAGGTACTCTCAGTTCAATTCTGCTTAAAGACAAAAAAAAAAAGAGAATGATAAACCAATTGTTAGATTTATCTCTTTAAGATTTGTCTATTTGAAAGGCAGAGTTACAGAGAGAGAGGGACAGACAAAGAGAGAGATCTTCCATCCATGGGTTCACTCCTCAAATCACCACAATGGCCAGAGCTAAGCTGACCTGAAGCCAGGAGCCTTCTCTGGATCCCCCGAGTGGATGCAGGGGCCCAAGTACTTGGGCCATCTTTGCTGCTTTTCCAAGTGCAACAGCAGGAAGCTGGACAGGAAGTGGAGCAGCCGAGACTCAAACCAGCGCCTGCATGGGGTGCCAGCGCGGCATATAGTGGCTTCACCCATTACAGCACAGCTCTGGACCTTGTCACATTTTTGTTGAGAAGTAAAACTGTAAAATCATCTTTATCAGCCAATGAAACAGATTAAGAAGAATGGGTTTGCATGTTGGCTTTCTCCTAGGCCTGTCTATATCACCTGTGGTGACCTAAGGAGTTTCCAGGAGTTCTCAGAGTCTATAAACTTGGAGGAGTTTGTCCACATAATCATTCCCTGTGCATCAGAGGAATGACATCTACTTCAATATAAAGGAACCATGGAGAAGGATACCCGTCAGATAGACAATCCCAAGCAGGCTATGGTGATAAAAAGCAAAATCCTTTCTGAGGAAGTCAGCGGACAGGGGACTAGGAGTAACACTACCATGAAAAATACAAACTAATAAAAATGTGGCTGATAGGGTGGATGAAGTATGGCACAACCTATATACAAGCAGACATAGGAATTCAGCAGGAAAACAACAACTAACACAAAAATCGTTTTTCATCCTGAGTGATTCCATGTCCCAACCACTCTCAACCAACAATCACTGCAGCTGACACTTTCAGGTGCCTTTCAAAAGAATATTTCAACTATATTCCAGCAAGGTCTTGGGATTTTCATCAATAAGAAGCCCAAATAAAAGCCACAGCCTCCACATGGAAAATTAACTCTCCTAATTTAAACAAAAAAGCTTCTTTATTTTCTAAAACTGTCAATATTCCCTGGTTTAATCTACTCAACAAGTAGTCAGTGTAACTTGCAAAGATCACAGTATCTTTTTAAACCAATCTTGAGACTGGATTACAGAAATAAACTGGGTATATTCCACTTAAAGTATTTCAATAGGTCATTCATCAGAGCTAATTCCCATTAACATACTCAATCGAAAATATTTCTAGGGGTAAGTTTTGGCCTAGTGGTTAAAATACCAGTTACAATGCTCACATCATATACATGAAGCATAGGTCTGATACCCAGCTCCAGCTCCTGATCCCAGCTTTCTGCCAGTGTGGTCCCTAGAAGGCAGTAAGTCAAGCAATTGAGTTCCTCTCATCCACACAGGAGACCTGGATTGAGTTCCCAGCAGTAAACTGGGTGTCGCTGTGCGCATTTAGGAAGTGAATAACACAAGGGAGCTGTCATTCTACCAATCTATCTCTCTTACAGATTAATGAATTTTTAAAATCAGAAGTATTTTGAAATTATTACTATGCAGCTGTATCATAAATAGTTTTCATAGGTATTAAAGAATTCCCTGGGGCCAACACTATGGCTTAGTGAGCTAACCCTCTGCCTGCGGCACTAGCATCCCACATGGGCAACAATTCATGTCCCAGCTGCTCCTCTGATGATCTAGCTCTCTGCTACAGCCTGGGAAAGCAGTACAAGATGGCCCAACTGCTTGGAATGTGGGGGACCCAGAAGAAGCTCCTGGCTCCTGGCTCCTGGCTCCTAGTCAGAGTAGTCTAGCTCTGGCCAGTGCAGCCATTTGGTAAGTGCACCAGTGGATGGAAGATCTGTCTCTCCTCTCTGTCTGTAACTCTACCTCTCAAATAAATAAATGAAATCTTAAAAAAAAAAAAAAAAGAATTCCATGTACTTCATCTGTCAATTAGCATTCTCAAACATAAACACTACAGACTAAAGACTATCACAACCAGATGCAATATGCTGCCTAGGTAAGATACACAAAAATTGATTGTTCTTTAAGAATAAATGACAAATACATGCACACACACACACAAACACACATAAGGCAAAGTCACAGAAAATGCATATTATGAAAAACTATGCATGGCTTTCAAAACTATTTTGTACCAAAATAATCTTTGCACCAAGTGTAGGTTCGACATGTTACAACCAAAAACGAAAAACAAATCTTCCACTCCAAACTTTGACAGAAGGCTCCTTGAGGTTATGATCCATCAAAATGAGGGAGAAGTAAAAGAAGATCTAAGAAATGCAGTATGTAATACAAGAGGAAAAAAAAAAAAAGATGACAATCATGGAGCAGACACAGAAAACAATTTCTTAATACTAAAGTGAGAAAAAAGTAATTTCCAGAACAAAATTGCCAAAGAAAAACAAGGAGCAAAGGAGACAAAGAATACTTGGGGAATAAGAAAAAAAATCTGAGAGTTTGCTAAATATTTCTGATCACTGAAAGGAGTTCTATGACTCTGGCACAAGCACAAGGGATGGGCCAATGTTGTGGCAGTGTTGCATAATGCGACCGCTCCATGTGAGCTCAAGTTCAACTGGCCTCTACTCCACTTTCAATTCAGCTCACAGCTAATGTGTCTGGGAAAACAGGGGAGAATGGCCCAAACACTTGAGCCCTGCCACCTATGTGGGGTACCCAGATGGAATTTCAGGCTCCTAGCTCCAAACAACCCAGCCCTGACCACTGCAGTCATTCAAGGAGTGACCCAATGGTTCAAAGATGCCTCCCCCTCATTCTCTTTCTCACCCTCCCATCCCCAGCAATAATTCTGCCTTTCAAATAAATTTTTTTGAAAAAAAGACACAGAAGGAAGATAAATAAAATAAAACAACAAAAAGGAAGTAGTTAATCCAGGGAAAACAGAAATTTGTATGAAAAAGAAACATAAGCATGGTAGACCTGTGTCAGCAATATTTACAGTGAATTTTGGAAATATTCAAAACAATGGTAGGAGCAGTAGAAATGGGAGAAAGTAAAGGACATCTATAAAAGACCTTAACATTATGAAACTTCAGTTATGAAATCTGCAACATAATGAACGAATCTGGAAAACATCATACTTAGTGAAATAAGCCAGTGCCAAAGGGACAAATACATATGTTCTCCCTGATCTTTGACAACTAACAGAGCACCTAAAAGGAAAGTGAAATTGACACTATGAGAAGCAATGATTTGAAAAGCTCTTGGCTTCACTGTCAAGAAACAGTTTACTATTTCATTTTAAATTTTTATCATTTTTTCTACTTAATACCATTGTTGAACTTTTTACTTAACACAGAATTAATCATAGGTGTATAAATTCAATTGAAAATAGATCCCAGTAAAAAAATAAAAGCGAGAATAAGAGAAGGAGAAGCTGTATAGTTCAGCATATGTTCTCACAGATGTATCCTAAGGATAAAAGTAAAAATTTGCCATGGGACTCCAAATCCCATTAAGCTGGTTGGCATTAATGCCATCTTACATGTTAAAGTGATCAATTAAGTGTATAATTGATCATACAGATAATATTAAGTGTCAAAATAATCACATAAATACCAGCAGGTCTCTGGTAACAAAAATAGATAGAATTAAAAAAAAAAGGGAATGTTCCAACATGGGAAGAAGTACACACAGCAGACGCATAGAATGACAAACACCCTAAACAGCACTCTGACCTTAGAATCAGCCTCTAAGGCTGATTCTCTGGCTGAAAAGGCCATGAGAGAATTTAATGCATTGAAAACCAAGACACTGTGGCAAAAAAAAATGGTCTACATGAAGGATTTCTGTGAGTGAGACCCTAGTGGAGAGAAAGGGCCATCAAAGAAGGAAGCACTTTTCTCTGGAGGAAGGAGAGGACTTCCACTTTGCTTATGGCCCTTTCTAAATACTGATGGAGTTTGTGAACTCAAAAGGATTCCATAGCCTTGGCAGCTCATGTCAAGAGCCTCAGGTGATCACTGATGTCATAAATAAGAGTGTTAATTGCTAAATCAACAACAGGAGTCACTGTGCACTGACTCCCCATACAGCACCTCTGTCTTTAATGAGTTGTACTATGAGAATTAACTGTAAAACATTTTTCAAACACTACTTTATACTTCTCTCTGTGTGTGGATGCAAGTTGTTGAAATCTTCACTTATTACAGAGCTGGTCTTCTGTATATAAAGTTAATTAAAACTGAATCTTAAGGAAGAATGGGACGGGAGAGAGTAGGAGGTGAGACATGAGTGGGAGTGGGAGTGGGAGGGTGGTATGCAGGGAAGAATCACTACATTTCTAAAGCCATACCTATGAAATTTGTATCCATTAAACGAAAGCTTTCTTAAAAAAAGAAATTTTAAAAAAGTTGCTAGAGGAATAGTTTATTACCATATAAATAAATCTGTCCATTACTCTTGGTACTGATTTCAGTAGCATTAATAACCAAAAAATAATTATCTCATAGCAAGTTGCAAAATCAGCAATTGCTACCATTTGTTTCGTAAAAATAGTTTTTTTCTTAAAAGTAAAAGAAGAGTGTGAGTGTGAGGAAAACAACAGAGCAAAGGAAAGAGAAAACAGAGGAGGCCTTCTTGTCTGAATATCTGTTTTGCAAATGAGGAAACTGATAACCAGAAAAATTAAGAGATTTGGTGGTCATGAAGGCTTAGAAACAAGTCTGCTGATTTCGCATTCAGTGTTGTTTAATGTGTTCTTATGAACTTGTCCTAGTGGGAAATTAGGGGGGATTAAAGTAATGATTGTTACCTGACTTCCAAATGGTAAATATAAATTTGATCTAAATATAACTACATAACCCATAAGCATGCTATACAAATTTCCATTTAAAGATAAACGCAGAAAATAATAAAAGATGTGTACTCAAGCATCACTACTTGAAAGGATTGATTGAGATAATCGTCTAGAACAAATAATTCTTAGAGAAAATAAAATCAGGCCATAAATATAAAATGGCAAATTAAAAACACAATAGGAAACTACTACCTATTTGTTGGCATATCTTTGGTTCTTGTGGTGGTGGTATCATTCTTTCTTTTTCAATGCATAATTATCAAGTTTGGTAAAAATATACAATTTAATTATAATTACAGAACTCCCAAACACTAGTAGAAGAACATAAATTTTTTTTTTTTTTTTTGGGGAAACAAGATTGCACATGATTTTATTTCCTTCTCTATAATTCTTTCATATTCCCAAAATTCTCTGTAATAACCACTTGGAGAAGCAACGTTTTTGCTTTAATTATAGATTGAGAAGGAATCCAATTGACATATTGTAGATTCTTACCCATATCCTCTTTGTGGCAGACATTCTAATATGTCATAGCAAAGAGAGAGTTGGTCACTTCGTTCACAGTTATAGATGCAGTCTAGAGCTACTGCCATCAGTTGGTCCTGGTCAGGAATAATTTTTTGCTGCAGCTAAAGGAAATAAAGAAACTTGCTTTAAATGTCAATAGATGTTTTCCATATGCCAGCACCTCTGTCAATGAAATATTAAATAGTTCAATTAATCAGCTACAACACAAATCTTGATTTTTCTTTAGCTTACAGACTTTTGGAGTCTTTAATAATTCCAAATGAAATCACATTTAAATTACAGAATCAGCTACAAAAGATAATTTGTAGCCCATAAGCTTTGCTGAAAGCAGATTTTTTAATTCATGACTCATCCAAGATAAAATGGATGAGAAAAACACAGTGAATCAAAAAGATAATGCATTAAAAACATTTCTAACCCCAAAGCCAATTCTATATGTTTCAAATACAAAAATATAAAATTCCTTAACTAATATTCAGACATGTTAGAACCTATTAATTTTCAGTATGCAACAAACGTTACCCATCTAATTACACAGCTACTTTTATTCTAATCCAAAGAACTCTAATTGTAACAGTGAAACACATCACAGAACAAACTACCTATTTCTCCTGCAGAAAGATGGCTACTTTGGGTCACCTTCTTTATAGGACACACCATTTCCCACTCAACTACAGATTTCCATTCGTGCAATATTTTCTGGGATACAAAATAACCAATTAGAACCTATTTTTCTTATCTATTACCCAGGGCTATCTCCCATTTTCTTTCTGTGGCTGGTTTTTATTCAGCAGGAATTAACACTGGGGCAAGTGCCAGGCTCTTCATCTCTTTCAGGACTGAATAATAATCATACATGAGTTTATTTATCTATTTGTCCATCTATAGACACCTAGGTTGTTTCCATATCTTGACTATTATGAATACTATAACAACTAACATGAAAGGGTTGGTATCTTTATGAGGTGATAAGCTCATTTCCTTTGGGTATATGACCAAGAAGAGGGTATTGCAAGGTCACATGGTAGCCCTTTTTATTCCATATTTTTCAAAATAACTGTCCCGGCCGGCGCCGTGGCTCAACAGGCTAATCCTCCACCTTGCGGCACCGGCACACCGGGTTCTAGTCCCAGTCGGGGCGCCGGATTCTGTCCCGGTTGCCCCACTTCCAGGCCAGCTCTCTGCTGTGGCCTGGGAGTGCAGTGGAGGATGGCCCAAGTGCTTGGGCCCTGCACCCCATGGGAGACCAGGAAAAGCACCTAGCACCTGGCTCCTGCCATCGGATGAGCGCGGTGCGCCGGCCGCAGCGCGCTGTCCGCGGCGGCCATTGGAGGGTGAACCAACGGCAAAGGAAGACCTTTCTCTCTGTCTCTCTCTCTCTCACTGTCCATTCTGCCTGTCAAAAAAAATTTTTTTAAATAATAATAAAAATAAAAAATAAAAAAAAATAACTGTGCCAACCTACATTCCTACCAACAGTGTACAGGAAGAGTTTCCTTTTTCCCTCACCAACATGTTATCTTTTGATTTCTGATAATAGCCATTCTAATGCTATGAGGTAGTATCTCTCACTGGTTTTGATTTGCATTCCTCTGATGATTAATGAAATTGATTAATCAATATTTACAGCTTGTAAAAACTACTATAATTAACCTGAGACCCTTAGGGTAATTCAGGATAATTCTGCCATCTCAAAGTCCTCAATCAAATCTGTAAAATCCCTTTTCGCTGATACAATAATGTTATCACATTAAGATACAAACATCTTTGGCAGCCATTACTCTTCATACCAAATATGCTATATATACTTCAGAGTAAAAATATAATGTACAAAGTAACATGCACACTTAACTATTGAAAGACTAAAGCTATTATTATCAATCAACACTTGAAAAATGCTGGTCCTTAGATCATTTTAACTCTAATCATTAATTCCCCTATGAATTATTATTTATCTTGTTTTTAACACTATCCATTTTTTTCATTACTGATTATATTCTGAATGTGCTTATTTTTTCCTCATATTTACTAAGATTCCTAAGTATAATTCTTTTTTCCCTAATATCCACTTGCTTTTTGAATATAATTTCCTTCTTTGATAAGCACAACATTGAAGAACTCTGAGTGGGTCTATAAATGATACATTTATCCTTAAAAGTCTTTTTTAGGCCGGCGTCGTGGCTCAATAGGCTAATCCTCTGCTTGCGGCACCGGCACCCTGGGTTCCCGTCCCGGGTGGGGCACTGGATTCTGTCCCAGTTGCTCCTCTTCCAGTCCAGCTCTCTGCTGTGGCCCGGGAAGGCAGTGGAGGATGACCCAAGTGCTTAGGCCCTGCACCCGCATGGGAAACCAGGAGGAAGCATCTGGCTCCTGACTTTGGATCGGCGCAGTGTCGGCCATAGCGGTCATTTGGGGGGTGAACCAACGAAAGGAAGGCCTTTCTCTCTGTCTCTCTCTCTCTCTTGCTGTCTAACTCTGCCTGTCAAATAAAAAAAAAAAAAAAAAGAAAGAGAAAAAAGAAAATGAATCTTAATGGAGAATGGAACTGGGAAGAGGCGAGAGAGGAGGAGAGGGGTGGGAGAGTAGGTAAGAGGGCGGACATGGTGGGAAGAATCACTATATTCCTGAAGTTGTAGTTATGAAATTTGTATTCCTTAAAAAATAAACTAAAAAAAATAAAAATATATCTGCAAAAATTTATGTAGACAGGAGAGGGAGGTAGAGGTATTGGGATGGGAGTGATGGAAGTGTGGTTGCCTTCTTGGAACTGTACCTATGGACTGCATAAAATCTATTCTCTTTATATTAATAAAAATAAAATGAAATAAAAAATAAGAATAATATTTAAAAACTTAAAAATAATTTCTTTTTTGTTAAAATAAATATTTCTTTAAACCAGTGTTTGAACAATAGTTTAACTGGGTAAAATGTCCTGGCTGGCTAGAGATGCAGCATAATATAGTAGCTGAAATGTTTTGAGGTCGCATTACATGGGCCTAGATCTCTGATGGACCAGAGAAAAATTGTATAATGAAAGCAAATTTCCTTTTCTGCCTTTCTCTTCATTTATGAAACAGAAATAATGATAGTTACATCCTACTGTCATAAAATTTAAATAAGCTAATACATTTGAAATGTTTCATACAGCACCTAGCAAAGAAAAGTATTAAGTAAATATTAACTATCACTAGCTAATATGTAGATAATTAACCTTCTTTGATATTTAAAATATATATTTTCTATTATCTTCTCGTATATATTGTTGCTAATAAGATGACTACCTTGAGACTAACAAGTTTCAATTGAATATAACTTTATTCACTCCCTGGATGCTTCTAGAATTTTTTCTGTATCTTTGGTATCCTTAAATTGTCTTAGGGTATTTCAAAACATGACTTGGATTTCATTTAACCTCTTTCTCTCTCACTTTCTTCCATTCTCTGTGTGTGTGTGTGTGTGTGTGTGTGTGTGTGTCACTCTGCCTTCTCTGTCATCATGCCTTTTGAAAAAATAAATAACAGGCCGGCGCCGTGGCTCACTTGGCTAATCCTCTGCCTATGGCACTGGCACCCTGGGTTCTAGTCCCGGTCGGGGAGCTGGATTCTGTCCCAGTTGCTCCTCTTCCAGTCCAGCTCTTTGCTGTGGCCCAGGAAGGCAGTGGAGGATATCCCAGGTGCTTGTGCCTTGTACCTGCATGTGAGACCAGGAGGAAGCACCTGGCTCCTGGCTTTGGATCGGTGCAGCGCCAGCCATAGTGGCCATTTGGGGGGTGAACCAACAGAAAAGGAAGACTTTTTTTTTTTTTTTTTTTTAGAATATAAATTTCCAAGGTACAACTTGTGGATTGCAATGGCTTCCCCAACCATACCTCCCCCCCCCCGCTACCCTTCCCCCTTACCGACTCCACCTCCCCTTTCATTCATATCCAGATTCATTTTCAATTCTCTTTGTATACAGGAGCTCAATTTAGTATGTGTTAAGAAAAGATTTTAAACCATTTGCCCTCACATATCATCACAGAGTGAAATATACTCTTTGAGTACTAGTTGTAGCATTAAATCACGTTGTACAGCACATTAAGGACAGAGATCCTACATGATATTATTTTTTTAATTGATTGATTTTTATGTAACTTCCAATTTTTTTTTATCATTTCCAATTATCTTTCTATACAGAAGATCGATTCAGTATATACTAAGCAAAGATTTTGTCAGTTTGCACCTGCGCAGAGACACAGGGTGCAAAAATACTGTTTCAGTACTAGTTATTGCTTTACTTCACCTTGGACAACACATTAAGGACAGATCATACATGAGCCGTAGGTACACAGTGACTACTGTTGTTGATTTAACAATTTGCCACTCTTGTTTATGGCGTCAGCAATCTCCCTAGGCTATAGTCATGAGTTGCTGAGGCTATGGAAGCCTTTAGTGTTCGCCGACTTGGATCTTGTTCTGACAGGGTCATAGTCAAAGTGGAGGTTCTCTCCTCCCTTCGGAGAAAGGCACCTCCTTCTCTGGTTGCCCTGTTCCTTCCGTTGGGATCTCATTCTCAGATATCTTTCGTTTATGTCTTCTTCTTTTTTTTTTTTTCCCAGAGTGTCTTGGCTTTCCATGCCAAAAATACTCTCATGGGTTCTTGAGCCAGATCCTAATGCCATACGGGCTGATTCTGAGGCCAGAGTGATTTATTAGGACATCTGCCATTCTATGAGTCTGTTGTGTATCCTACTTCCCATGTTGGATCAGTCTCTCCCTTTTTTAGTTCTATCTGTTAGTATTAGCAGTCACTAGTCTTGCTTGTGTGATCCCTTTGACTCCTAGACCTATCGATGTGATCAATTGTGAACTGAAATGATCACTTGGGCCAGTGAGATGGCTTGGTACATGCCACCTTGCTGGGGTTGTATTAGGGTCTCCTGGCGCGTTTCTAACTCCGTCGTTTGGGGCAAGTCCGATTGAGTTTGCCCACCTTGTACATATCCTCCCTTTCTTTTTCCCTCTCTTATAAATTAACAGGGATTACTTTTCAGTTGAAATTTAAACACCTAGGAATAATTGTGTGTTAATTGCAGAGTTCAACCAATAGTACTAGAACAATAATGAACAACGTCAAGAAATATTAAAATGGGAGAAGATTTACATTGTATATCAACCGTCCAGACAAGATTTGATCCAGTCATTGTTTCTCATAGAGTTCATTTCACTTCAACAGGTTTCCCCATTGGTGTTCAGTTAGTCGTCGCCAATCAAGGAGAACAAATGATATTTGTCTTTTTGGGACTGGCTTAATTCACTCAGCATGATGTTTTCCAGATTCCTCCATTTTGTTGCGAATGACCGGATTTCATTGTTTTTAACTGCTGTATAGTATTCTGTAGAGTACATGTCCCATAATTTCTTTATCCAGTCTATTGTTGATGGGCATTTGGGTTGGTTCCAGGTCTTAGCTATGGTGAATTGAGCTGCAATAAACATTAGTGTGCAGACGGCTTTTTTGTTTGTCAATCTGACTTCCTGGAAAAGGAAGACTTTTCTCTCTGTCTCTCTCTCTCTCTCACTGTCTAACTCTGCCTGTCAATAAATAAATAAATAAATAAATCTTTTTAAATAAATGGATTTTTTCTGAGATTTACTTATTTATGTGAAAGGCAGAGTTACAGAGAGGCAGAAGGTGGGAGGGAGGAGAGACAGAAAGAGAGAATCTTCCATCCACTGGTTCACTCCCTAAATGGCTGCAATGGCCAGAGCTGGACCAATCTGAAGCCAGGAGCCAGGCACTTCTTCCAAGTCTCCCAAGCAGGTGCAGGGGCTCAAGGACTTGGGCCATCTTCCATTCCTTTCCCAGGCAATTAGCAGAGAGCTGTATTGGAAATGGAGCATCTAACTTGAACTGGCTCCCATAAGGGACGCCAGCACTGCAAGCAGTGGCTTTACCCAGTGTGCCACAGTGCCAGCCTCTATAATGAATCTTAAAAAAAAAAAAAAAAAACTAAAATTGCCCAATGATTATGTATTCAAATATGAACCTCAAAGATTACCACCTATGAAGGCTATTATACACAGTGAATTACCAATTTCTTATAGGACAGTTAAAGCAATTTTTCCTAACTTGACTTTCTATTATAATCATTAAATAAATTGTCAAATGCATATTCAAAATCCTACCTCCCAGATTCTAATATATTACATCTGTACTGTTCATAGAAAATTCTATTTAAAAATAAATGCTCATAGTTCTGGTGTACAGACATTCAACAAATCACTAGTTTCAAACACGGAGAACAATGTGAGACGGCACAAGATTTTTCTCCCCAAGTCACCTCTGTCATCTCTGCCCAAATTTCCTCACAAGTTTCATGTTTGAAAGGATTCAAGCAAAGAATAATGGTTTAAAATCAAAGAAGAGTGTTTTAGGATATTACAAAAAAGGAGAAAAATCTGAGGTACATGAGACAGTTTAAAAAGCAATCTGGCCACCAGGTGCAGTGGTGGCACAAGAGCCATTCTTCTAACTATGATGCTGACCAGCGGCACCACTGGTGCTGAGCATTTGTTCTCCGCTTCCCATAAAAGAGTATTCTCTGCACCATTAACATCCGGCGCATCATGAGACTTGCTGTGGCCTGAGAAATGTGAAGAAGTAACTGAACCACGCTTGAGCTAAAGCTTTAAGAGCCACTGTGTAGTTACTTGATGTTTTTTCTGTGCCACAAGCCAGAAGAGGAGACCATTCTTCCCGCTTGAGTCCCCAGCTGAGTCAGACATGGAACACAGCAGAGGCCCAACCACAGCTGCCATGACACTTGTGAGAATGAATGCTCGCTTAGGTGAACTGCCAAGATTCAGAGGTTGTTTGTTAATGCAGTATAACTTAGTCTAAGCTGACAGAGCAATCACTGCTGCGGCTTTGTTACTACAAATGCTTTGTGCATATCTCAGGGAAGATCTGGGGTACGTTCTTTTTGTAAACAATCAAGTAAAACATAAACAATACTCCCAGCACAATCCTAATAAAGCAAACTAATAAAATGAAGTGATGCAAAGCACTTTAATGAAATCCAGTTTGAATCAATCTTTTATTACTGAAATGTATTGAGCCCTTGCCCTCTATTAGGTGCCATGGTATCGCTCAGTACTATAAAGAGACACAGAGGAGATAGATAGATAGATAGATAGATAGATAGATAGATAGATAGATAGATACAGATATATGAAAAGAGAGAGACAAAAATGTGAACAAATAATTTCAACATAGAACAATAAATGCTATCATAGAGGCAAAGACTTGTGATAGCACAGATAAGTAAAAAAGGTTCCAGAATAGAAAGAATCTTGAAGAACAGAACCTTGAAACACACAGGTATTTGGGAAGGGGGAATCATCATCCCAAGCAAAGCAAACGGCCCATAAAACACAAAGAGCCATACGAGAAGCTGGCAAGGGGAACAGTCAAGCCTACTACTACATGCATGGAGAGAACTGTATATGACCAGGAGACTGAAAGTACACAACGAAGAAGCATGCAAGCCACTTGAGAGAGCCCACTGTTGTCCCTGAAGGCAATGGTAAGCCACAGCAAACTTCCAATAGATCATGCCACGATCAAATCTGTGTTACAGGAAGGTAACACGAGACACAGACACAGAGACTGGGTTGGAAAGGAAGAGCCCATCATCATTGCTCTCTGCTTTGATGTTCACATAGTTCAATCACAGCAAATAGTAACAGGCATAGGTTTTATTCAAAGGCACATACTGAATTGTCAAGTAAAAACCACAAAAAGCTGACTGTATACTAAGGATTTAAAGGACTCTGTAAGGAAAAAGAATCACAAATAAGATTACTGGAAAGGATTTAAAGTAATTTCTTTCTTCCTCATAAAACATTCATTTTCAAACTTTCCTGTTTCTCACACAGTATTCTGCTGCCACAAGTAACCCATCTTCAGTTCACATTAAACCATCCCAAATCGGAAACCAGAATAGTACGTGCAAACTGCTTATGAGAAGATGGAAATTTTTAACCAATGAGCAGATATATTTATGATCGATGACCCTTTTAGAAACCAAAAAATGTCTAGGCTTACTAAGAAATACTTCCCGTTCTGTCTTGATTACACAGGTCTGTGACCACTTACCTTTCTAGATTTCAGATTACTAACAAAAGTTAGCACAAGGAAATGGATGCAATCAGAACTAGGATTAGAAGAGGCCTTAAACAGCCACCGAAACCCAAGTTTAAACCTCACTACAAAGTCATTTCCTCAAGTGATTATTCCATCTTGCTTGAGTCTCCGCCAAAGGAAAGAAAACCACTATCCTTGAAACAGCATATTTGATCTACAGCTAAATTAAGAAGATTCTGACAGCACATGAGCATTCAACAAAATGACCTTACCACCAGCAATCTGAATAACCACGTGAACCCTTTAGAAATACAAAGCTATAAATACAGTAGGCTTAAGGAAATGTAAACTTTACTATGAATAATTACAAAACAGCCTTGTAAGAACTGAAAGATTTTTATAAATATGTTCAAGACAAAACTTTGCCTCTTCCTATGGGTGGCAGCAGGCTACAACATAGGGAATCAGAATACCGTGGAGGAATTTGGGTTCCTCCATACTGAGCGACCCTGGGCAATTACCCAACCACTTTATGTCACGATTTCCTCACTAGTGAGATAGTAAAGTCTCCCCTTCACAGGATGGTCAACCCTTGTGATGCGCCTATATGGGAATCTCAATGCCTATCGACTACTAGTCTTCATAGTAGTACAAAAGCCCAACATGCGGTAGATAGTAAGATAAAAAAGACAGTAAAAATTGTAACATTAACCATAAAACCTTGAGAATGATTCAATCAAATAAGCAAAGTATTATAGGCTTCAAAAAAAAAGTGTGCTATGCCATTGAAATATTATTAAAGAATAAAATAACACTCATTTCCTTTCTGTTTAAAGGAAAAGTACCTGCAAAGCCTATTATAAAAATATATAAATAAAACCTAATTCTCTATGGAATAAAGTGCACAGAATTTAGGAAGTTAGCTTCTACTTACATCAGGCTTGGAATGCTGAAATATCTTCAGGGGAAATTTTAGGTCCCCTTTAGCTAGAGTTACCAAATATTCTTTTAATAGCTCACTGGCCACACCAGGACACTGTTTCTCACAACGGTGAAGAAAGGGAACCATCCACTGGTAGGCACTTGTCACGTACTTGTCCTCAGGACACTGAAAGTATATTAACCAAAATAAACAGGCAAGCATTCAATTACCCTAGTATCTTATTACACGAAACAACAAGTTCTATAGCTTACAGATAATTGGACTAATGTTAAATAGTAAAAGCCCAACACCTTTTAAAACAGAATACTAATACAGACCAACACGCAGCCATAGAACAGATAGCCTTCTGCCCAGGGTGAGTAGACCTAACAGCAGTCATATCACTTGGCCCACCTCTCAGCCCACGATCCATCTGGGGCCCCAAACAGTCTTTGCCCAGCTCTAGAAGGCAAACACGCTGCTACTACTCCGTCATGAGTTCCTCAGAGCAGACAGGGTCTATGCAAAAAGTGTGTGTGCAAAGAGAGCTGGAGAGAGACTTCAGACCAACATAAAGAGTGTACAGAAACAGGCACAGGGACACAGACGTAAGCAGAGGGTCCCCTCAGAGCACAGTCTCAGCTAAAAGCCCAGAGTCTCCCCTCCTTTTCCTCTTCTTTGTATTGTTCTGCCCCTTTTCATCCACCTTCACAAAACTCCTAAGGACACAGATAAGTTTACTCATTATCCCTCAAATGATTTCTCTGAATTACCCTAGAGAAGCCCTACAAATAACACATGATTTTCACTGGATGGCTGATCAAGAAAAGAACAAGAAGAAAGAGATGGAGAGAAATGGAAGATGGGTAAGAAGGCAAAGATTGTGAGAGGGTGTGGGAAACAGGAAAAAATGCAAGAGAGAGGAGAAAGCAGAGTGAAAAAGAAAAGGATCGAAGGAAATAGACAGAAGCTCTCAGTCAGCTGTGACTGCAACCTTCATGGCGCCCACTCCAATGAGGCTGCCAGCTGTAAAGGACTAACGAGCATTCTTTGACAGGTGCCACCTCGCAGCACCAGCATTCCTGCCTCTCTGCTCAGTGGATGGAACTCTGGGGGTAAGTACAAGATGACTGGAGGGTAATTTCAGAATGCCTGGGAAAATCCTCTTACACATTCCAATCCTCAAGTCAGGATGTCTTCTTCAGGTAACTACCCAGCCCTTTGAACTCTAGTAGTTTTCTAAGTCCTTGAAATAGAAGTAATTGGGAATTTTAACACAGTAAAATATCGCAAGCAAAGTTAACACAGGACTGTTTAGTTTAGAAATATACCTAACTGGAAGGAAAGAAACAGTTATACAGACGAGTCTAACTAAAGGGCAAACAAGGTACATAGACAGCCAAAACTGTTTTGTGTGTCTTCAGTAATCTGATTTTTTAAACAGTAAAGAAATTGTCCTTTATTTACCAAGTTCTCCAGTTTGAAGGACATCTCTCTTTGGTTTGAGACACATATTAATCAAAACACACATGGAATTGCTGAAAAAGAAACTTAAAATAAAACCTACGCTGCTCATCAGTAATCTCAGTTTTTCAATGTCTTTCATCTGCTGGAGTTCTTTCAAGGTTAGAGTTAAGTCACAACCGGCTTCATACACCAATGTTTCCAGAGTAACCAAGTCATCACACAGAGCCAGCAAGCCAGGAATGCTCCGCTCCATCCCGAGTCGGGTAAGTGACAGTGCACAGTCAACCTGAAATTGAGAGTGACAGCAAATCCTGAGTATTACATACTTCTCCTATATTTTAAAGTAAAAGCCTACAGAACCTAACTTGTGAATGACATTATCAGCAACGCATATTTATTATTTGTTACCAAAATTTCAAATTCTTTATCAAATATATCAGCATGAAAATGTTTCGGAAGAATCAAGCAACCAGTAATATCGAAGACAAAGATAACAAGAAAAAGACAACCATCTTAAATTTATAGAGCATTATAAATAACAGTACAATTTTAAATATACTTCTCTTTTTAAAGCTCACAACATTATATTGATAGGGAAAGAAAATAGCAAAACTAGTAGTAAAAAAATCAAAATGTCAAATTAATTTTATTTCACTGAACCACAGTGCTTCCACAAAGAACATCTGTTCCCAAGGTTTTCCTTTTATATTCCAGGCCATAGCAGAGAGCTGAAGTAGAGCAACCAGGTTTCGAACCGGCGCCCATATGGGATGCCGGCGCTTCAGGCCAGTGTGTTAACCCGCTGTGCCACAGCGCCGGCCCCACAAGTTGCTTCTTGAGATGCCTATGGGACATCTTAGATGTTCAACAGTAGGTACAAAAACAAGAAAACAAAATAAGTGGCTGAAGCAACAACATTCTGAGACTGTCAGCATACAAATCACAGGGAAGTACTTGGGGAGAAGGACCTGAATGGGTTCCAACTTCAGGCTCTCTGCAGTGACACGAGCAGTATCCTAAGGAAAGTTAACACTTAAGGGAGAAGTCAAAGAATATGAGCCACAGGAGGAGACTAAACAGAATGGCTAAGAAGACAAGAACAAGAAAAAAATGGAAGCCTAAGCTAAAGAGATTTTAGCAAAGAGTAGAAAATATTGTCAAAGAACAAGATGTGAGATAGCAAATCGAGGGAACCTGACATGAAGAAGTGGACGGCTAGCCTCACAGCCTGAAGTTTCAGTACAGTGGGAGGAAGACTTAGACTCGGGGAAATGAAGAGTAAACAAAAACTAAGAGAGTGGCCACAAAGAACAGAGCGACTATTCCTGAGCTAAGGTACAAGGGGAACAGAAAGCCAAAACAGAAGCCAGGGAGAGTATGGCGCTAATCTTCTGACATTTTTACAAACGCATAATGAAAGGGATTTGAACTTTATGCCCATAGCTGGGGTTGGCAATAACTAGGGAGAAGTTAAAGATACAGGACAGAGAAGCGATGAGCACTAACAGGAACCTGAGCAGGGCAGAGGGTAAAATCCAGAACACAAAAAGAGCAAGGAGCTGTGAACATAAAATGTGTTCCTCTGGGGAGAACTGGAAAGACTAAGTGCAAAAGACAGGAGGTTCTCAATTTTTCAATAAACACAAAGCAAAATCATCTTCTGAAAATGATGAAGTAGGTGGGGGGGTAAAAGGAGGAGAGGAGAAGGGGAAGAGGGACAGCCACACAGCACAAGGGAAAAGAACCTGCTCAAGACAGAGGCCCAGCCAAAACCCTTCAGATACACGAAAAGAAGAAATTCATATTCGATGGAAAGACTGGTGCAAATAAAGGTTGTGGGGGGGGGGGGGGGATGAGGGTCCAGGAATTATGGGTAGGTAAAGGATAAGACAAAGTGGAAGGATCTGGTAATGCTTCATTCAGCTCATAAAATTTTTAACTGAATTCCTAGAACTAAAAATCCAATTCACGTCTGAAAAGATACATCTACCTTCACATTAATCTAAATAAAAGACAAACAAACTCTATCTCAGGTGAATTTTCAGAAAGCAGTAACAAAACAATATAGAAAACAGAACTTTGTGCAAGTAACAGTCTGACTACATGGTATATTACCAATATGAAATACACTCATTAATTCTGTGATCCAAATCATCTTCTAATATCAACTTTGAATTTACTCTCTTCCCAAATAAATGAAAAAGTTCTATAATTTACTTACACTCAATGAATGTAATGTATAGACTTATACCACATATCCCAAGCCATCACTAGGTAAAATTCTTCACTATAAACATTTTCCCAAACTAACAAATAAGTTTTGCTATAGAAATCCATGGACACAAAGGAAAAAGAAGTCCCACATCAATTAAACCACTAAAAATGAAAAAGACAGTACTATGTCAGATATCACTTTGATTGTACCTTAAGCTACATGAAATGGCAAATACCTGATGTGAAGCCTTTAAAAACCTCTATTGTGAATGTTTTTATAAATCAAAGATAGAATACAAGCCAACTAAAGCATGAGAAAAATCACTTTCCTTTTTAATTTTTAGGTAGGTATCCCCAATTACTGGAGGAAAAAAAGAAATCAAGTTGTCTGGGAATGATTGTGAGACTATTAGAAATTTCAAATTTCAGAAAGCTCCACAGTTTTTTTAATCAAATGTAAGAGCAGTTTTAGATCTGCAGCATAGCTGAGCAGAAAGTAGGTCTCCATATACCTCTTGCTCTGCTCTTACCCTCCCCCTCAAACCATCCACCCCTGCCCGTCAAGGTCACTGAGAGCAGAGAAGTTGTTATAAAGTCTACGTTAACAGATGGGCTTTTTTCACTCCATAATATGCATTTCGGGTTCCTCCACAGGAAATACAACCCAGTTATTGTATTATCATTCAATAATACTGCATTGTATCTATGTGCCATAGTTGTCCATTTCTCTAAAGCCATCTTGGGTCATTAACTGTTAACAAATATACCATTCATGGGGCCAGAGCTGTGGTGCAATGAGTTAATGCTCTTGCCTGAAGCGTTGGCATCCCATATGGGTGCCAGTTCGAGACCCAGCTGCTCCACTTCCAATCCAGCTCTCTGCTATGGCCTGGGAAAGCAGTGGAAGATGGTCCAAGGCCTTGGGCCCCTGCACCCACATGGGAGACCCAGATGAAGCTCCTGACTCCTGGCTTCAGATCGGCACAGCTACGGCTGTTGCAGCCATCTGGAGAGTGAACCATCGGATGGAAGACCTCTCTTTCTCTGCCTCTCCTCTCTCTATGCAACTCTTTCAAATAAATAAATAAGTAAATCTTAAAAAACAAACAAACAAATATACCATTCAAAGGGGGCTGGTGCTGTGGCATAGTGGTTAAAGCAACCGCCTGCAGTGCCGGCACCCCATGTAGGTGCTGGTTCAAGTCCCAGCTGCTCCATTTCCAATCCAGCTCTCTGCTGTGGCCTGGGAAGACAGTAGAGGATGGCCCAAGTCCTTGGGCCCCTGCACACGTGTGGGATACCCGGAAGAAGCTCCTGGCTCCTGGCTTTGGATTGGCACAGCTCCGGCCATTGCAGTCATCTGGGGAGTGAACCAGCAGATGGAAGACCTTTCTCTCTCTCTCTCTCTCTCTCTCTCTCTCTGCCTCGCCTTCTCTCTTTGTGTAACTCTGACTTGCAAGTAAAAATAAATAAATCTTAAAAAAAAATACCATTCAAAGGCAAGATTCTAACAATAAAGATAATTTGGGTGGTGAAAGGTTATTAAATTAATTAATTAATGAAATAACAGCACAGATTATGTGGCAATTTCTGTCACAACAATTAAAAACACAATGCTTGAAATTTGAGCTTCAAAGATTAAATATTGAAAACGCATTACTATTTTTTTAAAATGCCTGACACCAATTGCCCAACATTTTTATAGACATTAGAAATTTTTAAATTTTCATTCTTTGTTCAACTAACAGAACTTCATAGAAATCAGGTTTTGTGGGTTTTTTTTTTTTTTTAATGTACATATAAACACACATACACACCTTTCTCCTTACTCTCAAAAAGCTGTATGTAGGGGTAGGCATTTGGGTGCAGCAGATGAAGCCACAGAGTGGGGAAATCTGTCTCCCCTGCCTGAGTGTCTGGGATCAAGTTCTGCCTCCAATTCCAATGCAGCTCCCTCCTAATGCACTCATTGAAAGACAGCAGACAATGGCTCAAGTACCTGAGAATCCGCCACCCCCAAGGGAGGTCTACATAGAGTTCCTGTTTCAGCCAGGCCCAACCCTGGCCCTTCTAGACACTTGGGGAGTGAGCCAGCAGATGGGAAGTTTAGTTAGTGTACTTCTTTCTCTCTCTCTCTCTCTCTCTCTCTCTCTCTCTCTCTCGGTCGCTCTCACTCTGCCATTTAAATAAAGAAATTAAAAAAAAAAAAAAGCTGCATCTATAACTTCAGCTAAAAAAACCCCAAAGTGCTAAAACAAAATTGGTCTAACAGGTTCCTTTTTCTTTTTAGACAGAGATAGTAGTAATATAATAAATTTGTAAAATTTTTGCAAACCATATGATGCCATCGGAATCTTAAAGATCTCTAGAAGCATGTTTTCAACCTATAATTGCCTGGAGAAAAATGTGCCTCATTGACTCACTTCATCAATTGTTATCAAGTTGATATGGGACAAGTCAGGGAGACAGATTAAGTTCATGAGCTGGAGGCCATACCTTCCCCACCCCATGTAATCCTACCCACCTACCTATCAATCAGATGATCCCTTCCCCAGGATGCGCCTCCCCTTACCTGGGACCTGGGAGCAGTACTATGTAACCAGTCCCTTTTTCTAAGTTCATAAGAAGCCTGGTAAAGGAGACGAAGCTCACTCTTTCTCTCTCCTCATGGATCCAGGGCAAGCATGGAATAGAAGTCTCTCTTTACCTTTCCTGGCCCACCATCCCTACATAAAGCCCTCACGGGCCTGTGTTTCCTCCTCACTTTGAAAATAAACCTTATCACACTGCACATCATTTTTGTGCCTGTACTTAGAATTCTTCTCTAAGTAAAAAGCAAGAGTTTGGAATAGAAATTTAGGTCTAACCTAGTCCACAACAAAGCATCTGTTGAATTAGCAAAGTAATACATCTTGTGTCAGGTACTCAGTATGAACTGGTCATTTGCAGACATATGATATTTTTCTGAGACTATAATTCTCCAAGGGAGCTGAATTGTCCACCAGGAAACTTTGACCATGTGGAGAAGCATCATCACCAGAATTACTGGAACGTAGATTCACACGAACTGGGTAGAGGCCAGGAATGCCAGACATGACTCCTGCCTACCTTTCCAATGTCCCGGAAAGTCTAGTATGGTCAGACTCTAGCTCTCAACTTCAGTTAGCTTTTACATAAAATTCCTTTTTGTTTGGGTTAATTTGCACCAACTTTTCCCGTAATGCAGCTACTGCATATATTAAGGGAAGATTTTACTTTCTTTTGTTAAAATTTCATCTGACAATAACTGGTGGTATTTCTCTCAAAAGATGACATACTGGAGTCTGTTAGCAAATTCAGTAATCTTCGTCAAAGTATTTCCCACTGATTTTACTTCCTAATATGGTCATGACCATGGATTTATCTACTTCATTCATTATATAGTGCATTTTAGGTCATTATACAATTTTTTGAAATTATTTCTGCAGGTATTGCATCTATACTCTTGTTTCAAGATGAAAAGGAAGCACTGCATTACAAAATATTTACTACAAAAAAATTCTATGAGTCTGAGGCCAATCGTTTTTTAAGATTTATGTCCCTAGTTCTCATATTTGTGTAAATGACCATTTTTATATAGATTCAATAAGATTATACACAAACATGGCTTTTGTATATTGTTTATCTATCTATAAAACAGAGAATTAGAGTGGATTACATCAAAGAGTTGTTTTTTTTGTTTTTTTTTAATGTGGTATCTAAGATTCTAAACATTTTCAAATACACTATGTTCCTTAACCATTTTCAAAACTTTGGAAAGTCAATCATAAATATTCTTGATCATCTCACAAAAAGTTTGGTCTAGAACATTCCTAACATCTCCAGTAAGTAATTCATCTTCAATTTGACAAATACTATAAATAGCAATAAAATTAAGCAGGAAATCAGGAAGACTAGCATAGAAGACTAGCATATCTGGGCCATCCCAGATACATCAAGTAGAAATTTCAACAGATTTCCATATTACTCCCCACAGTATTGTTTCTCACCAGATCCTGTGGATTCAACCTTCCAATCAAATGAAAGACTGATGCCATGACAGGCAGCCCAAAGCCAGAATGCAAGCAGATTTAAAAGTGTACCCACTGGACAGACCTTGTATCAGATTTCACAGTACATTCTGTCACTCTTTGCTCTGAAATACAAATCTCTGTTCTCTGGGGTAAAGACAACTATTGCTTACATCTACAGAGCATTCATCTGGCAGAGTTTTGAGTGTTCTTTCATGTATATTTTCTTTGTTCTCATCAGCTCTAGTCTAAGAACTAACCCCCAGAGAAGTTAAGGTACAAAGAAAAGATAGGCAACAGGATCAGAGTCATGGGGACCATTAGTTTCCCGAGTTAGGATTAGTATTCAGAAACCATAAAGTACCATGCTCATCTCTCTCTTGCACGCTCCCTGTCTGATGCAGCTGTTACGCATCTTGGCAAAGGTACAGAAGAATTAAAAGAAATTAGGCATGGACTCGAGGAAAACATTGGAAACAGCTTAGAATAGGGTTTCTGAAAGGCAAAATTATAATCAGATGCCTCCCTGCAGTATACCAGAAGACAAATAAAGCATTTCTACATTGACAGGACCTCTCAATATCATATTAAGTCTATTAAAAACAGAAATATACAGTAATACCAGGAACAGTATGTATCACATTTTTAAAATTCTGATCAACTTTTCTTATATGTCTTTCCTCTGTACGAATCCAAAACAAAAGCCACAAAAACTTCTAAGACAAAGAAAACATGGACAATAGAAAAAAGAAATATTCATTTCATCCTTTGCAAATTATATCCATGACTCCTAGCACCCCTTTCGTGATCCCCTACATGAACTGAATCCTGGAGACTCAACACAGCAGCCCGAGCACCACTGAGCAGCTGCCATTCCCTCACCTGGCCGGCATAATGCTCTATCTCCTCTGCCCTGGTCTGGTACCAGTCCATGACGCTCTCGACTGCAAGCGGGGCTGTCCTGTAGCTCAGCAAGGCAGGCTGTGCAGCATATAAGAATTCACTTTCATCTTGGCGACTTGGCTCAACAACCATTCTGCAACGCACAAGAGAAACAATTAGCAACAGACTGGAATGCTGTGGAAAAAACAAAATTTTCTAACAGAAAGAAGCAGAGATGGGGTGAAAGCAGGCTACAGAGACAAGGATCATGTATGTATGTACATATGTATGTGTGTGTGTATTCTCCTGTACCCGCTAGGTCACTTAGGAGAAATGAGAGTTTTTTTAGGATGTTTAATTTATTTTTCCACTGGCTTTCCTGATTTAAAAACCAGAATGGATAATAGATTAAAATAATTGTTCCACAAATCAATCTGAAAGTATTAACAAAATCAAAGTCACCCTGGAAAATCTGGACAGACACACAAAGCTGGGAGTCCCACGGCAGGTCTATTAAATCAAAATCACCTGTGATGGCCAGCCAGGCTGAATTTAAGAAAAACAGCCTCCAGGGACTCCAACCTGGATTTAGTAAGAAAGCTTTGTTCTCCGTGTTCCTAAGAATCAGAGAAAATTCACCTCATTTATGTGATCATAAACCTAACTGGGTGCCAGAGTATTGTACTATACCAACACCTGTACAACACACCTCTACACCAATCCTTATCCTATAGGAAAAAGAATGACTTAAGAATAAAAAAACAGACAAGAAAATAAAGAATGTCTCAGAGCAATAGGCACAGGGATAACACCATGAAAATCACAAACTGAGTAGTTTTTATAAGGGCCAATTGCCCTTAGGAAATAAAAGCAGAAAACTAAACTAAGAAATTGCAGATGGACGAATGAAAAATGTTGTGTTCCAGTGGGACAGTCATTCCACCCAAGTGAGCTGGCAGGGCACGGCAGGAGCAGTCTGTTGTTAGCACAAAGCATGGGAGACAGAATGCAGTCTAAAGCACAATTCCATCATCGAGCTGTGAAATTGTCTGCAAATTACTTAACTAAAATTAGACAAAGGTTCTTTTTATTCATTTTTTAAAATGATGATAATACAGGGTACTTCAAAAAGTGCTCAGAAAATGCATGTTATGATTTGCATAACAGACATAGAACCCCACATGACTACAGCAATAGGTGCTCAATGACTCTCTCTCAAGGTATCAAATTAGCAAGGTTCTAGCCTGATACATCAAAATAAAACTTTAAATTCTATTTTCCTATGAACTTTTTGAAGATCTCTCATTCTATATGCAAAAATACTGTGAAAATTCAAAATAATGTAAATGCACTGCTTCATTTGTAGTTATTTTTGTACTGGAATTATTGGCAGTTGTGGTACACAACCATAAACAAAGCACTTAGGAATTCGGCATTTTATCCACATGCCTTAGAAATACACTGTGCTTAGAATCAGCACTGCAGGCCAGCACCGAGGCTCACTAGGCTAATCCTCCGCCTTGTGGTGCCAGCACACCGGGTTATAAGTCCCAGTCAGGGTGCCAGATTCTGTCCCGGTTGCCCCTCTTCCAGGCCAGCTCTCTGCTGTGGCCCGGGAGTGCAGTGGAGGATGGCCCAAGTGCTTGGGCCCTGCACCCCATGGGAGACCAGGAGAAGCACCTGGCTCCTGGCTTTGGATCAGCGCAGTGCACTGGCTGCAGCGACCATTGGAGGGTGAATCAACGACAAAGGAAGACCATTCTCTCTGTCTCTCTCTCTCTCACTGTCCACTCTGCCTGTCAAAAAAAAAAAAAAGAATCAGCACTGCAATAAGGCCTCTAATATAATAAGCACCGGGCCTGTGGTCAGTCTCCAGTGCCAATCACATTGCTGACAGGGAATTCTCCCTGACAGTGCAACATGAAGCCACACCACTGCTCCTAGGATCCTTTAAGTCTGCCCTGCTTCAGCCTGGAAAACCAGCCACCAGCAACTGTGAGTTCCCTGGATGCTTTTTTCAGGTCTTGTCTACTTCCCTCTGGGCACCACCTGCTAGAATCTAAGCTCTTTCTCTTTCTGGAAACATGGTTCCCTTTCATTCCAGTGGGCTACACTGTCAGATCTCATCTATTTGGCTGCTCTTTTTCAGTCACCTCTGCTAGAATATTCTCCTCTATCCAATTATTTTATACTAGCACTTCCAAATGATTAATCCAACACTCATCACTTTCTCAATCTCTCTCTCTCTCTCTCTCCCCTTCAACTCTACAATTAAGTTACCACAGACATGTCAACAACTACCACATTGTTTAACTCAGATCTCACCTACAAGCGCATGATCTCCCTACTAAGGCATCAGAACTATCTTGCTTAAAAGAGAAACCGGTTATAAGGCTCATATCTGTGCCTTAAATATGTACCTAGGTTGTAAACTGCCTCGATATTCTCATCAGAATGCCTATCTCACTGTTGTGCTCTTCCTCAGCATTCATCCTGTAGATAACTCACGAGCAGCAGCTGTCCTGCTGCATCAGCTACTTCTCAAGGGCAGGGACACATCTTCAGTATTCCAGAGCCTAGCAGAGGACAGACATAAATCAAACAAATAAGCAATAAGATATGGCCTGTACTACTCAATGTTCGCATCGTCTTCAAGTCCCCTTTCCCTCTGTTTATCTTTTCCTGGCTTTAGGAGCTCTGGCACAGCAAGATTTGTTCACGTTGTCACTTGCTGTGGTTCACCTGGGAAGAAATGTCCTCCTTCCTCCTACCTACTTTTCAGAATCATAAAAACCAAAGAGAACTGAGAACTGGAAGCACCAGTTCTGCCAGGGCTCCCCTGTAAAATGCACTGGGTAAACCAGAAAGAACTGTGCTAACAGGGTCACCACCCCTTCCTCACCACCACACCCACTGGCAGCCACCTCCTACCTTTTCCAATTTATCTACCTCTGCAATCTCTCATTACAATTGGTAAATAAGGGCTTTCAGTTAAATATGGTTTGAATACTATGCATTAAGTTCTCCTTAAATTTCTCCCTGCATATTCCACCAACAAACAGTAAGATTTCTTTTATAGGAGTTGAGGAGAAACAAGCATTCAAGGGGACAGGGGGGCAGGAAGAATAGGCAGCATGGAACACAAAGAAACTACATCATTATCTTCCACTCTAGGAAGTTAACAGATAAAGGCCAAAACTAAAACATAAAGAAAGAACCACACAATAATGCTAGTCACAGAAACGGAGGCAAACACCAAAGCTTTCCTCAAAAAACAACTGAAAGCAGCTGCTGCTGGAGCGTGGGACATGAGGGAAGGCACAAAGGACTATATGGTTTGCTTTTTGCTTTTTAAAAAGCAAGCTTTCTAGAATGTTAACTCATTAAACCATAGTTATTTGCAAATACATACAAGTTTGATAAAAATGAAAACTACATTAAGAACACTTTTTTAAAAGCACACAATAGCAAAAACATAGGAGGACATTCAATTACAATTACACTGAAATTCACTAGAGTGAAAAAAGGAACTAAGAGTTACATATTCTATTAAACTCAAGATAGGAAAAATGTAAAGTCACAAAACAGCCATTTGCCCTAGCAGTTAAGACTCCCAAGTTCTATATCAGAGTACCTGGGGTCAACACCCAGCTCTGGCTCTGGCTCTAGCTTGTTCCTAATGCAGACCCTAGGGAGGAACAGGTTCAAGTGACTGGGTTCCTGCCATCCATGTGAGACATGGATTGAGTTTGCAGCTCCCAGCTTCAGCCCAGCCTGGTCCTATAGGCATGTGGGGGAGTGAGTTAGCAGATGAAACATTTCATAACATTTATATTTATATATATTATATTTAATGTATATTAAATGCAAAGGACAAAAATGAAGGGGAAAAAATTTAAAGGAAACTGCCAACAGGAAGAAGGCTTCCAAATTTCATTTGCAATGATTACATTACTGGTTAGGACTTTTATTCACCTCTTTTTAAAACAGAGAAATTAAAAATACATGGTAGAAAAAAAAAATCCAATCCTTTGAAAAGAACTCTCAAATAAAAACCAGCATCCCTACACAATCCCCACTGTGGCTATCCTTGTCATTAACTACACCATGGTCAAGTATTTAGCTTTCTTTCCATTCTTTACTTCCAAGTGTCTCATCAGGACTGTTTCCTGATGAATCTACCTTAGACATTATTCAGTTATTTGAAGTCACAATGATTCACCTTCCCTATACTCTCTCTCATTATGAGCACATCACCCTCTGGATTGACCACTAATGTTTACGTAATAATGATTATCTGAATATCACTTACTACCGAGCCACAGGTAAATTATAATAAACAGTCTGTCTCCAAAAAACTTCCTACTTTCTAGAGTTGCTATCTACCCACTACAGACTTCTGTCCTCTCCCATGTGCTTATATGTATCCTTGCTGATTTTTTCCAAATTCTATGAAAGAACCATCAATTACAAAATATGCAACATTTGGAAATGCTCAAAAATATCAAATAATGTTTCATTAAAAAAAAAAAAAAAAAGGTTGCAAGAAACTTGACTCTGAAAGCTGCCCCAGCTCCTCTAGTATCTGCACTGATTGCTCTCCAGGTAGAAGGCAGTGTCGCCAGAGTCTGCCTTCCTCAGACTGGCTTAGTGTCGCTCCTTTGGCCGCAAAAGGAACGACGCTGCTCGCAGTTAATTGGTCTTCAAAAGACTTTTACTTAGAAGGAGTGGGGGAAAGAGTAGGGGACCGGGAGAAGGGGGAAGAGATGGCGCGCATGTTCCTTAAGGGGGAAAGCTGGCGTGCCCCCTTCTCTTGCTCGCTCTCCGCTTATATCCAGAATTCAACCAATCACAGTCAATCAATTACAGTCCATGCACAGAGCTCTCCAATCCGGCACTTGATCATGCTCAGCTGTGGAGTCACGCAGCAGGCAGGGCATCAGCGCCATCTTGTTGTTTACCACAATCCTCAGCTAGATGGAAAGTTCAATCAGCTGCTGCATCCGCATTACTGCTACAAGCCAAGCCCAGCATGGGGGGTCCCATGGCAGCCCTATCCATGGGTCCCCACAGGTTAGAGCCTAGATTTTCTCACCTTACTCTCTCATTTTAATAAAGTGAATCTTGGGGGGAAGGGGAGAGTTCCAAGATGGCAGAATGGCGGCCGGAAAGTCTGAACTGCAAGGGGCATAACTGAAAACATAGAAACTACACGTCTGAGATAAAGCCAGGCACCCAATGAGAACAGAAGAGACTCCAGGTCCACACAGAAAGAACAAATAGGAAAAACAAAAACAAAACAAAAAAACAGTAGAGGCTTGCACCCGGAGAGGTGAGCGCTGGTCCCAGCAAACCAAGTAAGAGGGGAAAAGGAGGGTCCATGGAGCTGTGAATAGCGGCGGAGGGAGGGCTTGGCGATCTGCTTTTGAAGTTCCACATAGAATAAAAATAAATGAGAAAACAGGGAGGTGGCTGAACTCCCCCTTCCACCCACCCTACAGGGACCCAAGCCAGCAGGGAGAAGTCATTCTGATCCTTTGTTGTTGTTGTTGTTGTTTTAATTTATTTATTTAGTTTTGGACATGGGCAGGTGGCTGCCTCCCGTGCACGCCCCCAGCAATAGCAGGGGTCACCTCAGCCTCCAGCCAAATAGCAAGGGCCACAACAATTCAGAATTCCTTCTTTTTCTATGCAAGCTGTATGCCAAGGGAAGCCCTGCCTATCTACAGCTCATACCCACCCACCACTATTGAGAAGTAAGCTGGGCTCCAGTAAGCAGGGGCTCTGTTCTCCCACCTGTGACGCACAGACCTATAGCAGCTCATATCGGAGGGAACTGTGCTCACAGGAAAGACGCCACAGATCAAAGGTGTAGTTCATTACACAGTGTGAACTAGTGCCAAACACACCAAGGACTCACACCAGAGCACGCTGCAGCTGTGAGGAGAAGGGCAGATCACACCAACAGTGGTGAACACCCTCCTCCATCCAGTCAAACAGTTACAAAGCCCCATGGAGGCCTTAACTTGGATACTTGCTCCACCCTGAAATACTGAACAGAGCACACAGGCCACTCCTAACACACACCTTTGGTACTCCATGAAAGCAAAGATGTCCCACTAAGCTACAAAGAAACAAATCACATATAAAAGCAACCAAGTTCACACCGGATTCTAGTCCCGGTCGGGGCACCGGATTCTGTCCCGGTTGCCCCTCTTCCAGGCCAGCTCTCTGCTGTGGCCCGGGAGTGCAGTGGAGGATGGCTGAAGTGCTTGGGCCCTGTACCCCATGGGAGACCAGGAGAAGCACCTGGCTCCTGGCTTCGGATCAGTGCGGTGGGCCGCCTGCAGTGCACTGGCTGCAGCGGCCATTGGAGGGTGAACCAATGGCAAAGGAAGACCTTTCTCTCTGTCTCTCTCTCTCTCTCTCACTGTCCACTCTGCCTGTCAAAAAAAAAAAAAAAAAAAAAACACAAATGCTGAAAAACCAAAGGAAGAAACTTAAATAAGAATAAGAGAGACACTATGATCCCACCAAAGGAACATTACAACACTTCAATAGTAGAAGATGAAGATGAAGAGATTGAGTATATGTCAGAAAAATAATCATCAGATTACTTAAAAGCAACCAGAAGCATATTCACAAACTAAATGAAAATTTTCCCCATGAAATTGTGATATTAAAGAGAAATTAGAATTAAAAACTAGAAATGTTCTCCCTGATCGGCAACAACTAGCTGAGCACTAAAGGGGAAACCTGTTGAAGTGAAACAGACACTAGAGAAACAGTGACTTGATCAGCTCTTGTGCTGACTGTTGTTGTACAATGTAATACTTTATCCATTTTAGTATTTTTTTATTCTAGTATTAGCGGTTGAACTCTGTAATTAACAAACAATTATTCTTAGGTGTTTAAATTTTAACTGAAAAGTGATCCCTGTTAAATATAAGAGTGGGAATAAGAGAGGGAGGAGATGTACAATTTGGGACATGCTCAATCAGACCTAAATGAAAGATCTCTGTGAGTGAGATCCCAGTGGAACGAATGGGGCCATCAAAGAAGGAAGTACCTTTCTCTGAAGGGAGGAGAGAACCTCCACTTTGACTATGACCCTGTCGGAATAAGATCAAAGTCGGCGAACCCTAAAGGCTTCCATAGCCTCAGCAACTCATGACTAGAGCCTAGGGAGATTACTGATGCCATAAACAAGAGTGTCAAATTGTTAAATCAAGATCAGGAGTCACTGTGTACTTATGTCTCATGAGGGATCTGTCCTTAATGTGTTATCCAACGTGAAGTAATGCTATAACTAGTACTGAAACAGTATTTTGTGAATGCAAGGGGAGAGGGAGTGGGAAAGGGGAGGGTAGCGGGTGGGAGGGAAGTTAAGGGGGGGGGGGGAGCCATTGTAATCCATAAGCTGTACTTTGGAAATTAATATTCTTTAAATAAAAGCTTTGTATATATTAAAAAAAAAAAAAAAGAATCACTTCCTTTTAGTGTACTAAATGGAGAATGTTATTATGTCTCATAAGCTAGAATTATGTCCAAAAGCTCACAAAACATGTATCATCCTTGGATTGTTCTTTAAAAACAAATAAGTTTCTAAAAAGAAAGAAGAGGGAGGGAGGAAGGGAAAGGAGGAAGGCAAAAAAAAAAAAAGAAAACACAACAAAAAAACCCACAAAGTCACCTTTGAGAAGCAATAACATAGAACAGTCCTTGTGTAGACTGCTGAAGAACAGTTCTCTTAGGTTTTTTTATTCCATTCTTTCTTTTTTTCTTTCATTCTGTTTTTTTTTTTCTTTCTCAGACTAAACAGGAGAGGGAGGAGAAAGGGGGAGGAGTGGGTAGGAAAGTGGGCGTGGTGGGAAGAATAACTACATTCTTAATGTTGTATTCATGAGATACATACAAATAAAATGAATAAATTAATTACCTTTAAAAAAAGTAGTAGCTAGAAGGCTTATCCTGGCCTTATTACTCTTCTCAGTTGGAAAGCCTCTAGGTTCTCACCAATGGGTATGAAGTTAGCTGTAGGATTTTTGTAAATATTCTATAGCAAGTTGCTGAGAGTTTTAAGTCATTATTGGGTTGTGATTTTGCCAAATGCTTTTTCTGTGTCTATTGATATGATCATGTGATTTTTCCTCTTCAGCCTGTTTACGTGAGGGATTACATTAAATGATGTCTGATGACAATAAAAATATAAATAAAGTGAATTTTACAATGGCTTCCCAAAATAAGATTTTGAAGCCCATCATTTTATTCTAACCTGTGCTATGCCTAATATTCAAGAACCTAGAGGCTTTTCTAGCTCAATCCACAGGCCCCCTCACTCAATATATGGGTCCAAAAATAAATCTCTGGGCCCATGCAGGGAAAACATGGGAGGAAAGACAGTGGCAGAGCACATGTATTGTTCTGAGGAGGCGAGGGTGCAGGATCCCAGATATTCATCATAGTTGTTTTCAGCCCCATGTATCTTCTACCCTCTTCAGCAGCCCCTGATGCCTCCACATTCTCTGGCATTCCAAGGAAAATCTTACAAAAAATAAAACTGAACCAAGAACAAAATCACAGGCTTACCATGATGTGTTTACATGAAAGACTGAAAGAGAATACCTCAAAACAAAAAACAGTTGCAGTAGGAATTGCTGATGAAACAATCACTTTTAGAATAATTCATTTGAAGCATTTAACAATTCCCATTAAAGATTTTTTAATTCAGTCAAGAGTGTGTTTCAAAAACTTCATCTAACCTCTCCAAATCAAGGAAGCCAACAAATAAGGAACCATAGGTTACACATCCCTCTCCCTGGGCCATGATTCACCCAACCCACAAAGAAACGAAGATGCCTCTTGCTGGCTCATACTGACCTGCACTCCAGCTCCTCACACCAGTCTTTAGCTCGGTGTCTACGTTCATGCCAAGGAATGATCATCAAGGAATCACCATTACAACTTAAATTAAAAAAAAAAAAAAGAAAAAAATTAAGGTTTAAAATATACAATACCTCAATGACTAAGTACACAAGAAATATTTTGCATAAAATATTACTATAACCTTCATGTAAAAAATTTGAAGTGGTTCATGATGCATATTTTATACAGCAAGTGAATACCATATGGCTGATTTCATTTGTATCCTAAAATAGTTCAGAAAGAAAAGGAAATTCACAAAGAATTTGGCAAGCAATTGAAGGAAGTCAAGGTACATGTTCATTACACACTTGAAAACATCCACAAGAGGCTGTATTATATGTACATTCTTCATACCAACAGAAACGATCTCCTTTCCCAAAAGCTTACAGCGTAGAGCAGCACAGTCTAATAGTATTTCCTGTGATCACAGACAGGGTCTACAACTGTGCTATCCAACCTAATTACTAGTTACTTGAACACACAGTAAGCAATTGAAAGATGGTTACTGATATTAAGAAAATAAACTTTAATTGCATTACATTCTAATTAACTGAGGCACTACCATATTGGATAGCACAGCCCTAATGGATGAGTAATAGAAAGAGTGGAGGGATATTTTTGCACGGTGAAAATTACCTAAAATAAGACAGACAGAAAATATAGAGAGACAAAAAAAAGGGCTGATTGGATAAAATGAAAAATTAATCAAAAAGAGAAAGCAAAGTTAAAAACAGTATAGTAATACAGTAGAATCAGGAGATAAGGGAAAGAGAAACCTATCTATCCCAGGCTACACAATCTCTCACACGTGACTTTCTAAAGTGAACAGCCTTAAACACTATCTCTATGGACTCCTGTAGCTGTAACATTTAGAAATCCATGAAAACTCAATCATGCTGAATGAAGAATAACATCAAATTTTTTAAAAACCAACTTCAATTGCCTTGCTTTTATAGTATTTTGATAAAAAAAAACTTTTCTCTCATATTCCTAAATATTAATAGAAATGTTACTAAAATTTATCATAGCCCCAGAAAAAAATTTTACTTTCTTTTACTATCAGTTTATGAAATATGCTTTGCACAGAAATACTTCATAAATGTTTGGAAATTAGGTTGGTGAAGAGATTGCTCTTCATGTAAAAAGTAATAGGAAACCACTGAAGGGTTTTAAAAGAGAAGAGGAAAGCTAATGAGGTCTGGAAGGGGCAGTGATGATTCATCAATCAACTGCACTGCCCTTGCAGTTAGTACTGGGGCAAATTACCCAAAGTCAAGGTTCTCCACTAGATACACAAAACAAGTTTATTGTGTAGTATATTAAAAACACAGATTTCTCAGTTAGCATGTAATAGCCTAGCAAACTAAGTACCAGAGACATATTTCTGAGGGAGACTGAGTTCACATTTTAAAATTTTGGAAGCATTCAGATGATGATTTAGAACAGATACCACAATCACACTATTTCTTTTGTCACCAAATAAAAAATCTATTTGATTTCCTTCTATGTCAATAACTAATGTTTTATCACAGACAAATGAAATGAAAAGTAAGAAAGATAACATTTGGATACAATGATAATGATAATGCTTGCTCCTCCAACCTAAGAATAAATCACAGCAATGAATTGAGGAACAGGGAAAAATAAATAAACTTAGCAAGCTATTATGCCTTTTCAAATTAAAGCAGAAACAGTTCCTAAGCTACACAAAATGTTTTCTAAGGAATTTTAGAAAAAATGTATCAAGAGTTGCATTTTCTATATACAGTATGTAACACATACAAGGGTTTCTACCAAAATAATTAATAATGGTGTGAGACCTGCAGCAAAAGAACATTTCTTTGGTACTTATAGGTTGGAAAATTGTAAGATTTTGTTATCTTTACCAAACAGGAATAGAACTAAGAATGAAATAAGAAAATAAACCTATTTTTACCAAAACATAGTAAGAACAAATTCTGCTCAAAGGTCCACTCTGAGAGGGAACCCTGGAGTTCGGGCTGACAAAAGAATATTTGCTGCATTTTCAGGGTACAGTGCAAGAGGACTGCTTCTAAATGTGCTGATGACCACTGACATAATAGTGATGGTGTAACAGTACCACTAATACATTGTATATCAACAGTGGTCAGCAACAACAATAGTCCTTAACATGCATTGATCATTTACCATGGACCAGATGGTATACAATGCTTTTAGCATACAAGATCTTAATACAGCCCTACCAGTCTTATGGAGGACATATCACTTCCTCCTATTAGAATGAGAAAACTAAGATTTAACTTATCTTGTCAGTCATCATAAGACTACTAAAGGACGAGCTAGAATTGAACACAATTAACAGTTACAAACCAAAGTTTACAATTTTAGGTAACATACTATATACTGTTTGAGAGAGTAGCCCCAAACCATTTTTCTACCCTTGTCCTGCTTCATATGTGAGAGCAACCAGTCACATCATGTACACAGCAAGCAGAAGGTAATTTGAGTCTTCCCAAGATGTAAGGCAAACAAGCCAGTAAGAACATTTTTATGCATCTTCAAATGATACATTTAAACTGAGATATATGACTAATAAGTCTGATGAAAATAATGTTTACCAAATATGGTAAAAATAAATTTAAAACAAACCTTCGAAAAAAGATTTTCTGCTTGTTCATTTTCTTATAAGATGTTTTTGCAAAACAAATTATTTTAAACTAAATCTTAGAAGTTTAAATTGCTTCTTATAAATGCATCAAAATTCCTTTCTGAAATAATTATGTAAAGTTATGAATCAAATATCTGGAAATTACATGTTCCTTTTATAGAACTATTGAAAGTTTGGTCAGTTGAAAATCTTGCATTTCTAAATTTATATAAACACAAAATTAAATTTACATACAATTTTTAATTTTATTCTTCTACTTTTTCTATTTTGCTCAGCAAGTCTTAAAATTTAAATGTAACATCTCTACTCACAAAAGTAATTACATGGTAAACTTTGAATCACCTCTTTACAAAATAATGCCACTTCTGTTTAATTTTAGGATCCATTATATGAGAACCTCGTTCACTATATTATCCCAAACAATAAACTCTGCCTGTTGCATCGGAAGGTGACAGTTACCTGTCAGCAGGAAAGAAATGAATATAGCAAGTTCTATTGTATCCACAATTTTCTCACCACTCACTCTTCACACTAAATATAAATGTTTTATTTCAAAGAAATGTTATCAAGAACAGACTTCCAAAAAGGTCTTTTATTTATGTTCTATGCCTTGGAACAAAAGGCTAAATAGACAGTATATTGCCACTAATTGCCACCTTTTATACACTGACTTTAAGATGTGGAGTTGTATTTATTTCCTTTATTAGTACAGGATAAAATGTTCTGATAAATAAAAGACAAACAATAATAATAATTTGAGCCTACATGTGTAACCACACTGTGGCTACCAACACTGAAGAAACTGATTTGAAACTCAACGGGAAACTAACTAAAAAGGAATTATCACTCATGATACTAAATTGGAAACAAGCTCTCCAAATGCATCATTAAGAGTTCTCTTCTGGACCAAGGGGATTCAATTTCATTAATAAATAACTTAGGAAACAAAGCAGAAACTAATAAAATATTCCAAAACTGATCAGTAGTCACAGATGCTAGCAAATGTGTATAAAAGACAGAAATGACAACAAAAGGTTCCAATATTTGGCTTCTCCTCCTCCCACCACCAGCACCATTACTGGCACTCAGCTACCTCATCTATTTAATAAATACTGTAATATTACATACCCCAAAAACAGAAGACCAGAGAAAATATTTTCATGAATTCTAGTCTATAATAATTAAGCGTATGCTCTAGTCTACTCTCTGTGTCAGAACAGTGACTCCACTGCGTGACCTTGATGGAGTTATTCAATCTGCCTGTGCCTCTATTTCCTCACTAGTGAAACAAAGATACATCAATATTTACCTCATCTGAGTGTGGGAAAGATCACATTAGTACACACAAAGTCCTCAGAACAGGACCTGGTGCACAGTATCTGTGTAATACAGACTGACCACCATAAAACACGAGCAACAGGGGGAAATACAAGTAACTGGCTGATATTTCAAGATCTACTTCCTGATAAAAGCACCAGATTCATCACCATATAGATAGTTAGATTTATAAAGACTATTTGACTACAATAAACTCTGCTTACACCATCCTGGGTAAAATGAAAACAGGCCAACGCAATAAACAGTAGTAAAGTGATCCCTGTGAAATATAGGAGTGAGAATAAGAGAGGGAGGAGATGTACAATTTGGGACATGCTCAATCAGACGTGCCCCAAATGATGGAGTTAGAATCATGCCAGGGGATTCCAATACAATCCCATCAAGGTGGCATGTACCAAGGCCATCTCACTAGTCCAAGTGATCAATTTCAGTTCACAATTGATCACACTGACAGGTCTAAGAGTCAAAGGGATCACAAAAACAAGACTAGTGTCTGCTAATACACCACACTTCTTCATAGTCTAGCACTGGAGCTTAAAATTCACTCATCAACATGAGGTTTGGAGGGGATAGCATTATTCAAATCACAGCAATTCCAATATTCTCTCAGTGGCATCTTCTGACCCTATGTATAGGATCAATCATCTGCAAAAGTGGATAATTTGATTTCCCCCTTTCCAATGTATATCCTTTTGATTTCTTTTTCTTGCCTAATGGTTCTGGTTAAAAATTCCAGAACCAGATTAAATAGCAATGGTGAAAGTGGGCACCCTTGTCTTTTCCAAATCTTAGTGAAAATGGTTCCAACATTTTCCTATTCAATATGATGTTGGCTGTGGATTTGCCATAAATTGTCTTGATTGTGTTGAAGAAATGTTCCTTCTAAACCCAATTTGGTTAAGGTTTTTATTATGAAAGAACACTGCATTTGATAAAAATACTTTCTCTGCATCTATTGAGATAATCATATGTTTTTTTCTTCAACTTGTTAATATGATGCATCATGCTTATTGATCTACATATCAATCATCCCCAAATACCACAGATAAATCCAGGTTGGTTCAAGTAAATGATCTTTCTGATGTTTTGCTGGATTCAATTAGCTAGAATTTTGTTGAGGATTTTTGCATCAGTGTTCATCAGGGATATTGTTCTATGGTTCTGTTTCTTTGTTGTATCTTTTTCTGGTTTTGGAATTAAGGTGATCCTCACCTCATAGAAGGAGTGTGGGAGGATTCCCTCCCTTTTAATGGTTTTGAGTAGTTCTAAAAGAATTGGAATTAGATCTTCTCTAAAAGTTTGGGAGAATTAAGCATTAAAGTCAGCCAGTCCTGGGCTTTTCATTCTTACTAAATCAATCTCTATCTTGGTTATTGGTCTATTTATGTTTTCTGTGTCTTCATGACTCAATTTTGGTAGATTGTATGTGTCCAGAAATCTATCCATTTCTTCTAGATTTTCCAATTTGTTGGCATACAGCTGTATGTAGTAATTCCTGATGATTATTTTAATTTCTGCTGTACCCATTGTTAACATCTCCTTTTTTAACATCTCTGATTGGGTTTTCTCCCTCAGGCCCCCGTTTGTTTTGTTTAGTTGGACCAAAGGTATATTTTTTTTTCAAAGCTCTTCTTATCATACACTTTCTCTGATAATACAGAATACAAAAAAATGCATAGGAATGGAACAGACATCTTGGATTATGACTGCTGCTTGTAGCCCTTGTTTATATTGTTGTGGGACTGTGGTCTTGTTGCTTTTTATGTGTTGAATGTTCTGGTTAATAGTGAATTAATCTTGTGATTATAGAGGGGATTGAAATTATGTCTGCAAAAATTAAAGAAAACAAAAGAAGGAAGGAGGAAGGGAGGGTAGTATGGTTATCTTCTTAGAACTGTACTTACGAAATACATGAATCTGTGTGATTCTGACTTCCAAATAAGTTAATAAATCTTTTTTTAAAAAAATCATAGCAATTCTCTATTACACTACTCCACTTTGTTTACTTATCAGTATTTTGCAAGCTTATTTAGTGTGCCTGAAAACAGGACATAAAAATGCTATCAACATCTACAAAATACCTACTGTACTACTACTACTTTAACCATGCCCTCTATTACTACCATCATAACTTTTTTTTTTCTTTTTGAGGAGCAGACAGGAAGAAGCAGACAAAGAGACAGAGTAAACTTCCTCAGAGAGAATTGACTCACTCCTCAAACTCCTGCAATGGATGCAGCTGGGCCATGGCTGAATCTGGGAGTCAGGAACACAATCCATTTCTCCACGGGGGTGCCAGGAACCCAATTACTTGAGCCATCACCACTGCCTCCCAGAGTCTGCGTTGGTAGGAAGCTGGAGTTAGGGACGAGAGCTGAGACTCGAACCAGACACCCCAACATGGGACATCTCAAATGCCAAGCTAAACAGCAGCTCCCCATTACCACGTACGTATTGAACACAACTGATGTGCTGGGGTGTGTGCTAGATGATAGGTCTTTCAGGTGATTTAAGCATTACAACACCTCCACAAACTCCCCTGTTCGTATCTGAAGAAACTCACGTTCAGAGACTTTTCAAAAGCAGTGCAGTGAACAAGTATGAGGATTAGGACGGTATGGCTATGTTTCCGACTGCAGGCCTTTGCTCCTTCTACTACGCCACACTACACCTTTCCACAGCAGGTACATGCAGCATGTCATGTGATTGCCACATTTATACGTCATATGAGTATTTTTCTTAGTTTTTACGGACAGTATTTAAACTTTGTGAATTTTTCTTAAAGATTTTATTTATTTATTTTAAAGGTAGAATTACAGAAAGAGGGAGGCAGAGACAGAGATATTGGGCATTGCCTAAAATAGTTCCTAACAACATGGTGCCTGGCAGATGTTCCGGGGGCCTGTTTGTGGCCTCTGCGGTTAAGTCATGCAAGATCGGACCACCTGCAGGGATAGGTCCACTTTAGTTCCAGACACATGGACACTGCATGATCCCTATAAGCCCCTGTGCATGGTCCACCCACGCCTGCATGACCTTTTCGCTGACTGGCTCCCCTACTGCGCACGTCTTTCGTAAGCTTTATAAGCCTGTACACTTCCTCAACAAAGTAGTTCCTGCTTCGACAGAACTTACAGGTGTGTGCTGCAGTGTGCTTGACCCATCGACCTTACCACTCCCATTCGCCTTGTGGGGGAGTGCTTTGTACTGTCCCCTGCTGGTCAAGGGCCAGTCTCAGGCTTAAGACCCCAACAGAAAGAAAGGTCTTCCATCCACTGGTTCACTCTACAAATGGTTGCAACCGCCTGAGCTGGGCCGATCCAAAGCCAGGAGCCAGGAGTTTCTTCTAGGTCTCCCACACAGGAGTAGGTACCCAAGGACTTGCAGCCATCTTCCACTGCTTTCCCAGGCTGTAGCTGAGAGCTGGATCCGAAGTGGAACAGCCAGGCTTAGAACCGGCACACACATGGATGCCTGCGCCACAGGCAGAGGCTCAGTCTATTCTGCCACAGCACCAGCCCCCAGTATTTAAACTTTTAAAGGAAATGGGTATACCCAGAGGTCAAAAAATTTCTTAAGATAACGCACAGGTTTATCGATAAAATATGAATTTGATTGAACAGAATTTTTTCTTATTCCAAATATAATGTTTAAACAGGCTTGCCTGTATCAAAAATTGGAGAAAGTATCACACTGGGTTATTTATATGTTAATTAAATACAGTGTGATATAGACACACAGCTGTTACAGACAAGTATTTACATATTAATGAAATCTAGATGGGCAAATACACTGCCTGCTTAAAGAGAATTACAGGCAGTATTTCCCTGAGGCAAGTCCACTACTCAGAAGACGGTATAATCTACTTGAGGATCACATGTTCTGAAATTACTGGTCAGTGTATCTTTAGAAGAAAATGAATAATGAAAAACCTTATCTGTATGAAAACAGCATCACTTTGCACCACTGTGTCATACTGAATCTAGTAAAAGGAACATTTTAGGGAAACATACCAGTAAAAAAGTTAAACTACCCTCTTAAAGACATTTAAATTTCAAATACAAACATGAATTTTAAATATTAAACCACATCAAAAGCATTCACAAGTTACATCCACACTAAGATAGACAGGCAATTAAAATCATTAGCTAAAATCATTCCCTAATAAATTCCCATATTTCACTAATGGCTCTCAAATGTTTTGCCTTAAGGCAGGATACTCCTTTTTCAACTTATCCCATGAATATGCTGTGAGAACGTCAGGTGAAACAAAACTGGATTGGAAACTAAAAAACAAACAGTACATACTCAATCAGGAAATGTTTGTTAAATAACAGCAAATAAGTAATTACTCATTATACCTTCCTTTCTTTGGCACTCTTCAGCATACCTGACACCTAACAATGGCAGGATCAACGTGCTTCCAAGGCCCAGAATAATTACTCTGAAATTAAATTCACTTCCACCGTCTTAATCAGAGAAATTATCCTAACTATACTTTTTCCTTTTAGGTAAACAGGAAGACAAGAACTAATTTAATCAAGATCTAAAATGCCCCCTGTGCCAGGAGACTAATTATCCACCCCGCATGCCATTTCTTCCCACCCACCAGGCCCCCTCCCCGCCCCAGACCCTACTCCCTGACAATGGAGGAGAGTCTTTCTTTGTTTCCTCACCCAGCCACCTGCAGCTTCCTGGGCTATGGAACAGCCAACAGGCCCGTTCTGCAAAGATTCTGCAGAGGCCTCTCTATTGACAGTCAACTCAGAAGGCTAATACCTACTGCAAGCCCAAAATGCAAAGCCTTGTAATTAACTTTGCTCACAGCAGATCAGAAACAAACCAATGGAATTGAATTTTTATTAGGTAACTAATCAGCTTTTCATTTTAAAGGGAAAAGAAATACTCATGTTTCCCTTAAGAATCAAACCAAATCAAATCAAATCAAAGCTTATACAATGTCTCAGTCTTTCTATAATTATTTCATTATCCAGCCTACAGTTTAGGTGATACTTCATTACAATGACAAAATTTCAGGAAGACTAGAATATCTAATAAAATTGCCTTTGAAATAGTTCAAGGAAGAAGGAATATTTATGACCAAGACTGGGATACATTAAAACATTAGAAACTAGCGAATCATACCTGTTTATTGGAAATCCTGTCCACTAATTCAGTATCAACTAACAAATTAATTGGGAACATATTATTGCACTCCTGAACAAATAATATGATATTGCTGAGTAGGTAAACAGCGTCATATTAAATATTTATTCATACTACCCTTTCCTATTCAAACTTCCCAACGTAAGAAATATAATTTTCAAAGCCTATCTAAAAACTTTCCTCTTCCAAGGCCTTCCTGATTTATCTCCTTTGCAACAGAAAGTAATCACTCCCATCTCTAAACCTATCTATATTCCTCATATAACACACATATTTTAATTTTATGGTGGTTACACCTATACTTCCCTATTACATTGTAATTTATCTGTAGACAGAAAACAAGCATCTCATTCAAATTTGTATCAACCTATTCAATCTAATATGATGCCTTTATACAAAACCCCAGATTCTCTAAATTTTTATTGAAATACACAAAATCTTATGACTCATATACCTTCTTAACCTTGCTTTCAATAAAGATACAGTAATACAAAACAATTTAGAAATGCTTTAATTTTTAAATTAAAAGTTTATAGGTATTCAAGATAAAGTTATAAATTTCACTCAAAAAAGTTAAGATCCAAAAGTAAGTATGTTTTGCAAGAAACATTAATATACTCCTTATGGGAGAGAACCTTCTGGAATATCCATAAAACTATGAAACTAAGCAAATGGTGCTTGATTCTGGGAGTATCTTCTATTACTTGTAAGGGAAAAAAAGACACAACAAAACAAAACACCAAAAATAATTTACCTTCTTAATTAAAAGCTGCCTAGAATTAATTCTGACTGCTATAAAGATAGTGATTTCATTTCAGAAAAACCATAAATTAATGTAAATTATCAAAACAGCATCTCTTTGAAACTGAATGTATATAAAGTATAGAAAAAGACTTTTATCTACTTTCTAATTTTGAAGAACTGAAATAGTCAAGTGATTTTTTATAAACTTTTATTTAGTAAATAAAACTCGCAGAGATCCTTCGTTTCGGTCCTCTTCTTTTTTTTTTTTTTTTTTAACCAGAGTACCTTGGCTTTCCATGCATAAAATACTCTCACAGGTTCTTCAGCCACATCCGAGTGCCTTAAGAGAGGATTCTGAGGCCAGAGTGCTGTTTAGGACATCTGCCATTCTGTGAGTCTGCTGTGTATCTCGCTTCCCATGTTGGATCGTTCTCTCCCTTTTTTACTCTATCAGTTAGTATTAGCAGACACTAGTCTTGTTTGTGTGATCCCTTTGATTCTTAGACCTATCAGTGTGATCAGTTGTGAACTGAAATTGATCACTTGGACTAGTGAGATGGCATAGGTACATGCCACCTTGATGGGATTGTATTGGAATCCCTTGGCACATTTCTATCTCCACCATTTGGGGTAAATCCAATTGAGCATGTCCCAAATTGTACCTCTTCTCCCTCTCTTATTCTCACTCTTATATTTCACAGGGATCACTTTTCAGTTAAATTTCAACACTTAAGAATAAATGTGTGTTACTCACAAAGTTCAACCAATAATATTAACTAGAACAAAAAAATACTAAAATGGATGAAATATTAAATTGTACATCAACATCAGGACAAGAGCTGAATAAGTCACTGTATCTCATAGTGTCCATTTCACTTCAACAGGTTTCCTTTTTTGTGGTTGGTTAGTTGTCACAGATCAGGGACGGGCTTTGGGACATCCTTTGGGATGGGCTTAATTCACTCAGCATAATGTTTTACAGATTCCTCCATTTTGTTGCGAATGACCGGATTTCATTGTTTTTGACTGCTATATAGTATTCTATAGAGTACATGTCCCATAATTTCTTTATCCAGTCTACTGTTGATGGACATTTGGGTTGATTCCTGGTCTTAGCTACTGTGAATTGAGCTGCAATAAACATTAAGGTGCAGACCGCTTTTTGGTTTGCCAATTTAATTTCCTTTGGGTAAATTCCAAGGAGTGGGATGGCTGGGTTGTATGGTAGGGTTATATTGAGGTTTCTGAGGAATCTCCAGACTGACTTCCATAGTGGCTTTACCAGTTTGCATTCCCACCAACAGTGGGTTAGTGTCCCTTTTTCCCCACATCCTCCTCGCCAGCACCTGTTGTGGGTAGATATCTGAATGTGAGCCATTCTCACTGGGGTGAGGTGACACCTCATTGTGGTTTTGATTTGCATTTCCCTGACTGCTAGTGATCTTGAACATTTTTCCATGTGTCTGTTGGCCATTTGGATTTCCTCTTTGGAAAAACGTCTACTGAGGTCTTGGCCCATCTCTTGAGTGGGTTGTTTGTTTTGTTGTTGTGGGGTTTCTTGATCTCTTTGTAGATTCTGGTTATCAACCCCTTATCTGTTGCATAGTTTGCAAGTATTTTTTCCCATTCATCAGTTGCCTCTTCACTCTCCTGACTGTTTCTTTGCTGTACAGAAACTTTTCAATTTGATGCAATCCCAATAGTTAATTTTGGCTTTGACTGCTTGTGTCTCCGGGGTCTTTTCCAAGAAGTCTTTGCCAGTGCTGATATCTTGCAAGGTTTCTCCAATGTTCTTTAATAATTTTATCGTGTCGGGTCATAGATTTAGATCTTTAATCCATGTTGAGTGGATTTTTGTGTAAGGAGTAATGTAGGGGTCTTGCTTCATGATTCTGCATGTGGAAATCCATTTTTCCAGTTTTCGTAGCACCATTTATTGAATAGACTGTCCTTGTTCCAGAAACTGGATTTAGATCCTTGATCAAATAATAAGTTGGCTGTAGATGTTTGGGTTGATTTCTGGTGTTTCTATTCTGTTCCATTGGTCTATCTGTTTCTGTACCAGGACCATGCTGTTTTGCTTAAAACTATCCTGTAGTATGTCCTGAAACTTGGTATTGTGATGCCTCTGGCTTTGTTTTTGTTGTACAAGATTGCTTTAGCTATTCGAGGTCTCTTATGTCCCCATATGAACTTCAGCATCATTTTTTCTAGATCTGTGAAGAATGTCTTTGGTATCTTGATTGGTATCGCATTGAATGTATAAATTGCTTTTGGGAGAATGGGCATTTTGATGATATTGATTCTTCTAATCCATGAGCATGGAAGATTTTTCCATTTTTTGGTATCCTCTTCTATTTCTTTCTTTAAGGTTTTGTAATTCTCATCGTAGAGATCTTTAACGTACTTAGCTAAGTTTATTGCAAGGTGTTTGACTGTTTTTCTAGCTATTGTGAATGGGATTGATCTTAGCAGTTCTTTCTCAGCTGTGGCATTGCCTGTGTATACAAAGGCTGTTGATTTTTGTGCATTGATTTTATATCCTGCTACTTTGCGAAACTCTTCTATGAGTTCCAATAGTCTTTTGAGTTCTTTGGATCCCCTAAAAAGAGAGTCATATCGTCTGCAAAGAAGGAGAGTTTGACTTCTTTCTTCTCAATCTGTATCTGTGTAGGATGAAAAGTTCTGTAGATAACTGTTAGATCCATTTGGGCTATAGTGTCGTTTAAATCTACTGTATCCTTATTGATCTTCTGTCCGGTTGATCTACTTCTGAGAGTGGAGTATTAAAGTCCCCCAGTACTATTGTATTGGAGTCTAAGTCTCCCTTTAAGTCCCTTAACAAATCTTTTAAATAAACCAGTGCCCTGTAATTAGTTGCATATACCTTGATAATCATTGTATCTTCCTGTTGAATTGATCCCTTAATCATTATATAGTGTCCCTCTTTGTTTTTTTGTTAAAGTTTATTTTGTCTGATATTAAGATGGCTATGCCCGCTCTTTTTTCACTTCTATTGGCTTGTATATCTTTTTCCATTCTTTCACTTTCAGTCTGTATGGATCTTTGTTGGAAAGATGTGTTTCTTGTAGGCAGCAAATAGATGGGTTTTGTTCCTTAATCCATTCAGCCAGTCTGTGTCTTTTTAACTGGACAGTTGAGGCCATTTACACTCAATGTGACTATTGATAAGTAGTAACTTTGCTCTGCCATTTGCCAAGGATATTTTCTAATATATGCTTTGAACTTCCTGTGATCTTTTGCTGTGAGGTTTCCTTCCTTTACCTTCTTTCATATTGATGACTGTGTTTCTGTGTTTCTGTGTGTAACACATCTTTAAGCATCTTTTGCAGGGCTGGACGAGTGGCAACAAATTATTTTAATTTCTGTTTGCTATGAAAGGTCTTTATTTCACCTTCATTCACAAATGAGAGCTTTGCAGGATATAATATTCTGGGCTGGTAGTTTTTCTCTCTTAGTACCTGGGCTATGTCTCGCCATTCCCTTCTAGCTTGTAGAGTTTCTGATGAGAAGTCTGTGCTGAGTCTAATTGGAGATCCTCTGCGAGTAATCTGACGTTTCTCTCTTGCACATTTTAGGATCTTTTCTTTGTGTTTCACTGTGGTGAGTTTGATTACAATGTGTCATGGTGGGGATCTCTTTTGGTCATGTTTACTAGGGGTTCTATGAGCTTCCTGTACTAGGATGTCTCTGTCCTTCTCCAAACCTGGAAAGTTCTCTGCTAATATCTCACTAAAAAGGCCTTCTAATCCTTTTTTTCTCTCCATGCCTTCAGGAACTCCTAGAACTCGAATGTTGGGTTTTTTAATAGTATCCTGTAGATTCCCAACAATATTTTTTAGATTTCTAATTTCCTCTTCTTTTCTTTGGTTTGACTGTATACTTTCCTGTGTTCTGTCTTCTAAATCCGATATTCTCTCTTCTGCTTCACTGACTCTGTTTTTAAGGATCTCCAATGTGTTTTTCATTCTATCTATTGAGTTCATTTCATTTTGATTTCTCTTCACTATCACACTTTCCTGTTCTACTAGTTTCTTCATTTCATTTTGATTCTTCCTTAAGATTTCATTTTCATGACAGAGATTTTTTATCCTGTCCAATAAGGATTTATGTAGCTCAAGCATGTGTTTTTGAAAACTTCTAAATGTTCTAATCAATTTTTTGAAATCTGTATCTTGCATTTCTTCCATCTCATCATCTTGATAGTCTTGGCTTGGGGTGTCTTTTTCATTCAGGGGCGTCATAGTGTCTTCCTTGTTCTTGTTTCCTTGGTTTCTGCATTTGTTGCTTGGCCTTGTGGAGATATTATTTGGATTCTTCTTCCCTCGCTGTGGTGTATTTTTTTCTCTTTATACTATGACTGCATTAAGTGGACTGTCTGCTTTTGATGGAGCCTTAGAGGCTTGAGATGGGTGTGGCCTGAGAGCTCTGATTCCTCAGGGTTAAGGGTGTGCCAAAGGTGACATTCCCAGGTTAGGTGTGGTAAATCAATCAATCAATCAATCTCTCTCTGTCTCTCCTTCTCTCTCTTTATTCAGAAGGTTAGTAATTCCGCACAGCTAAATGGAATTGAAGGTAGTCAGCTTCCGATTTCTGGCTCCTTTGGGTATAACATTCGCCTGCTCTTTTCCAAGAACCACACAGGGAATCTGTGCTGCCCTTAGTGTGGGCTCAAATTCTGCAGTCTCCCACTAGGTTTCCAAGGTTACTGAACTGTAGCATCTCTGGAGAGTACTCACGTGAACTCCGTGAGTTCTCTCACCCACCGTCTCTTTTTTCACAGTCTCAGTTCATTAGCTCCACACATTCACTAGGTCCTAATCTCCTGTTATTTCACCCCCCAGAGTCAGGTTTTTCTGCTTGGCTGTGGGCAGGCTCAGCCCTGAGGTCACGCATCTTTTACGTATGATCATAATGGCGCCTGCTCTTTGTCTTGCTCGCCTTTGAGAGGTGAGCAGAGAGAGAGAAACTCATGTTCGTACTGGTCCCTTTTTTTTTCCTCTCTCCTCTAGTTAGCCTGGTGAACTTTCCCCCACAGGGCTTCAAGTTTCCTCTAGGCTCCTCCTTCTGCTTTCCTGCCAGTGTCTCAGGCTATTGAGGTTCGGCTCACCTCACGTTCCAGCGCTGGTGCATAGATTCCGCCACTGTTGTCCCGAACCGTGGGCTCCCACTCCCTCCACACAGGTCCACCGTGAATCACTAGTTCCTGAAGAGTTTCCTCTGCTGTTTCTTCCCCAACTCTCCCTTGAACCTGCAGTATCTCTACTTTTATTAAACTGTCTCTTCCCAGACTATCAGTGAGCTCCCTTCCTATTCCGCCATCTTGCCGGAAATCTCAAGTGATCCTTAAATTCTTTATTAATGATTTAAGTAGCAATTTAAATCAATCACATGTGTTCTCTTACGGATTTTTAACAAAATACATGTTTGTGCTTTGCCTTTATGGCATATGTGTTATGTTGTTGTAATAACAGGGAAAGTCTCCCTGTTTGCCTATTCAAATAAAAAGAAGTATGAAAGCACTGGAACACACAGACTCCCCCATCAGTCTGGATAACCTATTTACCACCAGAAGACAAGGAAGAGGCTCTCCACAGAGTAACAGCACCCAAACCTCTCATCTCAATCTAGATTCATCTCTTTCCTTTATTGACAAAATAGTTTTGTAGCATGCACAGAAACATGATCTACAGGTGAAAGGCCATCCCAAATCTTATTTAATAATATTAATTTCCATGAAAGTGCAGCATTCCTTGAGGACATTATGTTCAATGAAATAAATTAATCACACAAAAATAAGTGGTGAATTTCCAATTACATGTAGTCCATGGAGTAGTCCAACTCATAAAGACAGAAAGCAGAGAGTGCTGGTTATCAGAATCTAATGGGGAGTACAGAATGGGGAGTAGTTTCATGGGTACAGAGTTTCAAACTCGCAAGATAAAAAGAGGCCTAGAGATTGGTTGAACAGAAATGCTAATGTGAACCATACACATAAAAGCAGGTAAGAATGTAATTTTTATATTTTGTGTATTTTACAATGGAGTTAGGGGGAAAAGTGTATCAGGGCCAAATGATCCTAAAAGTCTCAATGCTTAACACAGAGTAAAAATATGATTAACAAAGGCATAAAAGATACAGTATATTTTTTCTGAACAAAACTGTAAGAAACACAACTAGTACATCACCAGACTTTCAGTCTAAGAAAATCAAGGAGGGGTTTCTTTCCCAATTCAATTTCAAACAAAATGCTTTTGAAGGCTTACTTACTTTTCCACACCAATCCTTTATCTTTATCATATCTCCTGTCATAACAATCATGTATTCATTCAAAAACTGTTAACCATCATTGTAGGCATGTACTATGCCTACAGCACTTTATTAAGAGATACGGGTTAGTCTTGTTATCAAAGAAACCTACCCTAAGACACTATAACCGCAAAAGGCAGAAAATTATCCTCCGCATTGGTCACCACAGTCCTCCTACTTCTGGACGACTCATCAGAGAGAAAGCAAAGGATGCCAAACAACTTTACCCAAGGACACTTCCCAGAGCAAAATGCAAAAGGGAAAAAAGTTCCCTGAGACTCTTGGCTTTCTGCTGCATTATCAACTGGGGCAGAGCACACAAGGGACAAGGACGGAAAAAAAAAAAAAGGGAATGACTTATGGTTGACAAAGGCACAAAATGCCAGAGACAAACACATCACCAAGTATGCAGACACGGAAAGGCCATGAGGCTGCAGGTCACAGGAGGCAATGCTGGTGCGACTGGTCTGTCACAGTCTCTCACCTTGACTTGCAAAGTTGTTGGGAATGAAGGCAGGTGAAAGTGTTTTTACATTCCAGGATAACAGCAGCTGCTGCATACCGGGAGCAGGGATGTGCCAACAGAGGCTCAACCTGGCATCCAAGATGATCTAACACTGTTCACTCAGCCACTCTGTATTTCTAGACTTAATTAAATGTCACATAAATGACGATGCAGCTAAAGGCTGAGAATAATTAGAAGTCAACCGATAACTCCAACTACCACAAATTCAGAAAGGAAAATGGAACATCTAAAAACATTTTCATAGCTCACTCTTCATAGCTCACTGCCTCAATCTGCAGGTTACCACATGCTTGTCATCACCAAGTTTTCAACCGTCAGATAATCTAATGAACCCGAGGCATTCATAAATGAACAAATGGCCAAATTAAAACAGTAACGGGTTTTCCAGTATGATGAGAAGAATATGGAGCTTCAGATATTTTGTTTCTAACAGCAGAGTTTTGTCACTTATATCGTAAGTATTTTAATTACTACACTATCTCACCATACACTAAATATAACTTAAATCTTTCTTGTTGGTTCCAAAGATGATCCAGAAATAGCTCATTTCTCACTGCCTAGTAAATATATAAGCATCAAAGAACCCTTGACTAACAGATATTGAACAGCAGAGTTTATTTCCATAAATATTAAAAGTAAATGAACTTTATATGGAGTATTTTACCATGGATTGGATCCTCAAAAAAAAATGAAAATAGAAAAATTGTATAAGTTCCAATAGATCTGTGGTTAATTCCAAGTACTGCATTATTAGTTCTTCTAGATGTCTTAAGATGCAAATTTGCTCTAATGAATTGAAATATTAACAAACAACTGAAGCACAGCACAAATTCCACATCTGCTGATGCACAATTTCATCCTTGAGAAGTGTTAGGTGTACACAAAAAACTGCACCAAGCTGAACCAGGCCATCTCGATCCTATGGCATGCACGTTCCCCAAAACACTTGCCACTGCCTCAGTTCACTGAGTTGTCGGAAGCCAGTCTCCCCCACACTTCCATCAGGTTTATAAACAGCCTCCTTCCTCCACCTCCCAATAACTCACAAGCCACAACTCTTCCAATAATTACTTCCATAAGCAAGGCCTTCTTCAGGTCTCTTTATATTTTAATTTTTAGTAATTATGATTTCTCAACCATTTAACATGTGTAAAGCCATATTATGATTTTCATTAGGTTCCTAACCTTGTCCCAGTGAACAGTGCTACTAATTTCAATTTTTCCCGGATGCCCTATGGTTTTCACTGGATGATTTTGCATGGTACAATGACTTTGAGGACTGCATTTGTCACATTACAGTGGAGCTGACTAGTTCCGTGGTAATTTCTTATTTTGATAAATGTTCTATGGTAATTCAAAAAGAACAATGAAACAGGGTGAACAGGATACCAGAATTTTCTGTTTTTACCTTTGCCATTTTTCTGGATATTTTATTCCAAAAATAAGTTTAAAACTATCATTCTATACACATGCACAAACATGCACAAACACACACATATATATGTATGTATAAAATGCTAAGATCTTTAGAGGGACTCGTTAAATTTTTATTTATTTATTTTTAAAAATGTATTTGCAAGGTAGAATGACAGAGATGTGCCATCCAAATAAGTTTTTTTAAAAACATAAATAAATAAATGGCCTTGACAGCCAGGGATGGGCCAAGCCAAAGCATGGTGCTAGACATCTCAACCCAGTTCTCCATCAGGTAGCAGGGACCTAACTACTTAAGTCTCACTGCTATCTTCCAGGAGTACTTTAATTATTTATCTATCTATCTATCTATCTATTTGAAAGGCAGAGATAGCAAGAAGGGGGGAGAGAGAGAGAGAGAGGAAGAGAGAGAGAGAAAGAGAGCGCCCTTCCGTCTATTGGCTCACTTCCCAAATGGCCACCATGGCTCCAGCTGGGCCACGCTGAAGCAAGGAACCAGGAGTTTCTTCCAGGTCTCCCATGTGGGTGCAGGGACCCAAACACTTGGGACATCTTCCTCTGCTTTCCCAGGTGCATTAGCAGAGAGCTGGATCAGAAGTGAGGCAGCCAGGACTCAAACCAGCATCTATATGGAATTCCGGCACTGTAGGCAGAGGCTTAACCATGTTTGCCACAGCACCGGCCCCTCAGGAGTACTTTATAAAAGGAAACTGGATTGGAGAGCAGAGACTCCCAAGAACTTGGATATGGGATGCAGGTATCATAAGCAGTGCCTTAATTGCTATGTCAAACACCTGCCCCATGATTCCAATTTAAAAAAAGAGTTGCTGACACTTCAATAAAACTTACTTGGTGCCATGAACTGTTTTCAGCTATATATATATATATATAATATATAGATATTATATATATATATATATATATATACACACACACATGCACACACACAAACACACACACACAATCATTTCATAACACTATGAAGTGCTCTAGTCATCGCTATTTTACAGGTGGGAAGACTGGAGTACAATTAAGAATAAGGAGCTGGTGTTGTAACGTAAAGCATCCCACATGGGCACAGGATCATGTCCCAGCTGGTCCATCTCCAATCCAGCTCCCTGCTAATGGCATGGGAAAAGCAGAAGATGGCTCAAGTGCTTGGGCCCCTGCTACCCATGTGGGAGACCTGGAGCAAGTTCCTGGCTCCTGTCTTCAGACTGGTCATTGCAGCCACCTGGAGAGTGAACCAGCAGACAGAAAATACCTCAATCTCTCCCTCTCTGTGTAGCTCTAATTTTCAAATAAATCAATCAATCAAAAAAAAAAAAAAAAAGAACCCAAATCATGAATCAAGGCAACGAGATAGTCAATCCTCTTATCCCAAGGCTACATGACTCAAACAGATAACTCTTCTAACCAGTTTGTATTCATCATTCTTGAAAGATTTTATACTAGGAAAAGAGGCAAAAATGAGAAATCGAAATAATCTTTCTGAAATCTGCTTATATCACCAACAAAATACTAAAAAAATTTTTAATTCTTATATTTTCACAGAAAATCTATATTATCATAAGTTGTGAAAGTTAACAAAGATTGTGAAAAACATCACCGTTGCACTTTCAAGCAGCCAACGAGAAAATACAGTGTAAACATTTTATAACAATGACAAACCAAGAATAGGCAGCTAATAAAAAGATCTATCACCTGTGACAGAAAATGTAATTTCAAAGCTTTACAAAAGTTGGCCACATCTCATCAATGTAAAATATGCACGACTTTTTAAGAGTGACACTCTAAAACACAAAATAACAAATTTCCCAGCCATCATAATCATACAATTTGGTTCAATCAAAACAGGCTTATAAAACTCTGGTTAAATGCCAAGGCAAAAACTTTGTCAATCTCAAAACAGAATAGGTTACAAATGAACCTGTTCACATGATTTCCAGAGCTTTCCAAAATTTAAAAATTTTAAATTCTACCTACTCTTCCATGTACTTAATGTGATTTCTAAATCACTCATTCATTCAAAAAAGTACTTACAGAGTTCACTTTATATCAGGCACTCTTCCAGGCATGAGGCTACATCAGTGAGCAAGACACAAAAAGTCCTTCCCTTACAGTTTTTTCCCATTTATTTATTTGTTTATTTTCCTCTTATTAGAAAGACAGAAAGATGGGGGTGGGAACAGAAGAAGAGAAATTCCATATACTGGTTCATATCCCAAATGCCTAAAACAACCAGGGTGGGGCCAGGCCAAAGTCAAGAACCAAGAATTCTCTTTCTCTACCTCTCTCTGTAACTCTGTCTTTCCAATAAACAAATCTTCAAAAGAAAAAGAACATAGAGCCCAGAATTCTATCGAGATCCCCGTCATGGGTGGCAGGGACTCGAGTACTTGAGATCATCTGCTACTCGCCAGGGTATGCACTGGCAGAGAGCTGGAGCGGACACAGAGTAGCCACGACTTGAATCAGGCACTCTAATGTGGGATGCGGGCAGCCCAAGCAATGACTAACTCCTCCTCCATATACATTTTATCGTCATTCATTCATCAGGGGATAAGAAAAGAAAAAAATACCCAAATATCCCTGTCCTAGGAGAAATGACATTTTTAGAGGAAAAAGAGACAGATAAATAAGTAAAATGTGGTTGGGGTGAGGCTTTTGTGAAGAGACAGACTGTGAATAGAGACTGTAAATGAAGTAGAGACCCAGGCACACAAAAACACAAGAAAAGGGCTCACCAAGACCAGGACCATGCAGCAGGGAGGCCCAGCACGTGCCAGGAACAGCAAGGAGCCTGTGTGGAAGGAGTGGAGAGCAAGGAACTGCAGGCGGGGCCCCTGAGAACAGTGAGGACTGCGCAGAGTGAGACACCCATGCTGCATCTGACTCCCAAGTCACACTTGAAGTCCACGCCACAGATTATTAAGAAGGCATTAGACATCTGCAAACTGCAAGGATGAGCAGAAGGGAAGGCTGAGCAGGATGAAGCTCAGGCTATACCGCTGAGAGATGCACAGGCCCACAGAGGACAAAGCAAGCGCATGGAGTTCAACAGCTCTTCGAGGTGGGCTCTGGGTAAGACAAGATCATTTTATTAGTTTGCAGCACTGCTACTGAGAGGAAAAGTGGAACAGAGAAGGCTGTGACGATTCACTAGAGCACTGTCGCCTCCCCCCCCTCGGGTTGAAAGCTCGGTGCTCTGTGCAGGAATTCCTGTTGGCTCGTAAAGCGTCTTTGACAATCGCTGCCAAGAAAAGGTGCTTTGCCCATTCTGAAGTCCTTCGAATGGCAGACCCATCTAAGCTCCTGGAAAACAGTGAGCGAGAAGAGCACTCTTGTGCCACCGAGTCTCACCCAGTATTTCCAAGTGACCTGAAAATCCTCAAAAAGGAAGTATTTTCTTTACCCCATCTTACATTACTTCATCTAGAATTATATCTACACGTGTATGAGGGGAAAGCTGCTGAAAGGGTAAAGGAGGGCAGGCTTAACAGTGACTCCAGGCGGGCGCCACGGCTCACTAGGCTAATCCTCCACCTGTGGCGCCAGCACACCGGGTTCTAGTCCCGGTTGGGGCGCCGGTTCTGTCCTGGTTGCTCCTCTTCCAGGCCAGCTCTCTGCTGTGGCCCGGGAGGCAGTGGAGGATGGCCCAAGTGCTTGGGCCCTGCACCTGCATGGGAGACCGGGAGGTAGCACCTGGCTTCAGATCGGCGCAATGCGCCGGCCATAGCAGCCATTTCGGGGGTGAACCAACAGAAGGAAGACCTTTCTCTCTGTCTCTCTCTCTCACTGTCTAACTCTGCCTGTCAGAAAAACACAAAATAAAACAAACAAACAAAAAAAGTGACTCCAAAGAGCAAGTTTGCCATGAGAGCCTTGACAAATACTGACTCACACCTTCTCCCACATGAGCAGGGCCAAGTCCACTGCCACACTCCCCTCAGAGTGCCCCGTGAACCCCTTACTTCAATGAAGGACACAAGCAGGGCCAAGTCCACCTGCTACAGCCACGCTCCCCTCAGAGCGCCCCGTGAACCCCTTACTTCAGTGAAGGACACAGTTCAGTCAGTTAACAAACACTGTCAGGGCACTTACTCCACATGCACCACACTGAAGACCTGGGGATCCAAACACAGGGAAGGGACGGCCTCTGCCTCTACCAGTTCATTTAGAGTTTAAGGCTGGGTGCTTGTTAAAGAAAGGAAAAACTGGAAGAAATAAAAATGACTGGCCACAGTACAAAATATTTTTCTCAATATTTTAAAAACGAATATAACCTAAGGAATTATCAGAAATCAGTCTTTTCAACATTTGTCTAAGGATCATATAACAAACAATGATTCAAAGTAGCTTTATTTTCTAATTACCCTCTACTGCAATACAGTGTAACTGACATTTTTATTGTAATTTAAATTGGTTCTTCAGACAGGTCCCATAGAGGAACCAGAGGGCATTCAAAGTTATTATGCAGCACTGGGTATTGTACAACTGTTTTGCAAACCAATTCTGAAATTTCAGGGTGAAATAAAATGCTTCTTTAAGCAATCAGAAGACAATAACAATAAACTCATTCAAATCTAAGAAATTACCTTTTAAAAAATTTTAACAAATTACAGCCCTTTCCTCTAATACTAACAATTTACAGGAGAAAATTGTTCACTACCATTCAGATTAAGTTTATCTTACAACGAGGTACAAGACAAATAAAATTATAATCCAAAATATTTATAAATATACATTTACAAAATACATTTACATATCACTACACATATCTAAAAATTATTATAAAGTGAAAAGGGCATGCCAAGCTTTTTAATCTTCTTCATTTTTATCAGAACAAAGACTTACATTTATTACTAAAAATAATCCAAGGGGCCAGCGCTCTGGAGGAACTGGCTGGGCCTCTGCCTGCGACACTGGCATACCATTTGGGCACCAGTTCACGGCCCGGCTGCTCCTCTTCTGATCCAGCTCTCTGCTTTGGCCTGGGAAAGTGGGAGATGGCCCAAGTCCTTGGATCCATGTTCCCACATGGGAGACCCAGAGTAGGCTCCTGGTTTCTGGCTTCAGATCAGCCCAGCTCTGACCATTACAGCCACCCGGGAGTGAACCAGTGGATGGAAGAGCTTTCTGTCTATCTCTCCCTCTCCCTGTAACTCTGCCTCTCAAATAAATAAATAAATCTTTTAAAATGTTTTTAAATAATACAAAATGAAGAGCTTACAATATATTTCTAGAGTTCACTAACCTAAATGCAAATAAACATAGGTTTGAATCCTGGCTACATGAACATAAACTTTAGCACACAACTAATTCACTGTAAATCTCAGCTTTCTGTGATTACTGATAATACTAAAATTATTTGGAGACCAGGTATGTGCCAAATACCTTGTAATTAGTCTACAAATGTTGACCATCACCAACATCAAAGCCAATAAATAAGTTATTAGGTAGAGGTAGCACAGGAGGAAAGAAAAAGCCAAACAAGCCCCAATTTTCATAATATCCTTTAACAATGTAAGTTTCCAGTAGCTGAAATCAGTAACAATGATATCAATCAGAACTGTCATAATCCCTTACAGTATTTTACAGTTCATAACACATTTCACATATATCAATTCCTCTGTTAGTAAAAATATACAATGTGAAAGAGCAAGACAGGGAATGTCAACTCAGTCTAAAGATGGGTAAACTCAAAATCAGAAAGGATAACTCCTGCAGTGAATAAGGGAGTCACATTCACTATGAGTTAGTGTACTGCTACCACTCACATATCTCACCAATGGCTGTCTAGCTGCTCTTTTGCCTTCAGCTTCCTTTTAGTTAACTGATCTAAGCAAGGTATCCTTTGCATGCCTGTTCTCCAGGTGCCAGTCAAGCCCATCTTGAGCAATGCACTGAGGCAAATAAATTCTCTTCACTTCATTCTAAGAAGAAATGCTTGGGTCTCTGTAAGACCACAGATGTTAATACTAGGACACAGGCATAGAGTCTATGACACATATCATAACCCAGTTAATAAATGCTCTTACATTTAAAAAGGAGAGCTGGTCTAACTAATAGTAGAGTGTTTTTGTTTGTTTGTTTGTTTGTTTTTGGCAGGCAGAGTGGACAGTGAGAGAGAGAGAGAGAGAGAGACAGAAAGGTCTTCCTTTACTGTTGGTTCACCCTCCAATGGCCACTGCGGCCGGCGCACTGCGCTAATCCGAAGCCAGGAGCCAGGAGCTTCTCCTGGTCTCCCATGCAGGTGCAGGGCCCAAGCACTTGGGCCATCCTCCACTGCACTCCTGGGCCACAGCAGAGAGCTGGGCCGGAAGAGAGGCAACCGGGACAGAATATGGCGCCCTGACTGGGACTAGAACCTGGTGTGCCAGTGCCTTAGGCGGAAGATTAGCCTAGTGAGCCGCGGCACCAGCCTAGAATGTTATTTTGATGTCCCAGTTGTCTTCGTGTCTCTGGAATTCCATACAGAGAAAAGGTTTATAAAGGAAAGCAAAGGCAGATAATCCTAAATCCCTGGACTACACTGCAGTTTTGAAATGATACAACTACTTCAAACAGATATTGTTATCCTAAAAACTGCTTTTAAACAGAAAACAGTAATATATTAAGTATGTAGCAGTACAATCAAGAGGCTTAAAAAAAAATCAAAAATAGAGAAAAAGAACAGTGTTTCTTAAGATAATCATGTTATGCTAGAAACATTGTATTTTTTTAAAGATTTATTTATTTTACTTGAAAGAGTTACACAGAGAGAAGGAGAGGCAGAGAGAGAGACAGAGACAGAGACAGAGAGAGAGAGAGAGAGAGAGGTCTTCCATATGTTGGTTCACTCCCCAAACGGCCAAAATGATTGGAATTGTGCTGATCCAAAGTCAGGAGCCAGGAGCTTCTTCCAGGTCTCCCACGCAGGTGCAGGGGCCCAAGGACTTGAGCCATCTTCTCCTGCTTTCGCAGGCCACAGCAGAGAGCTGGATCGAAAGTGGAGCTGCCGGGTCTCAAACCGACACTCATATGGGATGCCGGCACTGTAGGTGGTGGCTTTACCTACTGTGCCACAGTGCCAGCCTCTACTCCTGCATCTACGTGGGACACCCGGAAGAAGCTCCTGGCTTCAGATCAGTTCTGCTCCAGCCATTGCAGCCATCTGGGGACTGAACCAGCGGAAGGAAGACCTCTCTCTCTGTCTCCACCTCTCTCTGTAACTGTCTTTCAAATAAATAAAATAAAGCTCTTTTAAAAAAAAAAAAAAGAAACACTTTAAATTAGGATCACTTGAAAATCATTTGGAAATAATCTTACTAGGAAACAAAGTTTAAAAAGAGTATATTAAAATTACTATTGGGTAATTACTGTGTTGTGGCACGGTGAGTTAAGCCACTGCTTTGGAGGTTAGCATCCAGTAAGAAAGTGCCTGGCATCAAGTCCCACCTCCACTTCCAATCCAGCCTGCTTCTAACGTGCATCCTCGGAGGTGGCAGGTAACAGTTCAAGAACTTAGAGTACTGGGGCCGGCAGTGCGGCTGGTAAAGCCGCAGCCTGCAGGGCCAGCATCCCATATGGGCACTAGTCTGAGTCCCAGCTGCTCCGCTTCCAATCCAGCTCTCTGCTATGGCCTGGGAAAGCAGTAGAAAATGACCCAAGTCCTTGGGCCCCTGCACCTGCGTGGAAGACCCGAAGAAACTCCTGGCTTCAGATTGGTGCAGTTCTGGCCGTTGCAGACAATTGCAGACAATTAGAGAGTGAACCAGAGAATGAAAGACCTCTCTCTCTCTCTCTCTCTCTCTCTCTCTCTCTGTAACTCTTTCAAATAAATAAATAAATCTTCAAAATAAAATAAAATAAAAACCTTAGGGCACTGTCATTCAAGAGGGAGAACCAGAGAGAGTTCTGGGCTCCTGGTCACAGCCTGGCCCAGTGACAGATATTGCAGGCATCTGAGGAGTGAACCACTGTATAGAAAATTAGAAGATCTCTCTCTCTTTCACTCACTCTACCTTCCAAATAAAAATAAATATCTTTAAATAAAAATTACTATTTATAAAACAAAGACTGTCCAACATGAAACAAAATCTTGTTACTAATAGAAAGCAGACAAAATTCCATTAAAATAATCACCTACCGAGCTTCTGGTAGCAAAATAGAATACTCATGTGGTGATGTGGTCTCTGGAAAGTTGGAGAGAATCGCAAGGCGATGAGGAAGAAGGTCAGAGCCATGGTAAGTAAACAGAATCTCCAGGGCTTGAACATTACTTTCCTGTATCAAAGGCAAAGGGCAAGTTTCTGACATGAACCTTAGAAATGAGGACATGATGCTATCACGTTCCAAAACTTATAATTAACTATTTTATTCAGTTCTGATATAAAGTACTTCGAAATATCCCTGATTTCTCCCACTCTGTGTAACATTTCTCAGTCTAATGCTACAAAAATTATTTATATGTAAAACTCAAAATGTCAAAGTTTTTAAAATATAATTATATTTATCTACATTTATTAATACAAAAGAAAATAAAATATGATATCTTGCATGCAAAACCCTTAACTGCATGATTCAAAGATAGTGTCAACAGCCATAATTATTTTATTTATGAAAAAGAAATACCCGAGCATAAGTTCTTGCTGAGAGAACAATATTTTGATTTCTGAATTTCTTAAAGAATTCTGCATCATATCTCTGCTCAGAAGCAGGAGGCACGCCCAGGATTTCCTGAGGGGAAACAGTAATTAAATGAAAAGGCATTTAGATTTAGGTGACATGAAAATATTTAAATCCTCATAACTCTGCCAGCCTAAATAAATAAGGCCTGAATTAATTAACTTTAACTATCATCTATTAACTGAAATACTACATCTGCATTCTTGCCTTAATTTGAAAAGGACCATATTTTTAAATACTATTAATTTTAAAATAAAATCCAGAAGCAAATGAAACAGGTAGTAAAAAGTAAATGAATAACTGTAGGATATCTAAAATTAACCACTTGGTAAAAACAAATACGCAATAGTTCTCTGTGGTGCCTGTTTTTGAAAATATCATCATCAGTGAAACCAATGCTAAGTATAAAAATAAACTGTATCTGTACAGACGTCTATAGTTCACCACAAAATATTACCTCTAAATAGCTCACAACAAGGAAGGTAAAAGGGCAGGCTTTAAAGCAGCCAAACTAGTTGTACCTATAAAAAAATCATTAGCAATTTTCCTTAATTCATTTATATGATATGACACATTCATTATCAATGTTTTCCAATAACCACAGAATTAATCCTCTTTTATTATTTTGAAAACATTTCAATTGTATTAGCAAGGCAGGGTAATCAAAGGCTTTTGAATTTTCCTGTGTGGTCAAAAGTGTTATACACTTCCCACAGCCTTGAGATGCTCATCACGTTATCAGAGGTGACATTTATTGAATACCTACTATGCGCCAGTGTGAAGAGCTGAGAAAGGTATGCCCACAGAAGGGAGAGACAATACAGAATGACTGAAGAAGCAACCTTCAAGTGAAGACACACTTCAATAGTTCGACATTTATTGTAAAACTTGGGTAACACAGCTAGGAGAGTCATGTGAAAAAGCAGTCTAAACTATGTGTAAGTATTGAAATGGGCTCACTTTCATTTACACCTTTATCAATACCTACCTAGCCTTACACAATGCTGTAGAAAAGAACAACATAGGGACATCTATGTTAAGTCCCTGAAGGCTCAAATACGAAGCACACTATTTTCAAGTTCAAGCGTCTAATTTTGGCCCTAACTCATATTAAAGATCAGTCAACTAAATTCAATCCACTACCAAATTATTAAAATAAAAAAGAAACATTAGCCAGTGCTGTGGCTCACTAGGCTAATCCTCCACCTGTGGCGCCGTCACCCCAGGTTCTAGTCCCAGTTGCAGCGCCGGATCCTGTCCCAGTTGCTCCTCTTCCAGACCAGCTCTCTGCTGTGGCCTGGGAAGGCAGTGGAGGAGGGCCCACTTGGGCCCTGTACCCACATGGGAGACCAGGAGGAAGCACCTAGCTCCTGGCTTCAGAACAGCACAGCACGCCAGCCATAGTGGCCACTTGGGGGGTGAACCAACGGAAGGAAGACCTTTCTCTCTGTCTCTCTCACTGTCTATAACTCTACCTGTCAAAAAAAAAGAACTAAAAAAAAAAAAGAAAAGAAAAGAAACATTCATACTAAGATTACTAAAATCTAATATATACTGAAATTCGATTCTGGAAACATTATCTTAAAATATGGAGGCTGGTGCTGTGGCGTAATGAGTAAATTCACCACCTGCAGCACCGGCAACCCATATGGGTGTCAGTTTCAGTCCCAGCTGCTCCACTTCCAATCCAGCTCCCTGCTAATGGCCTGAGAAAGCAGCAGAAGATGGCCCAAGTGCTTGGTTGCCCCGCACCCACATGGGAGACCTGGATGAAGCTCCTGGCCCCTGGCTTTGAATTAGCCCAGCTCCAGCCCTTGCAGGCATTTAGAGAGTAAATAAATGGATGGAAAATCTTACTGTCACTCTCTCTCTCCCTCTGTTACTCTGCCTTTCAAATAAATAAATCTTTTTAAAAATCAAAATATGAAAGTAAATGTAAAGAATCATAAATCTAGAAAACAGAGATGGACTGACTCTCCAGTCCAACAACACAACTTCTAGCATTCATGAGCTCCAACTTTTATCAAAATTTACAGCAAGAAATTGTTTCTGAAAGAAATTAAATTTTCCCCACATCAATAGTTCAAAAGACCAAGAATACCAGATATTAGGGCAGCCATGACATTGATAATGACATATCAAATTAACACGACTGGTGTGATTAAAACTATTCTTTACCTCATATGTTGCAAGTCGGTCTAAGTAGGTTAATAACTTCAGTCTACAACGGCAAAGTTCCTTTTGTTCCAGTGTCAACCTGTTTGGAATAACTGTGTCAGGCCATTCATATTCACACAGAAGTATATTCCTCTAGAAGTTAAAATGGAATGAAAATGATCCATATTCCATTGAGCCCCAAACTCACGGAACAATATGCAAAAGTTCAAGGGTAAGATAATATTAAATGCATTTGTTACTGAAATAAGTTAGTATAATTATCACCAGTAAAGAACAACCTGAAGTAACTAGTTATTTTAGAGAAATTATCAATTGAACAGTAAGAAAATCACCCACTTGGCAAAGTTCACTAATTTAAGTAGCTCCCGTCTCTTTTTGAGCTCCTTTTCCTTTTTATTCTTGGCTGGCTCCTCCTCAGACGGTGAAAGCTCCTCATAGGAGATATTTTCAATGTCTACTTCACCAGGTAATGTAAATCTGCAACAAAAAAGAGAAAAAATACATCTATTTTGATTGTTTCCTATCTTATGAAGTGCAACCTACTTTCTCCTATTTTGATTGATTTAATTATTGATTTCCACAGACACAGAAACAACAATTTGGAAAAAACAAAACTTTTGCCATTGTAAACAAAGTGACTGGACTTATTACAGACTAGGCAAAAAGTCACAGAAACAATCACAGAAATTTTAAATCAAGAAAATCAAAGTTATTTAGGAAACACAAAAGATCATATTCACCCCATGTAAAAGAGTCTATGCAGAAAATATTGCCCACAGTTTACACTTTGAATCACTTCTATTTATGGTCCTAAAATGGTAATGAATGTCGCTATCATTTAAACTACTTATTTATCAGGAACACTATCATCTTTATATCTCAAAAGAAGTCTCAAATGTCTGATAAGTAATGGGTCTTGACAAAAAACATGATTGCTATTATGAACTGACATTTGAATGATGCTTAAAAGTTTATGAGGCACTTTTACAAGATACATAATTTAATCACTCCAATCACTCCATGTAATTCTGTGAAGGGGTTATGATCCCACGCATAAGCAACATGAGGCTCAGAATCACCTAAGGTGGTGGTTCTGACTAGGAAGCCAATGCAGGTAAGTGCATACGCTCCAGCTTAAAACTGGCAAGGCTTAGTAAAAGTCTGCAGAACTCGACGCCTCCTCAGTGTCAAGCTATCATCTGCAGACACGCTCAACATAAAGGAAGGAAAGCTCCGATCTAAAATAACAAAGCACTGATCAAACACAACTGGTTCATAAGGGATTGACCTAAGGAAAAGCTTATCTGGTCTAATGTTCCAGCTTAAAAGTATTCACGAAGTCACTTCTCCTTTGAATCTAAAACTTTCTAAAACCAACCTGCCATCATCTGTTCCTTTCCCTATTGCTATAAGAGCCTCCAGGTCTGTGCCCTTCAGCCCATACTGAAGCAGTTCTTTTGCAGCATCCACATTCTCAGGAACTCTTTCCAGGCATTCGTGGAGAACCCAGGACCGCTTCTTTATTTTACTCTAAATATAAAGAAAATAGAAAAGAGAAATTAAGAACCCATGCCCTCTTACAGAACCTGACAACTGCCTTCCAGAGTCACAAAGCTGTGCTGAGGAATCATCTCTATTTAAGAACTTGGTCACAGATAGTTGCTGGAGGAGCTCCATATAAAACAGCTAATTCCCTAATGGTAACCACAGCTGGGTGCAGGGGATGTGATTCCAGCTGCTTGCTTTCTTCTACTAATGAGCCACACTGAAACAAAAGCTCAGTACTGTTCTTTGAAAATAAAAAATTTTCCCACCCTCTCATAATTGCCTTTGGTTTGCATTTTGGCTATATAAGAAAGTAGAAAACAAGGTAAAAAGATAAGATACATCATAGTTTAATAATTACATTTAAGTTTTAAATAGAAGTTAGCACATCAAAGTGACATGTTTATTTGACTATAAGAAGCACCACAGGATGCAGATAACTTAATCATAAAGTCACAGTCTACACTTGGAAAGACTAAGGGCATATTGCTTCCTCCACACCCATTCAAGCCCCCTGACTGGTCCTCTTCCTTGAAAGAGCCGTCTGAGTCACAAACTGGAATTGGATTTGATTCATACCCTGTGTTCCTTTGTACATTCCTTCATATCAAATTCACTCATCAAAGCTTTCTTAACTCACTCCCCCTTCCCATATCTGCAGCCTCTTTCCTATAATCTGAATCATCAACACACAACAGTTGGGACACTGTAGAAATCCCTTACCCAAGAAGGATATCCTAACAGCTAATTCTCTTTCTAATTACATTTCCCAGTGTTCACTAACATGAAATATCAGCTGCAGCAAATTGGATGACTTACAGGGCTCATTTATCCATGAATGTTTACTGCATAACACTAGGTACCAAGCACTTAATGAGACAGGAAGACACAACAGTGAGTAAGATAGACTGAGTCAGGGCCAACATGTGGCACAACGGGCTACGCCACAGCCTGCCACGCAGCATCCCATGTTAGAGCACCAATTCGAGTTCCAGCTTTTCTGCTTCAAACCCAGATCCCTGCTCACGTGCCTGGGAAAACAGGGGAAGGTGGCCCAAGTCCTTGGCCCTGCCAATCACATGGGAAACCCTAGTGGAGTTCTGGCTCTTGGCTATGGCCTAACAGCAAAGGTATTTGAGGAGTGAACTAATGGATGGAAGATCCCTCTCCCACCCCAAAGCTCATCATCTTTTAATTTGCTATTATTAATAATGCATTCCTCCCTTCCAACTACAGGACTACTTGGAATGCCTTCACATCCCTGCTCACTATATAAAGTCTTCCATACCCACCAAGTCTACACTGACTGCCACCTGCATTGGGTTCCCAGTATCATCTGGTATCTTCTTGATGGCTTTCCATATTTTCAGCTTGCAGCTTGACTCAGCAGTTGGATTATGGGCTCTCTAACAGTAGAGGCTACACCTACAGTCCCTAGCATAGTACTTTTACTCTTAACTGTCTATATTTAATCAATATCCCCATCACAAAATTGCATCTTTAACACTTCTCAAGTCCTTCAGTTCTTTATCATGTTCCAGAAAAAGCAAATAAATGGCTAATGGTGCCCTATATCATAAGAGAAGAAAGGAAGGTAATAAATACAGGTTTGATGTCCCAATTCTTTTTTTTTTTTTTGACCGGCAGAGTGGACAGTGAGAGAGAGAGAGAGACAGAGAGAAAGGTCTTCCTTTGCCATTGGTTCACCCTCTAATGGCCGCTGCAGCTGGCCTACTGCGCTGATCTGAAGGCAGGAGCCAGGTGCTTCTCCTGGTCTCCCATGTGGGTGCAGGGCCCAAGCACTTGGGCCATCCTCCACTGCACTCCCGGGCCACAGCAGAGAGCTGGCCAGGAAAAGGGGCAACCAGGACAGAATCTGGCGCCCTGACCAGGACTAGAACCCGGGGTGCCGGCGCCTTAGGTGGAGGATTAGCCTATTGAGCCGTGGCACCAGCCTTGATGTCCCAATTTTCTACAGAAAATATAAACAACTTTGTCTTTCATTATCTCTCACATTTGAGATATTATTTTTATTAACATTAACAGTTTATCACTCTGGTTTCAGGTAACATTTATAATATGTTTAAATCACTTAATATATATATTTTTTTTTTCCTCAAAATGACTATCTTTTGACGGATTTTGTTTCATTTAAATTTTTAATTTATTCATATAAAGAGAACAGAGTTCATGTATTTCATATATACAATTTTAAGGAACACAATCATATCATAAAATTTTCCCAGTATTTGCTAGAATCTTCCTAAATGCAAAAGTACCTTCTCTTCTAAACGTCAGAAGTTCCAATCCTTGAACTGTATGTCATTAGTCCAACTACTTCCTTACAAAGACACCAAGAGTCAAAATACAGAATGCTATGAACTGAGTATGTCTCCCCAAACTCCCATGTTGAAAAATGAATCCCCAGACTGACAGTATTTGGAGATGGGGTCTTTGGAAAGTAATGAGGGTTGGAATTTTCATGACAGAAGCAGTATCCTCATAAGGGACTTCGTAAGTCATCAGGCCTTATAAGGAACAAAATTAGCACCCTTATAACAGAGTTTGTTCCTCACTCCTACCCCTGCTCCCCAACATATGAAGACACAGCAAGAAAAAATTCATCGGCAAGTTAGAAAGAAGATTCTCACTAGGAACGAAATTGGCCACCACCTGGATCTTGGACTTCCTGGTCTCCACAACTGTGAGGCTACATAATATTAACTATGGAAGGCAGGTAGTAGATTCTTTTTAAAAGATGTTATCTATTTATTTGAGAAGCAGAGTTACAGACAGAGAGAAGGAGAGACACAGAGAAAGGCCTTCCATCCACTGGTTCCCTCCCCAAATGACTGCAATGGCCAGAGATGGGCAGATCCAAAACCAGGATCCAGGAGCTTCTTCTAGGTCTCCCACATGGTTGCAGGGGCCCAAGCACTAAGGCCATCTTCTATTGCTTCCCAGGCCATTAGAAGAGAGCTGGATTGGAAGTGGAGCAGCCAGGACATGAACCAGTGCCCATTTGGGATGCCAGAGCTTCAGGCAGAGGTTTAGCCGACTATGCCACAGCACCAGCCCCAGTAGGAAAGATTTCAGCAAAGAAGGGTTCTATTTATGGACTCCCAGCTTCAAACTCCCCCTGGAAGCCAGCTAGCTATGTGAAAGCTTCCTCATTTCCGTTTGCGGCTAGCTTACACAGGATCACAAGAGGGCCACTGCAAAACAAAAGACTGGTTCTAGTCCTCATGTGCATTGGTTCTTTTCTGGCTGCTCTGGCTTAGTAGCCAGCAAGGCACAACGGGGACATCTTGTGGGGCTTACGTGCCCCCTTCCTCATGCCATCGACACCTTCCTTACAATTTCAGTGGTACTGCTATGGGCAGATTTCTTCCCAATCTCCCAGGCCACTGAGAGATAGGCTTCCCAGACTGGGCCTGCCTAAAGAAGTGGGGAGATTTTTCTTGCCATTCTTCCCCAGGGCTCCCTTTTTTAACTATCAGCATCACAACACAAGCATGCTGGTAGAGGATTCCTGCTTGCAAGTTTCTGGGGTTTTCTGACCTCAATCTCAGCTCACTGAAACCCTAGCAATAGGCATTCAGCTTCCCTATCCATCCCATGTTTCCCTGACTGCCAGCCTGGACAACTGTAGACCAGTCAAGACAACCCAGAAAACATCTCTATCAACTGTGCTGCAGTCACTCCTTGCCTAATGAGGTGTGAACCTCAGCTTAGCAGAGGAGACCTCCCTTCCAAGTCGGCTCCCTCTCTGGATATGTTCCTTCAGCCTAGGCTTTGCGTCTTATAGATGAGCTCTGGTTCCTAGAAAACAAGTCTCCACATTGAAACCTTCCCTGTGGCCCCTGACAAGACCCTGACTAACGCAGGTAAAGAGACACAACTGTGGTGCAGTAAGGAAAAGGATTAAGCAAAGAGCAGGCACTTGGCTGCTTTCTCAGTGAACACCGATCACACACTTGGTACCGAAGTCCAGCTGTCGGAACAGCAGTCCCAGACAACAAGGTAACTCTTCCAGGTGAGAAAGCATACTCCATAGCTGTAGCAAAATCAAAATTTGGAATCGCCTACCATGCAGCCCTGAACCAAAAGATACTCCAAAATATGAACTGTTTCACATATTCACAATTACACATACCAAATAATTCTGAATTGAAGCAATGTTGACTGCTGATTTCCTCCACTGCCTCTGGTAGACGAGATCAGTATCCAGGCCATAGGTATGAGCCAAAGACAAGGCTTCCTCATACTCTTCACTTTCAATCTTTAGACAAAGAAATGGAAACAAGCTCACTGTGACAATACAATGAACAATGACAACCCCTTGGATCTGTACAGCACATTATGAATTCATGTGCACTGTGACACTCGAAGTTCACATACGTCTTGAGGAGCAGATAGATCAAGTACCTCTATGAGCATTTTAACAAAGATAAACAGTGAAAAGGTCAGGTCTACATGATAGAACAATGGCAAAACCAAGACCAGCAGTCTAGCAGCCACTCCTTGTGCAGGGCTCCTGACCCTGCAGGAAGAACACAGATGAACCTGAACGCAGAGCTGGTCATACATGCTGCACAAGCCACGCCTGAACTAGACAGCAGGTGTGCATGTCTTCTAGCAGGTGTAGTCTGAGTACAGAGCTGCTTAAACACTGCTAAGGAGAAGAGCTAAAGGTCACTCAAATGGCAGCAGAAAGCCAGGGAAGTCATAAGGTGGAAACTCAAGCTGAGTGAACTCATCTTTTTTTATCTTTTTCTGACTGTCTTGATTTTGATTATCCAAGGACAAAAAGCAGCGCTATTTATAATACTGATATCTGTGGGGACCCATAGATAGGCTTGCCATGGGACCCCCCCATGCTGGGCTTGGCTTATAGCAGTAATGCGGATGTAGCAGCTGATTGAACTTTCCATCTAGCTGAGGATCGTGGAAAACAACAAGATGGCGCTGATGCCCTGCCTGCTGCGTGACTCCACAGCTGATCGCGATCAAGTGCCGGATTGGAGAGCTCTGTGCATGGACTGTGATTGAATGACTGTGATTGGTTGAATTCTGTACATAAGCGGACTGCGGGAGAAGGAGGGGTGCACGCCAGCTTTCCCTCTTAAGGAACGTGCGTGTCATCTCTCCCCCTTCTCCCGGTCCCCCACTCTCTTTCTCACTCCTTCTAAGTAAAAGTCTTTTGAAGACCGATTAACTGCGAGCAGCGTCGTTCCTTTTGAGGCCGAAGGAGCTGACAAGTGGTGCCGTCACTCGGATCCACAGATATCGAAGATCAGTGGTCCAACAATCCCCCTTTAAATTTCTTCCTTTATTGAAAAATTAGCTTTTTTCTCATTAAAATGAGACTGTGATACCTTCAAACTTTGAAAATGACACACCCTCACCTTCCTCTGATAAAGCTCTTCGGGAGTCGTGGAGCGCAAACTCACAAGACGGTAATTCTTAGTAATGGTGCGTGGGCGCTTCCGTGGGGGTGCAAATCGCTCCATTTCAGTCACTAAGTAAAGCCCCTGTTTGATGTAGCCGAAGTAGCGAGCCTTGGCAGAGATTTCATGATCAGAATCAGAATCCTCTTCTCCCTCATCTTCCTCTCCTGACCGAACCTCCAAGCGAGACCGTTTAGGGGCAAGTTTAATCTCACACTACATGGAAAAAAGGAGATGTGGAATTAATAGTAAGGAACTAAAAACAACATTTTAGAATTAGTGGAAGAAATAATACTTCTAATTATACTCTGGTTTGATTCATTATATCATCAATGATGACATTCACAGAAATCCAAGAACAAATACTGTAGACATCCACAGCTCCAAAACCAGGCACATAACATTATCAACTCCAAATCTCAAAAACTAAGCCTTTTTTTTTAATAATAGGTCAGTAATATGGTCTCGTAAAAATACCCCGGTAATTACTTCAGAGAAATAAAGAGGTTAAGAATGTTAATTTCTTTTCCTTTTGGTATTTCTGTTCACCTGTTACAGAAAAATAAGATGATTTTTTTTAAAATCTATTTAGAGAATGAACATGAAGGTATTTGTTTGCTTTACCAAAATAGCTCTTCCTCAACCCCTTTTAAAAATGTCTGAGTCTGAAAGCCTGGCTGTTAAAGATAACTTTCAGTTCACATTTAACAGAATTGGCTTAGATTTTTAAGCCATAATTCTTTTCATAGGACATTTTTAGACTCAGCAACAAACTTCTGAGTAAAAAATCTTTGTCAAACTATATTGCTGATGTGAAAGCTATTGAAGGCTGTTACCCTTGGAAGACAATTTTAAATGACCAAAACATAACTTTAAAGAACTGGCCTCTATTTTCAAGTCTTTTGTCATGATAAATTTTTATTTAATAAAAGAATCAAAATTTTTAAACAGCCATACTTAAAGGAATTCAGAGGGAGAATGTTTAAAAGGGCTTATGATGTTAGTGAAAAATAAATGCTTTACAGACAGCAAAAGGATCCAGTTTCTTTTTTTTTTTTTTTTTTTTTTGACAGGCAGAGTGGACAGTGAGAGAGAGAAAGACAGAGAGAAAGGTCTTCCTCTTCCAATGGTTCACCCCACAATGGCCGCTGCGGCCGGCGCACCGCACCGATCCAAAGCCAGGAGCCAGGTGCTTCTCCTGGTCTCCCCTGCGGGTGCAGGGCCCAAGCACCTGGGCCATCCTCCATTACTCCTGGGCCACAGCAGAGAGCTGGACAGGAAGAGGAGCAACCAGGACAGAATCCATCGCCCCAACTGGGACTATAACCCTGCGCCGTAGGCGGAGGATTAGCCTAGAGAGCCACAGCGCTGGCCCCAGAGTTTCATTTTCTTACAATGCAATTTTTCTTTGTTGTTGTTGTTGTTGTTTTTCTCTAATTTTTCAAACCCTTGTGTCGAGGGCTGATTTTCAATAGATCGCAGCGAGGGAGCTGCTCTGCTATGTATGAAATTAAAATGCAATTTTTTAAACTCACTAAACACCAGATTTTTTTTTATGTTGTATTCAATGTCTGATGATTCCACTCACCGATTTTTATTTTTAAATATTAGATCACAGGACAGCTAAAACTAAAAGCCAGATATTTAGATTGGGTGAAATACATGTCTACTCTCAACCAAAAGAGAAAGCCTCACCTCCAAACTTAAAAATCCCCCATCGTGGGTAGCAGTAACTTGAGGTGACGGTTCAAACCATTCACAGGATTTTCCTAGTAAATTCTTCAAAGTTTTCACAGATGAAACAGTCAAAGCACCAGAGCATCGAGCCAAAGTAACTGCACCATCTGCCCACCAGTTGACATCTATCAGTGGGTAAAAGGACTCTTTATCTAGTGGGAGAAAAGTAAGTTAAAACACATGCATCTGTGAGTGCGCTTTAAATATAACATATTTATTAGAGTAATCAATTTAAAAACCAAACTCATCCACATTATTTGGGCCCTAACGTTCAAATAGCAAGAATTAAAAAAAAAAAAAACACTAACTCCTCATTTCTTTTTTAATTTATTTTATTTGAAAGGCAGAGTTACAGAGAGAGAGAAAGAGATCTAGAGATCTTCCATCCACTGGTTCTCTCCCCAAATGGCCACAACAGCTGGGGCTGGGCCAGAACTGGGCCAGACCAAAGCCAAGAGCTAAGAGCTTCCTGCAGGTCTCCCTCGTGGGTGCAAGGGCCCAAGCGTTTGGGTCATCTTCCACTGCTCTCCAAGGCTTATTAGCAGGGAGCCAATCAGAAATGGAGCAATCAGCAAGGGAACCAGCGTGGTAGCTTAACTGGCTACTCCACAGCACTGGCCCCTTTCCCTCAAGTTTTTATTATTTTTTGTATACTCTGTATTATGAGATACAAAATGGTACAGTAATTAATTTAATAAACACCTGAGTACCAACATCTTGTCAGCAAAATTTAGAAGTTCCTTAGATACAGAGGTAAATAAATTAAAGACCTTCTCAAAAAATTAGGAATATACTCAAGAGAGATATATATCTCCATTTTCAACACAGTACATTGAAAGGTAGGTATATATAAGCTGTACATATAGAAAGGTTTTGAAAGATGTATTTTTATAGCACGTTCAGATAAACAATGAATTATACCCTTTAGAAAAATACAAAAAAATATAATAATTTCCAGTGTTGATTTCCTCTTTAACTTGTAACTATTCAGACAGGAAAAAAAAAATTCAAGGACAGAGGAATTTTTAGATGAAAGTGAATGCCTATGGCTCACCCAACAGAGGCATTCAAAAGGAAACGCCATGGTATTTATTACAATTTTATTGTACTTTTTTTTAACCTCACCTATTCCACCAAGGGTATGATACAGTATAAAGGTAATACATAAAACTGCAAGAAATATTTAAACATTAAACTGAGGAGAGACAGGGATTTCTAAATTGGAATTCAGCACCAAGAGAAAACCTCATTATTTTAATAAAAATAAAGACCATAACAACATTTTTCTCCAATTTAAGCCTAAGGCAATGTAAAATACTACAAAATTATTTCCAAGAAAATGTGAAAAGCAGAGTTCCTAGGGCTAAGTATACAATGGGAGAGGAACAAATCATTCAAATAAAATTTACCTTCTGCTTTGACAGTCATTTTTTTTCTTGAAAATGTTTCTGAATGACTGTTTTAGACAATCACTTAAGAAAACCAGATAATTCAAAGCATGGAACCTGATGATGGTATTAATGAATCAATATTTCTATGAAAAGTATTAATGAATCAATACTTTTAATGCTCTTTAAATGTGAACTGAGAGTATACTGTAAGTTAGATTCTTAATCTTTTAACTATCACTGACTTTAAAGGAGAAACTTAAAAATTCAAGAGTGTTTAATTTTGAGAGTTCCACCTAAAGAAGGATGATGCGTACTCAAAAACTCAAAGTCATCTTTTGATTTCCTAATTTGGGGCCTCTGCTGTGGCACAGCACCAGCAACTGACATGGATGCCAGTTCAAGTGCCTGCTGCTCCACTTCCCATCCAGCTCCCTGTTGATGTGCCTGGGAAAGCAGCAGAGTATGGCCCAAGAGCCTGGGCCCCTATACCCATACGGGAGACTTGGATGAAGCCAGGCTGGGCCAGGCTGTTGTAGCCATTTGGGGAGTGAACCAGCAGACTAAAGTCCGTTCATTCGTTTTCTTTCTTTCTCTCTCTCTCTCTCTCTCTCTCTCTCTCTCTCTCTCTCTCTCCTCCCCCACTCCTTCTCAGAAACTCTGCCTTTCAAATAAATAAATATCTAAAAAACAGATTTTATACTTCATTTCAACCAAGTAAATAATTAATATTACAAGTACAAAGCTTGGTCTTTTATCTACTTCAGAAAGTGATACACATTCATTGTATTAAAAAAATCCTTTTAGGGGACAGTATCGTGGCCTAGCAGGTAGAGCTACCACCCATGACATCAGCACTTCGTTTAGGCGCTGATGCAATTCTCTGCTGCTCCACTCCTGATCCAGCTCCCTGCTAATGGCTTGGGAAATCAGCAGAAGATGGCCCAAGTGCTTGGGACCCTACACCCATGTGGGAGACCCAGAGGAAACTCTTGGCTCTTGGCTTCAGCCCAGCCCACCTCTGGCTGTTGCAACCATCTGGGGAGTGAACCAGAAGGTGGAAGACCTTTCTCTCTCTGTAACTCTGCCTTTCAAATAAATAAATCTTTTTAAAAAATCCTTTTAAACATGAAGATAAATAAAAAGAAAAAGAATGTCCTACTAATATAACCCTAATTCCCTCCCACCCTCCAGGAAAACTCAGTGTTTATCCCTTCAGCTATGCCCCTAGAGCATTTGAAAAGCAGTAGGCTTCTGAGCTTCGAACTCAGTGAGCCCCTCAACCCTGGCTTGGCAGAGGAGCCATGCCATAAAGCCTAAGTCCTGATTCAGCCTTTGGGACCTGTTGTCTTGTCTCTGGTCCCTGAAATCTTAGTGCTTCTCCCAAAGAGAGGCAGAAGTCACCAAGAGATGCTTTACTGTCTAATAAGCACTGCATGTACTAACAAGGGTCCCCCAAGGTTTTATTTATCATATTTCATACAACTCACCTTTTACTTTTTTTCTTTTCTCAGTAGAGAGCCTCCAGTCAGGATTGAGTCCATCATAGCCTGGCTAAATGTGAAAAGATGCACCAGGAAGCTTTAGTCAACTACACAGAAAATGATGAGACAATTATCAAAAGCTATGGAATTTTTTAAGTAACAAAACACAGAGATGATGTTTTTCTTTGATCTCTCAGTTCCAACTGAATGAAATCTATTCCTCACCATAACAGTCTGGAGAGGCAATTGTTCTTATAGTTAACATGTGCACATGCAAGTATGAGATCAAATATAAGACAGAAAATAACATATATAAGAAAAACAATAAATATATAACTAATACAAATCAAAGTAAGTTACACTAAGAATTCATTCCCTACGCAGGAAGCAGAGAGCAGCTGTATGTAAGCTCTGGCCTGGGTACAAGTCCCAGCCCTGCCCCCTGTAAACACAGCAGCCCCTCGAGGCTGTGGTGTCTTCGCCCTGAGACTCAACTACACAGCCTCCATGATACTTCCTAGTTCTTTCTATGACTACAATTTAGGACGTAAAACTTAACCATGCAGTGCTCAGAATGAAGCCACTCATATTTTAATCTCGTAGAAACACAGCATTGCGTTCAGTTTAAGCTCACATCAGTAAATGTCCTAAAACAATTCAGAGTAAGCCACTGCCAGACACCCTCTTAGCTTACTATTCCTCCAGAACTGCAACAGTATGGAGAAACAGCAGTAAAAAATGGTTTTGGTGTGGGTTTGAAGTTTTAAATCTAAAAACAGTATTCCTAGATGTAAGTCAAACAAACTGTGCTTTTTGCATAATGTACCAGTGAGCATACATTCTTATTAGCAATACAACAATGGCTCACACTCTTGATTATTAAAATAGATCTCTCTTTCCATAGCCTGGAAGCACTGCCTGTTCTTACCTATTACAGTAAATCACTCAGTCACTGAGAACAGAGGACATCATCTTTAACTTTAAAAGAAAAAAAAGCTACCGTAAGAAGCTAGTTATGTACCACAGGAAGAAATGGAGTATTCTAGTTAACTTAATAATAAGAAAGCCTATTAAGCCTAAAAGAATTAAGAAACAATCAGGCACATATTATTGAGAATAATCAAGTAAGTTAGAATCATACTTGATCATTTATTAGGCAATTTAGAGTTTTTCAATGCCTGCAAATAGCCAGGAGTATGTGCTGGACAACAGCATACACTGCTACTGTATATGATGACATAAGCTACTTCCTACCGACACATTCTAGAGAAGACAAGGGGCACATTCTGAAGCCCCTCAAGCAATAATAATTATAACTAAGACCTGGGTAAATTTAATTTGAATGAATTAAGTTTGAATTAAATGAAATTTGACATGAGATCCTGAAAATAAGTAAAAAAAAGAATGAATGACTCTCATTCACCGGCATGAGCACTTTGAGAATTCCAAGTGTGCTTGGGCTTCCTCAGAAATGATGCTGAGAAGGAGCACCATGAGCAAGCAGTACTCATCTCTCACAGCCAAGGATGCACACCCTTCAGGACTGGACTGTTCCTTGCACACTGTGTCAACAGTATTTCTTTTTGTGGCTGGATAATATTTTATTTTAACCATTTATGATAACATGATTATCCATTGATCCATTAACGGACATTTAGATTGTTTCCATTTTGGTTGTTGTAAACAGTGCTACTATGAATATGAATAAACATGCTATTTTAGTATTTGTTTTAAATTAGAGACTTATAGACCTAGTTTTCTGAATTTATGCCTTAGAAATAAATGTTAGGTTCATTCTAGGCATCTGAACTAAATGTTTAACTTTATAATACTTGGAAGGTCAATAGGTTTTTCTGTACAGAACATTTGAGGGAAAAGCTGAAATAAAATCCACCCTTCCCCTCTGCTTCAGACAGGCAGCCTGCCGACCAGCAGCCTTACCGCTCTTCTTCCCGAGGTCCTAAAGGCCATCTCGCTGCCCCCTCAGACTCTTGAGGCTGGCCCACACATCCCATCTTTCTAACCCACAGACTCTAAGAGAAACAAGACCCATGGCCTGGCCATGCTTACCACATCTGAAAAACTCTAGAGACTAGTGCTCCATGAGCAAGATCACCACACTCCCCATGACCCACAAGAAGGCTTGCTCATGACACCACAGGAATAGATTACACCACAGGAATAGATTACAATGTCAATTCTCTTTGCATTTGTTGGAACTCAGAATACAAAACTCCAAAATATGGCACCTTGACATACTGAATACTTTGGACTAAAGGACACTGAAAAACCTCGGAATGAGTTTCTCTGGCCTTCTCCTGCCCTCCTGTCTCCAGCCCCTCAAACTCCCTGAGAGTGAGTCAAAGAAACCAGAACTCTTTCCCCAGTGGGTCACAGACACCAGGACTCCTGCCCTCAAAGCAAGCCATACATCCAGAGAGGTCGTCTTCACTCCTCTATCCTCTCCACTGTAGAGCCTCATTCAAGAAGAGTCTTGCCCCATACAAGAGGGCAAGCAGAGTCAGAACAGGTAGGCCTTCCTGGGTTTCCCCTCTGCATCACCATTAGACCAGCCCTATTCTTACACTCACACTTCTATATGCTGCCCATTCTTCATCAAACCTAAGCATCAAAACAGACACATTGCCCTGGATCTTCATCTCGGAAGCCTACTGTACTACACAGAACTTCCACTACATCTGTTTTGCTTTTCTCTTGCCAATCTGCCTCTTGCTATATGAGAACTAGCTGTGATTCTTATGATGGATGAGGAACAGTATCACACCTTTTAACCCCTACAGTCCCTGGTACCCAACAGGGGCAGCTGAGACAAATGACTCACTCTGGAACCTGCAGATGAGATCCTGGGACAACTGACGAAATGCCAGCATAGAAAGGTAAGAATACTTTTTGATCAACATCAGCCCTTCCAGACCTCTGCCTATGTTATCTCATTGAGAATGGAAAGTAAAACATTCTCTTTATAGTGCAGGTATTTGGTCCAGTGGTTAAGCAATCACTTGGGACATCCACATGCCCTATCAGAGTACTAGATTTGAATCCAGGCTCTACTTCTGAACCTAGCTTCCTGCTAATGTGCATCCTATGAGACAGCAGGTGACAGCTCAAATACTTGAGTACCTGCCACCAGCTCAAAGCCCCAGATTGGGTTCCAGGCTCCAGCCCTGGCTGTTGCAGGCAGCAGAGGCGATCTCTCTCCCACTTGCCAAAAGCCCGTACTAAATCGCCATCATTATATAGTGCAACAGTAACATAGAGGAAGATAACCAAAAAATACAGATAAAGATTTTGTACAGAACCACTACCATGGCTAAAGCAGTGTTTGAACTCGATTTAAGAATTATATTTGCTGATTCTTTTTTTCAACCATTAGAATCTAAATGCAACAAAGTCTCTTCCTCCAAAGGATACTGGAACTCAACACTTCAAATGTTTATTTCACAAGTATGTATTAGTATGTTTAATATGCTACCCCTATGTTAGAATCTGTGGATGAAATATATATTCAGCACCAGTTCTCAGAGTTCACAGCCTAGCAAAGCTGTCAACACAGCTGTGGATTATATCAAGATTAATCACATCAACTGCCATCTTCCCACTTATCCTGCATTGACTCATTCATTTAACAAAATTAGTCTAACACCTACTATGTGTCAAAAATAAAATTAAATTAAATTGGAAAAAGATAAATTTCTATCCTATTTTCTACATCTAAGGAAGTACAAATAGGGAAGCAACAAAACCTCTTAAGAGAAAAATTAAAGCCAAAATGGACATGTAAAGATAAAAGTAAAACATTTGGAAGTGTTTGAAATGAAAATCACTTAAACAATTCTACTGTATTCCAGACATGAACTCAATTTAATACTCACAGATTTCTAGCCAGATGGATCTTCACACAGACAATGAAAGCTGAAGTATTTAATCAACTCAAAATTGGATAGAAGTAAATCAGAATAGGCACTTCTGTAACTATCTTTAATCATTAGGTTTTACAGAGAAAATACTCAATCACACAGGCATATTATGAAAGCTAATAAAGTGGCAAATTGCACGAAGAAAGCCCCCAATGAGCTGAATTCCCAATTTTGGTAAAGGGGTGTAAGGTGTACAGAGCACTAGTGTCATTAGTTTCTTCTCAGGCAATGATTAAGCTCAAATTACAGGCTGACTATACCGCCTGTTGCCATACAACCCATTGTACACTACTGGAATGTTCAGTCATTTCCTAGGGCAGCCATAAAGAGAGGTAAAGTTTGCCCTCCCTGGAGACCAAAATTCCACTGACTACTGCCAGAGGAATGAGAAAAAAGCAGCTGTCTCAGTGTTTCTCCAGAGCCTGGGATGTCTCCTTAAAGAAACTCTGGCACTGTGGCGCAGCAGGTTAAAGCTGCGCCCTGTAGTACTGACATCCCAAATAGGCACCAGTTTGAGTCCCAGCTGCTCTACTTCCGATCCAGCTCTCTGCTATGGCCTGGGAAAGCAGTAGAGGATGGCCCCCACTCCTTGGGCCCCTGCACCCACGTGGGAGACCTGGAAGAAGCTACTGGCTCCTGGCTTCGGATCAGCTCAGCTCTGGCTATTGCGGTCATTTGGAGAGTGAACCAGTGGAGGGAAGACCCCTCTCTCTCTCTGGCTCTACCTCTCTGTAACTCTGTCTTTCAAATAAATAAAGTAAATATTAAAAAAAAAAAAACCTCTAGTGATGAATATACACACAGACACCCACATATTTGGTAAATGATGATACTGTACCTCTCACTTATTATTGCTATCATTGCACATTTCCAAGTTCTCAGTCTAATGAACCACACAACTCGATTAAGATGTCATTCATATAAAATGCAAGGTGATGTCTCTTCCTGGTTTTCCATCAATATCATATGTTAATACCTGATTTCCCAGATAAAATTCAATACCTCTAAACGTAAGCACTATTAAGTACATATTTTTACAAAAGGTTTAACCTATAAAATCAGACAACTGAGAAATCCATCCACTAAGAAAAAGGAGTTGTCTCTATGCTATGAAAGATCATCAAATAAAAAGAATCGATGTGAAAATACAGGGGTGGGCATTGTGGCACAGCAGGATGAGCTGCCACTTAGGACATCCGCACCCCATTTTCAAAGTGCCAGTTCAGGTACTGCCTGCTTCACTTCCAATCTAGTCCCTGCGAATGCGCACGATGACTTGAGCACTTGAGTTCCACCAATTGATGGTTGAGACTCAAATGGAGTTCCTGGCTCCCAGCTCCTGGCTTTGGCCTGGCCCAGCCCTGGTTGTTTTGGCCATTTGGGAAGTGAACTAGTGAATGGAAGAGTTGTGTTCTCTCTGTCACTCTGTGTTTCGAATAAAGAAATCTTAAAAAAAAATCAATAATTATAAAGTATGAGTCCAATCTTCCTATGACTTATAAATCTGATCTTTCAAATAACAGAATGTTATTAAACTAACTAATGACACACCAACTACGGTGGGAGAAAAATGTACACAGAACAGACTAATAAATCAGCTTTTTTCTATCTTTCCTTTTACTACTTAATGTATTTATTTACAGTTAGAAAAAGTATGGACATCAGAGCCTAAGAGATCTGAAACCAAATCTCAGCTCTACTGCTTACTTGTTGTATTATCCCAGAAGAAAGTAACTGGTCATTATGCAACAACTGATTTAATCACCAGAATGAATTCTGGGAAAGCTACGTGAACACTGTGTAGATATACTTTCACCCTACACAGCCATCTCAGTCTACAATAAACGCACAAGAGTTCTGTGAAGAAGCTGAGGCTTCAAGGAGGTGTTTCTGAAGGAATGAAGTTTCAGGAGGTATAGCAGAAAGAGTCTGACAAAAACAGGGGGCACAGAGGGGAGGGCCCAGGGACTAAAGCAGTGTCATGATCAGATAGAAAAGATGACAGGTAAAAGAGGAGTTTCCATCTTCACCATAGCCTTAGGATTAAAAAAAAAAAAGGATAAAAATAGATGCCTTCCATGTTCCCAACTTTGAACCAAAATTTATTTTGAAGCTCATACTGCCTGGGTCTCTGGGGCAGACTCTGTTTGCCGTAGTCTCTCCACGTGCAAAGCCACAGCGTGAAAAGGCAGGGATAGCCAGTCACTGGCACGTGGCGTGAGGAACTGAAACAGGCAGTGTGCTAAGCAGCAGTGGGAAGAGCAATCAAAGCAGGATCTGGTTCAGGAGCTACAGCTGAACCATCACAACCTTGGAGAGGACACCACCACCTGCACTACATCCTTAGTGACAACAGCCACGCCACGGTTTTCAGTTTGTGAAAACGGAAATCTCACATCTCCTATAATGAAATACTGGAGGAAATACTGCATGCCAGTCAAACTGGAGGAAACGACCATATAACCCCAAAATTTTTAATAGGACATAGATAGCACTAAATTGAGAATCAAGTTGCATTCTCTAATTAACAAATGCCATATCTGAAGACTGGCTGGGAAACACAAAATCAGTGCCACCAGAGGTGATGCTCGGTAGTCAAGCTACAGCAGCTCCTTGTGAACCGCCCTTTGAAAGCCTCAAGGTATTTCTGCTCAGACTCTCGTAAGGCTTCAATGGAGACAAGCTTCGAGCCTGCACTCCTCTCTTACCACCATGGACCATTGTCCATTTCTGAAATCCCTTCTTTTCCTGTTCCATTACTTTCCTGATTGCGTGTTTCAAACTACTGAGATAATTACTCATTTTTGGATTTCAAGATTTTTAAATAAATTCTGAGATTTTTAAATTATTATCAATCATTTATTTGAGAGGCAGAGAGAGACAGAGCAAGCTCCCATGCATCTACTGGTTCACTCTCCCAAATGGTGGCAACAGCAAGGTCTCATCAAGCTGAAGCAGGAGCCAGGAACACAATTTGGGTCGCTCATGTGGGCAGCAAGAACTCAATTACCTGATTCATCACCTGCTGCCTCTCATGGTGTACAGCAGTAGGAACCTGGGATCAGGAAAAGAGGTGGGGCTGACACTCAAACTCAGGCACTCTGATACGAGAGTGCACCAACTGGCAGCTTCTCTGGCAGACCAAACATCTGTTCCTAATGTTCTTCCTTTTCAGTAGAAAAGGGTAATGAATCATAATGGCATTGATTGGAAACTAATGACAAAAAAAAGGAAAAATATATCTAACTAGTCAAAAAGTTGGAAGTATGCCAATAGGGAGCAAAATAGAATGCGATTTTTCTTTACAGGCAAAAAAAAAAAAAAAAAAGTTGTCTAGAAATCCAGTAAACAAAAGTACAACCTAATCAATTTTGTTATAACTCTTACACTGAACATATGACATTCTAAGATAGTCACAAGAGGAAATATAAAAAGAGTGCTTCAGTAGTTTATCAATATTTCTACTAGGTAAGTCAAAATTACTTAAGAAAACAGAAAAGAGAAGGAAAAATGCCTTTTTTTTTTTTTTTTGACAGGGAGAGTGGGCAGTGAGAGAGAGAGAAACAGAGAGAAAGGTCTTCCTTTACCGTTGGTTCACCCTCCAACTGCCACTGTGGCTGGCACGCTGCAGCCGGTGCACGGCGCCGATCCAAAGCCAGGAGCCAGGTGCTTCTCCTGGTATCCCATGCAGGTGCAGGGCCCTAGGACTTGGGCCATCCTCTACTGCACTCCCAGACCACAGCAGAGAGCTGGACTGGAAGAGAGGCAACCTGGACAGAATCCAGTGCCCCGACCGGGACTAGAACCCAGTGTGCCAGCGCCGCAGGAGGAGGATTAGCCTATTGAACCGTGGCGCCAGCCCAGAAAATGCCTTTTTTATTCAAAGTTTTCACCATTAAAAAAAATGTTGTTCAAATGTAAAATTTCCCAAATACAGAAAGAACAACAGGATCTTTCCAAATAAAAGAAACTGAATACTTTATCACCACAAACTGCTAACTGTGAAAAATAAATAGCATATTTTGGAGTAATTATCTAAATAATGTCTTTATTTTGAATATGGATACAAAGTATGGACCTAACACATCATCCTTTAGGAAGTATAATATGAATTATATTCCATGTAAATTAACTTATCCTCCCATCTCAGCAAGTTTTTTTTTTTTTTAATTTTCTTTATATGACAGACAGAGGGACAGACAGAGATCTCTAATATGCTGATTCACTCCCCCAAATGCCCACAATAGTTTGGGCTGTACCAAGCCTAAGCGAGGCGCTGGGAGCCCAATGTGCGTCTCCCTGCTGTGGGTCAGAGTCCCAGGCACCTGCGTCACCACCTGCCGCCTCTCACAGACGCGTCAGCAGGATACTGAGCAGGAGCAGCAGCAGGACTCAAACCCAGGCAGCCCAAGAAGAATCCCAACTACTCCAGACGCTCAGCAGGAGGAAGTGGTGCTGCCTGAGGTGCCCAGTTAAACACACTGAACAGTATTAAAAGGGGATCCTCTCCACGTGGAGAGACAAAAAATAAGTCAGCTTAGCAGTGATTTCAGAGCAAAGAGAAAGAATGTTCTCTGTGTTTTGCACCAAAGGATGTAGGCTGAGGATCACCTCGTCTGTTTAGAACAAATCCAGATCCAGTGAGAAGTGGTAGGGCAGTTTGCAGATCATTTTAAGTGGAAGGCAAATGGTGACCAAGAAGGAGAGAAACTACCTAAACCTGTGTCTAAGATAATAAAATTAAAAATTAAGAACAGCTACAACAAATACATTTAAATCTGTGAGTAGAGTAAGAAAGTACAGAGCTACTTTCTCTTATCCTCTGCTTTTCTATAAAAACATGCTGTTTGCTTATTAATACATCTCCTAACCATGACATTGATCCATTCAGACCACTCAGGAAATATAGTCCAATCTCAAAAACACAAAACTATCCACTAGAGGCAGCTAAGCCACTGCTCAGGATGCCCACATCCCATATCAGAGTCCATGGGTTCAAGTCCTAGCTCCACCCTCCACTCTCTACTTCTGCTGCCTACTAATGTGCACCCTGTGGGATCAGGTAGTAGATGGCTCAAACACTCGGGAGCCTGTCACACAAATAGGAGAACCAGACTGAATTCCAGGCTACTGGCTTCAGCCTCACTCAGCCCCAGCTCTGATACAGGCATCTGGGAAAGAAACAGCAGATGGATGAAGATCTCTGTGTCTGTCTGTCTGAGTTTCTGTCTCTCTCCACTTCATTCAAATAAAATATATATATACAAATTTTTAGAAAAATATTATCTACCAGACACGGATATGCCTAAGAGGTAGAGGCAGTACAGAGGGAAGGAGAATTAACCCTTATAGAGTTGAAATGCAGGGGTCAGTGCTGTGGCGTAGTGGGTAAAGCCACTGCCTGAAGTGCCAGCATCCCATATGATGGCCGGTTCGAGTCCTGGCTGCTCTACTTCTGATCCAGCTCTCTGCTATGGCCTGGGAAAGCAGTAGAAGATGGCCCAAGTCCTTGGGCCCCTGCACCCACGTGGGAGACCCAGAAGAAGCTCCTGGGTCCTGGCTCCTGGCTTCAAATTTGCGCAGCTCTGGCCATTGCAGCCAACTGGGGAATGAACTAGCAGATGGAAGACCTCCCTCTCTCTCTGCCTCTCCTTCTCTCTCTGTGTAACTCTGACATTCAAGTAAAATAAATAGATCTTTAAAAAAAAAAGTTGAAATGCAAACTAAGCAGAGAGTAACAGCTTTATAACATAAGCTATACCCAGCTGAGTCAAGTTTTTTTTTAAGCCTTCACTCTGTGCTAATACCTGGCTTTGTATGAACAGAATTTACTTTCCCTTTGTGAATTTACATTATAGCAGTAGTTGATTCTACTTGTAACGAAACAACAAAGTCACCTGATCCTTAAAACATGGCATTTGGGGCCTGTGTTGTGTAGCAAGCAGAGCTGCTGCCTGCAAAGCATAGGATGTTGGTTCATGTCTAGGCTGCTCCTTCCACTCAAACTCCTGGCTAATGGCCTGGGAAGGTCACCCACATGGGAGACCTGGATAAAGTTTCTGGTTCCTAGATTAAACCCTGCCCAATCCAGGCAAAAACAGCCATCTAGGGACTGAACCAAAAGATGAAAGATATGGAAGATGTTTCTCTCTCTCTCTCTATCTCTCTCTCTCCCCCCTGTTCCCTTCTCTGACTTTCAAATAAATAAAGCTTTAAAAAAAAAAAAAAAAGGCATGGCATTAAAAAGAAATCAAAGAGTTCTTTCTGTATCTCTTAGCTACCCACTTCTGAGTGAAGAGAAGGTAACTCTCTTCAAGCCTTAAGTAAGCACCAGATTCCTAGCATTGCAAGACTAGGGGAAAACCCATAACCTCTTTGGGAGTTGACCCTTCAAATCCTTGGTCACAGTGACTTGTTGAAATGTTAAAATCTACATTTGGCATTTTGGGAATGTCAAATAGGAAAAAATTAAAGGTTCAATGAGCAGATTACTCTCAGTATTCAGATTATTCTGTACTACATATTAAAATCAACACTCAGTATTGTTCTTTTCCCTCAGATACTGATAGTACAATTAACTCAAAGGACAGCTTTGGAATGATGAGAATACATAACAGCTGTGTGCTACAGTAAACCATCAACAAAATGAAATTAGTATTGCCAGTGCTCACCCTTCACTAGAGCATCATGCCAAGTACAGTCACCACCAAGACACACACCTGCTCATGCTGACTCCACTCCCCCTGCTGCTTCAGAGATGGGACGGCCCAGATGCTCAGTTTCCCAGAGAAGTGAATGGCGGCAAGAAGGCTTCCATCTGGAGACAGGCTCATCTTAAAGATGCCATCCTACAGAAGAATCATAAGGTCAGAGCAAAGGACTTGTGGCTGAGAAAAACTGCATTCAGAGTTATGTGACAGTTTTTAGACTGCCATGCTATGAACGACCTTGAGTAACTAAGGATTCTACCAACTTCATGTCTCCAGAAATGTGCACTGGCAGATAATCTGGAGTCCTGACACGAAGGACTTTGTCATCTACTTTATCATGCTATAATTTACACATAACCCCAAACCTAAATAAGTACCTAAATAAGTAAAGAGACAACCAACAGAATGGGAGAAAATATTCTCAAACTACATAACTGATAAAGGACTCATAACCAGAATACATAAAGAGATCAAGGAACTCAACAACAATAAAACAAACCATCCAGTTAAGAAATGGGTAAACTGTTGAAATCCTTGCTTAGTATATACTAAGTTGATCTGTATATGAAAGTAATTGAAAATGAAACTCGATGAAGGGTGGGATGGGAGAGGGAGTGGGAGAGGGGAGGGAGGAAGCCACAACAATACAAAAGTTGCACTTTGTAAATTCACATTTATTAAATAAAAAAATTTAAAAAAAAAGAAATGGGCAAAGGACATTTTTCAAAAGAGGAAATCCAGATGGCCAACAGACACATGAAAAAATGCACAGAGAAAAACAGATCAAAACCACAATGAGGTTTCACTTCATCCCCGTTAGAATGGCTTTTATAAGGAATCCACAAACAACAAACGCTGCCAAGGATGTGGGGGAAAAGGTACCATAATGCACTGTTCATGGGAATATAAACTGGTAAAGCCACTAGGGAAGACAGTGTAGAGATATTTCAGAGGTCTGAATATAGACCTACCATATGATGCAGCCATCTGACTCCTTGGAATCTACCCAAGAGAAATGAAATCAGCATATGAAAGAGCTATCTGTACCTTAATGTTTATTGCAGCTCAATTCACAATAGCAAAGACATGGAATTAACTGAATGCCAGTCAACTGAAAACTGGATAAAGAAATTATGAGATATGTATACCATGGAATATTACACAGCAGTAAAAGAAACAAAAACAAACAAAAAAAGCCGGGTTATCTGCAACAAAATGAATGAAACTGGGAAACATATTTAGTGAAACAAGCCAGTCCCAAAGGGACAAATTCCATATGTTCTCCCTGAACTGTGATAACTAATAGAGCGTCTAAAAGGCAACAAATAGGAATGAAACTGACACTTTGAGAAGCAATGATTATGAACAGCCCTTCTCTAGACTGTTGAGGAACAGCTTCTTCTACTAGATTTTTGTTTATCTTTTCTTTTCCTTCAAAATATTTTCCTTATCTTTAATCTTTCATATGAATTACTGAACTCTTTACTTGAGTTGACCACATATGTATAAAGTTAATTAAAAATAGATCTTAGAAAAAATAAGAGTGAGAATAAGAAAGGGAAGAGGACGGCTGGGGGAGGGTGGGCACAGTGGAGAGAACTATCAAGATAATAAAGTTGTAACTGTGAAATGTATGAAGTGTGCAACTGCAAAGCAGTAAAGTCCCGCATACATTCCTATGGACTTACTTTTTTTTTAAATTTATTTGATAGGTAGAGTTATAGACAGTGACAGAGAGAGACAGAGAAAAAGGTCTTCCTTCCGTTGGTTCACTCCCCAAATGGCCGCAACGGCCAGCGCTGCGCCAATCTGAAGCCAGGAGGCAGGTGGTTCTTCCTGGTCTCCCTTGCAGGTACAGTGGCCCAAGCACTTGGGCCATTCTCCACTGCACTCCTGGGCCCCAGCAGAGAGCTGGACTGGAAAAGGAGCAAGTGGGACTAGAATCCGGCACCCATATGGGATGCCGGCACTGAGGGGGAGGACTAAGCAAGTGAGCCATGGCACCAGTCCCATGTAGACTTACTTCTAAGGGTACAGCTTAACACTTCCCATAGGACCTCAAATTCCATTAAGCTGGCTGGTAAAAATAGCAGCTTAAGTGTTATAAAGATCAAATGGATAAGATTAAGTGGTAAAGTGACCAAATAGATAAGATCAAGTGTTAAAGTGATCATAGAAATAGGACTGAGTGTTTGGAAACAATAATAGCAGAATTAAAAATGTGTGAAGGCTCCAACATGGGAAGCAGTCCACACAGCAGACTCACAGAATGAGAATCGCTTTAGTAGTAGCACTCAGACCTCCTTATCCGCCCTTAAGGCTTTCTGGTCTGATGGAAAAGCCCACAAGAGCATTTCAGGCATGGAAAGCTAAGACATTCTGACAAAAAAATAAAAAAATTCTATGTAAAGGACCCTTGTGGGTGAGAGCTCAGTGGAAAGAAGTGGCTACCAAAGAAGGATGTACTTAATTATTCTTAGGCATTTAAAATTAACTGAAAAGTGATCCTTGTTAAATGCAAAAGTGAGAATAAGAGAGGGAGGAGATGTACAGTTCGGCACTTGCTCACTCAGACTTACTTACCCCTAATAGTAGAGCTAATAACATGCCAGGGGATTCCAATTCAATCCCATCAAGGTGGCAGGTACCAATGCCATCTTACTTGTTAAAGTGATCAGTTTAAGTTCATAATTGATCAAAAAGATAGGATTAAGTGTCAAAGGGATTACATAAATAAGACCAGTGTCTGCAAATAATAATTGACAGAATTAAAAAGGGAGAGAATGATCTTATATGGGAAGCAAGATAGACAGCAGATGCATAGAGTGGCAAATGCCCTAAACAACACTCTGACCTAAGAATCAGCCTTTAAGGCATTCAGATCTGGCTAAAAAGCCCTTGAGTTTCACAGGCATGGAAAGCCGAGACACTGTGAGGAGAAAAAAAAATGACCTAAATGAAAGATCTCTGTGAGTGAAATCGCAGAGGAAAGAACGGGCCATCAAAGGAGGTACCTTTCCCTGAAGGGAGGAAAGAACTTCCACTTTGACTATGACCTTGTCTAAAAAAGATCGGAGCTGGTGAACTCAAGAGGCTTCCATAGCCTTCGCAGCTCATCACAAGAGCCTTGGCTGATTACTGATATCATAAATAAGAGTGTCAATTGTTAAATCAACAATGGGAGTACCTGTGCATCTGCTCCCCACATAGGACCTCTGTCCTGAATGTGTTGTACTATGCGAATTAACGGTAAAATCACTACTCAAACAGTACTCTATACTTTGTGTTTAATCACTACCCAAACAGTACCCTATACTTTGTGTGTCCATGTGGGTGCAGTATGTTGAAATCTTTACTTAGTATATACTAAGTTGATCTTCTGTATATAAAGATGAGTAAAAATAAGTTTTAATGAAGAATGGGATGGGAGAGGGAGTGGGAGATGGGATGGTTGCGGGTGGGAGAGAGGTTACGGGGGCCAAAGCCGCTATAATTCAAAAGTTGTACTTTGGAAATGTATATTTATTAATATTTTCTTTATTTTTTTGACAGGCAGAGTGGACAGTGAGAGAGACAGAGAGAGAGAGAGAGAGAGAGAGAAAGGTCTTCCTTTGCCATTGGTTCACACTCCAATGGCCGCCCCGGCCGGTGCGCTGCAGCTGGGGCACCGCACTGATCCGAAGGCAGGAGCCAGGTGCTTCTCCTGGTCTCCCATGGGGTGCAGGGCCCAAGCACTTGGCCCATCCTCTACTGCACTCCCTGGCCACAGCAGAGAGCTGGCCTGGAAGAGGGCAACCGGGGCAGAATCCAGCACCCCAACCAGGACTAGAACCCGGTGCACCGGCACCGCAAGGCGGAGGATTAGCCTAGTGAGCTGTGGTGCCGGCATGGAAATTTATATTTATTAAATAAAAGTTGAAAAAAGAAATCCTGGCCGGCGCCACGGCTCACTTGGCTAATCCTCCGCCTGTGGCACAGGCATCCCGGGTTCTTGTCCCCGTTGGGGCACTAGATTCTGTCCCGGTTGCTCCTCTTCCAGTCCAGCTCTCTGCTGTGTGGCCCGGAGTGCAGTGGAGGATGGCCCAAGTGCTTGTGCCCTGCACCCCATGGGAGACCAGGAGGAAGCACCTGGCTCCTGGCTTCGGATCGGCGCAGCATGCCGGCCGTAGCAGCCATTTGGGGTGTGAACCAACGGAAGGAAGACCTTTCTCTCTGTCTCTCACTCACTGTCTAACTCTGCCTTTCAAAAAAAAAAAAAAAAAGGGAATCCTTAAAAATACAAAAAAAAAAAAAAAAAAAAGAAGAAGAAGACGACGAAGAAGAAGGACGTACTTTTCTCTTTTCTCTTGAGGTAGGAGAGAACTTCCACTCCGCTTATGGCCTTGACAAGTGAGTGGATTCAAAGGCTTCCACAGCTGAGGCCGCTCACAGCAAGAGCTTTGGGTGATCTCTGATATAATACTTAAGAGTGTTATATGTTAAACAAGAGTCACTGAGCACAAACTTTCCAGGCAGGACCTGTGTCCCCAAAGAGTTGTATCATGAGACTTAATAGTAAAACTTGTTCTCAAGATTCGCTTCCTTTTATTGTATTAAATGGAGGATATTATTATGTCTCAAAAGTTATAATCATGTCTAAAAGCTCTTAAAAGCTGTATCATCCTTCTTTAAAGAAAATTAAGAAAGAAGGCAGGGGAGAGAAAAGAGGATTGGGGGGGGGGGGGAATCAGGTTCAAGAAGCAAAAACATAGAACAGCCCTTGTCTGAACTGTTGAGGGTCAGTTCTCTTTTATTCAGTTTTTTTATTCCATTTTTCCTTTCTTTTTCTTTTTCTTTCTTGGAAAAAACAGGAAAGGGAGGAGGAAGAGGAAGGGAAGTGAGTGGGAGAGCAGGTATGGTGGGAAAAACTATGTTCCTAATGTTATATTTATGAGATACATACAAATTAAAAAAAGATATTAAAAAATGTCTGTCCATCTGTTAGATTTTACAGAAGATAAAACAGAAGACCAGAAGGGATAAGACACTTGTCCAAGATCATTCAATTTTAGAGAGCAAAACTGAACTAGAGTGCAGATGTCTTTAATTCCAACCCAGTTCACACCCAGAAGTTCTTACAGGGTCACACGGCCTTTTCAGCAGTCACAGCATCTTCTTCAGTATAATTATGTTCAAGCATAATTTATTATTTTGATCACTTGAGTAATTAGTCATGTATGATTTATATGCAACTACCCAGGTTAAATAAAAACACTATTAAACAACTCAACTAAAAGTGCTCTAAAAATTTATGAATCTCTTTAACAAAAAAAAAGAAAATGTATACTGAATAGTTTAACAACATCAATGTGACCAGGAAAATCATAAAGGAATATGTTAAGTTTTCATTGTTTTAAAGCTCTCTTTATCTGCTTCCATCTCTAAATCTCAAGGGGAACAAGACATGCCACCCCAAAATATAGAACCTAAAAATAAACAGACATCAAAATAAGGACTGGGGGTAAACATAATATGTGAATTTATTAGAACTGAAATTAAGTGAGGGTTAGAGCAAAGAAAAATATGTAATAACTATGTGTAACATATACAAATAAAAGAAACTGGGAACATATAGTAAAGAAAATATATGAGAATACTTTTAACTATAAAACTGTATTATTTTAAGATGGCTACGCATGCAAAAGGAAAATAAAGCAACAATTATATGAAATTATGGCATCTATTAAACTTAAAACCAGTTATAACTGGGAAGAAAAAAAGGGGGGGTAAAGCAAAACAAATTAAGTAGAAACTTTGACATCCTGAATCCAAATCAAAATTCTCAAGATGAGCACAGATACTGTATCTCTATTAAATACACAGAGATGTACAAGTAACATCTATTTAGAATATATGAATAGGCTGGCGCCGCGGCTCAATAGGCTAATCCTCCGCCTTGTGGTGCCAGCACACCAAGTTCTAGTCCTGGTCAGGGCGCCAGATTCTGTCCCGGTTGCCCCTCTTCCAGGCCAGCTCTCTGCTGTGGCCCGGGAGTGCAGAGGAGGATGGGCCAAGTGCTTGGGCCCTGCACCCCATGGGAGACCAGGAGAAGTACCTGGCTCCTGGCTTTGGATCAGCGCGGTGTGCCGGCCGCAGCGCGCTGGCCGCAGCGGCCATTAGAGGGTGAACCAACGGTAAAGGAAGACCTTTCTCTCTCTCTCTCTCTCTCTTTCTCTCTCTCTCTCTCTCACTGTCCACTCTGCCTGTCAAAAAAATAAATAAATAAAAATAGAATATAGGAATAGATACACATGTAGAGATAAACACATGAGCATTTATGTATGTATATATATTCAGATATTTCCTGTTAACTGAAAAGGCTTAGCAAAAATGCCAATCCTCTTAGCAATGAGTACCCCTAGCAAACAATTCTGGTATTGAAACACTAATTCGTACTAAAAGAAACCAGGGAGTTTATAGATATTACTAAATCAAGATACGAGGCAGAAAATGTATAATTGAATCTTGAATATATATTATCACATCAGACAGCAATGAAGTTATCATAGACGAGGAACTCAGGAAGTAATGTGGAGGTTCTCAGAAAGGGCCAGCATTGTGGCACAGTGGGTTAAGCCGCCCCTTGCAATGCTAGCATCCCATGTTAGAGTGTCGGTTCAAATCTGGGCTATTCCGCTTCTGATCCAACTTCCTGCTAATATGTCTGGAAAAAGAGCGCAAGACAGCCCAAGTGGGAGCCCAAGATGGAATTCCTGGCTCCTGGCTTCTGCCTGGCCCAGATCTGACTACTGCAGCCTTTGTAGGAGTGAACCAGTGCATGGAAGAACTCACTCTTTCTGTGTCGTTCTGCCTTTCAACTAAAATCTTAAGAAAAAAAAGGCAGAGAGGTTGGCGGGGGGCGGGGGGGAAGGACAGAGCTTCTCAATGGCCAATATTAAACAAAAGTATAAGGATCAATAAGGATAGTAAGAACAACAGACTGAAAAACATATCAAAGCATTTAAATGTGAGTACATAATGAAATCTCAAAACACCACTTGGGAGGAGCTTGCGCTGTGGTGTAGTGGGCTAAGCCTTTGCTTGCAGCATTGGCACCCCATATGGGCACGAGTTCATGTCCTGGCTGCTCCTCTTCTGATCCAGCTCTCTGCCTATAGCCCGAGAAAGCAGTGGAAGATGGTCCAAATGCTTGGGCCATGGACCAACATGGGAAACCCAGAAGAAGTTCCTGGCTCCTGGCTTTGGATAGGCTCAGCTCTGGGCCTTGAGGTCATTTGGGAAGTGGACCAGCAGATGGAAGACGTTTCTCTGTGTCTCTCTATCTCTCTGTCTGTAACTCTACCTCTCAAATAAATAAAATCTTTAAAAAAAAAAAAAAAGTCACTTGGAAAGGACAAGAATCAACTCATCATCTTGAAAACTATTAAAGAGAGAATGTCAAGAAGAAAGAAATGACTGTATTAGAATATCACCATCTCTGTGGCCCTTAATGATTCAAGGCATCTAGTTGTGAACATCAAGTACAGCTGATCACCAAAAACAGATTATGAAATTTGTGCTGGGCCGGCACTGTGGCGTAGCAGGTAAAGCCCGCCTGTAGTACCGGCATCCCACATGGGCTCAGGTACAAGTCCCAGCTGCTCCACTTCCGATCCAGCTCTCTGCTGTGGCCTGGGAAAGCAGCAGAAGATGGCCCAAGTCCTTGAGCCCCTGCACCCAGATGGGAGACCCAAAAGAAGCTCCTGGCTCTGGATCAGCACAGCTCCAGCTGTTGCAGCCAACTGGGGAATGAATCAGATGGAAGATCTCTCTCTCTCTCTGTCTCTCTATCTGCCTTCTCACACAAGAAATGAAACCTGGGTGAAATAACTCTAAAGGAAAGTGAGTGCAAACAACGCACACTTTTGGGAACGGGTTGGGTAGCAACTGTGATTGGACAGCTTCCAAGAAGCTGGCTTCTGGGGAGCCAGCAGAGTTGTGTTTCTATCCTAGAGGATGGTTACTAGATTAAGAAAGTTTGAAAACATCAAAGAGAAACACTTCATACCTACTAGAATCACTAGTCTCAAAAGACAGTTAACAGGTGTAGGCAAGGATGTAGGGAAATAGAACTATCATCATACACTATAGGTAGGAATGTAAAATGATGTAGTCTATTTAGAAAACAGTTTGACAGTTCTTCAAATGGTTAACAAAGAGTTATCATAAGATGCATCAACTCCACTCCAACAGAAATAAAAACATATACACAAACATATATATATATATATATATATATATATATATACACACACACACACACAAATGTTCAAAGCAGCACTATTCATGATGGCCAAAAAGTACAAACAACACATACGTCTATGCACTTACAAACTGAGAAATAAAATTGTGTGTCTGCCATACAATAATATATCATTTGCAAAAAAATGAAATGAAATACTGATATATATTATGACTTAGATGAATCTTAAATCGTCATGCTAAGTAAAAGCAGTCACAAAGAACCATATAGTGCATAATTCTATTCATATTAAATGTCCATGGGGCTGATGTGGTGGAGTGGATTAAGTGGCCACCTGCAACACCAGCATTCCATACAGGTGCCAGTTCAAAACCTGGCTGCTCCACTTATGATCCAGCTCCCCACTCATGTGCAGAGGAAGCAAAGCCCAAGTACATGGGCCCTTGCATCCATGTTGGAGACCCAAATGAAGCTCTTGGCTCCTGGCTTCAGCCTGGCACAGTCTTGGCCATTTCAGACATTTGGGGAGTAAAACAGTGGATGAAAGATGTCTTTCTCCTACCCCTACCCCCACCACCCGTAACTCTGCCTTTCAAATAAATCTTAAAAATTAACACACACACACACACACACACACTAAATGTTCAGGATAGGCAAATATTTACAAGCCAAATAGACTAGTGGTTTCCTAGAGCTGGGAAAATGGAGAGTTTGGGGGGTAAGGATAAAGGGGTTCAGAGTTTTTTTAAAACAAAATATTCTAAAATTGATTTTTGGATGAATGTATAATTCTCTGAATATACTAAAATAAACTGAACTGCAAATTTTAAATGGGTAATTTTCACTGTAGGTGAATAATATTTCAATAAAGTTGTCCCAAAAAGTCATCAAATCACACATTAGCTTGATGGAACTGTTTTACACTTTAACATAAAAAGGAAAGAAGGAACAGTGTGGGAAAGGGAGAGAAAAGGAGACAGGACAAGAAGAGGCACAAAAACAGGCTAAAAGGAATCTGATTTCATGGCTTACTGCAAAATAAATAACCATGTAAGACAACTTCTGTATCCCAGTCACTACCCTAGGGGCAAGGTAAAACAGAAGCAGTCCTCACTTCCCAGAGCCACGGAAATGCAGACTAAGCACTCAAATAAACATATAACTGAAAATTCATAGTGGGTTCACTGCCTGCAATGCCAGCATCCCATATGGGTGCCAGTTCGAGACCTGGCTGCTCCATTTCCAATCCAGCTCTGTGCTGGATTTCTCTCTGGCCTGGGAAAGCAGCAGAAGATGACCCACGTTCTTGAGCCCCTGCACCTGAGTGGGAGACCTAGAGGAAGCTTCTAGCCTCAGATCAGCGCAGCTCCAGCTATTGCAGCCAACTGGAGAGTGAACCCGCAAAGGGAAGACCTCTCTCTCTCTCTCTCTCTGCCTCTCCATTTCTCTCTGTGTAACTCTTTAAAATAAATAAGTAGTTAAAAAAAAGAAGAAGAAGAAAAAGAACATTCCGATTACTTCTAAGGAGGAAAAAACAAGGGTTGCTGTAAGAAAGAATATCAAAACAGAGCTGATGCCTGAAGCCAAGAGTCCTGCGATGAAGTTATGGGGATGGGGATGGGAAAACTACTATCATGAGAAAAGACAGCATCGACAAGGAAAAGAACATGACATCTTTGTTGAAGAACATGATGAGATGAAAGACAACATAAACAGAACAGAGTTGATGACACAAGAGGAGTCCACAGAGTAAGGGACAGGTCAGCTTATGTGTTTTGGGCAAGGTTAAGAATGTTACCCTTGGGCCGGTGCTGTGGCTCACTTGGTTAATCCTCTGCCTGTGGTGCCGCCATCCCCTAGGGGCGCCGGGTTCTAGTCCCACTTGCTCCTCTTCCAGTCCAGCTCTCTGCTGTGTGGCCCGGGAAGGCAGTGGAGGATGGCCTAAGTGCTTGGGCCCTGCACCTGCATGGAAGACCAGGAGGAAGCACCTGGCTCCTGGCTTCAGAACGGCTTAGTTCCAGCCATAGCGGCCATTTGGGGGATGAACCAACGGAAGGAAGACCTTTCTCTCTGTCTCTCTCACTGTCTAACTCTATCTGAGAAAAAAAAAAAATTACCCTTTAAAGACAGTGTTTAAAAAAAAGAAAAAAGAAAAAGAAACAAGGAATGGTAGCTTTTCCTCATCCTGGCTTAGCTCAATTAGTTCAGTGTTTTCTTCATCCTCACTTAGTTCAATGAAGAAGCCACTGAAGCCTTCCTTAAGCAAGAAAATGAGATGATCTGATTCAAATTAAATCACTGAGGTTGCTAAGGAAACTAAAGCAGGAGATGCAAATTTACAAGTGACGATAGCCACAGAAGAACAACAATATGCAAAGATTCCATGCATACCTGACAGCCCAGTGTTGTTAGATGTGGGGAAGGACAGAAGGTACAGAGAGTAATTCTAGGGTGTCTCACTCCAGCCACTAAGCAGATTGCTGAAGCCATCTAGACAAGTAAGGAGCAGGGAAAGGGAGAGGAGAAGCCATCGCAGCCTTTGTTCTGGGAATGTGTGATCTGGGATGCCTGAAAGCTCCCTACTGGAAGTGTCAGGTAAGCAACTGATACACAAATCTGAAACCAGAAGGAAAACAGACCAAAGGTGCCAGCTTGGGAACTGCTGACATCTAAAAGGTATTACAAATCTGAAAATAATCACATTTAATACTTCAAGGGATCAGGAATGTATTCACATTCCTAGAGTCCACAGCCACAGGAATAAACTTAATTTGCTTGGTCTACTACCTCACCTAGTAATATCTAGTAGGTATTAAATTTCCTTTTAATGACCAAATATTTAAAGATTTTATTTTACCAAGATAGTGTATTTCTGTATCATTGAGAATAACTGAGAATCCACTTTAACAGAAGACATTTTGGTTTCCTGATTTGTTATTTATTTTGATTTAATCTGAAACAGAGACTTTCCATCCTCTGATTCACTAACCAAACGCCCACAACAGCAAGGGCCATGTCAGACTGAAGCCAGGAGCTTGGAATTCAGTTTGTGTCTCCCAAATGAGTGACAGAGACCCAAGCCTGAGACAACATCTACTGCCTTCCAGGGTGCATGTTAGCAAAAAGCTGGGCGGAAAACAACAGAGTAGCTGAGACTCAACCCGGGGAGCCCCAATATGGTATGCAGGTGTCCTAAGCAGTATCTCAACCACTGGTCAAATAGCAGCCCCCCAGAAGACATTTTACAATGGGATCTTCTGGGGCTGGCTCTGTGGCACAATGGGTTAAAGCCCTGGCCTGAAGCACCAGCATTCCATATGGGCACCGATTCTAGTCCCAGCTGCTCCTCTTCTGGTCCAGCTCTTTGTTATGGCCTGGGAAAGCAGAAGAAGATGGCCCAAGTCCTTGGGCCCCTGCACCCACGTGGGAGACCCAAAAGAAGCTCCTGGTCCCTGGCTCCTGGCTTCAGATCGGCGCAGCTCCAGCCGTTGCAGCCATCTGGGGAGTGAACCAGCGGATGGAAGACCTCTCTCTCTGTCTCTACCTCTCTCTGTAACTCTTTCGAATAAATAAAATAAATCTTTTTTAAAAAATGGGATCTTCTATCAAATTATAAAAATAACTGAAATTTTATAATTTAACTCCCTCTCCCCTCAATACACTTTTCCTCTGATTCTATGTAACCATTCTGACTGTAAGATGAATGTAAGTAAAGCCACTGACTAAGTACCTATATATGCTTAAAAAAACCAGGGGTGTTTCACCCCATTCTCTACTAAGTTATATTAACTTTGCTTTCTGATGGCCCATAAAAGAACACAGCAGCAACAGAGTACTATTAAAATATTACAGGCCGGCACCGTGGCTCAACAGGCTAATCCTCCGCCTTGCAGTGCCGGCACACCGGGTTCTAGTCCCGGTCAGGGCGCCGGATTCTGTCCCGGTTGCCCCTCTTCCAGCCCAGCCCTCTGCTGTGGCCAGGGAGTGCAGTGGAGGATGGCCCAAGTGCTCGTGCCCTGCACCCCATGGGAGACCAGGAGAAGCACCTAGTATCTGGCTCCTGCCATCGGATGAGCGCGGTGCGCCGGCCGCAGCGCGCTGACCGCGGCAGCCATTGGAGGGTGAACCAACGGCAAAGGAAGACCTTTCTCTCTGTCTCTCTCTCTCACTGTCCACTCTGCCTGTCAAAAAAAATAAAGAAAAAAAAATAATAATAAAAAAAAAAGAAAAAAAGAAAATATTACAGACACTGCACTTCAGGTACCAAGGTTAGAGCCCCAGCTATGTCACCTGGTATAAGATCTCACTTAATTTTTCTAATCTGCTTCTATAACATTTGGATAATAACACTATACTTTATAGGTTTCTTGTGAAGATTAAAGTATAGAGACAAACAGTATGTGGTAAACATTTGATGACTTAAAAATGGAATTATTATCTTTTTAAGATTTTTGACAGACAAGGCCAAAATTTCATAAATTGCTAAAATATGAACAAAATTAAATTCTCATGAAGTATAACTTGACAGAAGACAGTATCACTAGCTATGGCAATCTATTCTGTTCCATGAGTATAAACCACACTAATGACAATCCAGCTAGATCAATTACTTGGTACATTAACATCATTGGATAGACAGCATGAAGCAAAGAAAGATGGCAGATGAAGAGGTTAGGTATAGTAGACTTTGATTATGCAGTTGTCTTCTGACACTGGAAATCCACTCATGGCCCTTTCAAGTGACTGAATTATCAAGTCTCCTTTTTACCTCTGTCAAAAATCTTTTCCCAAAAATTTTCAAAAGATGCTTTCCTTTTACTTTGTTAAATATCCTCTGTAAAAATGTGATACCAACACAACTAAAATTAATAATATGAACATGGTTTTAACTCGCAATTTTATTTCCTACACTAAACCACTAGCTCAAATATCCATTTAACATTTTCTTAATTCAAAACACTAATGAAAGCCTTCTCCTGGCAGCAACATTTATGAAGAGTAGGAATTGTACCTCCTCTCAAACACTCAATAAAAATTACCTTTACTTTCCAAATGAGATTTTTTTTTAATGTTAAGTATCAGATCTGATACTGAGATTAGCTAAAAGTGACTCACTTTGTTTAACTGCCTATCATCTATATAGAATGAAAAATGAGTGATTTACTATTGTCTACACTATTCAAATATACAAGCAGTGTACAAATGAAATCATTTAATTCCAGTGCACAGAATCATAATGTTCTAAATTGCTACATATTCTTAAGAAAAGAATTCTGTGGCCCAAGTACTTGGGCCCCTGCCATACACATGGGAGACACCGAAGAAGCACCTGGCTTCAGCCTGGCCCAGCTCTGGATGTTGGGCCATATGGGGAGTGAACCACTATATGGAAGTTACTTCTAAGGTCAGTATCATAGTATAGTGGGTTAGGCCTTTGCCTGTGACACAGGCAGCCTATGAGTGCTGGTTCAAGTTCCTGCTGCTCCACTTCTGATCCAGCTCCCTGCTAATGCACCTGGGAAAGCAGCAGAAGATGGGCCAAGTCCTTGGGCCCTGCATCCACCTGGGAGGTCCAGAAGAAGCTCCTGGCTCCTGGTTTCAGCCTGTCCCAGCCCCAGCCATTGTGGCTGCCTGAGGAGTGTTATCAACAGATGGAAAATCTCTCTTTCTCCCTCTGTCTCTGCCTTTCTGTGTAACTCTTTCAAATAAATAAATAAATCTTAAAAAAAAAAAGAAAAGAAAAGAATTCTGATATCACTAAAAGGTAAATTTATAAGCACTGCTCTTCTAACATTCCACAAGTACTCATGGAACATTACACATTCAATAATAAATACTGTGGTGTAGCAGGTAAAGTAACCACCTGCAATGCCAGTATCCCATATGGGCTCTCGTTCCTATCTCAGTTGCTCCACTTCATATCCAGCTCAGATCCACTTCAGAGCCAGATTCAGATCCAGATCCAGGCTCTAACAGCCTGGGAAGGCAGATGGCCCAAGTATTAGGGTCCCTGCCATCCACGTGACAGACCAGGATGAAGCTCCTGGTTTTAGCCTAGCCTAACCCTAACTATTGTGACTATCTGGGGAATGAGCCAGCAGATGAAAAATACCTCTCTTTGTCTCTCCCTCTCTCTAACTCTGACTTTCAAAAAAATAAAGCTCATGTTGGCAGCACATATACTTAAATTGTTACAAATAAATAAATTTTTAAAAAGTAGCTATTACGGCTGGCGCCACGGCTCAATAGGCTAATCCTCCGCCTTGCAGCACTGGCACACCGGGTTCTAGTCTCAGTCGGGGTGCCGGATTCTGTCCCGGTTGCCCCTCTTCCACGCCAGCTCTCTGCTGTGGCCAGGGAGTGCAGTGGAGGATGGCCCAAGTGCTTGGGCCCTGCACCCATGGGAGACCAAGAGAAGCACCTGGCTCCTGCCTTCGGATCAGCGCAGTGTGCTGGCCACAGTGCGCCAGCCTCGGTGGCCATTGGAGGGTGAACCAACGGCAAAAGGAAGACCTTTCTCTCTGTCTCTCTCTCTCACTGTCCACTCTGCCTGTCAAAAATAATAATAATAATAATAATAATAGCTATTACAAGCCAGGTACTGTTTTAGTCATCAATGAACAAAACAAAGATAAATCCCCACCCTCCAGGATTTAGCAGATAATCTCATCCAATGTAGTTTACATGTATGTCCTCCAATTAAGAGAAAGTCATCCTCAAATGTCTAGTTAACATGAGACAAAAACATGTCAAACTATGAGGAAAAAAGTCATAAAAAAAAATTTTCTGACCCAGTATGTTTTATAAAAAACATCAATAATTCTGAGTATTATTATACTCCTTAAAATATGTATCAGAAAACCAGAAGATTATTTAGTGCCATAGAAGTTTGGGGCATACTAAACCACAATCCTAAAGGAATATGTCAAACTACTAATTATTAGTTCTATGATTAGGCCTATAAGAAAACTGTAAGAAAATTAGTAAATTGATAACAGCTGCCAGCACTATGATTTATCGAACATCAGAAGTACTAAATATACTGCCTGTAATACTATCCAAGCTCAGTATTGCTACTTTATATCTGACAAGTACATGAAAGTCAGAGGTAGAGAGATCTTCCATCTGCTGGGTCCCTTCCTATATGGCTCCAATGGCCAGAACAGGGGGCAGGTCAAATTCAGGAACAAGGAGTTTCATTCAGGTCTGCCAAGTGGATGGCAGGGGCCCAAACACTTGGGCCATCTTCCACTGCTTGTCCCTGGCCATTAGCAAGGAGCTGGATCAGAAGAACAGCTGGGACTTGAATTGATTCTCATATGGGGTGCTGGAGTCACAGGTTTTACCACAACACCACAATGCCAGACCCAACAATATGATTATTACATAGGAAGGTATATCGTTTTCAAAAAAATACCAGTAGTTAAGAACACAGTTTAATACAGGAACATAATTGTTGCCAAAATTAAGAGGTAAAATAGATTATTCTTTTTGAGATAATAAGTAATTTATAATTGTGGCTACCTGTATGTGCACCACAACCTGGCTTCTGATTCTCTGACTGTCAGACTAAGGGTTTGGACAATGGCCAAACACAGAGGTTGGGGGGGAAAAAAGGACTGGATCACAAGCCAATCTCAGATCAAACCTGTCCCTGACACTAAATAAGTAAATTTACAGAAGCCAAAGTTCCTTCATCAATAGAACAGGCATCGTAATGCCAGAAATGCATGCTTCCCATGAGGTCACATGCAAGTTCAAGTCTGTTCACAATAATAAAGACTTCATAGATAATCTCTGAGAGCCATTTCATTCAGCTCTAAAATTACAGTACTACAAAAATCTGTGAACCATAACTGCTTCTGGACTAGGAAGAGACATACCTAACAATCAGATATTGACTGGAAGGCATTGGTTTGAGAACACTAAATTCAAAAAGTCTTTTTTAAAAAGTCCAAATAGTTAGGGATTCTAGTCCAGTGTGTCACAAAGACAGGTCAAATACAGGGAATTTACTTGCCTGCTTCTCCCTTCTTTGGATTAATCAGAGTACACTTATGAGAACAAGAAAGAGCGGAGTTCTGACCATAGCAAGGCTCATGATCACACAATCCAGAGCTCCCAGTAGGTAAGACAAGGTAAAAAGAAGATGGCTTTTCTATACTAGTCGAACAGATTTACATCTGCCTACCAACACATCACATAAATAAACTAAGTTCTATCATGTACAGACAGGGAACAAAATAAGAGTCATTAATACTGGATGCCAAACAATCCTTGTTCTAAATGTTACTATTACTACACTGGTCCAAATGAAGTGAACATGGAAGACAGAAATCCAGAGTCTGTGGACTCTCAGCACACTGGCGCACTCCAACATGTCCTGATACTTTCACACACTGCTGCTAGGCTGGAAATGCCCAACCTTCCCCTTTCTGCCTGAGGAACACGTCCTCACTTCAAGGCAAAAACCAGAGGTAAATGCTCTCTCTTCTGCACGTCAACGACACTTTGTAGTACATTACAGAGTAAGTCATAGTATTGTGCTGCTCTCAACTGCTTCTAGCTATCTCACTGAGGAGGTGCACTGTATTCTATGTTTATTCTCAGCCTTAACACCATGCCTGATACAAAGTAAATGCCTGTTAAATAAGAATAAATACTGAAATTCCACATTCTTGTTTAATTATAGTCAACAGAATAAAAGGAAAACCTGTGAATTCTTTAAAATTTATTAAAGAAAGAGTTATTATTTATCTATTATTAAGGAGATGGGGAAACATACACTAATACAGAATTAGAAAAACCAACAGAGGTAACACAGTAAATCATCAAAAACAAACATCAAGGTAGTGGGGCACATGTTTCATGATTTGCAAAATGAAGATAAATCCATGAAATGAGTGAGAAAATGCTAACTAGAAAACAGTGCTAAAGTATGGAAAGCAAACTCAGTATAATTATTCAGATAGGATGACAAACCAATCCAGATTATAAGACCAGCTGAAGTTAATGTTGAAGAAATAATCAGGACTTAAAATTTAAAATATATTAAACAATAATGCTGAAACGAAATCCTCATTTATGGGGCCAGCATTGTGGCACAGTGGAAAACGCCTCTGCCTGTGATACCAACATCCCACATGGGTGCTACTTCATGACCTAGCTGCTCCACTTCTGATCCAGTTCCCTGGTAATGACCTGGCAAAAGGAGCAGAAGATGAAGTGCTTGGGCCCCTGCCACCTTCAGGGGAGACCAAGATGAAGGTCCTGGCTCCAGCTTGGTTTAGCCCTAAGCTGTTGTGGCCATTTGGAGAATGAACCAGCAGATGGAAGATCTCTCCCTCTGTCTCTGTAACTGAATTTCAGAAACACAAATAAGTATTTTTTTTTTATTTGAAAGGTAGAGTTAGAGAAAGAAAAAAAAAAAAGAGAAGTGAAAGAGATCTTCCATACACTGGTTCACTACCCAAAAGGCCACAATGGCTGGAGCTGGGCCCATCTGAAACCAGGAGCCAGAGCTTGTTCCATGGGTGCAGGGTCCCAAACACTCGAGCCCTCTTCCACTGCTTTCCCAGGCCACAGCAGGGAGCTGGGTCGCAAGTGGAGCACCTGGGAATCAAACTGGCGCCCATATGGTCTATCAGTGCTGCAAATGGCAGCTAACCCTTCTACACACAGCATTGGCCCGTAAATAAGTCTTTTAAAAAGAAGTTCATTTATATTTCTACCCTTGGTTTAGGGAAGAAACTGAAGAGTTGAAAAACTTGGTTAGTTGATTTTCCCTAAGACAAGAGTATGATCTGATGCTCCTGGGTAAGTCAAGTCCTGTGGGAGAACCATGCGGAGAGCAGAAATGCAACCATCTCCATCATAAATAGTTCCCTAAGTGCGAAGCTTATTCTCAGTATGAAACCATCTAAAACCTTGCCATAGAGCCACTCTTATCCTAGTGACAAAACATCAAAATAATGGCACTTGAAATCTCAGATCAGTAAGGCTCATTTCCTCTTGGAGCATCAATAATCTCAGATTTGGGGAGTAATGTATTTACTGTTATTTTAAAACATAGCAAAAAAATAAAATTATGAATGACCAAAAAAACCTAAGTTTTTTTTAAAGCTAAAATAAGAAATTCATAGATACATGACACTTGTAGGAGAATGCTTTGGTCTCCACAACCAGGCCCCCGGAAGACTGGATTCATTCTCCACAAAACTTTTTTTAAAACTTGAGATAATATGATACATAGTAAAATAAACACTATGGATTCTTACTAATACATACACTTGCAAAGTGTATAATTATGAAAACATTCAAGTTCATTCAAATTTGACCTTAAAGGCATGCTGGTGAAAATGTCTGAAAGACACAAAGTTAAGCCAATTTGCATTACCTGTTCTTGTCCCTGGCGACTGTATAGCTTAGTACCTAATACCCTTAATAATCCGAGTGTCTTCGGCACCTACAAAATAAATCACATCATACAAAAACAGATTAATGGAATGGTTTCTCATGTACAAATTACTTTCATCACAAAATAAAAGCTAGCAAATCTAGTATTTCAAATACAATTAAGATATTACTAAAAAGTGTCAAGGATCTGAGATTCTCTTTCTGCTTGAAAAAAAATTTACCAGTTGATAAAAGTTTACAAAATATATGCATAACCAAATGTTATTTTAATATATAAATAAGCCTAGTACAACTTATGCAACTGAAAACCACTGCAAGCTTTTCACAAATGAAGCTGCCCTAGGTTACCATTTTATTCTAACATCATTATGGAGGTCAAAATTTCCAGCGGATATTTTATGCATTAAGAATAAATCATCTACCTGAAAAGTAGTCAAGAAAACTTATCACTTATAAACCAGTATTTAAAATAACAATATAACATAACTATTTTTTCCTTAAATTTAAGAAATACACTTATAAAAGCAAAGTCAGACAATTATAATTTTAAAAATGAAAAATAACAAGTGTTGAGAATGTGAAGAATTTGGAACACTTATACACTGCCAGTCGGAATATCACATGGAATAGCCACTGTGGAAAAGGACTAGCAACTCCTCAAAAAGTTCAACATAAAATTATCATGACCCAGCAATTCCAACCTAGGCCTATACTCAAAAGAACTGAAAATAGATATTCAAACAAATAACTGTACATGAATGTTCATAACAACACTATTCCCTATAGCCAAAAAGTAGAAGCAACTCAAGTGTCCATTAACTGAAGAATGGATAAACTATACACATGTGGTATATATATGTGATGAAATATTACTTATCCATGAAAAGGAATGAAACACTGATACATGCTACAACAAGCTGAAGTTCAGACATTAGAGTAGGTAAAGGAAGCCAGGTACAAAAGGTCACATATGATATGATTCCATTTCTATAAAAAAATTCAGAAGAGGTACACACACAAAGTCAGAATACAGAATAGTGGCTGTTAAGAGATAGAGGGAATGGGAGAATACTGAGTATCTACTTCATAGATACAGGATTTCCTTTTGGGGTAATAAAAATATCTGGGAACTAGACAGTTACATAACACAGTGAATGTACTAAATACTACTGAACTGTGTATCCCAAAATGGGTACATTCAAAAAATATCTGAGCATCTAATACACACCAGGCAATGTGGTGAGTCTGAGGTGCGTAATTTTGATGAAGTGATTGCTTTCATGTAGTTTATACGAGTAAGCAAGATGATTAATTGTTAGTGAAACCAGCGCCATCTTATCTGGGGCACCGTCTTAAGCCTCAGGCACCATTTAAGGCCTCGGCCCAGTTGCCACCTTGTACAATAAGTTTCAGTTTCTCCAAGGTAAGTTTCAGTTTCCTAAGTCCAGCCTGGTTTACCAGAAATCAGGTGACCAAATGGCACAACCACACGTGTTGCCTTCACCCCACCCAATGGAATTAACTGTTCTTACTTCCTTATCTGCTATACTATGTAAGATTGTTCTCCTAGCACAGGCTGCTGTTTCTCTTGTATATGGAGAGGCAGCCTTGTCGGCCAACAAAATTTTCCCTTACTCCAGTGTTTGGTGTGTTTTGTAGTGACCCTTCATTGGTGCGGTGACTCAGATCCAGGCTCTCCCACTGACCTTGCTCTCCCCAGGGGGATCTGAGCTGCTTCAGGATCCTGGATTCCTGCCAATCACAGAACCACCCCAAACCTCCTTCGTGGCTTCCAAACACTCGGTGATCTACATCCACTCACCAGCCCTTCAAAAATTCTAAGACAGGGTGAGCAGAGGTTTCTCTCTTTGTGACTTTTTATGGGCTGCGGTTCTACATGACTTTGTCCTGAGGTCCTGGTACCAGGCATCACAACTCCTATGGTCTCATGCCCCTCTATGGACTTTGTGTCCCGGGCAACGGCAGGTGTGGGTGACACCTTCTACACACACTATACCCTGAGCTCCAGTGGGAGCGGGTGGCGACCCCACCCTCTGCTCCCTTACTCTCCTTCTTGGACTGCTGTAATCTCGGGGACTCCTGCTATCTGCCAGTCCGATCTCTACAGGCCACGATGGGAGCTTCCTCGTCCCATGTTCCATCCAATTCTCCCCTCAGTTGTCTCCTAAACAATCTTGTTCCTCTCCAATTGGCCAGGGATCTCAAATGCCATGGCCTCATCTTTCATTGTAATCAGGCGTGCCCCATGTATGAATTCAACAACCAGTCCAAGGGGCTGGTGCTGTGGTGTAGTGGGTAAAGCTGCCTACTGTAGTGCCAGCATCCCATAAGGGCACCAGTTGGAGTCCCGGTTGCTTCACTTCTAATCCAGCTCTCTGCTATGACCTGGGAAAGCAGTAGAGAATGGTCCAAGTACTTGGGCCCCTGCACCTGCATGGGAGACCTGGAAGAAGCTCCTGGGTCCTGGCTTCAGAACAGCTCAGCTCTGGTCATTGTGGCCATTTGGGGAGTGAATTAGCAGACGGAAGACCCTCCCGCCCCCCGCCTCTCTGTAACTCTGCCTTTCAATAAATAAATAAATAAATTTTAAAAAATAAATAAAACAGTTCTGAGACTGGCGCTGTGGCACAGTGGGTTAAAGCCCTGGCCTGAAGCACCAGCATCCCACATGGGTGCTAGCTCGACACATGGCTGCTCCTCTTCCGGTTCAGCTCTCTGCTATGGCATAGGAAAGCACTGGAAGATGGCCCAAATGCTTGGGCCCCTGTACCCGCATGGGAGACCCAGAGGAAGCTCCTGGCTCCTGGCTTCGGATCGGCTCAGCTCCGGCCATTGCGGCCATCTGGGGAGTGAACCACCTGATGGAGGACCTCTCTCTCTGTCTCTACCTCTCTCTGTAACTCTTCCAAATAAATAAAATAAATCTTTAAAAAAAAAAAGTCCAAATGGCCGCTTGATGGCACACTCGACCCTGACATGATTCGGGATCTTTACCACTTCGTGATCCTTTGGGAAGTGGAAGGAGATTCCCTACATTCAAGCTTTTTCCCATCTCTGATCTAAACCTTCTCTCTGCATCTCCTGTTCTCCAGCTCAGGTCCTCTTGGACACTAAGGCTCCTACTGAAGAGCCAGAGCCAGAGCCGACACCCTGTTGTTCTACGTTCAGTCCTGCAGATGAGCCCGGCCACCACAGGCACAGTTCAGCACCTTCCTGATCAAGCCCCGGCACAGCCACCTGCTGCTCAGCAACCGCAGAGCCCCGTCTGCCGTGGCTCAGCGTCGGCACCTCCACCTCCTGTCCAGGAATTCCAGGAGGCAGCATCTGTTCTACTTCCCACATCTCCTGCTTGCCCTTATCTCAAAACCAGCCCTTGCGACAGCTTTCGTCCTGCCCCTTCCACCGAGCAAGCATAGTGCTCCTGCCCTGCCACCACTGCTTCAAGCCCTCGACCCCCCTTCTCTTGTCCCCAGTCCCCAAGTCACTCACTCTCATGCAGCAGCTAGGGAACCTGCCTCCATGTTACCCCTGTGAAAGGTGGCAGGAGCAGAGGGCATAGTCAGGGTCCACACTCCTTTCTCACTTGCTGATCACTCACAAATTGAACAAAAACTGGGTTCATTCACCTCTAACCCAACATTGTACGTTAAAGAGTTTCAATCTAACCCAGTCTTATGATCTGACTTTTCACGATGTCTTTATGATCCTCTCCAATACCCTCCTTCCAGACGGGTGAAGGCAAGTTTGGGAACAGGTCCATCTCCACGCTGATGAGACCCACCAAACTGACCTTGACCATCCCATAGGAGCAGATGTGGTCCCCAAACAGGACCCCAACTGGATTTACAACTCTCCCAATGGCATAACAGCCAGAAATCGTTTCATTACCTGCTCATTAGCTGGCCTCAAAAAATCCAACAGAAAGGCTGTAAATTATGATAAACTGGGAGAATTTATTCAAGATAAAAATTAAACCCTTCCACCTTTCTACAGTATCGGAAGCAGACCCTTCTTCAATACACTAACCTAGACCCAGAATCTCCCGATGGTCAGGGTTTCCTCATGAGCCATTTATTTGCCCAGTGTTTCCCTGATATCAAGGCAAAAGTAGAGCAGCTCGAGAGGGGCTCATTAACTCCACAGGCAGAAACTGTAGAGGTGCCCTTTAAAGTACACAAGAGAAGGAAGAGAGCCCAAAAGGCCAAGTTTCAGACACTGGCCAAGGCCTTTCAACAACCTGCTACATCCAGTGGCTCAGGAGACCACAAGATTGATAGTTGACAATAAGGGCCCCCAGGGTCCATGTTTTAAATGTAGCCAAATAGGCCATTGGGCCAAAACGTGCCCCAGCCCCAGGGACCCACCAAGTCCTTGTCCTAAATGTCACCAAAAGGGCCAATGGACTGGACTGTCCTCTTGTCCATCAAGTCAATAGGCCATTCACCCCACCTATGCCCCAGGTTGACCTTCGAGGGTTGGCTATTGAGGGCTGAAGAAGCCCAGACTCCCACCACCTGACCATGACCATCACTCCAAGGGAGCCCAGGATAACTGTGATGGTAGCAGGCAGGCCAATTTCTTCTTATTGACACAGGTGCAACCTTCTTAGTCCTCATCCAGGACTGGGGACCAACCTCTGCTGCCTCAACTTCCATGGCTGGGGTGGAGGGAAAACCTGCCAGACCCCTACAGACTCCCAACCTGCTATGCATACTTAATACAACACCCTGTTATCACTCTTTTCTCATTATACCTTAATGTCATACTACCCTCCTGAGACATTCTGTATCAGTTTGGTACTCAAGTGGTTTTCACCTTCCAACCATTGGCCCAGTCTTCCAACCCGCCTTCACCTCCAATTTTACTACTTCTCTCTCAAGAAGACCTGGCCCCAACTATCCTGCCTAACTCAGGAGCTCTATCTGCTGTCAATCCATGGGTGTGGGACCTCAGCCACCCTACGATAGCAGCTGATCATTCTCTGGTGCAGATTAAGGTTCGGGACACCTCAAGCTTCCCTTCGCAGCCTCAGTATCCCTTCCCCCTCTCCAGCCTTTGAGGATTAAAGCCTGTCATCACTAAACTCCTCCTCCAGGGTTTACTCTGTGAAACCAACTCCTCTTATAACATTCCCGTCCTGGCAGTAAACATACCTAACGAATCTTTTCACCTGGTCTAAGATCTGAGTCTTATGAATTCTACAGTGGTTTTCATATATCCAATATACCCAACCCATACACCCTCCTCTCCCCTATCCCTGCCTCCACTTCTCACGTCTCAGTTTTGGACCTTGAAGATGCACTCTTCACTATCGCCCTACATTCCTCCTCTCAGGATCTGTTTGCTTTCACATGGACCGATCTTGATTCCCGCATTTCCACTCAATTTAACCTAAACTGTCCTCCCCCAAGGGTTCAGAGACAGCCTCCAATTGATTGATCAGGCCGTGACCAATGATCTAGGTACTCTTGATTTATCCCTCTCCTTTCTCCAATATGTCGATGACCTCCTCCTTTGCAGCCCTTCAAAACTGGATAGCCGACAACAGACAGCTACTCTTCTTAACTTTCCAGAAGCCAATATGTATCCTTCACCAAGGAACAGCTTTGCTTATCTGTGGTAACCTATCTCAGCATACATCTCACTCCCACTCACAAGGCTATCACCATAGACAGAAAGCATCTCATAGATAACCTCCCACCTCCTTCTATCAAAGAGGAAATTCTTTCCTTTCGAGGACTGCAGGATTCCTACATTCATGATTCCAAACTTCTCTCTTTTAGCCTGACCACTCTGCAAAGCCACCACAGGATCCCTCCAAGAACCTTTCCTAAGTCCAGGCACCTTCAAGCCCCTGCCTAACATTAACCAGAACTCACACAGCCCTTCCTCATCTACATCACTGAAAGCCATGGAATAGCCTTGGGGGTTATCAGTCATCAAACTGGTCCCTCTTGTGCTCCTGTAACCTATCTCTCAAAAACTCTAGATCCTACAGTTAAGAGTGGGGCACTCTGTTTATGGGTGCTAGCCTCAGCAGCAGTTCCCATACAGGAGTCAAAAAAATTGACTTTTGGGTCACCACTTACCATCCTCTCCTCTCATCACCTGTCTAAGCTTCTAACCTATAAATGCCTCCAGTCTCTTCCACCATCCCACATTCTGTCCTTCCAGGTAGCACTAATTGAAGACCCTATCCTCATTTTTAAACTCTATTCTCCTCTCAATCCAGCTACGCTTCTTCCCCCTTCCTTGTCATCTCTTGATCACACAGCTCTTTCTGATTCCTACATTGAGTCCATTGAGCACCTATCAGCCATCCCTGAAATATTCAGGAAGGTCCCCTTATTAAAACCTGACCTGGTATAGTTTACGGATGGCAGCTCTACTTACCATCAAGGAATCAAAAGGGCAGGATATGCTATGGTGCCAACCATTGACAATCGAGACTGAACCACTCCCTCTCAACGCTACTAATCAACAAGCTGAACTTTATGCTCTAACCCGTACCTTCATGCTGGCAAAAAATAAATCTATCACAGTTTATACTGACTCCAAGTATGTCTTCCACATCCTATCCCGCTCAGTAATCTAGAAAGAAAGGGGCCTTCTCACCACAAAGGGAACAGCCATCTCTAATGCAACTTACATAACTTCTCTTTTAGAAGTGGCTTGTCTACTAAAACTAACAGGAATTGTCCATTGCAGAGCTCATCAAACTGATACCTCCATCATCACAATAGGTAACAATAAAGTAGATCAGGCGGCCGGTCTGGTAGCACTGTCTCCCCTCCCTTCACTGTCTCCCCTCCCTTCAAGCTCATCTGCTGCTCCATCCACCATACTAATAAGCTGGTCTCAAGACTAACAATCCTAACAGGCCATTCTATTTTATCTCCATCACTTGTTTCATCCCAACCTTCCTTCATTCCTATCAGTTGTCAAACAATCTCTCCCTCTTATGCCACAGGACACCAAGTATCTTCAGCAACTTACCTCTTCATGTTCTATATGTCAGCAAACAAATCCTAATTCTAACTTCCATCCCCCACCCTTCCTTCCCATCAAGCCAGAGGATACCTGCCAGCCTCCGACTGGCAAATTGACTTAACCCATACGCCCCAATATGACAATTTCAGTATTTCCTGGTATTGGTGGATACCTTCTCTGGATGGGTAGAAGTCTTCCCGACCACTAACAAGCATGCATATACAATACCCAACATCTTACTTCAGGAGGTCATCCCTCAGATTGGGGTCCCAGCTTCCCTCCAATCAGACAATGGTCCTGATTTTACATCACTGGTAACTCAACTACTGAGTAAGACACTCAACATCCCCTGGCATTTCCATATTCTTTATCATCCCCAGTACTCAGGGAAGGTGAAAAGGAAAAATTGTGCACTAAAAAATATTTAACTAAATTCTCCTTTGAGCTTCACCTGGACTGGACTAAACTGCTTCCACTGGCTCTGCTCCATAGGAGAGCCCTTCCAACAAGGCCTTTCAAGCTCTCACCTTTTAAAGTGGTTCCTCTGCCATACACCTGCAGTCTCCACTTTTGCTGCCCCATCTCCTCTCGCCTCTCCTCAGATATCTCCAAGCAGATATATGGAAATATACAGACACCTACTGCCCAGTTCCACGTCCAACCACTTTAGCTTCCCTCCTATTACAGTGGGAGACAAGGTCTTCCTGTCCTCTTCACACCCATCCTTGCCCCCTACTCTCACGAAGCTACAGGCTAACTGGACCAGCCTTAGCAGGTTACTGTCACTACTCGTACAGCAGCAAAGTCACAGGGAGCCCCCCACTGGGTCCACTTCACCAACCTTAAGCGTCCCCCATCCCATTATACAACTACTCTCACTCACAGCCAAGTTTACCCATACTCAAGTTCTACAACCAATGGTGCCTGAAAACTCAGACCCTTCCACGCTTGATGAACCTGCCTCCAGAAAACCGCGACCTGCAGCCATCCGCCACTTCCAACACTGGGTAAGAGCTGCTCCTCTCTTTCACTGCTACCAACTCTTCCTACAACTTCTGTGGAAGGAATATCAAACACACTCCGTGCCCATCCACCCCTCCTGGCTCCTTTCAGATATTCAAGATTTACACCTCCAGGGAACTTTCTCAGACTTTGCTCCCCTTGAGATCTACACTTTCCCCTATCTCCTCTTACTATCTCTCTCCTTCTTCCACACACGGAGATGAAACTCCCTCTTCCATACACCAAGATAAATTTTCCCTTTTCATACACCAAGATAATCTCATTGCTTCTGCTCTTTTGTGTCTATCCTGTATCCACAATGGCCCCAGGAACACATTATGCATGGCTATTTCATATTTACACTACTTCCACTCCCACTAAATTACTTAACCCTACCTTCTGCCCCATCACGGGCTGTGCGGGCCCTATCACTCTGAACTTCAGTTTTGCTCAGGTCTGCTCACATAATTGTTTTGTCTGAACTAGATATACTTTATCTCAACTGGAGACATTCATATTATCTCTGCTTAACCAAGAATAGCACAGGATCATGTAATGATGCTTACTGGAAAGATTACTCATCATGAAGACGTCTTATAAGTACTACTATACTGACCACAGGTGTGGCCTCCCAGGAAAACAGCTCTCTAAGGTCTTGCCCCAAGTTGAAGACACATCACAGGCACAACCCCTCTTGCCTTTCACTATAATTGACCTGTACTTCAGGTATGGCAAGATGGAGTCGAGGGATCCATCATTCTATATATGGTTCCCATTTGAAAGATCCCCATGGAACCATAAAAAATTATCAGGGCCTTCACTCAGCCCCTGACAGCTCCCACAGAAGTGGTGGTTGATATAGTAAAGGAGTCCTCTAAACACCTGGCCCAGCTAATTAACTGGCCAAACCTGGACAAATCAATCTGTCCCTTACCCTACTTTATCAACTACCCAATTCCATTTTACCCTCTGCCTTTTACCAACAACAATGCTTTATATGCACTCCCCTTCAGGAACCTCCCATCGCAGCTACTCTACTCACTAATGTTTCTATTTCCACAAACTCCTGTACCCATAATCCTCAGAAAATCATCGGGCATCTTCTTCTACATTCTGGAGAACAAGATGTAAAGTGTTGGATTACCAACATAACAGAACAACCTGACAAGCTTATGCCACGTAACATCCCCTGTGTTATCAACATGAGCACCACTTCCACTGCTTCCTTTTCTAGCTCACCTGCAGCCTCATTTCTTTGTAATTATACCTTATACACCTGTAACAGTTCTACACTCGGTCCATGTGTATTGGTGATTCTTTCCCCCTAACTAACACTACATGACTACTTCAAATTCCTTTTATAGACTAACACCTCTATCCACAAGAGATGAGCGATCTTTCTCCCAGTCTTAGATGGAATTAGCTTTGCAGCTTCCCTCTCTTTGGTGGTGATCTCAGGAACTGCGCTGGGCCACAATGTTCTCTCTATTAACGGGTTCCAAGAACAATTCTAACAACTACAAGAGGAGGTCACCGGATCCACTGAGATGTCGGCAGATGCCATCAAGGGACTTCAAAATCACATTACCTCACTAGCAGGTGTAGTGCTACAAAAGAGATGAGCTCTGGACCTTATAACTCCTGGAAAAGTGGGAACTTGCGTTTTGCTGGGAAAACAATGTTGTTATTATGTTAATAAATCAGGCCAGGTAGAATAAAATGTTAAAACTCTCCAAAAATTGCTACATCTATTAAACAATCTGCCTAGGGTCTAGAGAACCTCTCCTCACTTCCTCCCTATGGACTCCCCTCACTACTTGGTTAATGCCACTCCTAGGACCATTGGCTGCTATTCTAACCCTGGCTTTTATACTACCTTGTCTGTTTAAGTGCTTACAGGAGGTGATAATGGAATGAACCAGAGCCTTCATCAACCAGGCTGTCAACCAAATGCTGCTACAGGGATATATTCAGCTCCCAATCCAAGAGATCACAGCTTAATATGTCGCCCCACCAGCAAAGAGTGACTTGTTACCCCATGGCAGCAGGAAGTAACTCCAGAAGATAGATCATCATCCCTCTACCCTCTCCTGGGCTTTTAGAGCTGATGTAATCCCATACAACGCTTGCTTTATAAAAAATGAAAGAGGCAAATATTGGTGAAATTGGTGCCATCTTATCTGGGATACCATCTTAAGCTTTGGGCATCATTTTAGGCTCTGGCCTAGTTGCCATCTTGTACAATAAACTTCAGTTTCTCCAAAATAAGTTTTAGTTTCCTAAATCCAGCCTGGTTTACCAGAAATCAGGTGTCCAAATGGCCCAACCATACATATTGCCCTCACCCTACCCAATGGAATTTACTGTTCTTACTTCCTTATCTCTGCTATGTTATATAAGACCTGTTCTCCTGGGTCAGGCTGCTGTCTGTCTTATGCAGGAAAAGGCAGCTTTGTTGGCCAACAGTAAGCTTTTCCCTTATTCTAGTGTTTGGAGTGTTTTTTGATTGCCTTTCAATAAAATTATAAGGTAGATAGTATGGAAGACAATATTAGTAATCACCATTTGGACACACAGGAAACAACTTCCAAGCCCCCTGAAACCAGGAGGCAAGCATATGATTAGTTATAATAAAAGAATTGTGAGCAGAGTGATGCTTCTAGTGTAAAACAGCAAAAAATTTTATGTTTTTAACCCTTTCTTTCCACAATAAGGCCCTGAATTGAGATAATGGGACCTCCAAAGGGATCACATAAATAAGACCATTGTCTTCTAATACTAACTGATAGAATTAAAAAGGAGAAAACAACCCAACACTGGAAGCGGGATACACAGCAGACTCATAGAATGACAAATGCCCTAAACAGCACTCTGACCTAAGAATCAGCCCTTAAGGCATTTGGGTTTGGCTAAAAAGCCCATAAGAGTTTTGCAGGCATAGAAAGCCAAGACACTATGGCAAAAAAAGAACCTAAATAAAAGATCGCTGTGACTGAGATCCTGGAAGAAAGAAAGGGCCATCAAAGGAGGTACCTTTCTCTGAAGGTTGGAAAGAACTTCCACTTTGATTATGACCTTGTCTAAATAAGGTCGAAGTTTGTAAACTCAAGAGGCTTCCAAAGCCTTGGCAGCTCATGACAAGAGCTTCAGGTGATTACTGACTTCATAAATAAGTGTCAATTGTTAAGTCAACAACAGGAGTCACTGTGCACCTTCTCCCCATGTAGGACCTCTGTCCTTAATGTGTTGTACTATGAGAATTAATGGTAAAACTAGTCTTCAAACAGTACTTTATACTTTGTGTGTCTGTGTGTGTGCAAACTGTTGAAATACTTACTTAGTATAGAGTTGATCTTTTGTATATAAAAATGAATCTTAATGAAGAATGGGATGGGAGAGGGAGTAGGAGATGGGATGGTTTGCGGATGAGAGGGTGGTTATGGGGGAAGAACCGCCATAATCCAAAAGTTGTACTTTCAAAATTTATATTTATTAAATAAAAGTTTTCTATTTTAAAAAAAGAGAAAAAAAGATAGTGGGACCTCAAGAGACTGCCACTCTCCAAACCATCACACATTAGTCAGGCCAGGAGAGGCATAAGATGAACAGTAGGCCTTGCCACAAATAAGGGATAAATTTTATGTAGTAAGTCACATAAATATAAGGACTTTTCATTTGTGTTCTTGTGATTGAATGCTCAGAACAAGTCTAGCCTATACTGACAAGTACAGCCTAAAGGAAAGTGTGATGTAAACCAGAAGCTCAATAAATGATTACAGAAAGCATAAATGAATGCTGAGTAATCCATATAAACGTGACCAAGACGAATGGAAAGAAGTGACTATGATAACTGAGAACCTGAACTGGGGAACTTCTGCCCCTTCTAGAGGCAAACCAGGGCAACTTAATGAACAAGGTTACTTAGAATTAAATGAGCTAATAATACATGTAAAAGCATTTGGAATAGTTGCCAAAATCAAAAACAGAGCTTATACTGTTTGTATTTCTGTTTATTATATTCCATTCGCAAGTGGAAGCTAATTATCAACAGCGCAAACAGTCTAATACACATTAAATGTTAAACGGCATGATTGTGTATCTACCGTATGAACTGAGATGACTAATAATGGATCCTAAAAGTCACACTTTCTAAAGCTGAATTATGTTGAGTTGAATACATCTGACAGGGACCTGTAGAAGAGACATCATAATCACCTGTCAAAAAAAATCTAGGGGCTGGTACTGTGGCATAATGGATTAAGCCACCATTTGCAATGCCACATGGGCACAGGTTCAAGTATTGGCTGTTCCAGTTCTGATCCAGCTCCCTGAAAATGAGCCTAGAAAAGCAACAGAAGATGGCCCAAGTGATTGGGCTCCTGCCCTCATGTGGGAGACCAGGAAGAAGCTCTTGGCTCCTGGCTTTGGCCTGGCCCAGCCCTGGCCATTGCAGCCATTTGGGGAGTGAACCAGCAGATAGAAGACCTCTCTCTATCTCTACCTCTCCTCTTTTCTTTCTGTAACTCTGCCTTTCAAATAAATGTTAAAAATAAATAAATCTAAAAAAATGTTTAAGTTTGAAAGTAAAATTCTGATTCATTAAAGGAAGTCCTACAATTACATGTAGTAATGAATTACATGTTATTCCTAATGACAGTAGGCAACAGAATAGCAAGATTTATTCATTTCCAATAAAATTATCTCCTCCTCTATATCCTACAAAGGGTTCATCTGTTTCAGACTAATTTGAAAAGTGAAATTCTGGGACTGGAGTTGTGGCACAGCAGGATAAGTCACAGGCTGCAACACCAGCATCCCTTATGAGCACCAGTTCCTGGCTGCTCCACTTCTGATCCAGTTCCCTGCTAATGCACGTGGGAAAGCAGGGCCTGGGTCCCTGCCACACAAGTAGGAGACCCAAACTGAGTTATAGGTTCCAGTCTTCAGCCTGGCCCAGCCATGGCAGTGGCAGCCATTTGAGGAGTGAACCAGTAGATGGACAAACCCTCTCTCTCTGTATCTTTCAAATAAATAAGTCTTCTTAAACAAACAAACAAACAAGTGAAACTCTGTAAGCAATACTCACCGTGGTCACCTTGTCACCACCATTAGTAATCTGCTTATAATAAGGTGACCCTGAAAGAACTCTCCAGGCAGAAAGGCCACAGCTAGCGGCTTTGGAAATTCCTACTCCAGGAGTTTCACATCCACCAACCAGTAAAAGTCTGCAAAAGAAAAAGAAATTGGAAACATGGCAAAAGGACAGCAAAACAGAGGGAGCAGAAACATTTTCATAAAGAAAACTAAAGGAAAATCAGTATACTATAAACCTAACAGGTAAATATGTAAAAGGAAACAATCAAAAGAAAACCAAATGGATTTTCAATTAGAATGTCACTGTCATTTAAAAAGAATAAGTTTTAAATGCTCCTAAAAGCTTTTTTAAATTTTTAAATGTTTTTTGAAGGCACCTGAAACTCATATGGGCACTTAAAAATCAGGAAAAAAATGCTTTAAGGTTGGTCATTGAATATTAAAGAAACTGTATCAACACTAACAAACCTTAATACGCAGATGTGTAGCCTCACACAGACACATCTATGTGTATCTGAGACAAGAAAGACACAGCTACAGAACAGAAGGAAATGACAGCCAACAGTGCCTGGATGGCGAAGACCCGCACAGCAATACCTTCTCAGAAGTAGGACATTTTAGAACTTCAGCTGCACACTGTGATCGGTCCACTTTTCTACTTGTTACAATCCATTAGCAGTTAGAGGCCAGTTGCCAACAGGGCAAACAGCCTAACATATATTAAAAGTTAAAAAACATTATTGTGTACATTTGAAAGTAAAAGTTCTGATACATTAAAAGGAAGACTTTTATCAGTTATCAATAAATTCTGTGATGTTCTCAATGATAGACGGCAATGGAAATAACAAGATAGGAGCCACAGACTCTTTCACATTTAAATTTAAACACGCAGATTCCTTTATGCTTTGGAAATTGCCCACAGCCTCAGAGTGAGAAGAAGTCTTCCAAACAAGGCTTCACGTCTATGTCTACATGGTGTTCTGCTCACACAACCTACTGCTGCCCCATATGACAGAACACCCATCAAACTCCTTTAACATCAAAACTCGCAAAATGCCAGTCACTGCCAGGCTCCCATTTTATCAAAAACAAGACGCACTTCAGCACACAGAGTAGTTTCCCTTTTACAAACCTTTTTCACAAAAAGCTCAAATGTGAAAAAAATTTAAGTTTCTGAATAGAAATTAAAAGATGAAAAGAAATAACACTTCATAAGGTTATTTAGAGTTGGCATATCAAGACTGCTGAAATTACATGGTTATATTAAATAAGGTTAACTTTTAACTGTTAGAACATAATAAACATCAGTACCTAATGATGTGATGCCATGAGTTCTCAATATGACCCTATCGAGACCAGCAGAGGTATATGCCCACAGGAAGTCAAGAACTACATTACTGCAAACAGCAGCTCCTGCCCTCTGTTAACTCTGCTCACCTTGTGCAGGAGGCAGAGTAATGCTCCTACACCAAAAGATGTCCACATTCCCACCCCTGCCTGGAACCTGTGATATATCACATTTCACAGATACAAGGTTGCATTTGGGACTAAAGTTGCCTATCAACTGACCTTAGCAAGGAGACTATCCTGGATTATCCAGGTGACTCCAGTGTAATCATGAGGTTCCTTGAAGGTGAGAAGGAGGCAGAGGGTCAAGGTCAGAGTAATGCAACAAGAGAAAGACTCAAATGGCCACTACAGGCTTTGGGTGGTGGAAGGGCTACAAGCCAAGGAACATGGGCAGCCTCCAGAAACTGGACAAGTCAACAAGAATTCTCCCCGCGGACCACAGGAAAGAACACCACCATGCCTTGATTTCAGCCCAGAGAGACCCACTTCAGACTTCCAACCTCAGGAAGCGTAAGGTAATAAATTTGTTGCACACCATTAAGTTTGTTACAGCAGCCACAGAAAACTAACATCTACCTCATTTCATTCCCAGCCCAAAACTCAGAAGATCAGACTAATTTCACCAACAGCTCTCTTCTTATCTGACAACTTACTTTCTAACATGTGTTTCTGAGCTAAGCTAACAACATTTACCCAAAAAATCACTACTACCATATACTCTGAGATCTAAAAATTTCAAAATTCTAAAAATCTCAAAATCCATGTCACATAAATAGAATTTGTTCAAAGAAACACAACTTGAGCCTTCACTCAAAGCCTTTTTCCAACTGCTTTTATATATGGCTCTAACAAGGTTACATTACAGCAAATCAGAAGCAACAAATTTTGAGAAGACAGCCTCAAGCAACCTATTTGCACAGTTTCTAGCGGAGGCAAAGCCTCAGCGCTAACACATAATTAACCCTGTTCACCAGGGCGAAAGATTTTGGTCCAAAGTCAAGCTACTAGTGTATTATTTCCCCAGAGCAATCAGTCTGCTCAAATGATTCTGTTACACTAAAATATTTCCTCAAAAAGGCATATCTAGTACAGATAAAATCATACTTTCCCTATGAACCTGACTCCCAATTCTGATAAAATACCAAAGAAAAAAGAACATTTTAAACAATACTAAAGATACAATCAACAAAATCTGGACAGTGGGAAAGTAAATGACCTGGTTTACTCAGCACACACACGTGAACACACAAACACATACATGTACACACGCAGCACAAGAGCAACAGAGGGAGAAAACGGGGAACACATCAATAAATTAAGAACAATTGCACACGATATATAAAATGTTGACAAAGTGTTGTTATTTTTGGATGTGACAATGATAATCACCCATTTATGTTTTTCTAGAGTTCCTGTTTCATAGAAATAACACTGAAATATTTACAGTTAAAAAAACATTGTCCAGGATTATTTCAAATAATACAGGGATGGCTGGGGATACAGACAGAGCAAGCTCGGTTATGAGCTGACTGCTAAAGCTGATTCATAGGCACAGAGAGACCTGTACTATTCTGTTTTTTAATATGCTTCAAATTTTCCATAAAGAATTTTTTACCCAAAAGTCCACTGGTTAGGAAAAACTCCTTGAATAAAAACTAACAAAGCAGGTAATTTTGATTATCCAGAACTCAGAATTTAATCACAATGCCTTTTCTTTTTTTTTTTTTTTTAATTTACTTCATTTAAAATTCAGAATTTTACAGAGAGTGCGATCTTCCATCTGCTGGTTCACTCTCCAAATTGCCACAATAGCCAAAGCTGGACCAGACCAAAGCCAGGAGCTTCTTGGGCTATTTTTCTACTACTTTCCTAGGCACATTAGCAGTTAACTGAATTGGAGGTGCAGCAGCCAGGATTTGAATCAGTGCCTAGATGGGATGCTATAGGCAGTATCCCCCAGCACTGGTCCCATATTGCTTTATCAAAGAGAAAACTTGTGATCCATAAAATATCTTTAAAAAATAAGTAATCTACAATTATAATAAAAATAACAAGAGAATTCAACAAGTCCTCAAAAGTGATCTGATAATAAGTAACTTCCCTCTGATGAACATGTAACTTACAGAGTTGTGGTGACAACTTACTAAACACAATCATGAGCCATATATTTAACATTTGGGTCATAGACCTCATGCAGGATGCTACTACCATAGCCACCTGAGTGTGTGTGAATACACCCTGTGATGGCCACATGACAATGAAATAACCCAACAATGCATTTCTCAGAATGTATTCCTATGTCAAGTGATGCATGACTGCATTGTGACATACTTATAACAGATAATTCCTACATATTGATTATATTTTACCAACATACGTGTGAACCTTTAAATTGCTTGAGTACTTTTAAGAGTTACAGAGCTGGGGTCAGCACTGAGGCATAGTAGGTTAAACCTCCACCTGCGGTGCTGGCATCCCATATGGGTGCCCGTTCGTGTCCCTGCTGCTCCACTTTTGATCCAGCTCTCTGTTCGTGGAATGGGAGGGCAATGGATGATGGCCCAAGTGCTTGGGCCCCTGTCCCCATGTGAAAGACCCAAGGGAGGCTCCTGGCTCCTAGCTTCAGATCAGCTCAGGTCTGGCCATTGCAGCCATTTGGGGAATGGACCAGTGGATGTAAGACCTCTCTCTCTGTCTCTCCTTCTGTAACTCTGCCTCTCAAATAAATAAATAAATCTTTAAAAACAAACAAACAAACAAAAAGGTACAGAGCTAATTGAGAATCCAGATTCCTTATCTCTTGGTCACAATGCCAGAAGACATTTCCTCTCTGTGAATTCTGATAAATACAGGCATGCATAAATCAAATTGGCTACAATACGATAAGCTCCATTGAGAACAAAAGAGATTCAGTAACTGCTTCCAACCTTTCCTCCATTCATGCCAAATTAAAGAGTATGTGTAAAACGCAGCGGAATGGTGAAACTACTCATGTGCCGTGTCCACAGATGGCAAGGCGAGTCTGGAACATGATGTTCCAGCCACGTGACTATGCATGTGTTCACATACCTAAGCAGGCCTAGGTGCTCAGTGTGCTAAAAGAGGAGGAAACCGGAAGATTTCATCAACACCTTCACAGAACAGGTAACTGGCACCAACTGTGTACCAAACAATGCGCAGAACATTGAGTGCACAGAGATAAACAAGGTCTGCTCTGTGCATTCAAGAAGCTTGCTCTTTAATAGCAGACAAATAAGAGGGAGAAACAGGTGAGAACACAGGATTAAGTGGCAGAAAAGAGGAACAGCAAAATACAGTATTCCAAATTGTGAACATAAATCTCTCCAGCTGATGAAGTCAAGGAGAAAAAAAAATCAGTGAACGGGCTTTAATTCTTCGCATAAGCCCACAAACTTAGTCAAATAATGAAAAGGGGATTAGCATAAGATTTGCTTTGTGAGATTTTGTGGTTGTTTATACATTAATGCTTGTATCTTGAGCATTCTGTGACTTACCAGAAAACAACGGTAGGTTTTTGCAAAAATTAAGTCCACAAGCAGACAATACCATAGCCAAAAGTTTATATCATGAATGTTTTTTTCTACTGTATTAAGTTCCTCCAATCAGAAGTTATATGCAGTGATCATTACACTCTTTTTTATAATTCATTTATACATATATATATCCTTACATAAAAAAAGTTTGGTTAACTGCTTAATTTAGAATCATATTTTTAAATAAATATTAGTAAATTGTCTTTTTTTGGTTTTTTAATATTTATTTATTTATTTCAAAGTCAGACTTACAGAGAGGGAGAGGCAGAGGCAGTGAGAGAAAGAGAAGTCTTTCATTCACTGGTTCACTCCCCAAATGGCTGCAAAGACCAGGGCTGAGCCAGACCAAAGCCAGGAGTTTGATCCAGGTGGGTGCAGGGGACCAAAGACCTGGGCTATCCTTCCTGCTTTCCCAGGCACATCAGCAGGGAGCAGGATTTGAAGTGGAGCATCTGGGACTTCAATTGGTACTCATATGGGATGCTGGCGCCATGGGTAGTGGCTTTACCTGCTATGCCACAGAGCCAGCCCCATAAATTTTCATACAAAGAAAAAGTAAAACAGAATTTCTATAGTACCAGTTAAATTCTCTGCACCAATGTCCATATGTGGAAATTAATAAAACTTTACTTCTCCTTAACAAAAACAAAAGAGAAAGAAAACAAGTATTTTTCCTAAAAATCTTCAAGCTCAAACACTATGGAAAATGACGGAATATCATCAGACTAGGAATCAGGAGTATCTGGTTTAAATACCTTTGCAAAAAAGTAACTACAATCTTGAGACATTCCTTTCATTCTATTAACACTTACCAAGCACATTGCTTATGTACCAAGCAATGAAGATCCTACACAATTAAAGAAATTACTCACTAAACCATTTCTAACTGTTCTTAGAGGCAGTGTTTATAATTCTATAAACTCCCAGCTCACCAGTATCACAGACATGTATGGCTTAGAGGCTTGCGTTCTGTCTGTAACCTCCCTGTCTTAAGCAGCCTTCAAAATACACCCCACACAGGAGTGAATGGGAGCAGGGTCCCCTACTGGTGAAGGGACTTGTGACCGTGGACCCCAGCCGCAGAGCAGCTCTGCAGCAGTGTGAATTAGGTTCAAACACAGCATAAAAGACACATTAGGTGTCTGGAGGAGGAGGGCAGAAAGGCTTCACAGGTGGCGGCGCCAAAGGTTTATCCTTTAAACAATTTCCCAGACAGATAAAGGGGTTAACTAGAGAGCATCCTAAGCCAAAAGGACATGATGTACAACAGCACACAGATGAGTCTGTAAAGTGTGGTCAGAAAACTGTAAGAAATGGAACTAAGTGCATTAACCTCTAATAGAGAAGCAGGGAACAACAGGACAGGAAGCTCACATGGGTCCCTAACAACACGAATATTTTATACTGCACAGTTCCAGGCACCTTCCAAGAACTGCCTTCTATACTGTAACAGTTATTTAAATCTTAGCTCTGTTACTTACCTTAGAGCCACTCACTAGCACAGACTGACTAACTCATCTCTGTATCCTTTACAGCATTTACAGTCATTTCACTCAAGAGCATCTGTCTAGGCACTATATATTTAGAGCAACAGCCCTGTAAAGATAAATAAGACATAGTCCTTGTCCTTGGCTTAACCTCTCTAGACTCATATTTTCCTCCATGAGAAATGAAGCAATTGAACCAAATGATGGATGAACTCCTTTCCAGCTCTGATATTCTAAGAGTTTAAAACTCAAAGGAGGAACACAAGTATCATACAACAAAAATAAACTGCGACTGACAGAGCCATAAACAACAAAAGGAATGAATTAAATGAGCAGGAATAAAAGAAGAGGCCAGAAATGCAAAGGTCGCCACAGCTCTCAAGAAGAAGAAAGGTGCAGACTTCAAGGCCCTGATGAACTGTGAGTTAAGAGTTACACTAAACATGACACAGAGTTAAGCCGCCGCCTGCGGGGCCAGCATCTCATGTGGGCTCCAGCTGCTCCACTTCCGATCCAACTCCCTGCTCACGTGCCTGGGAAGCAGCAGAGGATGGCCCAAATGCTCAGGTCCCTGCACCCATGTGAGAGATCAGGAAGAAGTGGCCTGGCCCAGCCCCAGGAGTTGCAGCCATCTGGGGAGTGAACCAACAGATGCAAGTCCTTTCCCTCTGTCTCTCGGTCTCTTTCTCTGTAACTCTACCTTTCAAATAAATCTTTAAAAAAAAAAAAAAAAAAGAGTTACACTAAACATTGATTCCAAGAACAAAAAAAAGGTTTAAGAGAGCTCTCCAACCTAATAATTGTTGGAAGAATCTGCCATCTAGTGGCCTAAAATTTTCTTCGGAAAGGACAGAGTTTAAAATAACAAAGAAACCCTTCTGTGTATTCTGCCCAATGACTAGCATTTGATCAGCAAGAAATGAATTTTCAAAATGAAAGGAGGAAAACCCCATGTCCCAAATCTTAAAATGCTGAGGATCATGGCTGGCAAAGTAAGAACTCAAAAACGAATCCTTATTATTTCACAGCTAGAGTCCATTCCTTTCTTAGGAAAACTGAAATGTCCCCAGTTTTAATTCACTAGTATTTCCTAAGTAGCTTTACTACAAAAATAATGGTAACTGTGATTTGCTAGTTCAGTATTTTAAACTCTCCTTATCTTTATTTATTAGAGAAAGAATGTACTGAAAGAAAATATTCAAAATCATCCCTTTACATCAGATTTTCAAACATCAAGTGCATACCAGAATCACCAGGGAGCTTGTTTAAGCAGACTGCTGGAAGTCAAGGGAGGAATACAAAATTTGAATTTCCAGGGGCCAACACTGTGGCACAGGGAGTTATGCTCCCACTTCTGATACAGGCAGTATAAGTCCCAGCTACTCTGCTTCTGATCCAGCTGCCAGCGAATGTGCCTGGAAAAGCAACAGATGTCCCAAGTGCTTAGGCTGCAGCCACCCATGCAGGAGATCAGGATGGAGTCCCTGGCTCCTCGCTTTCACGTGACCCAGACCAGGCTGTTGAGCCATTTGTGCAGTGCACCAGGGATGAAAGATTTCTGTCGGTCTTCTCTTTCTCTCTCTCTCTCATGCTCAGCCGTTCAAATACATTAAAAGTAAAGCATTTAAAAAAAGAAAAAAGGAATTTGCATTTCCAACATTTTCACAGTGAATCTGATGTTGCTGATCCCAGAATGACACTTGTGAACCACAGCTTTAAGTGTTACTGAATGTATAGTGTAACTTAATATTTATGGATTATTGAATGAAGTACACTGTATGCTTGAAAATATTACGAACTTCAAACACAAAAGTTCACTATAAATTATGAAGCTTCAAACTATTTGGTCAACATGAACTTAAGGATGACCACAGAAAACCAACTCTATCGAATGATTAGTTATAAAAAGAAAAGCATGCGAACTGTTCTTGGGATACTTAGTTTAGTAATGAAATCATCTGTCTGGCAATTTGACAACTGGGCATGTAATCTATTTAAACTTGAGAGACACATGGCTGTAAGTTTATTATCATACAATTTAAAATTCAGAATCAAAATGTACAAAGTTCAATACCTCCTACTTTGTAGCACCCAAGCAGAACTGAAACCATACTCATATCCACTGTTGGATGGCATAAAGCAGGGGTCAGCACAGAGCTCCTGTACAGACCAGGTTATAAATACTTGAGGCTTTCTGGGCAATATGTCCTCTTTCACAACTACTCATGTATGTCATAGCATGAAACAAGCCACATTTATGTTAAAAAAAACAAAGTGTGGTTCTGTTCCTATAAAACTCTATTTATGTTCCTACAAAACTATTTATGGACACTGAAATTTGAATTTCATGTAATTTTTACTTGTCATAAAATAGTCTCCTTTTGGGTTTCTTTTCGATCATTAAAATATGCAAATTCTATTGATAGAAATTGGCCATATTTGGCACACAATTTGCCAGGCCCTGGTAGAGAGAAAAGCTTACTGAGCATAGGACTTGAAGACATGAGTTTACCATTTAATCCCATCTCAACTAGAAAACGCAGGAAAGTTTCTTACGACTGGCGGAGCTCTGATTTCTCCATATACATAACAGCGTGGAACTGTGAAGGTTAGGATTCAGCACATGTAGCTATCCAGTAATCAGTAAAGGCTCTAATTTTCTCCATTATATCAAATTATAGTTAATTTCTACCACTATACACTTAACTTCAATTGAGTCAATTCAATATCAATTTAGGGAGTGTCTGCAATTTGCAAAGTACTATGCTAGCAGTGTTGAAAATGTAATACAAGAAAACCAAGTTTTCCCTACCTGGCTGGAGTTTAGTCTTGTGGGCTAGTAAGATTGTAATTTCATCCAAGAAAAGTTTGAACAAACCTGTTAAAGGCTTTTCATTCACACAGCTATTCACCAGGACTCTTACATTTTAATTATTCCAAAGTGTTGGTTCCATTCATTTACTCAAAAAATATATACCAAGGGAGAGGTGCTTGGCCTAGCAATTAAGACACCACTTGGGATACCTGCATTCCATTTAATAGCACCTGACCTTGAATCCAACCTCCTCTTCCAATTCCAGCTTCCTGTTAATGTGAATGCTGGGAGGCATAAAATTATTAAAATTTAAAATTTTCTGTATTTAGGTACCTGCCAGTTTTGGGGAAAAACTGAGTTCCAGCCTCCTAGCTTCAGCCTAGTCCAGCCCTGAACACTGTGCACATTTTGAGAGTGCACCAGCAGATCAAACATACCCCTCTCCCTGTCTCTCTCTCTCTCATTCTTTAAAAATATATATATTTAAATATTTATTGAGCACCAATAATGTGTCATGCCCTGCTCTGAGTGCTAAAAATAGGCTATAAAATAATAGAGATAATCTTCCAACTCTAGTAAAATTTACATTCAAATGCATCAATAGTGCTTTCTTCTTTTTCATATGCTTTGACAAAGCCAAGAAAATATTAACTGAACAAAAATTTACTGGCAGGCACTCCGTGCAAGGCATTCTGCTGGGCACTGAAGATACAGGGCGCTTTCCTCAGGAAGGCCACAGCCTAGCAGATCACTACCTGCTGAACAAAATTCATGTGTTTATTCTGACAAACATAAAGATGGAGTTTAAAGGGTCAACCCAAACAAAGCATACAGCAGATAGGGGAGGGGAGGAGCTTGTGTTTTTCGCTGCCTGGAATGTCTATTTTTTTTAAGAGAAAAAAAAAAAGACATTTTGAAATTAACACACAATTATTCTTTTTTTTTTTTTTTGACAGGCAGAGTGGACAGTGAGAGAGAGAGAAAGAGAGAAAGGTCTTTTGCAGTTGGTTCACCCTCCAATGGCCGGCACACTGCACTGATCCGAAGGCAGGAGCCAGGTGCTTATCCTGGTCTCCCATGGGGTGCAGGGCCCAAGGACTTGGGCCATCCTCCACTGCACTCCCGGGCCACAGCAGAGAGCTGGCCTGGAAGAGGGGCAACCGGGACGGAATCCGGCGCCCCAACCGGGACTAGAACCCATGTGCTGGCGCCACAAGGTGGAGGATTAGCCTATTGAGCCGCGGCGCCCGCCTAACACACAATTATTCTAAGGTGTTTAAATTTAACTGAAAAGTGATCCCTGTTAAATATAAGAGTGGGAATAAGAGAGGGAGGAGATGTACAGTTTGGGACATGCTTAAGCTGACTTGCCCCAAACAGTACAGTTGGAAATGTGCCTGGGGATTCTAATTCAATCCCATCAAGGTGGCATGTACCAATGCCATCTCACTAGTCCAAGTGATCAATTTCAGTTCACAATTGATCATACTGATAGGATTAAGAGTCAAAGGGATCACACAAACAAGACTAGTATCTGCTAATTCTAACTCACAGAATTAAAAAGGGAGAGAACGATCCAACATGGGAAGCAGGATACACAGGAGACATAGAATGGCAGATGTCCTAAATAGCACACTGACCTCAAAATCATCCCTTAAGGCATTCAGATCTGGCTGAAGAGCCCATGAGAGTATTTTAGGCATGGAAAGCCAAGACACTCTGGCAAAAAAAAAAAAAAAAAAAAAGCAAAGCAAGCCTAAATGAAAGATCTCTGTGAGTGATATCCCAGTGGAAAGAACAAACCATCAAAGAAGGAGGTACCTTTCTCTGAAGGGAGGAGAGAACTTCCACTTTGACCATGACCTTGTCTAAATAAGATCAGAGTTGGTGAACTCAAAAGGCTTCCATAGCCTTGGCAACTCATGACAAGAGCCTAGGGTGGTTACTGACGCCATAAACAAGTGTGTCAATTGTTAAGTCAACAACAGGAGTCACTGTGCACTTACTCCCCATGTAGGATCTCTGTCCCTAATGTGTTGTACAATGTAAATTAATGCTATAACTAGTACTCAAACAGTACTTTGCACTTTGTGTTTTGGTGTGGGTGCAAACTGTTGAAATCTTTACTTAATATATACTAAATTGATCTTCTGTATATAAAGAGAATTGAAAATGAATCTTGATGTGAATGGAATGGAAGAGGGAGCGGGAGATGGGAGGGTTGCGGGTAGGAGGGAAGTTATGAGGGGAAAAAGCCATTGTAATCTAAAAGCTGTACTTTGGAAATCTGTATTTATTAAATAAAAGTTAAAAAAAGAAAAATGTAAGAATTCACATAATTCCTAGATTTCTCCAGAGCAGTGGTCACTAAACTATAGCCCAACACCACCAAATCTGGTCCACTGCCTATTTTTATAAATAAAGCTTTCTCAGCACATAGCCACACTTATATAGATACACTGATTATGGCAGCTTTCACACCACAGAGGAAGAGCTGAATATGACCTGCAACACCTAAAATAACCATCTGGCCCTTTACAAAAAGTGGGCAGCAAACAAAACAGGAGGAGTTCAGAACCAAACTACTTCAAATCTAAGGCATTTTATATCCACCTCAAAGGCCAAAGGGGTTAGAGAAGGAGTCTCAAGGAGAGGAGTAGATGATTAGACTTGTACTATAAGCCCTGTACTCCATTCTGGCAATGGAACTGAGAACAAGTTAGAGGAACATCAAGCAGGATGCTCTGTCTCTGTTTCTGCCTCTCTATCACTCTGCCTTTCATGATCACAGAGTAGGTAAGGGAAAGATCACAGCCGCAAGATTCCACTAAAACACCAACCACTAGGATCAACAACCAGGTTTAACCAGATTGCAGGATACAAGATCAATACTTGAATACACAAATTCATTGATTTTCTATAGACCAGCAAAGAAAACTCCAAAAAAAGGATCACTGAGGAAGGAAATATATTCCGAATTTCAGACACTGGTATATCTTTCAAATAATTTTTGTCATATAAATGCTATTATTTACAGTATCCTTTTCTTTATTTAAAGTAAATAGAATTTTTAATCTAGTTTTATCATAACCACTACTCTCTGACACCATAGGCTCTTTTACACAAATTAAATTCAAACAAAAAAGACATGTGCAGTGGGCACGGTGGCAAAGCAGGTGAAGTCATCTATTTCAACTACAGTGTGTGTGTTTCTTTTTAAAATTTGTATTTGGGGCTGGCGCTGTGGCATAGCGGGTAAAACCAATTTTCCTGCAGTGCTGGCATCCCATATGACCGCTGCTCTGAGTCCCAGCTGCTCCACTTCTAATCCAGCTCTCCACTATAGTCTGGGAAAGCAGTAGAAGATGGTCCAAGTCCTTGGGCCCCTGCAACCTCGTGAGACACCTAGAAGCTTCTGCCTCCAGCTTCAGATCAGTACAGAACCGGCCATTGTGGCCAACTGGGGATTGAACCAGCAGATGGAGGACCTCTGTCTCTCCCTCCCTCCCTCCCTCCCTCTCTCTCTCTCTCTCTCTCTCTCTCTTCCTCATCTTCTCTGTGTAACTCTTTCAAATAAATAATCATTAAAAATTTTTGTATTTATTAATTTGGGAAGTACAGTTACAGACAGAGAGAGGGAGAGACAGAAAGAAAAGTCTTCCATCTACTGGTTCACTCCCCAAATGGCTGCGACAGCCAGAGCTGGTCTAGACCGAAGCTAGGAGCTTCTTCCGGGTCTCCCAAGTGGGTGCAGGAACCCAAGCACTTGGGTCATCTTCCACTGATTTCCCAGGCACATTAGCAGGGAGCTGGATTGGAAGTGGAGCAGCCAGGACTGGAACGTCACCCATATGGGATGTTGGTGCCACAAGCAGAGGCTAGCCTACTCTATCACAGTGCCAGCCCCATTACTCTGTGTTTCTGATCTAGTTTCTTGCCAATATGCCTGTGAGGCAGCAGATGATGGCCCAAGAACTTGGGACCCTACCACTCACATGGGATACCTGGATGAAGTTCCTGGCTCCTGGCTTCAGCCTAGACCAGCCCCAGGGGTTGAAGGCATTTCAAGAGTGAGCCAGCAGATGGATAATCTCAATCTCTCAATCAATCTCCCTCCCCCAGCCCTTCTCTCTCTGTCAGTGTTTCAAATAAATAAATCTTAAAAAAAAAAAAAAAGTGCATGTGTACCTAAGGCCATCATGCATAAACCTGCCACAGTTAGGAGGTACAGGGTAAGTGGAATGAAAAATTCCATCTGCCATTGAGTGATACCCTGGTTAACAAGACGACAGTGACTGCTAACTGCGATGCGACGTATGAGATGCCACAAGGAAGCTTTGCAAGGGCAGATGTTCTTGAATAAATGTGAACATTTAATGGTGTGCCTATCCTTATTACATGCCCCAGGTGAAATTACGCACAGTAGGGGGCTGGCAGCATCATGTTTTTCTTTATACACACACACACACACACACACACACACACACATATTCTCTAGCTATTAATATATGTAAAAAATATAAATGTCAAGTAGTTTTTGACAGGCAGAATTTAAAAGTTATACTAGCAAGGCTCTTGTTATTGTAGTCATCAAAAATCCAGGTACTTCAGCCAAACATCAATACTCTTAATTCTTATTTTTCTGTCTATGTTTATTTAACAAAATTCTGATTATCTAGCCTTCCCACAAAAGTCTGTTGAAACAAATGTCCTGGTTCATGTGAGTTAGTTTTCAAAATAAAATACTAAATTGGTTCACTGATTTTTTTTTTAAACATTGATCTTTTGAGCTTGCTTAGCCCTTAAGGGTGATAACTCTCGACAAGTTGATAAATTCAGTTTTCTGGATCATCAAAGCAAACAGGCTAGAGTAACCTTGATAAAGAAATGTTAAGTAGTAGAAAACTGCTCTAACTATCAAATCCTGATGGCACAGACATGTGTTTTACTCACGTTGGTCATCCCCATCCTGCCCCCAGCCAATGCCCTAGAAGTCAGAAGGGCAGAGAGTATGCTTCCAAGAAATGCTTAGAGACAAAACAAACACACACACACACACACACACACAGACACACATACCCCACATGGCTAGACAAGAGAAGAAGGGTCCTCACTCTAGATTGATGTCATTCATCAATCTAGCTTCTGCTGTGCCCAGACTGTCCTCACAGTACTTCCCCATATTCTAGTAGCCACAACCAATGGAAGGAAATGACAACTAAAATGAAATTTATTGCTACTCCCTCATTAGGGCAATTTCAAAAACAGGAAACATATGTTAGTCATGATCTTATTCAGTCTATTAAATCCCCCAGAGCCTCAGCACAAGGCTCCCAAACAGAGCAGGGAAATCACATAGTGTAAGGATCAGAATCAGGGATAGAGCTTTTTAACATAACAAATGCTAGGATCTCATCCCAAAACTACCTGATGAAGCCTTTCAATGCAGTACCTAGCTATGCTTGTTTTTGTTTTTGTTTTTGTTTTTAATGTCAACAGGTGATTCTGTTGTCCATGCCTGCTATAAAACTCCCCACCACAGTTTTCCTCTGTTTAATACCACCAATGGTATATATACTGGGCCTCTTGTGACTGGGAAGCTTACAAAAATGCCAACTGTATTATGTATCCAGTGCAGTGCTAGATAAAGTCAATAATTTGCCTTCAGGTTACACAACTGAAAATAGAATTCAGGACCCTTGAATCCTAATTTGATACACATCCTGTTCCAGAAAAAAAAATGTTTTTAATTTTCTGTTTGCCTTTCAAACATAAGTGTTACTCATAAAATAAGCTAAAGATAACTCATCAGTCTTGTTCTGACTCCACTCCCAAAAGTGAGACACAACAACCTGTATCAACCCTGGTATAAGAAAAAACTCAATCTGGCCAAGTTAACTTCGTTAACTTCTTAAAATTGCATTTCGAGAGATCTCTGCAACAAGGAAGTGGGGACGACTATAATAAAAGTAAAAACTATATTTCTTAAGATTAATGAGAGTCAATGAAATAAATCTAATTTTTTTGTATCAAGTTAAACAACAAAAATACTCATAGAAAGAGGAAGAGACTGATTTCCTATCTGAATAAACTGAAAAAAAAATGAAGGTCTTCAAAGGCCACTGAAATGTGACTGTGACATACTGAGAACTAGCCCCTCCTGTCAAAGAATTTGCAAACATAAGAGCCATGGATGAAGTCAACTGACCTCCAAATTATTTCCTTTTTCAATGCTAGATAAAGAAGGGTCAAACTAATAAGGCCTCCAAAAAAGGTTTCTAGCACAAGTAAACTAAAATAATTGTGCTCTATTCTCTGCCACAAAACTGAAAAACCTACAAAACCGTTCTCTTAGCAGGCAGCGGGCTGGGGACTAAGGACTAACCAAGATGCCGCTGAGTCCGCCATGTCTACCCACGGTCAAGTTCTGGATTAGCCGCCAGCCTTAGAGGGAAGAACTAAAACACATCACAGAATGAAACTACGCCTTCTCAAGTCTCTGTCTACCTAGAAACAAACATCTGTGAAACTAAAAGGTCAGTCTGTTAAGTTCAAGTCCCTTAACACACATCTAAAGACATTCATCTATCAAGACAATGCAGTGTCTCTTCATTCCTCTTCAAAAACCTCAACTATAACTTATGGAAAGAAGAAATTTTTCATGCTAGAGGAGAAACAGAGAGGCAAAATGAAAACTCCTTAATACAAGGTCAACCCAGCTACAGACATTCATACTTCCCAAGCACAATGTTGTACATTCATCATTCCAAGGCCAACAGCCTCTATATTTTCAAAGGCCAAATGCATTCTCACTGCAGTAGAAGACAATCAACACTGATCTTGAGTAAAGTATTCTTCCTTTTCTGGAAGCGATCCTTCATACAATTATTAATCTTATCTAGGTAGGATTTATGAAAAATTTCCTAATGCAATTTATACCTAGCTGCTTCTCCAGCTCGCAATACAGTGATTCTTTTCACACATCAATGTCTGGAGTCCCACTGAATATATAAGACTTCAGGAAATAGAAGGCAATTTTATAACAATGTAATGACCATGAGTGTCCACTGATTAGCTGCCAAAAGCAACTCAAAATCTAGACAGAACTTAAATCTCACTTGAGAAAAATATTTGTCCACGCCATTGGGTAAACCTTTAAAATAGAAAATTCTCAACATTATCTTCTCCACAAGATAAAATGCAAACATCTGTAGGTCAACCTACATATCCCTAGATAGGGCTGTTGTATTAAGGAGAGATGATGGCTCCTCTCCATCGTCAACTACCTCCTTTCCCATGTGTTTCCACGGGGCCTGCACTGTGGAGTGGTGGGCTAAGCCTCCCCTTGCAGCGCCAGCATCCCATATGGGTGCCAGTTCATGTCCTGGCTGCTCTTCTTCCAATCTCGCTCTCTGCTATGGCCTAGGAAAGCAGTAGGAGATGGCCCAAGTCCTGGGGTCCCCACACCCATGTGGGAGACCCAGAAGAAGCTCCTGGCTTCGGATCATCCCAGCTCCAGCCCTTACAGCCATCTGGAGTTAACTAGCAGATGGAAGACCTTTTTCTCTGTCTCTCCCTCTCTCTGTAACTCTAGCTCTCAAATAAATAAATCTTTAAAAAATAAAAAAAAAAAGTTTTCTTCCATTTGTGGCAATGAAGTTAGTATCATGTCACCTGAGAACTCATACACAAAACAAACATTGTGGAGTCACCATCCACCAACTCAGTACCGGCTGTTTATTTGTAGTATCACCTTTATCCCAGGTGCGTAAAAGGACTCCTGCATTTACAATGCTTAAGGTTCTGTTTAGGGAAAATAAAAACCCAAATGAGATGACCTTATCGCTGTTTATGGAGCATGGCCCTTTAGCACTTCAGCATGCTGTTCCTTCCAGGTACCCGCCAATCTCCTCTGAAACAAACAGCTTTCTAAAGACCATGTTGTACTCCATCTCCCGAGCCTTCTCAGACCTGGACAGTCCCTATCAATAAGTGCTTAGCAGAATCCAATTACCTAATCACGCTTCCCAGTTCACTTCACTCCTGACTATAATCTACTGTCAGGCAAACTAACACCCTATTTATTATTCCCTGTGAATGTTGTCCCAACTTCCTTCTGTAGAATCTGCATTAGCCTAAAACAGAACTGGCTAAAAGCAAAAAGGGTTTAAATCACTCAAATTCGTGGTTTCTTCGTTTGCACAACAATGCCATATTTTATTAATCAATCATGGTACTTCCTGATAGACTGTATGAAACACAATTGTCTTTCTTAATATATACCTGGGCAGCCTTCCTAACGAAGATGAAAGTGTTCATGAAAGACTGTTTAAAGAGCCCTTTTTATCCCTCTGACTCATTCATTTATTTATTACAGCTGCACTGAAATACGATTTACATTTATGAAATCCACATATGTGAAGGATCTTATGAGTAATAAATAAAACTGACTATAGCACTGGTTGCACAGCTCTGTATATTTGTAAAAACCACTGAATTATGCACTGAATGTTCGTGTCATGGGTGGTTTCTCAAAAGGACAGCTTCTCTCAAGAAAGCAGGCATCTCCTCTGTCTTGATTCTGCTCACGTGTACATGAGAGGACACAGGTAATTAACACCAAATACCATCCTGGTGCAGTTACCAAGAAACTGCTGGGAATTCAAAACAAGTCAGATTTCGCTTATAAAAATTTGCAACAAAATTAAGAACAGGATCTTTTTAAAAAGAGCTACAAATTGTCGAAATGAGTGCCACTTAAAATCAATATAGTAGGAAGCCTTCTATTTGAATTCCATGCACATTACTGGTGAATACGACTCTCAAAATAGACTGTAAATTCAGAGAAGGCAAGGATTACACCTGAATCTCCACCAGCCAGCACAGAACCCACCACACACTGCCAGTTTGGTGTCATCTCCTCTAAGAACTCAGCAGGAATCAGGTTACTATTATTTAAGACCAAACCAATAAAGAGAACAAGAACAGAAAGGACAGGAAGGTGTTAAGGTAGAGATGGGAAAGGGGACTAAGACTGGACTGAATATTTAAGGAGGATAAATGCAATCACTGGGCTGTGAGAAAGGATATGTAAAAAGAAAATGGGCCAAATCAGCACATCCAAAGAGATTATCTGAATCTCAATTAATCTTTATTTCATATTATCCAATTTACCACTTCAACTTCTCTTTTTCAATAATACTTGCAGCATCAGGCAAAACAATGAATTTCATAAAACCCTGAGTTTGTATATTACCAATTTATCCCAACTCCACTCTGGCTGATTTACTTAACATTTATAAAATTCTTGTAGATAACAAATACCACACGCTCACATTACTAGAGAAACTGAAAATAAGTAAAAACGTGATGAATATTTCAGTTTCCTTCATTTAGAAAAGACCACAAAATGGGAAACATAAACAACCTAGCAAAATCTCCATCATACATAACAGAGCATTTACACATTTTCATTCAGAAACATTAATGCACTCATTTATCTACAAGCTGACTGCTATCCAGGATTGTACAAGACTGCAAAATCAAGAATGAACCCTCCTTGGATTTGAGAATATATTTAATTTTCCAAAAGTTTTATTTCAATACAGTATGTCTATGCAAACACATCTTCAACTGCTGAGAAGAAATGAAGGAGCAAGGGTGTGGCACAGTGCTTAAGCCGCTGCTTTGGACATCTGCAGTTCTGATTTTCGTTCTGCTACTCTACTCCCACCCAGCCTCCTACTCATGTGTAACCTACGAGGGAGAAGACAATGGCTCAAGTACCTGGATTCCGGGCAGCCATGTGGGAGCCACACACTGAGTTCTGGACCCCAGGCTTCAGCTTCACCGAGACCTGGCTGTCACAGGCATCTAAGGGAGTGAACCAAAGCATGAAAGATCTCTATTCATCTGTCTGTCTGTTGTCTGTCTCTCTGCCTTTCAAGTAAAAATTAAAATGATTTTTAAAAAGAAATGTAATCTGACTTACAACAAAGTGTGTAATTCAGTGTAATTCATTCAATGTACTATAGTTTCAAAACTAATAGATCCCCAAGTGATTCTCACCTGCTCTCTGAATGCTAGGAAAAAAACAATGAAAGTATTGAATTTTGTAATGACTCAAGATAATGGAGTATTTGTATAAAATAAACAAAGAAAAAAGGCCCAGGATTAAATATAAAAAAAAAAAACAAGGGACAACAAGGGCATGCATTGTAGCACTGCAGGTTAAGCTGCGACTTGGGACACCTGCATCCCATAGCAGTGCCTGGGATGAAGTCCTAGCTCCTCAGCTGCCAGTGTGCATCCTGGGAGGCCGCAAATGATGGTCCATGTCCTTGGGTCCTTCCCACCAATATGAGAGACCCAGGTGAAGTTCCTTGCTCCTGGCTTCAGCCTGGCCCAGCCCTAGTTATTCTGGGCATCTGGCAAGTGAACTAGTGGACAGAAGATCTCTCTTTGTCTCTGCCTCCCTTGTTCTCTCATTCTGCCTTTCAAATAAATGAATATTTTAAAATAAATAATAAATAAAAGGAACAATAAAAGCAAAATGAAACAAAAATGTAGGAAAGTAATAAAAAGTGGGAAAAGAAAAAGGAAAAAGAAAAACTGAAAAATGAAACAAAAACATTTTTCTTCTATACTCAGGAAATTAAGAGTTACTTATCCAAGATGCCTACAGAGGTAGCATTACCAATCGGCAAAGTTCTTACACTAGATGTTGTGGCTTTTTTTTTTTAAGATTTATTTATTTATTTGTTTGTTTGAAAGGCAGAGTTAGAGAGAGAGAGAGAGAGAGAGAGAGAGAAAGGACTTCCCTCCACTGGCTCACTCCCCAAATAGCAGCAACAACTAGGGCTTGGCTGATCCGAAGCCAGGAGCCGAGAGTTTCTTCTGGGTCTCCTATGCAGGTGCAGGGGCTCAAGGACTTGGGCCATCTTCTACTACTTTCCCAGGCCATAGAAGAGAGGTGAATTGGAAGTGGAGCAGCCAGGACTCAAACCGGCACCCATATGGGTACCAGCACTGCAGGAGGCAGCTTTACCCGCTACACCACAGCACCGGCCCTGTTGTGGCTTTTTACAAAGATGCACACTACATACTCCTTGCCTTCACCTATCTGAAATTCTAATTGCAGTTAATGGTTATGTCCATCTGTGCTACTTTAACAAAATACCTGAGATTGGACAATTTTTAAAAGAGCAGTTATTTATATTTCACAGTTCAATTCCACCCACTTTTTGAATTTCAGCTCCTGATTTTTTTTTTTTTTTTACTGACCTCAGGCAATTTTAGGCATTTGGGAGTGAACTAGCTGTTGCAAGCTTTCTTTGTAACTATCTCTCAAATAAATTTTAAAAAATTTAATTTATTTGAGCTGGCACTCCCTCCAGGTCTCCTTTGTGGGTGACAGGAACCTAGTCACTTAAGCTGTCCCTACTATCTCCCAGGGTCCACATTAACAGAAAGCTGTAAAAAGGAGCCAGAGCTGGAAATTGAACCCAACTAAGCCAAACACCACGGAAAACTGAAATTCAATAAGACAAGTGTACCTTCATGCTAGGGAAATGAGATACAAAGTGCAATAAAACAAAATCAGGGGCCGGCACTGTGGCATAGTGGGTAAAGCCACTGCCTGCAGTGCCAGCATCCCATATGGGTGCCAGTTTGAGCCCTGATCCAGCTCTCTGCTATGGCATGGGAAAGCAGTGGAAGATGGCCCAAGTCCTTGAGCCCCTGTACCTGCGTGGGAGACTCAAGCAGCTCCTGGCCTGGCCTTGGATTGGCACAGGTCCAGCTATTGCAGCCAATTAGGGAGTGACCAGTGGATGGAAGACCTTTCACTCTCTGCCTCTGCCTCTCTGTAACTCTGCCTTTATTTATTTATTTAAATTTACATAATTTAAATTTACTTAAATTTAAATAAATAAATCTTCAAAAACAACAACAAAATCAAGCTAAATTTACCCTAAAAAAGTCTTAAAAGATCAATGAGCAAAGAGCTTATGGCACTAAAAAGATGTAGGCATAAAGAAACAGGTCAAGGCCAACAGAAGTCAAACCAGCAATCAAAGTGGCATGGATTCAATACAGGCACGGTCAAGGCTTGGGAAACTGACAACAAAGAGCTGAGTATGTTAAAGTAAAACAAACATAATCCCTTTCTAACAACATAATTCAAATTCAAGACTTAATGCAGTTATACACAGAAATTACAAGTTCTGAAATACTAAAACATTACAGGACTCTATTTTACACATAAAGTTGACAAAAAAATCAAAACAGCATGATTTTTTATGCTTGCAATTTGTTTTAATATAAGAAAATGTCTGTGAATACTTGTAACATATACAATTACATTCTATTTTATAAAATGTTAAGACCTTTAATTTTGCATATGAATATTCAACTACATCTTATAAAACAAAGATCTACTCAGTTCTAATTATGCACATTAGTATTTGTAATATGTAAAATAGCCAGAATTTTGAAATTGATTTTCAAATTTCTTATGGACATAATGATTACCTTTTCTAGACAGAAGGCATAAAAAAAAAAAAAAGGAACAAATGGACAGTGCATGCATAGTGCTATATTCATCAAATCTGAGCAATAACTATGTTGACCATCTCCTAAACATTTACTATGTGCTGGATTTTGGATATTTAATTCTCAAAACAACCAGTGGTTCAAATAATACTCAATGCCTTTTCTCCCTTTTTAAGAGAGATTATTTAAATGTTTATTTTGATATAATGGGAAAGCAGAGCAATGGTGGGGGGGAGGGGAATCTTCCATCAGCAGGTTCATTTCCCAAATGGCTATAATAGGCAAAGCTGGCCCAGGCTGAGGCATGTGTAAAGAATTTCATCTGGGTCTCCCACATGGGTGCATGGGCCCAGCACTTAAGCCATTATCTGCCACATCCCAGGATGCGTTAGCAGGAAGCTGGACCAGAAGCAGATGACCTAGGACTCAAATAGGGATTCCAGTACGGGATGTGAGCATCCCAAGTTGCAGCTTGACCTACTGTTCTAAAACAATCACTCCAACAGAGTTTATTAACAGAACTATGGAGACCGCCCAGAAATGAAAAATATAGCAATTGAAACTAAAAACATGAAAACTAGTTTAAGAAAGAGATAAAACCAAAAAAAGAATTAGAAAAATGAAAAATGTATCAGCAAAAATTAACCGGCAGCAATTCATTATATTTACAAAAATCTCAAAAAAGTGTTTCACACTATTGCTTTCATTAAGCATTTGGATCTACAGAGAAAAAAATCAAAATAATCTTTTATATCTTTTCAACAAAATGAAGGAGGGAAAAAGGACAGAATGAGAAAATGAAAAGTGATTAAAAGAAATCCAACATCTGAAAACAAACATTCCACAGAAAACAAAGACAACAGTTGAGAGGAAATGATTTAAAGAATTTTCTCAAATGTGAGGAATCCAAACTAAGAAGCCAACAAAATGGATATTAATATACCTACTCCAATTCATAACACGCTCAAAAAACCAAAACAGTGGGTGGAGGAGGAGGGGAGCTGAGAGGAAATAGAAGCGTTTTAAGCTAGAATGATATTAGAATTCTCAAGAGCAACACTAGAAGAAAATAGAGCAATACCCTCAAAATTCTTGGGGAAAATTACTTCTCGCCTACAACTCTATCACCAAACTATCAAATAAGAATGAAGTTAGAATAAAGACATTTTCAGAAAGGCAAGTATATTGCAAAATATACTTCCCATGGACCTTTTCTCGTGAGGATATGCCCCACCAAATTAGTGAAATAAAGAAAGAAAAAACAGATCCAGGAAACGAGTCACACGACAAAAGAGAAATAGAAAAGCAACTCTCAGGATGCAGGTGAAATGAAATTCTAAGACAACAGCAATGCAGGTGTGAATCTAAACTAGAGCAGATTACAAAGTTCTGAGACCTCACCTTCAAGAAACAAAAGTTACAGAATACTAATGTACATGATGTGCTAAAGAGAGAATGAGACTAAGGGGACTGAGTGTAGGGGTAAATCCGTGACTAGTATATTTAAAAACTTGACAAATTAAAAAATTAAAAAACAAAGGGTACAAATATCCCAGTTCACAGTCACCAGGTAGGTCTTACTACAGCTCCAAAACTGCATGATGCAGCACTCACTGTTATGTCGTTGACCTCACTTTATTACTCCACCTCTCAATCTGTCCAACCAAACTGGCCTCGCGGCTATTTCCAGAAAACAGCAAGCACACTGCCACCTCCGGGTTTCTGCTTTGGCTTATTTCCTCTACACAGGACATTCCTCTCCCAGATATCCAAATAATGAGTACCCTCACTTCCTGCAGGTGTCTGTGCAAAAGGGAGAGTCACCTGGCCGCCCTATTTAAAGTGTAACCTGAACCCTATTCTTTCAACTCTCCACTGTCCATTTCTGATCACTTTTTTTCCCATAGCACTTGTCAGCTCTTCACATACTTTATGACCATCGTTTCTTGTCATCACCACCTCTAGAAGTTCCATAAGGAAGACATATCTCGAGCACCTGGAAACACACATGGCACAGAGTAGGAAATCAATTAAATGTTTCCTGAATGAATGAGAATGAGCAAATTAGCTCCCTGCTAATGTGCCTGGGAAAGCAGCAGAAGACAGGCCAAGGGCTTAGACCCCTGCACCCATGTGGGAGACCGAGATGATGTTCCTGGTCCTGGCTTCAGCCTGGTCCAGCCAGGGCTGTTGTAGCCAACCAGGGAGTGAAACAGTGGATGGAAGAATTCTCTCTGTGTCCCCCCCTCTCTAACTCTGCCTTTCAAATAAATCTTTTTAAAAAAGTAACAAAGTAACCCTTTAGATATACAAAAAAAATCAAAGACATTAATGGGGCTGTCTTTGTGGCACAGTGATTCAGCTGTGGTCTGCAATGCCACCAATCCCACACAGGAGCACCAGTGAGAGTCCTGGCTGCTCCACTTCTGATCCAGCTTCCTGCTAATGCACCCGGGAAAGAATTCGGGCCCCTGCACCCCTGTGGGAGACCTGGATGGAGCTTCAGGCTCCTGACTTCAGCCTGGCTCAGCCCCAGCCAACGTGGCCATTTGGGGAGTGACCCAGTGGAGATGTAAGATCTCTATCTCTCCACCTCTCCCTCTCTCTCTGTCACTACGTCTTTCAAGTAAATAAATCTTTAAAAATACATAAGTATTAAGTAATATAGCTAAAAGCAGTTTCTGTGGAAAGCAATAAAGTGGGTGAAACAGTATAAAGAACTATTTAATATTTCAAATATTAGGCAGATGTTACTCATGAAAATAAAAGAAAAATATTTAAAGAAAAGACACTTCTTGAGAAAATAGTCACCATATAATAAGTCCATAATTAATATTCGGATTGAACAAAATGTATCAAGGCCAGCCATCCATTAAAAAGATAAGATACAAAAAGCATTTCACGGATGAGGAAATAAGAACAGCCAATACCATATGAAAAGTTGTTCAATTTCATCATAATCAGAGAAATGCAAATTAAAATCACAGTAAGGTATTATTTCACATCTACCAAATCAGTCAGTATTTAAGTCTCACATAAATTTCATTATCAAGAATACTAATAAGAATGTGAAACAAGAAAAATTTCCATTCACCACTGATGGGCATTATAAATTGGTACAAATGGGAGACATCTGATATTATCTAGTAAAGTTGAAGATGTACTGTCCAACAAATTCAGCAATTCCACTCCTACTGTGTATCCTATAGAAATGGCACAATAATCTTTACCACAGTACTATTTCTATTACCACAAAAAAAAAACTATAAACAAAACAAATACCCATCTAAGGGAGAATGGATAAACAGACTGCATATTTTCCATAAACTAAAATGTCCACATAGTTACAAATGAATGAACTACAGTAATATGCATCAAAACGCAAGTCCCAGGGTGCAGGCATTTGGCTTTGCGGTTAAGACACCAGAAGGAACACTGCCTTCCTTCATCAGAGTATTTAGATTTCAACTCCCAGCTCTGGCTCTTGACTCCATCTCCTGTCTCCTGGGAGGCAGCAGTGATGATTCAAGTAACAGGGTTCCTGCCAGCCATGAGTGACCTTCTGCCTAGTCTCCAGATTCAGCCCGGTTAGGGGCCACTGTGGATATGGGGAAGGAACCAGTAAATGGGAGCTTGCTCTCTCTCTCAAATAATTAAATAAAAATTTTAGTAAACATTTTTTAAAAAAGACAAAGTCCCAAAGCAAGATAGGTATGTCTTCCATGTGACTCCATTTATATTAATTCAAAATGGCAACATTAAATATTGATAAGTGGTAACAATGTAAAGAAAGCAAGGGTGGCTGGCATTGTGATGTAGATGGTTGAGCCTCTGCCTGTGGCACCGGCATCCCATGCGGGCTCCAGTTCCTGTCCCAGCTGCTCCTCTTCAGATCCAGCTCTCTGCTAATGGCCTAGGAAGGCAGTGGAAGATGGCCCAAGGGCTTGGGCACCTGCACCTGCATAGCTCTGCAGCTCTGCCTCTCAAATAAAAATACATAAATCTTAAAAAAAAAAAAGGGGGGGTGGGGGGTAATAAAAAATTCAGGACAGTAGTTATCTCTAGGAGGACAGAGGATAGCATCAGGAGAGAACACAAGGGTTCTTGAGTGTATGAGTGTACATGTGTATGCTTATATGTGTTCTTTAAAATTCTAAACCAAAAACACAGAGACCTATGACCGTATGGAATACAAAACTTGAATGCATTTTCAGTCAAAAAGACTTAAGTAGATTGAAACTAGAAGAGTTTATGAACTTAATAGATACAGAGTAAGTCCCAAAATTCAGTATTGACATTTAGGTTTACCAAAATTTGACATTCTACCCATTTAGAAAACCAGCCAGCTTGACTAACTTACATGCATATAACTTTCACTCTCAAATAACAAAACTAAAGAAAGTTTTAACTTAACTGGATATGAAAAAAATGCAAAGGTTCTCAGTAACCCTCCATGTAAAAGACAATACATGGAAAAGTAGTATATGTAGTAGTATAGAAGCAGTATATGTATGAAGAGTGGGATACAGGCATGGGACGGGCCTGTGCGACAAATAACCCAGCCCTCACTTGCAAGGAAAGAAAGGAGAAGGAAGTCACAACTACTGTGGCCCTTCCATGTGAAGAACATACAGAACTTTATTAATTCTCTCAACAACGCTATGAGTTACAGATGGTATCCACTTTATAAATGAGAAAAAGGATCTAAATGGTTGAGAGAGAAGCAGAAATTCCTCAGAGAATATTCCCAGTGCCCCATCTGGCCCCCAGAAACTCAGTCAGCCAGACAGATAAGCATGAACTATCAGAAAATAACTACAATATCACAAATATTAAAGAATAACTATTCACAAGAGGAGGAAATGAAGAAGCCAAAATAAGAATCAAAATTGACACTTTCTTCTCTGAATCCTTGCCAAGATTTCTAATCCACTTAATACTCCTCTAAATAAGAGAACCAATGGTTGCTTACCTGTGACCAGGATGGTAAATAGCTGTGTTGATTCCATGAGGATAATGACTACTGAAACTGAAACTGTGACTCTCTTGGTAGCTCTGATGTGTTCCAACACTAGATTTAAAAAGTTTAATGAGAATTAAATACCACTAACCCACAAAGAATGTCACTTAAATACCCAATAAAATGTCTCTAATTTAAAAGATATACACCAGCAAATATTGTTGAAGATGTTAACCAGAATTATGAGACACTACAGTGGGAATGGAACTGATATAATCACTTAGGTTAAAAAGTATGGTAGCTTCTTGTAAAAATAATTTATATCTACTCCATTACCAAGCAATCCCACCTGAAAATATTAACCCAAAATATTAATCCAAGAGGAATGAAACTGTATATCCTTAATGACTTGTTAGGAATGGTCAAAAGAGCTTTATTCACAATGGCCCAAAACTGGAAATTTGGGGCTCAGTCCATCAACAGAAGAATAAATAACAAACCATGAGATACTCATACACTGAAACACTAATCAGCAATAAAAATGTTATAACAAAATGTTACTCTAAATGAAAAAAGACTTAAATAAAAAGTACATAGTATATGATTCCATTAATGTGAATTATTAGAACAGACAAAACTCATCTTTAATAAAAACACATTAAACAGTAGCTGTTCCAGAGGTGCATGTGGGAAGAGATTACTGGGAAGGGGACACAAGAATTTCAACTGAACAAAGGTATCTGGGATAAGTCACCAGTTGGTAAAATTAACATTTGTTATATTTCACTATATGCAATTTCAACTAAAAAAATACTATATGATACATATGCTAAAGTATGTATGATAGCAGCAGTTTACTTTGAAATACATTTAAAAATAAGACTTTTTGTTTAGCAGGATGGGTAGGATAGAAATGTGATACAGCAGATCCAGCAAGTTAGTAAAATCAAAATTATAGGAATTCAAATGCAAGGATATGAGTATTCACTACAATTCTTTCAAGTCTCGTATTACATTTACAATTTTTCATAATAATACACTAAAGGAAACGATGAAATAGAAAACTTGACACTAAACCAGAGAGATGAACATTATTTCAAATACGACTTGCCAAAATTTTGTTTACCTTACAAGGTAACTTCTAAGCTCTCCTCGGTAATTGATGACCAAGAGTTCTGCAGACCACTGTGCACTTGCTTTGTATTCTAAAAATATTAGCCCAGCAATGGCATAGCTCAAATCACCTATAAAACTAGATGCCTGCAAAAAAGGTGAATAGAAGTTACTGAAAAGACATTAGATAAAAGTAAACACATGCATAATTGGAAAATATCCAATACACTGACTCTGCCAAGGATACTGTAAACCAGAGAGCCCTGGAATTGCTCTAAATCTCAACAGTCATGCAGGTCAGAGTGCTGAGAACAAGACACCCAGGTCTAGACCTCCCAGCCACAACCCCAGGCTGGAACTGAAACAGCCTCCCTGAGTGAGATGTTCACCAAAATTAGTAAATCTCTATTCAGATTGTACAACCATTGCAAAAAGTAAAGAAAAAAAAAGGAATGCCACCATTCAGCCTGAGAGAACTCTGAGGAGCTGTTCCAGAGGCAAGCTTTCAAACATGAATTTCTGCTACTAGCAGCAGACGATACTTTCCAGTTTCCTAATCAGCAACTTACAGAAAAGGGCACTTAAAAACACTCAACCAATGTCAACCTTTTGCTATTAACTAATTATCAGGCTGTACTGCTAATGAGCTGAAGGCCTGAGTCCCTGGGGAAACACACATACTAGTCATCATTCTGGAAGAGAATCAGAATATGTCACCCTAAATATGCCATTCTGGTGTAAGGATTATTTTAAGCTGAAGGCAACTGAGAATCAACAGATTCAGGAAACATTCTCAGTCCTCCTTTATCTGCCTAAAAACAAGAAATTAAATTCTCTATGTGAAACAGCCCCTCTGCACCTGGAAGAGGAGACAGCCGTCACCAGACTGTGAGTGCCACCAAGACGAGTGCTTAAACAGACCTATTCATTAACTCTTATCTTCATTACTTTCTCACTCCTGGTCACTCTCTCCCAATCCACTACCTGTGAAGCCAAAACTCCCTTTCCCTTTGTCTAGCTACTTCTTTGCAATCTCTCTTTACTGAAATGCAATATGAGCCTCAAGCAGAACTGCTTCTTTGAATTTTCATTTCTTTTCAAAGTCCATGCACTTAAAAATATTAACATAAATAAAAACTACACTTTTTTCCTCCTATTAATCTGTCTACTGTCACTTTATTTTATTTATTTATTTATTTATTTATTTAGAAACTCAGAGCTACAGAGGCAGGGAGAGACAGAGATAGATCTTCCACCTGCTGCTTCAATGACCAGATGGTTACAACTGCCAGCACTGGGCCTGGGCGAAGTCAGGAGCCAGGAGCTTCTCCCAGGTCTTCCACATGGTGGCAAGGCCCAAACCCTTGGACCATCTTCTGCTGCTTTTCCCAGGCCACCAGCAGGGAGCTGGATAGGAACTGGAGCAGCCAGGACATAAACTGGCACCCATACGGGAAGCCTGCATCACAGCTTACTCACTACACCACAACGCTGGCCTCTCTACTGTCACTTTAATTTGTAGGCTCCCAGCTACGAAACTGAGAGGGTAGATGAAAAGTTGCTCCTCTCAATATACTTAACTGCTCCTCAACCACACAAACACTTAAAATGCGGCTTGTCTGAACTGAGATACACTATAAACATAAAAATACACATCATGTTTCAAAGACTTAATATGAAAGAAAGAGTGTAAATCATTTTACTAATAGTATTTTATACTGATTACATGTTGATATGATAATATTTGAAATACATTAAATAAAATGATGAATTTTCCAATTTTTTACTGTGGCTACTAGAAATTTACAGTTACACTTGATCACATCTATCAGTATAGTTTTCATCACACTCCTACTAGACAGCACTAGCCTAGAAAACAGAAAACAATAATCAAACTCCTTAGTTTGGTTTTCTAGGACTTTTATAACTTGTATGAGCCCAACACAGGTTCTGAAGTTATCTGATCTCTGCTACTGAATGGAAATCATTCTTCCACTAGAGTTGCCAGCCCTGACTTCTCATTGGCTTCCGCTGAAAAGGCTGTGAACAACACGACTGCCCAAACCCCAATCAGATCCACTAAATCAGAACTTCTGTGGGTAGATCCTGAGCAGAGTCTGAGCAGAGGAATTTGCTTTAGTTTTTATTTTTTTTCCTCTTCTTTATAGAACTCCCCAGATGATTCTAAAATGCAGCCAGAGAAGAACTCCTGTCCTACCTGCCCCTATATCTTGTTCATTTGAGGAAAGAGGATGCAATCTGAAGGCACTAGATTCCTAGAGAGACACTTGTTCACAACTGCCAGGAGGAAGTCACTGAGCTCCCCCTCGATCTCAGCTTTCCAAAGTGGAAAACCAAGACAGTATTAACCAAACTGCCCAAGGGTTGTTGTGACTGTTAAATGAGAATGTATATCATAGTCATCAATAGACTACACAAATACACATTGTGCTGCCACTACTTTCTCCACTCTTCCTCTCATGATGGCCCACTGACTTCTTCCCCTCACTGGAACTTTATAACAACTTTCTAAATTCTCTTTATAGTCTTTACTTACTACCAGATGACTTACTTGCATAGGACATTACAAAATAGAAAGGACTACGGAAGGCATTTGGCACAGAGGTTACCATGGCTACTTGGGATACCTACATCACATAGGAGACTGCCTGGCTGAAGTCCCAGCTCATCACTTCCGATACAGCTTTCTGCTAATGTGCACCCAGGAAGGCAACAGTCACGGCTCCCACAGATGGGTCCCTGTCACCACCTGAGAGGCCCACACCGAATGCCAGGCTCCTGGTTCCACCTGGCCCAGACCCAACTTGAGCAGGCATCTGGGGAGTAAACCAGCAGATGGAGGTATCTGTCTGTCTGTCTCTCTGCCTTTCAAGTAAAATAAACATTCTTTATTAAAAGAAGTCACTTTCTACAAAAAAACAAAACAGAATAAATATTGCAGATATAGGTCTCTAGGTGCTGAGCACCTTAAGTTCACAGCTTATTATTCTGATATTTCCCCTCTCTTCACATTCACTCTTTCAAGCACCTATACAAAAATAAAGGGGGGGGGCAACTGAAAAGTCACTGTCTGAGGTGTATGCATACCGGGGAGATGACGAAGAGCTCGCTTCCCATGAGATCAAACACCCGCACCGTTCCTGTGCTTTCAGCATAAGCCAGCAGAGTGCAATCGTAACTCCATGCTACACGTCGCCACTGGGGTTTTGGGTCTTTCGGAACTAGAACAGAAAGAAGAAAGAACTGATAACAATATGTAGTATTTAACATGCTTAGTAACTGCAATTTGAGTAAGCACTCATGTATATTATATACCACTTCATCTCTTAATGTTCTCCAATGCTTCATTCAATAGAAAAGAACAGCTCCTAGAAACCCATTTCAAGAGTGGGAAACAAACCATGGGAAACTCGGCTCCATTTGCTTCACAAGCAAACCCTGCTGCTACTGATGAATGTTGCTGAAATCCTGGAATAATGCACCTCAAAATATTTATGCAGTTAAGACAGAACATATTTCAGAGAATGGGCAGAAAATAATTGCAACCCAGTTAAGTTCAGCCCTTCCTAATGTAAAAAATGAAAATTTCAACTGAAATCTCTTAAATATATGAAATATCAATGCAAAGAAGATACTGATATGGGACTGACTTCACCAGGTTAGATTGACCCAACAATGGCATCACGTGATGTCCAAGCTCACAAACCTCTTGCTGTTTCTCCATTCCCTTCCTGAAAATTCTCCATCTTATGCTTTCATGGTGGGTCTGACTGTATTGTTTATTTTTTTAAGATTTATGTATTTATTTGAAAGTCAGTTACACAGAGAAGGAGAGGCAGAGAGAGAGAGAGAGAGAAAGAAAGAGAGAGAGAAAGAGAGAGAAGTCTTCCATCCGCTGGTTCACTCCCCAGATAGCCACAACCACCGGAGCTGTGCCGATCCGAAGCCAGGAGCCAGGAGCTTCTGCCAGGTCTCCCACGTGAGTGCAGGGGCCCAAGGACTTGGGCCATCTTATGCTGCTTTCCCAGGTGATAGCAGAGAGCTGGATGAGGAAGTGGAGCAGCAGGGTCAGGAACCAGAGCCCATATGGGATGCTGGTGCTTCAGGTCAGGGCATTAACCCACTGTGCCACAACGCCGGCCCCTCCTTGTGGCCAGTAATAAAGCCTCTGCCTTCCCAAGACTGGAGTACCAGAATGGTTTTGTGCACAACAGGCAGCACACCTACCTCATTTGGTAACAGTCTGCTGACACAGCATTAGAGAGGAAACGTGGGAAGCTAGCACTGTGGCACAGCATGGTAAGTCACAGCCTGCCACACCAGCATTCCAAATGAGCACCAGTTCAAGTTCCAACTGCTCCACTTCCAAGCCAACTCCCTGCTAAAGTCCCTGGGAAAGCAGATGGCCCAAGTGCTTGGGCCCCTGCCGTCCACGTGGGAGACCTGCCAAGAGTTCCAGTCTCCTGGCTTTGGCCTGACCCAGCCCTGGGCATTGTGGCCATTTGGGAAGTAAAGCTGAGCAGATGGAGGATTTCTCTGTCTCTCTTTTCTCTCTGCTTTGCAAATGAATAAATAAATCTTAAAAAAATTGTGCTTTCTGGAAGAGTCAAGAACTGTGCCTAATCAATCACACAATTATAAGATTTTGATAATCAACACTTTAATAAGTCTAATAACCCAACACCTGTATTTTTCTTGTTATGAATTCTTCAGTAAAACAATAGAGAGAAAGGTTATCAGCTGAAAAACAAAGTGCTTATTCTTTTGTTTGCTTTCATTTCCCCTTGCTAGAATCCCAGAACTGAAAAAAAAACAAGAATTCCAAGTGATTAAGGGGCTCAAGGTGGTGCTATGAGTCAAGGGCAGAATGAAACCCAGAATCTCTGGGGCCAGCACTGTGGCGCAGTGAGTTAAAGCCCTGACTTGCAGTAGCGGCATCCCACTTGGGCACTGGTTCAAGTCCTGGCTGCTCCACTTCCAATCCAGCTCTTTGCTATGGCCTGGGAAGCAGGAGAACAGCTCAAGTCCTTAGGCTCCTGGCTTTGGTTCAGCTCAGCTCTGGCTGTTGCAGCCATTTGGGGAGTGAATCTGCGAATGGAACACTTCTCTTTCTCCCTCTCTGGTTCTACCCCTCTTTGTAACTCTTTCAAATAAATAAAAAATCTTTAAAAAAAAAAAAAAAAAAGAAAATGCCTTCTCGCACAGTGCATATTTCACTACAACCAATGCCTCTCAGTCACACACTTAGGATCACCTCTCTGGGAGTAAATACCCTACCCCAAACATACTTCTTTGGCACATTTTCTGATGGTTATTTAGAAGAATGCAGACATAGGCATGGCTCTAAAGAGTCATTCTTTTGTAAAAAGAAATCTAGATCAATCTACATTAAGAAAATAAACAAGACAGGCAGGCAGAGGCTTTCTCTGAGAGCTCCTTATCTGCCCAGGAAAGATCTTTCCACACGAAAAAAAGAACAGGGTCTGACTCCTTGCCCAGACAGAGATGACCACCGGTGGTCTTCTGAGGACTGACACCTGAGAGATTTGTCTGCATAATAAAAAAATTTTTGTTCACAGCATATTTCTTCCCCTCACCCACCCACTACCTGTTGTCACCTCCGACCCCACTCCCGCCCCCAGGAGCTTCAAGCCCCTACTTACTTCTGTAGCTCAAAATGCCACTGAAGCTTCAACCACGTGGCCTTTTTTATGAGTCTCATACTTAATGTGTAATTCTTCTGCCCATGCACATAATACACTTGCTTTTTCTCCTGTTCATCTGTCAAGCATCAGTTCATTTCATAGACTAAAATGAGCACAATTCCAAAAGGAAAGAGAAGTTTAAAGCTTCCTTATACTACAAAATGTTTCAGAAACTGAAGGCCTTCTCTTTGTTTCTCTACCAATATCCCACATCAGCTTTCATGATCTCTTGCTTAGATTCGTATGGCAGCCTTGTAACTCGTCTTGCTACCTTTGGTATCTTTCCCTCTCCCTTCCTTAAAAATGGAAAGATGAACAGACTGTCTTTCTGCTATTTTAAAATCCCTAATGGTTTTCCATTTCCAACACAATCAAGTTCAAACTCCTCAATACCCCCCATCACAGCTTTCCAACTTCAATTCTCATCCCTTCCCCATCACACAACTAAAATCCCACCACACCACAGCCACCTGGCAAAGAAGCAAATCTGTGCCTTCCATTCATCCAGCTGCCTCTACCTAGACTCTACTCTCCCATCCAGGCCTAGATTAACTGCTCTCTTCTATGTGCCCCCAAAACCCCAAAACCCAAAACATGGTCTCTCATTTATCACATCATATTACATTGTTCACATTTGCCCTGCAAGTCTCTGGGCTCCATGATATCAGAGACAATGCCTCAATCAATGTTGCCATCCTAGGGTACATCCCAAAATACAAAGTGATAAATGTTTCACCCATGAGAGAAGCCTAACTCCCTCAGAAAGACCTACATGAAGAGGCAAGGCATGGTAAGGGCTTACTACCCATCAAGAACTATCAAACAAATAAGTGGAAATCATGTAACTTAAGTCTTCTATGTAGAATTCAGGCTTCCTTCTGTTTTTGTAATAGACATTCTATATATGAAAAAATTATTCCAGACATCAATGACTTTGTTCATTTTCACCAAAAAAAAAAAAAAAAAGCACATTAAAAAAATCCAAGAGAGGTTCTTAAACACAGGAGGGTCTAGTGCATTCCATTGTAACCTAACGATAAGTTGCATACACTCTGGAAAAGCAATTTTTTAAAAGTGAGAATAAAATGAAAATCAGTTCACCATTTTCAGACACCTAAAAAAAAAAAGCTCCTAAGTAGATATATGCATAAAATGATAAACAAGAATAAAAACAAAACCTGCATATGCACAGATGCTACACAAAAACCACCAAGACAATTTCGTCCTGAAAAATATTCATGTGCCAAGGAAACACTGCAAACATTTTTCCATTTTTATTGTTTTACCTATGATAAAAGATTGTTCCTATTTCATTTTAATAGGATAAATACATTTATGTACTACATTCTGTATCTGTCAAAAATAAGTTCCAGCTGATAATTTGTTTTTACCATCACTTCAAGTTATAACTAGTGACTGCAGAAAATTCAGCAGATGTTTTGACCCAGATAAAGATATGCTTTCATTACAAGATAAGATTTCACTTAAGAATGTGAAAATAGAGACAATCACTGGATTTTCCCAACCACCTGTGTGGTTTTGGGAAGGAATGGCTAACAGATTTTTAACAAGGCAATTGACAAGGCAGCTGTTGGAAACATTGATGGTAACAGCTAATGGGCAGCTTGTTAATTGACAGCTCACTGTGAAACTGCTGATATCTGCTCATATTTACATCACATATAGTCCCTTACGCTGGCCCATTGCCAAGCTCTCCACCTCAGAGCTCTGCTTTTACAGATGCTGTTTCCTTGCCTGAAATACCTTCCCTGGGCTTCTCACTAGTTTCTTTTAATCTTTCAAGCCTCCCTTCAAGTATCACTTCTTAGACAGCAGTCTCTGACCAGCCTGTCTATGTAGCCTCTAAGCACCCTTATTCTCTATGACTCTGGTGACTTTATCTCCTTTAAATCTCTTAGAAGAAATAACTACAGATTTTTTTGCATTGCATTGTCCGCTTTATTCATTAGTCTATGAATTCCAAAATGTCAGGAACTGTGTCCATGATTGTTCACAACTTCTTCCGCCAATGCCTAGTACTCCAGCGGTACATACTAGGCACTCAAGTGCTAACAGAATAGACTTCACTCAGTACTCACTTGCCCAAATTACACATGGAAATGTCAAGGATGTAAAAATAGGGAACACTGGGTTCCATCCTTAGAACTGGCACAAAATGGTTGGGTATGACCTCAGGGAACTTTCTAAGGCTCCAGTTTACTCAAGTGCAAACTGAATATTCAATGAACAATCTCACATATATCCTGCAGCCTTCTAGGAAGAACAATGACCCAGAGCAAACCAGTAAGTGGTAGAAAGACATGCAAGAAGCTAAACAACTAAGAGTCTAAAATAATGGTGTTACTGAAGAACACATGAGAAAAATTTCACAATTCTACAATAAGAAAATTTCACAATTCTACAATAAGAAAGGTCTAAGCATAAAAAACCCTCAATCGAAGAAAAAAAAAAAAGTGACAAATGTAGCACCAAAAAGAAAAACAAACAGGCAGGTGTTATGACACAGTGAATTAAGCTGCTACTCAGGATACCCACATCCCATATCAGACTTCCAGTTCCAATCCACCTCCCTGGAAAGGCAGCAGACAATGCCAAGTATGTGCATCCCTGCCATCCACGTTGGATCTCCAGGCTCCTGGCTTTGGCCTGGTGCACCCCTGGCTGCTGGGGAAAGGGCGGCACATGTGGAGGAGTGAATGCTATGGGCAGATGGAAGAGTGTTCGCTAGTTTGCTTGTTCTCTTCCTCCCTCCCTCCCTGTCTTGTCAATGTGCCTGTGAAATAAATAAATCTCAGCAAACAAAGAAAAAAATTCTCTCAGAAAAGCCACCAACCACTACAAATTAAAGACAAGTCAGTTGGGTAAGATTATTTACAACATGTATGAAAAGAGTTAACATGCTATATAGAGATATTCCAAATCACTAAGAAAAAGCAAAGTTAGGGGCCGGCGCTGTGGCACACTAGGCTAATCCTCCACCTGCGGTGCTGTCATCCCATATGGGCGCCGGGTTCTAGTCCTGGCTGCTCCTCTTCCAGTCCAGCTCTCTGCTGTGGCCCGGGAGGGCAGTAGAGGAGGGCCCACGTGCTTGAGCCCCTGCACCCGCATGGAAGACCAGGAGGAAGCTCCTGGCTCCTGGCATCGGATCAGCGTAGCACCAGCCGTACCGGCCATTTGGGGAGTGAACCAATGGAACAAAGACCTTTCTCTCTATCTCTGTCTCTCTCACTGTCTATACCTCTACCTGTCAAATAAATAAATAAATAAATCTAAAAAAAAGTAAAGTTAATCTAAAAGCACTATGGGTAAAGGATATGATCTAACAATTCACAAAAAAATTAAAATAACCATTTAATAGACGTTCTACCTAATAACTAAAGATATGCAAACTGAAATGAGAATCTTTTTTCCCTTTGCCTACAAGTGTAATGAACATTCATAAAATAGGTAACATATGGAGCACAACAGAGAAAAAAATGGTGGAGCCCAAACCCTTATAATGAAAAGGAATGACCCAACCTCTCAGTTATTTCGCTTAGTCAAAAGTATCCTTTATCAAAAGGAATTCACTGAATTGAGAAAGATTTTTTTAAAAAAGATTTATTTATTTACTTGAAAGTCAGAGTAAAAGAGAGAGAGAAGGAGAGACAGAGAAAGAGAGAGAGAGGTCCTCCATCCGCTGGTTCACTCCACAATTGGCCACAATGGCCGGAATTGTGCCGATCAAAAGCCAGGAACCAGGAGATTCCTCCAGGTCTCCCACACAGGTGTAGGAGCCCAAGCACTTGGGCCATCTTCCACTGCTTTCCCAGGCCATAGCAGAGAGCTGGATCGAAGTGGAGCAGCCGGGTCTCAAACCAGTCCCCATATGGGATGCCAGCGCTTCATGCCGGCCCCAAATTGAGGAAGTTGTACAATTGTCCCTAAAAGGTTCTAATCAGTAGACTCAAGAAGTATTTGCTTCTCCAATAGATAAATCCTTATTGGCCATTGTTTTTCAGAGGGTTTTAAGAGAATTCTAGGTCCAGGCAGAAAAATCCCAGGTCTGGGATAGAAGGTAACTACCACTTACATGTAACCCCCAGATAAAATGCAGCCTACCCGGACACCATAAATTCCCTAAAGAGCACGGCATTGTAGACCAAACAAAGGAAGGTCACGAGTGCCGTGGACCAACCAGAAATTTGGACAAGAGCTGATCAGGTATTACCCAGCCCTAGTCTGGATCTATTAAGAATCCGTGCCCTAACTCCTCAGGGAGCCTGTGAATTAAGTAATAGCTGCTGGGCCCCTTGCTCAGTGCTTTGCAATCAATACCTATCTTCTTCCACTACCCCGATGTCAGTGATTGGGTTTCTATGCAATGGGTGAGTAGACTCCAAAACTTCTTTCCTTGCCTCTGCTTTCCCTCTCTGTAACAATGCCTTTAAAATAAATAAGCAAGTACTTTTTTTTTTTTGTAAGCAACATAGAAATTTTTTTTTTTTAATAAAGCTTTTATTTAAAGAATATAAATTTCCAAAGAACAGCTCATGGACCACAATGGCTCCCCCCCCACACAACTTCCCTCCCTCCCCCCACCCTCCCCTTTCCCGCTCCCTCTCCCCTTCTGTTCACATCAAGATTCATTTTCAATTCTCTTTATACACAGAAGATCAATTTAGTACATATTACGTAAAGATTTCAACGGTTTGCCCTCGCATAAAGACACAAAATGATAATACTGTTGGAGTACTAGTTATAGTATTAATTCACAATGTACAGCACATTAAGGACAGAGATCCTACATGATTTTTTTTTAAAAAAATTGATTAATTGTCTATGCAATTTCCAGTTTAACACCAAGATTTTTTAATCATTTGCAATTATCTTTATATAAAGAAGATCGATTCAATATATACTATGTAAGGATTTAATCAGTTTGCACCCACTCAGAAACACAAAGTGTAAAAATACTGTTTCAGTGCTAGTTATAGCATTATTTCACATTGGATAACACATTAAGGACAGATCCCTCATGAGACGTAAGTACACAGTGACTCCTGATGTTGATTTAACAATTTGACACTCTTGTTTATGGCGTCAGTAATCTCCCTAGGCTCTGGTCATGAGTTGCCGAGGCTATGGAAGCCTTTAGGGTTCGCCGACTTCGATCTTATTCCCACAGGGCCATAGTCAAAGTGGAAGTTCCCTCCTCCCTTCAGAGAAAGGTACCTCCTTCTTTGATGGCCCCGTTCTTTCCACTGGGATCTCACTCGCAGAGATCTTTCATTTAGGTCTTCTGTTTTTTCCAGAGTGTCTTAGCTTTCCATGCCTAAAATATTCTCATGGGCTCTTGAGCCAGATCCGAATGCCTTAAGGGCTGATTCTGAGGCCAGAGTGCTATTTAGGATATCTGCCATTCTATTAGTCTGCTGTGTATCCTGCTTCCCATGTTGGACCATTCTCTCCCATTTTCATTCTATCAGTTAGTATTAGCAGACACTAGTCTTGTTTGTGTGATCCCTTTGACTCTTAGACCTATCAGTGTGATCAATTGTGAGCTGAAATTGATCACTTGGACTAATGAGATGGCCTTGGTACATGCCACCTTGATGGGATTGTATTGGAAACCCCTGGCACAATTCTAACTCCATCATTTGGGGCCGTTCCGATTGAGCATGTCCCAAATTTTACATCTCCTCCCTCTCTTATTCCCACTCTTATATTTCACAGAGATCACTTTTCAGTTAAAATTTAAACACCTAAGAATAATTGTGTGTTAATTACAGAGTTCAACCACTAGTACTAGGATAAAGAAAAAAAAAAAATACTACCATGGATAAAGTATTACATTGTACAACAACAGTCAGCACAAGAGCTGATCGAGTCACTGTTTCTCATAGTGTCCATTTCACTTCTACAGGTTTCCCCTTTGGTGCTCAATTAGTCATCGCCAATCAAGGGAAACAAATGATATTTGTCTCTTTGGGACTGACTTAATTCACTCAGCATGATGTTTTCCAGATTCCTCCATTTTGTTGCAAGTGACCGGATTTCATTGTTTTTGACAGCTGTATAGTATTCTGTAGAGTACATGTCCCATAATTTCCTAATCCAGTCTACTGTTGAAGGGCATTTGGGTTGGTTCCAAGTCTTAGCTATTGTGAATTGAGCCGCAATAAACATTGCTGTGCAGACGGCTTTTTTGTTTGCCAATTTAATTTCCTTTGGGTAAATTCCAAGGAGTGGGATGGCTGGGTTGAATGGTAGGGTTATATTCATGTTTCTGAGGAATCTCCAGACTGACTTCCATAGTGGCTTCACCAGTTTGCATTCCCACCAACAGTGGATTAGTGTCCCTTTTTCCCCACATCCTCTCCAGCATCTATTGTTGGTGGATTTCTGAATGTGAGCCATTCTCACCGGGGTGAGGTGAAACCTCATTGTGGTTTTGATTTGCATTTCCCTGATTGCTAGGGATCTTGAACATTTTTTCATGTGTCTGTTGGCCATTTGGATTTCCTCTTTGGAAAAATGTCTGTTGAGGTCCTTGGCCCATCTCTTAAGTGGGTTGTTTGTTTTGATGTTGTGGAGTTTCTTAATTTCTTTGTAGATTCTGGTTATCAACCCTTTATCTGTTGCATAGTTTGCAAATATATTTTCCCATTCTGTCGGTTTCCTATTCACTTTCCTGACTGTTTCTTTTGCAGTACAGAAACTTTTCAATTTGATGCAATCCCAGTAGTTAATTTTGGTTTTCAGTGCCTGTGCTTCTGGGGTCTTTTCCAAGAAGTCTTTGCCAGTACCTATGTCTTGCAGGGTTTCTCCTATGCTCTCTAGTAATTTGATGGTGTCGGGTCGTAGGTTTAAATTTTTAATCCATGTTGAATGGATTTTTGTGTAAGGTGAAAGGTAGGGGTCTTGCTTCATGGTTCTGCACGTGGAAATCCAGTTTTCCCAGCACCATTTATTAAACAGACTGACCTTACTCCAGGGACTGGTTTTGGATCGTTGATCAAATATAAGTTGGCTGTAGGTGTTTGGATTGATTTCTGGAGTTTCTATTCTGTTCCATTGGTCTATCCATCTGTTTCTGTACCAGTACCATGCTGTTTTGATAACAACTGCCCTGTAGTATGTCCTGAAATCTGGTATTGTGATGCCTCCGGCTTTGTTTTTGTTGTACAAGATTGCTTTAGCTATTCGAGGTCTCCTGTGTCTCCATATGAATTTCACCATCATTTTTTCCAGATCTGAGAAGAATGTCCTCGGTATCTTGATTGGTATTGCGTTGAATCTGTAAATTGCTTTTGGGAGAATGGACATTTTGATGATATTGATTCTTCCAATCCATGAGCATGGGAGATTTCTCCATTTTTTGGTATCCTCTTCTATTTCTTTCTTTAAGGTTTTGTAATTTTCATTGTAGAGATCTTTAATGTCCTTAGTTAAATTTATTCCAAGGTATTTGATTGTTTTTGTAGCTATTGTGAATGGGATTGATCTTAGCAGTTCTTCCTCAGCCGTGGCATTGTCTGTGTATACAAAGGCTGTTGATTTTTGTGCATTGATTTTATATCCTGCTACTTTGCCAAACTCTTCTATGAGTTCCAATAGTCTCTTAGTAGAGTTCTTTGGGTCCCCTAAATAAAGAATCATGTCGTCTGCAAAGAGGGATAGTTTGAGTTCTTCCTTCCCAACTTGTATCCCTTTAATTTCTTTTTCTTGCCTAATAGCTCTGGCTAAGACTTCCAGCACTATATTGAATAGCAGTGGTGAGAGTGGGCATCCCTGTCTGGTACCAGATCTCAGTGGAAATGCTTCCAACTTTTCCCCATTCAATAGGATATTGGCCGTGGGTTTTTCATAAATTGTTTTGATTGTATTGAGGAATGTGCCTTCTATACCCAGTTTGCTTAGGGTTTTCATCATGAAAGGGTGTTGAATTTTATCGAATGCTTTCTCTGCGTCTAGTGAGATAATCATATGGTTTTTCTTCTGCAGTCTGTTAATGTGGTGTATCACGTTGATTGTTTTGCGAATATTGAACCATCCCTGCATACCAGGGATGAATCCCACTTGGTCTGGGTGGATGATCTTTCTGATGTGTTGTTGCAGTCTATTGGCCAGAATTTTGTTGAGGATTTTTGCATCTATGTTCATGAGGGATATTGGTCTGTAATTCTCTTTCAATGCTGCATCTTTTTCTGGCTTAGGAATTAAGGTGATGCTGGCTTCATAGAAGGAATTTGGGAGAATTCCCTCTTTTTCGATTGTTCTGAATAGTTTGAGAAGAATTGGGGTTAGTTCTTCTTTAAATGTCTGGTAGAATTCAGCAGTGAATCCATCTGGTCCTGGGCTTTTCTTTGTTGGGAGGGCCTTTATTACTGATTCAATTTCTGACTCACTTATGGGTCTGTTTAGGTTTTCTATGTCTTCCTGGTTCAATTTAGGTAGGTTGCATGTGTCCAGGAATCTATCCATTTCTGATAGGTTTCCCTGTTTGCTGGCATACAAGTCCTTGTAGTAATTTCTGATGATTCTTTTGATTTCTGTGGTGTCTGTTGTTATATTTCCTTTTTCATCTCTGATTTTACTGATTTGGGTCTTTTCTCTTCTTTTTTTAGTTAGTTGGGCCAATGGGGTGTCAATCTTGTTTATTTTTTCAAAAAACCAGCTCCTCGTTTGGCTGATTTTTTGTAATGTTTTTTTGGATTCAATCCTGTTGATTTCTTCTCTGATTTTGATTATTTCTCTTTTTCTACTAGATTTGGGTCTAGTTTGCTGCAAATTTTCTAGATCCTTGAGATGCATTGAAAGCTCATCTATTTGGTGCCTTTCCAGTTTCTTGATGTAGGCACCTATTGATATAAACTTTCCTCTTAACACTGCTTTTGCTGTATCCCATAAGTTTTGGTATGTTGTGCTGTTATCCTCATTTACTTCCAGAAAATTTTTGATTTCTCTTTTGATTTCTTCAGTGACCCATTGTTCATTCAGGAGCATGTTGTTCAATCTCCATGTGTTTGCATATGCTCTAGAGATTCCTGAGTTGCTAATTTCCAACTTCACTCCCTCATGGTCTGAGAAGTTGCATGGTATGATTCTAATTCTTTTGAATTTGCTGAGACTTGCTTTATGGCCTAATATGTGATCAATCCTAGAGTAGGTTCCATGTACTGCTGAGAAGAATGTGAATGCATTACTTGTAGGATGAAAAGTTCTGTAGATATCTGTTAGATCCATTTGGGCTATAGTGTTGTTTAAATCTACTGTCTCCTTGTTGATCTTCTGTCCTGTCGATCTGTCAATATCTGTGAGTGAAGTATTGAAGTCCCCCAGTACTATTGTGTTGGGGTCTAAGTCTCCCTTTAAGTTTCTTAACAAATTTTTTAAATAAACCTGTGGCCTGTAATTAGGTGCATATACATTGAGAATTGTTATATCTTCCTGTAGTATTGATCCCTTAATCATTATATAGTGCCCCTCTTTGTCTCTCTTAACAGTTTTTGTGTTAAAGTTTATGTAGTCCGATATTAAGATGGTTACACCCGCTCTTTTTTCATTTCTGTTGGCGTGGTATATCTTGTTCCATCCTTTTATTTTCAGTCTGTATGGATCTTCGTTGGAAAGATGTGTTTCTTGTAGGCAGCAAATAGATGGTTTTTGTTCCTTAACCCAATCAGCCAATCTCTGTCTTTTAACAGGACAGTTTAGACCTTTAACGTTCAATGTGACTATTGATAAGTGGTAAGTTTGCCCTGCCATTTGCCAGATATTTTCTAATGTATGCTTTGAATTCCCTGTGATCTTTTGCCGTGAGGTTCCCTTCGTTTACCTTCTTTCATGTTGATGGTCGTGTTTCTGTGTTTCTGTGTGTAACACGTCTTTAAGTATCTTTTGCAGGGCTGGACGAGTGGCAACAAATTCTTTCAATTTTTGTTTGTTATGAAAGGTCTTTATTTCACCTTCATTCACAAACGAGAGCTTTGCAGGGTATAATATTCTGGGCTGGCAGTTTTTCTCTCTAAGTACCTGGGCTATGTCTCGCCATTCCCTTCTAGCTTGTAGGGTTTCTGTTGAGAAGTCAGCTGTGAGTCTAATTGGAGATCCTCTGAGAGTAATCTGACGTTTCTCTCTTGCACATTTTAGGATCTTTTCTTTTTGCTTCACTGTGGTGAGTTTAATTACAATATGTCGTGCAGAGGATCTCTTTTGGTCATGTTTATTAGGGGTTCTATGAGCTTCCTGGATTAGGATTTCTCTGTCTTTCTCCAAGCCTGGAAAGTTTTCTGCTAGTATCTCCCTAAAAAGGCCTTCTAATCCTTTCTCCCTCTCCATACCTTCAGGAACACCTAAAACCCGAATGTTGGGTTTTTTAATAGTATCCTGTAAATTCCCGACGATATCTTTTAGTTTTCTAATTTCCTCTTCTTGTCTTTGGTTTGACTGTTTCCTCTCCTGTTCTCTGTCTTCTAGGTCCGATATTCTCTCTTCTGCTTCACCCATTCTGGTTTTAAGGCCCTCAAGATTGCTTGTCACTTGATCTATTGAATTCTTCAATTCATTAAGATTTTTTGTCACTATCGTAGCTTCTTGTTCTACTAGTTGTTTCATTTCGTTTTGATTTCTCCGTAGTGCTTCATTCTCGCGAGAGAGATTTTCTATCTTATCCATTAAGGATTTCTGTACTTCAAGAATTTGTTTTTGAGAACTTCTTAATGTTCTTATCAATTCTTTGAGATCTGCTTCTTGCATTTCTTCTATCTCATTATCTTCATAATCCTGACTTGGGGTGTCTTTTCCGTTTGGGGTCATCATAGCGTCTTCCTTGATCTTGCTCCCTCGGAATCTGTTTTTATTTGGCATTTTTTTTTTCCCCACACTCTTTCTCTGGGTTGTCAAGGTAACGGAGTTTGTGTGCGCGGTGTGTTCCCAGTTTTTGGATCCCCTTCAGGTTTCTACAGCCTCGGGTTTTTGGTTCCGTCTGCCTCAGTGATGGGCGGGCGGGCGCGCCTTGTCCCACTGCGTTTAATCTAGCTCGAATTAGCAGGGTGGGTGACGAGAGAGACTAGTGTCTGTGCAGGCTCGCCTCAATTGTGCTGTTTCCCCCGTGGGGGGTCTGCTTCCCCCCGCCAGTGTCTCGGGATCCCTGTATCGGCCCCCGTTCAAGCGCTCAGTTCCAATGGCGACTGTGTTCCGCCCGGCTTCCGGTTCAGCCGGCGGGCGCACGCCGTCCCACTGTGTTCAGTCTAGCTCGAGTGAGCAGGGTGGGCAATGAAAGAGGCTAGTGTCCGTGTGGGCTCGCCTCAATTGTGCTGTTTCCCCCGTGGGGGGTCTGCTTCCCCCCGCCAGTGTCTCGGGATCCCTGTATCGGCCCCCGTTCAAGCGCTCAGTTCCAATGGCGACTGTGTTCCGCCCGGCTTCCGGTTCAGCCGGCGGGCGCGCGCCGTCCCACTGCGTTCAGTCCAGCTAGAATTAGCAGGGTGGGCAACGAAAGAGGCTAGTGTCCGTGTGGGCTCGCCTCAATTGTGCTGTTTCCCCCGTGGCGTCTGCTTCCCCCCGCCAGTGTCTCGGGATCCCTGTATCGGCTCCCGTTTAAGCGCTCGAATCCAATGGCGACTGTGTTCCGTCCGGTTCCCGTCCCTCCCGGCAGCTCCCGTGCCACTAAGGCACGATTTGCCGTTCGCAAACTTACTTTCCCCTAGGTCCTCTGCGTCTCATTCACTGGGTCCGGAAGAATTTCCACTGCATTTTTTTCCGTGAGATTTTTCCTGAGGCTACAGTAACTCTGTTTTTATTAAACTATCTTTTTGTGGACTGCTAGTGCGCGTCCTCACTATTCCGCCATCTTGGCTCCAAGCAAGTACTTTTTTAAAAATAGAGAGAGAGAAAGGAAAAAAAAAAAACTATTTTCAGACAATGTATACTACAGGCAGTGTAAGACAGTGGTCACTGAGGGAAAAGGGAACCAAACAAGGGGTCCCCCAGGGCCATCTTCATCTTCACAGACTAAGGAGCCACTGAGGTGACAAGATTCCAGACAGTAGTACAGCAGCAGAGAGGCTACAAACACCTCGGGAGGAGCCCTGGGGCTGTGGTGACAACACTGTGCACAGACACGGACTCAAGGCCAAGAAGAAAACACACACGGGAAAAACAAGACCTAAGTCAATATCGGAACTTCATCTTCCATCCAACAAAATAAGAACAAATTAAATCCAGTGAGCTGAAGGAGGAAAATGATAAAGGCAAAAATCAAAGAAACAAATGAATAGGAGAAGAAATTGACAAAACACAAAGATTTTAATGGAGAGTATTAATAATCTGATAAAACTCTGGCCGGGTTTCAAGAAAAAAAAACTCACAAATTACAAATATCAAAAATGATTAAAAGGATATCAATACAGATCCTACAGATAGTAAAAGATGATTGTAATAAAATTTACTACAGTCAGTAAAAGGAATATTATAAGCAACTTTAAGTCAATAAATTCTATAACTAAGAGGAAAAGGACCAGGAAAAACTAAAAATGAAATAAGAATATTAACTGAAAACTTGAAAAACTTTGTCATCTTAAAAATTTTAATGAGGGTGGTCAGCGTTGTGGCATAGTGGGTAAAGCCATCGCACAATGCCAGCATCTCATATGTGCGAAGGTTTGGGTCCTGGTTGCTCTACTTTCAGTCCAGCTCTCTGCTAATACTCCTGGGAAAGCAGTAAGGATGGCCCAAGTACTTGGGCGCCTAAATTCATGTGGGAGACCCAGATGACGCTCCTGGCTTCTGGCTTCTGGCTTCAGATCAGCCCAGCTCCAGCCATTGCAGCCATTTGGGGAGTAAATCAGCAGATGGAAGATCTCTCTCTCTCTCTCTGTAACTCTGCCTCTCAAATAAATGAATCCTTAAAAAAAAAATTTAATAAGGAATTAAAACCCTATTTATAAAGAAAACTCCAAGTTGTCAGTGAATTCTATAAAACATTTTTTTAAAGATTTATTTACTTGAAAGGCAGAATGACAGAGAGAGAGATCTCCCATTTTCTGGTTCACTCCCCAAATGGCTGCAATAGTTGGGCTGGGCTAAAACAAAGCCCCGAGCTAGAACTCCATCCAGGTCTCCCACATGTGTGGCAAAGGCCCAACTACCTGGGCAATCCTCCCGCTTTCCCAGATGCATTAGAAGCAGAGCAGCCCAACTCAAATTAGCACTCCCACATATGATGCCAACGTCGTAGACAACAGCTTAACCCACTCTGCCACAACACCAACCCCCTACGAAACATCTATGGAAGAAATAATTCAATCCTACAAAAATCTTTCTGAAAATAGAGAAGGGAGCAGTTGCTAACTCATATTCTCAGACTATACTATTCCAATACCATACCAGAAAAACATTACAAGACACAAACCCAATGTCCAATATCCCTCATCAACACAGACACGATAATCTGCTACCTCTATTATATACAATGATTTGTATAAAGGCATATGATTTTTTTGCTTTGCCTGTGGAATCAAGTACAATATTACTATTCAGAGATGAAGTTTATAGGCACCTTCTCTATATAGACAGTTGGGAACAAATGTCCTAAAACCTACAATGTTATCCAATAAAAGAAAAAAATCAAAACAATACTTTGGAAAGTCCTTCTTAAACTCCAGCCGAAAGCAAAAAAAAAAAGTATTAGCCTATGTTTGGCTGGTGCCATGGCTCACTTGGCTAATCCTCCACCTGAGGCACCAGCACCTCGGGTTCTAGTCTCAGTTGGGGCGCCGGATTCTGTCCTGGTTGCTCCTCTTCCATTGCAGCTCTCTGCTGTGGCCCGGGAAGGCAGAGGAGGATGGCCCAAGTGTTTGGGTCCCTGCACCCACATGGGAGACCGGGAGGAAGTACCAGGTTCCTGGCTTCAGATCAGCACAGCGCACCAGCCGTGGCAGCCATCTGGGGAGGGTGAACCAACGGAAGGAAGACCTTTCTCTCTGTCTCTCTCTCTCACTGTCTAAACTCTGCCTGTCAAAAAAAAAAAAAAAAAAAAACAACTATGTTTAAGTGAAGAAAGCAGCTTATAAGACATTTTACTGTGGGGCCAGCATTGTGGCATAGCAGGTAAAGCTACTACCAGTGTCAGCATCCCATATGGGCACCAGTTCAAGTCCCAGCTACTCTACTTCCAATCCAGCTCACTGCTAATGTGCCTGTGTAAGATGGCCCAAATGCTTGGGTCCTTGCACCCACATGGGGAGACCCAGAAGAATCTCTACGCTTCTGACTTCAAATGGGCACAGCCCCAGCCATTGCGGCCATTTGCAAAGTGAACCAGCAGATGGAAGACCTCTCTCTCTCTCTGCCTCTGCCTCTGCCTCTCTGTAACTGTAACTCTGCCTTTCAAATAAATAAAATCTTTAAAAAAAATTTTACTTTACAGGCACTTACAGAAAAATCTCTGAAAGAATAGGCAACAAAACATTAATAGCATTTATTTAATGGTGAGCTTATGTATATTTCTACTTTTTGCTCATTCTCACTTCCTAAAATTTCTACTAAAATATACATTATTTTCTCTAAAAATACAAAAAGGGGGTTATATAATCTGAGGCTCCTGATTCACCAGTCTAAAACAAAACATTATCTTTCCAAGTCCAGGTGTTTTAAACGATCCATGCTCCCCAAGCCAGTAAAACTCATTCAGAAAATGTCATTTGTACAGCACCTAATAATAGTATGCTTGTGAGGCTAGTGGAAACCAGAGGCACCAGTTAGGGCTCAGGACGTCAAAGCACCTGTCCTGATACTAGAAGGCTGACAGGATCTCAGCACACCTATAGTAGACACGCAGCTGCTTACAAAGAGCAAACTCCAAACTCAGGGGCCAGCATCCTGAAGCAGCAGGTTAAGCCACTGCCTGGGGCACCAGCAGCCCATGTGGGTTCTGGTCAGGCCTGACCACTCTGCTTGGAATCCAGCTCCCTGCCAGCACGTCGGAGAAAACAGTGTCAGATGGCCCAAGTGCCGGGCTCCTACCACCACATTAGGAGACCCAGATGGAGTTCCGGGCTCCTGGCTTCAGCCTGGCCCACCCCAGCCCTGGCGTTGCAACCATTTGGGAAATAAACCAGTCAACAGAAGATCTCTGTCTCTCCCTCTCTCTCTGCAGTTCTGCCTTTCAAATAAATAAATAAATCTTTTAAAGTAGCAAACTCTCGCTTATGGTATCTCAAAAATTAGAAACATGAGAAAAAATTCTTAACTAACATAGAACAGCTCTAAAAACAGTCTTGTTCATGTGCTTTTTCTTCAGATGACTATTTAAGACAGAAAGGGAAAACTGATTTACTATATATGGCCTGGCAAACAGAGCTAAAACAAGTTGCAATCTACATTTAAAACATTCGCAAATGGTATATCTTTTACAAAACAATAATTGGAAAATATCAAAGTGGAGCCAAGTATCTCCTATTTCAGTTTGCAGACTCTGCAATATGTAGTTTCAAAAATGCATTAAAAACAATCTGGCTCCTTTTTTCCAGGCACACACATGAAATATCATTTGGCATATGGGAGTTATTCCCATAAAGATGAGCCAGATAATAAGCAAACGATCATTACCTCACATTATATGAAATGGAAAGGAGCCATTAATGCCGCATTAAGGTCATAAATTCACACATTCAGAAGCCAAAAAAATAAAACATTACTTCTCAGAGCACTATCTCATCCATGCTGCCACATTAACTGCACACACTAAAAACTCTTAACAAATATTAAATCTGTATAAAATACAGAAGGGTTAAGCTTCCCATTTTCATGTTAACTTGTAGCTTCCTCAGTGTATTTATTGGCTAAAAGAAGGTGTCTAATGCCAAAGTTGATTAAGACCCTGTATGTCAATCACTCCAACACTCTCAGCAAGTTCCTATGCAGCCTTAGACTCCCCAGGTCTTCACCCAACAGAAGGGCCACACTGGGAAAAAGCCAATTGAATACCCCTAAACCATTCTTCGGGGACAAGCTTGGTCTACTCTAGTAAGTACCGGCAAGGAAAAGAAAGAAGGGTAAATTCAGAAGATACTAGGGCCCAAAATACTTAAATACTACCCCTCCTTTTTTTATTCTCAAAAAGCTACTACCTATACAGAGCTTCTTCTCTACCCTCAGTGTTCTATTCACGGTATATATACATACCTGTGTACATTAGGAATAAAATCCATGAATATGCCGATTATTTATAAATGGATATCAGTAAACTAATAGGAATAGTATAAGTAATACAAAGGTACTTCAAAAAATTCATGGGAAATGACATTAAAAGCTAAGTCCAGGGAGGGCATTTGGCCTAGCAATTAAGACACCTAGAACTTATATCAGAGTACATGCGTTCAATACCCAGGTCCAGCTCATTAACTCCAGCTTTCTGCTAATGCAGACCTGAGAGTCAGCAGGTGATAGCTCAAGTAATTGGGTCCCTGCCACTCCCATGGAGACATGGATTGAGGTTCTGGCTGCCAGTTCTAGCCTGGCCCAGCTTCTCCCATTGTAATTTGCCCAAGGTTACACATCCAATAGCCAGTGAAGCCAGATATGAAGGATAACCTGACAGTATTCTCTTCTTAAAATGATCACTTTGGGCAAGGAGTATAAAGCATGGATTGGTAAAGGGCCTACAGAAGAAAACTGCGGTGGCAGACTGTTGCAAAATACCAAGTAAAAGGAGTAAAGTAAAGGGCCTGCACACACTAGGGGTGTGATGGCTGCAGTGCAGAAATGGGTTGGAACAGGCTCCCAGGACTTGTGAAAAGTGGATCTTCTCTGTTATGGCACTCAGTACGATTAAAATGAATTATTTGTTCTCTCTCTCTTCCCTGAAAGAATTTAAACTCTTAAAGCTAGGGAACTTGTATCTATGTTCCCTGTTAGATAAAAGGTACCTAGGATGATGTTTTGTGCACAGTGACTACCTAACAAATATTTGTCAAAGAAAGGAAAAAACAAAATTTCTAGATTTCTGCCTTGAGTGACCTCCAGAAATGGCACCACTAACCATCCAGTAAATATGGCAGAAGGAATTGATGATAAAGAGATAAGTTGATACAAATATGTAGGAAGTTTTACATAGGCTACTGAGTTACAGTATACACTATGTGTGAAATAACTCCATAAGAACTCTATTACTATCTTATCCACTAATACATGTGAAACTATCTATAAAAAATGATTTTGACATACTAAGATAATCAATATCACCATTCATATGTTTATATGAATTCATATCATATAACATATAAACATTCATATCACCCAAGAAACGTTTAGGGGCTACCACTGTGGTATAAGGATAAAGCTGTCACCTGCAGTGCCAAAATCCCATATGGGCACTGGTTCAAGTCCTGGCCGCTCCACTTCCAATCCAGCTCCCTACTAATGCACCTGGGAAAGTAGTGGAAGATGGCCCCAAGTGCTTGGGCCCTGAACCAGCATGGGAGACCCAGAAGAAGCTCCTGTCTCCTGGCTTAAGAATGGCCCAGCTCCAGCCATTTCAGGAGTGGAGCAGAGAACGAAACACCTATCTCTCCCTCTCTCTCTCTCTGTAATTCTACCTTCCAAGTAAAATAAAGAAAGCAAGAAAAGCAAGCAAGAAAAGCAAGCAAGAAAAAAGAAAACACAAGGTAAGAAAAGAAAGAAGAAACAAGAAACATAGGTAATATATGTATTCATTCACCTAGCATCACCCTCTTAATTATTCTCCTCCTGTAAAGCTCCCGCTACTTTGTCAACACTGCTCCTATAGATTGAAAAACTCTTACTGTCTCCTCCTAACTTGCACTCATTCTCAAGTTTGCTTCCCAAAATCAGGTTTTCTCATCTCACATTCCTGCTTTAAAACTCCCAGTGTGCCCTTCACTATATTTTGCAAAGTTGATAATCATATATAATCATATTGCCCATGCCTTTTTGTTCAAAATCATACCCCAATTACCCAGAAAAATACTTCATATGCACAAATTGTACAGAGTAAATTTCTGTGGAATATATCAAAGAATGATCAAATCCCAGGTTTTTTACTAATCTGTATCTGACCGATTTTTTAATTAGATCAAAGTATTTCACTGAGAAGTTTTAGGGGTGGGTGGATGAACTTGAACCCGCGCTGAGACTGACTGAAATCCAACGTTTTCAGCCGGGCCCTTTCTACCATCGCAGTTCCCGAAAGCGGACCAATTCTTGACTAAATGTATTTCTCTCCACACTGAATCCAAAACTAGCTAAGACTTTAAAAAAATAAAAAAGATTTACTTATTTATTTGAAAGGCAGAGTTAGAGAGAGCCAGAGGCAAAAAGAGAGAAAGAGGTCTTCCACCTACTGGTTCATTCCCTAAATGGCCACAATAACCAGAGCTGGGCCGATCCAAAATCAGAAGCTTCTTCCAGGTCTCCTACAGAGGTGCAGGGACACAAGGACTTGGGCCATCTTCGACTACTTTCCCAGTCCATAGCAGAGAGCTGTATCAGCAGTGGAAGAGCCAGGACTCGAACCAGCGCCCATATGGGATGCCAGCGCTACAGGCAGCGGCTTCACACACTATGCCACAGCCCGGGCCCAAGGTTTAGACTTTTTTAAAACACAGTTCCAATGTCAGATCTCTCCAAAACAAACCTCTCAAAATATTTATAGCAGTAAGAAAAATCAGTGACAATTTTTATAATTATTTCAATAAACAGTTATTATAATCCTTGTTAATAAATATTTCATTAATATCTAACTTTTTAAAACACTAAATATTATCGCAGATTTGAAATTTTCAGTTTTTAAATATTTTGGAAACTCTTACCTTGACATTTCCCAATAACAGATGTAAAATCATCTTTTGCAGACCTGCAAAATTATGACAATAGTTTGGTCATAATAATGCTGTTGTAGAATTATAAAACATCAGATACCATGGAATATACAACTTCTACGAAAAGAGATGGTTTTATACTTTAAATAAGATCATTTCATTAGAGACACTTTCTACAACTGTATTATATCAGTAACAGAGTTACATCAGAAAGACAGAATAAATTTCTTTTTTATACTGTTTTATTCTTTATTTACTTATGTGACAGGCAGAGAGAGAGAAAGGAAAGAGAAAGAGAACTTCCATCTGCTGATCTCACTCCCCAAAAGGCCAGAACAGCTAGAGCTGGGCCTGGCCTAAGAGCCAGGAATTCCATCCTGGTCCCACAGGGGTGGCAGGGGCCCAGCTACTCAGACCATCACCTGCTGCCTCCCCAAGCACATGAGCAGCAAGTTGAATCTGAAGCAGAGCAGCAGGTACAAGTTGTCACAAGCAACTTAATTGCTGCATCCCAAAATCCACTCTTCTGTAAGGTCTTTTAACATAATATGTCTGGCCTCCACCTCAAAAGGCTCTGACTCAGTACACCTGGGACTGAGCCCAAGCAAAAATCCTTTCAAGCTCCACAGGTTGTTTCTACCTAAGAATTACCAGTGAGGCCAGCATGGCAGCAGTGAGGGTTACATTGCCACCTGTGACACAAGCATCCCACACGAGCACCAGTTCAAGTCCCGGTTGCTCCATTTCTGATCCATCTCCCTGTTAATATACCTGGGAAGACAGCAGAAGATGCCCCAAGTGCTTGGGCCCCTGCAACCCATGTGAGAGACTCAGATGGAGTCCTGGGCTCCTAACTTTGGCCTGGCCCAACCCTGGCCATTGCAGCCATGTAGGGAGTGAACCAGAGGACAGTTTCTCTTTTTCTCTCTCTCCCTCTCTCTTTCTGTTTCTCTCAGTGTAACTTTGCCTTTCAAATAAATAAAACATCTCTTAACAAAAAAAAAAAGTGGGGCCAGCACTGTGGCATAGCAGGTAAAGCCAATGTCTTGCAGTGCTGGCATCCGATATGGGCACCGGTTTGAGTCCCAGCTGCTCCATTTCCTATCCAGCTCTCTGCTGTGGCCTGGGAAAGCAGTGGAGGATGGCCCAAGTCCTTGGGCCCTGCACCCACGTGGGAGACCTGAAAGGTGTTCCTGGCTCGCTCGCTCGTTCTCTCTCTCTCTGCTTCTGCCTCTGTAACTCTGCCTTTCAAATAAATAAATAAATCTTTAAAAAAAATGGTAGTCATTAGCATACAGCATGGTGCAAAGATTTACAATTTAGGGGGAAAAAGTCTGATTTCAATCAAATACCTTTAATTGGTCACCTTATTTTTATTAGTGACTGATGTAAAATTTGTAATCTTGAAATATTCATAGATACCAACATAGCCTAATTATTATGAAATATGCCTAAAAGTCAAAATCAGTAAACCTATTAGAAAATAACGAAATAAGAATTATCCAAAAATATAATGTCTATAGTATTTTTAGCTAGCAATTCTACTTCCATAGTTATCCCTAGGAAATAATTACATATATATACAGATATCTAGACCAGCTTATCTATGACAAAGGAGCCAAAATCAATCCCTAGAGCAAGGACAATCTCTTCTACAAAGGATTCTCGGAAAACTGGATCCTCTACCATACATCTTACATAAGATCAAATGATCAAAGACCTAAAACCTATGACCCGATACCGTCAAATCTCTAGAGAACTTTGGGGAAATCATGTAAGACACTGGCATAGGCAAAGACTTCTTGGGAAAGATCCCAAAAACACAGGCCATCAAAGCCAAAATTGACAAATGGGATTATATCAAGTGGAGAAGATTCTGCACTGCAAAAGAAACATTCAGCAAAGTGAAGAAGCAACAAACAGAATGGAACAAAATATTTGCAAAAATATTTGCAAACTATACAACTGAAAAAGGATTAATTTCCAGAATCTATAAAGAGCTCACGAAACTCAACAACAACAAAACAAACAATCCAGTTAAGAAACGGGCAAAAGACTCAAAGAGGCATTTTTCAAGAGAGGAAATCCAAATGGCCAACAGACATGAAAAAATGTTCAGGATCATTAGCCATCAGGGAAATGCAAATCAAAATCACAATGAAGTTTCACCTCACCCCAGTTAAAATGGCTTCCGTAAAGAAATCAACAAACAACAAATGCTGGCTAAAATATGGGGGAAAAGGTACTCTAATCCACTGTTGGTGGGAATGTAAACTAGTAAAGGCACTATGAAAGATAGTATGGAGATTCCTCAAAAATCTGAAAAAAGATCAACCATATGAGCCAGCCATCCCACTGCTGGAGCATATGAAAGAGTTATCTGTACCCCCATGTTTACTACAGTTCAATTCATAATAGCTAAGACATGGAATCAACCCAAATGCCTGTCAACTGAACACTGGATAAAGAAATTATGGGGCTGGTGCCGTGGCTCACTTGGCTAATCCTCCGCCTGAGGTGCTGGCACCCCAGGTTCTAGTCCCAATTAGGGCGCCGGGTACTAGTCCCAGATGCTCCTCTTCCAGTCCAGCTCTCTGCTGTGGCCTGGGAGGGCAGCGGAGGATGGCCCAAGTGCTTGGGTCCCTGCACCCACGTGGGAGACCGGGAAGAAGTACCCGGCTTCTGGCTTCAAATCAGCGCAGCTATTAGGGGAGTGAACCAACGGAAAGGAAGACCTTTCTGTCTCTCTCTCACTGTCTAACTCCGCCTGACAAAAAAATTTTTAAAAATTTAAAATTAAAAAGTAAATAAGTTATGGGATATATACACCATGGAATACTACACAGCAGTTAAAAAAAAAAAAAAAAACAGAAATCTGGTCATTTGCATTAAAATGGATGAAACTGGAAGCGAGATAAGCCAGTCCCAAAGGGACAGATACCATATGTTCTCCCTTATCTGTGATAACTAATGGAGCACCTAAAAGGCAATCTGTAGGAGTGAAAATGACACTTTGAGAAGCAATGACTTTGAACAGCCCTTGTCTTGACTGTTGATGAACAGGGTTTTTTTTTCATACTATTTGTTGAACTCTACTTAACACAGAGTTAATCATATGTGTACCAAGTTAATAAAGAAAATAGATCTTAATAAAAAACAAGAGTGGGAATAACACCAGGAAGAGGAAGGGGAGTAGGAGTAGGGGTGGAAGGGCGGGCACAGCAGGAACAATCACCACCTTCCTAAAGCTGTAATTATGAAATGTATGAAGCTTGTAACTCTAAAGCTGTGTAGTTCTGCAAACAGTCCTACAGACTTACTCCTAAGGGTACAGTTTAAAAACCTGCCATGGGACACCAAATTCCCAAAAGTAGGGTGGTAAAAAAAGCATTTTAAGTGTTAAAGTGATCATAGGGATAAGATTAAGCATTAAAGTGATCATATAGATAGGATTAAGTATTAAAGCGATCATATAAATAGAAGTGTTTAGTAATAATAATAAATAGAATTAAAAAGGCGTGAATGTTCCAACATGGGAAGCAGTCCACACAGCAGACTCATAGAAAGACAATCGCTTAAAATAGCACTCTGACTGCCATGGCCTTGGCAGCTCATGGCAGGAGCCCTGGGTGATTACTAACATCATAAATAAGAGTGGCAATTGTTAAATCGGCAACAGGAGTTACTGTGCACTTACTCCCCATAGGATCTCTGTCCTTAATGTGTTGCACTATGAGAATTAACAATAAAACTAGTCTTCAAACATAACTTTATACTTTGTGTATCTTTGTGGGCACAAACTGTTGAAATATTTACTTAGTATACAGTTGATCTTCTGTATATAAAGATAATTAAAAATGAATCTTAATGAAGAATGGGATGGGAGAGGGGTAAGAGATGGGATGGTTTGCAGGTGGGAGGGTGGTTATGGGGGGAAAACCGCTATAATCCGAAAGTTGTACTTTTGAAATTTATATTTTTTAAATAAAAGTTTTCTTCAAAAAAATATCACTCTGACTTCAGAATCAGCCCTTAAGGCATACTGGTCTGGCTGATAATCCCACAAGAGTATTTGAGGCATGGAAAGCCAAGACACTGTGGCAAAAACTGTCCTACATGAAGGACCTTTGTGGGTGAGACTCCAGTGGAAAGAAGTGGTAATCAAAGAAGGATGTGCTTTTCTCAGAAGGGAAGAGAGAACTTCCACTTTGCTTATGTCCATGTCTAAATATTGAAGGAGTCTGTGGATTCTAAAGGCTTCCATAGCCTAAGCAGCTCATGTCAAGAGCCTCGGCTGATCACTGACATCATACAAAAGAGTGTTAATTGTTAAATTATCAACAAGAGTCACGGTGCACTAACTTCCCGTGCAGGACCTTTGTCCTCAAAAGGTGATATTATGAGAGTTAATAGTAAAACTAGTTCTCAAAGATTTACTTCCTTTCAGTTTATTAAATGGAGGATATCCTTATGTCTCATGAGTTTTAAATACACCTAAGTGCCCAACTTCATTGCTTGTTTCCTTAGTTGCTTCTTCGATTAACGATAAAACTTGTTCCCAAAGAAAAAAAAAAAGGCACATTATCACAAAAATTAAATTAAGAAAGGAAGCAGGAGGAAGGGTGAGAGGGAGGGAGGAAGGGAGGATGGGGTGGAAAGTGGCATTATGTACTTAAAACTATGTGTGAGATACATGAAATTTGTTCCATTATATAAAAAATTTAAATAAAAAACTATTATATCAGGACTAAAGCAAATTTTCATTACAGAAATAAGTTTCTTCAAGAAACTGGATTACTCAGCATTCAAGTGGGAGGGAGCAGAAAGATCATCGTCTCCGACACAAAGCTGACCTGGTTCCAGCCTATCTGCATAACCAAGACAAAATATTTCACGTAGGTTTCATTTTCCATCCAATAAAGTAAGGTAACAGCAACCTCATACAACGTAGTGAAAGCATTAAATGAAACATAACGTTCACAGACCTTAGTAAATATTCATTATTTTCATCTTTAATATCATTACTACATAATTGTCTTTTTTTTCTTGTTGAGGAAAAAGAGAGAAGTGAGTCCAGTTTTGTCAAAAATTTGTACAATGTATTCACTTAAATAGTTAAGCAAACTTTGGGGGGATTATATGCCTTTTTCATAAAGTTTTATTTTAATGCTGTTTATTCCAGTTATTTCCCCTATTTACAATTGCCACAATCTAAGAAATTATTACTTCACTACTCAGGAAAGAAAAACACACCTAATAATCACTGGTAACACAAACTGCTGCCAAATTACAAATTAAAGAAGCAATTCCCACAAAGTCGTTTTTCATTCACAGCAGCCCCACATACCAGCACGTTACATGTGCCATCCTGGAACAAGTGATTAGTCAGTTACAACCCACTACACAAAAGAACTTGGGAACAGCAACCCTAGTGCTACTGTACAAAGAGGCAGAGCTGCCTCTCAAAATTCAACTGCATTGCAGCTTCTAATTTTTCTTTTTTTTCTTTAAGATGTATTTATTTGCAAGTCAGACTTATAGAGAAGGAGAGGCGGAGAGAGAAAGAGAGAGAGAGAGATATCTTCCATCTGCTGGATCACTCCCCAAATGGCCACAACGGCCAGCACTAGGCCAGGCCAAAGCCAGGAGGGGGAACTTCTTTCAAGACTCCCATGCAGGTAAAGGGGCCTAAGCACTTGGACCATCTTCTGCTGCTTTCCCAGACACATCAGCAAGGAGCTGGATCAGAAGTGGAGCAAGGGCCAGCACTGTGGCTTAGCAGGTAAAGCCGACGCCTGTAGTGCCAGCATTCCATATGGGAATAGGTTTGAGTCCCAGCTGCTCCACTTCCAATCCAGCTCTCTACTATGGCCTGAGAAAGCAGCAGAAGATGGCCCAAGTCCTTGGGCTCCTGCACCCACATGGGAGACCCGGAGGAGGCTCCTGGCTCCTGACTTCGGATCGGCTCAGCTCCAGCCATTACGGCCATCTGGGGAGTGAACCAGCAGATGGAAGAACTTTCTCTCTCTCTCTTCCTCTCCTTTGCTCTCTGTGTTAACTCTGACTTTCAAATAAATAAACAAATCTTTAAAAAAAAAAAAAAAAAAAGAAGTGGAGCAGCCAAGACTCGAACTGACACTCATATGAGATGCCAGCACTGCAGATGGTGGCTTTACCGATTACACCACAGCACCGGCCCCTCATTTTGTTTTTTTCAAATTCATTTTCTATTTATAACTGAATCCTAATATCCAAAAATGATCTAAGATACTACAATTATCTTTCATATTCTAATCCAGTGAACAAATCTATACTGGAAACCTATCAGCAGCCTACTACCATCACTACTGGGGTCAAACCTGTCCTGTTTATGCTCCTGATTGTGTTACAAGACAAACATGGAATGGAAAGAACAAATGTCTCAAACAAGGTAGGGATAATCACTATTCACAGACTTCCCCTTTCTGAATCCCCATGCCCTGTTTCTCTTTTAACAACTCTACAGGCTTGCTGGAAGACGCTTCCTTTCGGGTCACTGTAAAGTTAATGTGTCTGTACAAGTACATGCAGCAGAAGCACAGGAGTGCCAACTCTGAGCCATGCAGAGGGCTCTGTCGTATAATGCCCAGTGCCCTCCCTGCATCTGTCTCCCCTGTTCCACTTGCAGATGCCCCACTTAGTCATCTAACACAAACCACCAATTCCTATTATGTTCAAAGAAATATAATATGCTTGGGAAAAGGGCAATCCCTGACTCCAAGGAACACACAATGTAACTGCAGCTACAGAATCCAGACCCCATGCATACTAAGTTCTTGAGGAATGGCACATTCTAGAGTTGTGCAAGGCAGTGGCCCTAAACAGAATGGGGGAAACACCTAGGAAAGGAATAGGTGGCTTAGCACAACATGATGCCAGGTTCACACAGCATGAACACCAATGCTGGAAGAGCTGATTTCAAATCCCTGCACAATGGGGCCAGCGCTGTGGCGCAGTGGGTTAAAGCTCTGGCCTGAAGCACCAGCATGCCATATGGGAGCTGGTTCTAGTCCCAGCTGCTCCTCTTCTGATCCAGCTCTCTGCTATGGCCTGGGAAAGCAGTAGAAGATGTGCCCTTGCACCCACATGGGAGACCCGGAAGAAGCTCTTGGCTCCTAGCTCCTAGATTTGGATCGGCATAGCTCCAGCTCTTGCAGCCACCTGGGGAGTGAACCAGCAGATGGAAGACCTCTCTCTCTCTCTCTCTCTCCCCCTCTCCCTTTCTCCCTCTCTCTCTAATTCTCCTCTCTGTGTAACTCTGACTTTCAAGTAAATAAATCAATAAATCTTAAAAAAAGGAAAAAGACACTTGATCTTAGCCAAAAGGCCGAGAAGCAAACTGTTGAAATCTTTACTTAATATATACTAAACTGATCTTCTGTATATAAAGAGAATTGAAAATGAATCTTGATGTGAATGGAAGGGGAGAGGGAGCGGGAAAGGGGAGGGTTGCAAGTGGGAGGGAAGTTATGGGGGCGGAGCCATTGTAATCCATAAGCTGTACTTTGGAAATTTATATTCATTAAATAAAAGTTAAAAAAAAAAAAAGAAAAAGAAAAAACAAAGAGCCCTGCCTCTTAAGGCCAAGTCAAATTACATAATTTAGCTTTGAAAGGCAGTCATCATTGCCCATCAGTTTTACCCTGATGGCTTTAAGGGGGTTTAGAAAGCTTCCTCATTTGAAGCTAGATGGGGGCAAACCTTGTGACAACTCCTCAAAAAGTGAGAAGTCCAGTTGTAGGTGAATAGATGGAAAAAATTAAGAACATCACAAACAGAAAGCTATAACCATTATGACACCCAGGGACTGGTCATCAGCACCACTTCTAGTCAGTCAAGAATGATAAAGCAGCAGGAAAAGCTGGCGGCAGGTATCGAGGTAACCTGACACTGCTGCCTCTTCGCTTATTTTCTGAGAAGCAAGAGTTAGGCCTTGCCTGCAGAAAGCACCGACTCTCAATGTTAGAGCTGCCACCAGTCTACTGTTGCAAACTTCATAAGGAGTTACTCATTTTTGAGTTAGTCACTGTTACTGGTATTTCTTTCACAACTGATGTATCATTTTAAAATAAAAGACCTGGGAAGCCCAGCTCAGAAAAATCTCTGGATGTGTGTGTAATACCACTGAATGGCTCAAGAAAACAAGTAATATCCCTCTTCTCAGGTAACACGGAACATCCTGCCCAGCCATATTCGACTCCCAGCTTTGTCCTGTTGGAACGAAGCTGGAACAAAGCTGTCCCTGCTCTTTTCTATTCCCTCCTGAGGTCCGTTTCGCTCACTTGGCAGCAACCAGTAAAATGCAAGTGGCTTCCAGAGTTCTGGAAGACAGACCTCATGAACTAAAGGAGACAGTAGAGTGATCAGAAACACAAAAAAGAGCATGCCACTCTGACAAAGCAGCCTTCAGTCTTCAACTCGCAAATATGAGTGTCTGACACATCACCAAATTAAGTTACTTAGTTAAAAAAAAAAAAAAAAACACCTCTTTTAAATATACTCATCATAAAAATCCTCATTTCCCAGGTGAGCATCTGGCTAAGAGCTAAAAACACCACTTGTGAAGGCCACATCCCATATCAAAGTGTCTAAAGTCAAGTCCCAGCTCTACTCCCAGTCCCAGCTTCTGGCTAATGCACACCCTGGGAGGCAGCAGGTGACTGGCTCTTCTAGCCGTGCGCTACCCATGTGCAAGACCTGTACTGGGTTCCTGCTCCCAGCTTTGACCTCTACAAGGGGCCAGTGCAGGCATTTGAGGAATACACCATCAGATGTGAGCTTTCCTTGTCTCTGTCTCTCTCCTTCCCTCTCTCTCTCTCTCTCTCCCTCTCTGTGTGTGTGTGTGTGTGTGTGTGAGAGAGAGAGAGAGAGAGAGAAAATGAAAGAATAAATTTTTAAAAACATTTTAGTTTCCATTTGTCAAGTAAACCTTTTTCTCAAAGGAAATCTTAAATATGAATAATAATAATTACCTGATCTCCACGCACTGGTCCTGAACAGCTGCCAAAAGCTTTCCATTGCTTTCATGGGGAGAAAAATAAAAGATTCTACTATGAGCATCTGAAGCAGTCTTCTACACAGAATCATTTTAACAAGTTAAAATCAGTTTTGAATTTTGACAGGCTTCTGTTATTCATCTATTGGCCTTATAGTTAACTGACTATAAGGTACAAAAATATACAAAATGATTCAATACACCTTGATTTAACATGTTTAAACAATACGAATCATACATGACACAGAGAATTTTTATACAATAAAAATCAAAACTGAAAGATCCAAAAATTAATATTCATAATGAAATTTAAAAGGTAATCCATTTAGGAAGACATTACATGAATTTTATATCCTTACCTTGCAAGTACTAAGTGCCAGTTTATCTGTTTATTAATCAAGCGAACCAGGCCATCAGGGAGCAAGAAAGGTGCAGGGCTGAAAACACAATACATTAGCTCGCTTAAAATCTAACCATGAAAACCACGATGAGTCAGCAAACATTACAAATAGCACATATATTTACAGGGAGATGGGATTTTTTTCTCATTAGAATATCAAATTTGAACAAAAATAAAAAAACAATAAATGTTGGCCAGCATGTGAGGAAAAGGTACCCTAATACACTGTTGGTGGGATGTAAGCTAGTACAATCATTATGGAAGACAGTATAGAGATTCCTCAGAAATCTGAAAAAAGATCAACCATATTAGCCAGCCATCCCACTACTGGGACTGTACCCCCATGTTTATTACAGCTCAATTCAAAATAGCTAAGATGGAATCAACCCAGATGTCCATCGACTGACGACTAGATAAAGAAAATGTGGTATCTATCCACTATGGAATACTACTCAGCGGTAAAAAGAAAAAAAAGATTGGATTCTGTGTTTTGCAAACAAAACAGATGCAACTGGAAATCATTATGCTTAGTGAAACAAGGCAGTCCCAAAAAGACAAATATCATGTTTTCTCTGGTTTGTGGTAACTAATACACAGTTTACAAAAAAAGCAGTATGTATGTGAGTAAAAATGACATTTTGAGATTTGACTATTGTTTACAGCCCTTGTCTATACCCCTGAGGAACAGTGCTTTTCTACTTACTGTTTGTTCAATTATTTACTTAGTAGAGAGTTAAGCTTGTGGTTATAAAATAAACTGAAACGATGTAATAATAGAAATTTTAAAAAAATAAAAAAGGAAAGACAAGAGAGAGGATGGGTAGGAGGAAGGGAAGCGTGGGAAGTATTCCTCCTAAATCTGTGTATATGAAATACATGAAACTTGTTCATCTTATATAGTTAAAAAAAAAAAACTAAATAAAAATAAAAGTAAATTTTAAAAAGAATATAAAATTTCAGTGTTAGTGAACCCCAAACCAAAACTTAATAACTGAAATTTAATCGTATACATTTCCCTATTTCCAGAAAACATGATGGTGTGTTTAATCATATCCTTTTGAGGGAAGCGATATGCAGGCTGCCAATAACAGGGCAGAGTACATGCACAACACTCTTCCTGTTAGGACCACCTAGGAATTCTGGTTCAGTCACAACAAAGACAAATTCTAGTATACAGCTGAAATCCGAAAACCCAAAGAGGAATTTCCAAGAACTAGAAATGAGTTAACTGCTGGCCCTGTGGCCTAGTAAGCTAAGCATCCACCTGCGGCACCAGCATCCCATGTGGGTTCTGGTTGAGTCCCTGCTGCTCTGCTTCTGATCCAGATCCCTGCTGATGGCCTGGAAAAGCAGTGGAGGATGGCTCCCGCACTTCATCCCCTGCACCCGCGTGGGAGACACGGAAGAAGCTCCTGGCTCCTGGCTTTGGATCAGCCCAGCTCCAGCCACTGCAGGAGTGAACCAGCAGATGGAGACCTCTCTCTCTGTCTCTCCCCCTCTGTCTGTGACTCTGTCTCTCAAGTAAATAAATAAATCTTTAAAAAAAAAAAAAAAAGAAAGAAAGAAAGAAAAATGAAATGAAGTTAATTGACAGAATTTAGCACAGTAGAGAGAATCAAGAACCCAAAACAGAACTTCACACACAGGATCAGAAACGAGTCATTGGGCCACATGGCCACACAAGCCAGAACATCTGCACCACTGGTGAACAGAGAACTAGAAACTTCTCATTGTGGGCCTAGGGAGTCTTCAAGGACTTTCACATCCTTGCCTAGAACTCTGGTCTCTGGGGAGGGAAAAGAAATCTCGTATGAAAATTAAGAACACAGCAACTGAACAATGACTGACCAGAAGAGTTGAAGATATGCAAGCCACAGATCCATTACGTGGGCATCAAGATATGGCTGAGAACTCTCATCAAATGAAACAGAAGTCATCATTAAATATTAACAATAATGACAAACAGAACAAAAGTTACACAGAGTCTACTGAAATATCTTGTCACTTATGCCAAAATGTTCGAAATGTCTATTTCACAAACTTTGCTCACTTGAATATCACTGTCTATATCATGATCTGGGATTCAATAATGAAAACTGAAATCATAAGTAGGGTGAATTTTTTTGTTATCTTTGTAATCAATTCATTCTTAAATTGTTTCATTATGAATGTTTACAGTATACAATGTGATAATCTGACACATGTATAAAATGTAGTTAGTATTCCCCTCTCCTTAAACATTTTATTATTTTTGTTATGAATAACACTAAGTATATTTGATGTTTATGCTGTTTCTCTGACAAACTGAACACTCACCTGTACCAGATGTATTGGCGTAAAAATAACAAATGATCTGTAATAAAAACAGCACAAACATAAATCACTTTGTCTTTAAAATCATTTTCAAATTAGATCCATAGACAAGGAATCTAAAATATACCACAGACCAATCCATTACAATAAAAAACAACAGAGGCCGGCGCTGTGGCATAGCAGGTAAGAGCTGCCGCCTGAAGTGCCAGCATCCACATGGCCCCAGTTCTAGTCCAGGTTGCTCCACTTCTAACCCAGCTCTCTGCTATAGCCTGAGAAAGCAGCAAAAGATGGCCCAAGTCCTTGGGATCCTGAACCTGCATGGGAGACCCAGAAAATCTCCTAGCTCCTGGCTTTGGAGCAGCCCACCTCCAACCATTGTGGTCATTTGAGCAGTGATCCAGCAGATGGAAGACCTTTCTCTCTCTCTCTCTCTCTCTGTCTCTGCCTGTCTGTAACTCTGCCTTTCAATAAATAAATAAATGTTAAAAAAAAAAAAAAGGAAAAACACACTCTTAAAATGAGATAATAAATATTATCTAAGATAAACTATAATTTTCAAAGTCAAACATTTGTCTATATTACATTCCAAACTTGTGTGTTACTCCAAACTTTGAAGTATTTCCTAACTAAAAAAGTAAAAGTGGCTTGAGAATTAAATTAAATTTTAATGAAACCATGGACAACAAATGACAGTAATCACCCTTTAAAGCCTTTGTATAAAAATCAAAACAAAATGTCTAACTTCCTATTAAAATTTAATTCTTTATATTATTCTATGGATGTACTTCAAAAAGTTTATGGAAATAAAAGATAATGCAAGGTATAATAATGTGTCATAGCAGGTAAAGCTGCAACTTAGGTTGCCAGCATCCATAAGGGCACCAGTTCATGTCCTGGCTGCTCCACTTCCTACCCAGCTCCCTGTAATGGTCTGGGAAAAGCAGCGGAAGATGGCCCAGGTACGTGGGTACCTGCTACCCACGTGGAAGACCTCGAAGAAGCTTCTGGCTCCTGGCTTTTTGGTCAGCTGGGAAGTGATCCAGCAAATGGAAGATCTCTCTCTGTGTGTCTTTCCTTTTCTGTTAACTCTTTCAAATAAATAACTCTTTTACAAAAAAGGGAAAAAACAATGCAGATTTTCCATGAGCTTTTAAAAGCTTAAAATGTATAAAAGTAGTTCACAAAGTTCATTGAAAAACAGAATTAAAAGATGTTTATTTTGGCACAAAAAGCTTTTGAAATCCACTCAATATTTTCATAACACATGTAAACTTTAAAGATCCTTCATGTTCATGGAATTTGAAATTTCTTACACCAAAATACCTTTAATTTCATTTTTCACAAACCTTTCTGTACTCTTATATATGTATATATGTACCTGTGTTAGATGTATATTAATGGAAAAAAAGTCTGAATAATAATAGATTATCTCTGGTGGTAAAATGAGGAAAAACTCATTTATTCTAATTTGTGATTTACATTAGTTTTTCATTATTACTGTGAAATATCTGAGGCAACCAACTTTATAAGGTAAAAGGGCTTCTTTAGCTCAGAGTTTTGGAGGTTCAAGCTCAAGACCAGGCAGCCCCATCAGTTTCACTTCTGATGAGGGCAGCAGTGGTGCAGTGGGGAGCTCAGGCACAGGAAGATCACATGGTGAGCCAGGAAGCAGAGAGGCGCCCCCTACCTCAGGCTTTTCGAACAACCCTCTCAGGAGAGTTACTTTCCAGGGCACAACCCCAGGGTGACCTAAGCACCTCCCACTAGGCCCACCTCCTAAACACCACAACTGGATTAAGTTCCTACCCTCTCAGTACCATTTGTTTATGACTTTCATGTCTAAATGCCTGCATGAGTCCATGGGGAAAATCATACTCAAACTGTAATATGTTTATCTATTATAGTCTAAATTTTTACAGTGAATTTTTATTGCTTGTGTGCATTTTCTAAATTTTTGAAATCTCAAGGCATTTGTGGTAATGAAAATTGAATATTCTAGCGCTTCCTGTATGATAAAATAAAATTATAATTAATCTCAAAGTACACAATTCTTTTGAAATTAAATCTTTGTAAGGAACTTCAATCACTACTACAGAAAGAATGAACTCTGGAACCAGAAAAACACAAATTCCAAATGAATGTCTTTGGGCAAGCTTCCTCTTCTAAAACATAAAGCAGCAGCAAGAAATACCTTGCTGGTCTGGTAAAATTAACATTTTGTTAAATTTTGTTAAAATTAATAGAGTAAAGCACTCATAGCACCAAGTGCCTAATCCTGTTTAACTCTCATTAGGTCAAATGTAAAGTCCGTCAGGAATTAAATGAATGTCCCAGTTAATCAAATTTGCAATTTTAATTTTTATGACCAGCTACATCTGGAACATCACATAAACTACTTAAAATAACCTCTCACTGTCTTTTCACTCGACATCCACAGACTCTGTGAGACCCCGTGTACTTGATCTTCCTCATGCCCTTGGAATCACATCCATACCAGCTACATCCACTCAAGTTCAGCTGTAAGCTGCATTCAAATCCTGTGTGTGAATATGCATATACTTAAAAACATGCGTATGTGTGCATACATACATATAAACACACACAAAAATCAACTCAGCACGTCTGCTACTTACTTTCATCAGGCTCCTCATCAGAAATCTAAAGAGTACATTCTATATCCCTGAAACTTTGCAAAATGGCACAGTTACAGATAAAATGGAGGAAAAAATTAGTAACAACATAATTACATATAGAAAGATAAAAATGAGCTGTATTTACCTCTAATTGCTTTTGTGATGAAAAACGATGCACCATGATTTCGGTTGCCTCTAGGCTACAAGTTAAACAGACAAAAACAAAACCTTAACATTTGAGAATTTTTTAGTAAATCTTCTTATACAACATGCAAACTTATACTGCTTTACCAACACTCAGAGTACTATGTACAAGGTCCAAGTATGCATATTTAATAACTGCTCACAGATTAAAACAAAAAAGTACAACAGGGACTGGGGTATGGGGAATAAACATTGAGCATGGTACAGTTATAAGCAACTTCACAGTGAACCTTACAGGAGAGGGCAAAGACTGAGGCTGGAAACTGTTTCCAAATCAGTTCACCAAACACAGAGAAGTCAAGCACACAAAGACAATTATGGTGACCAACTCAACAGTCTATTCAAGCAAGCTGTCGAATATCCATAGAGACAATGACACACACTAACAAAACACACACTCAACCTAAATTAAATAATTGCTAGATTAAATAATCCCATCCCATAAGTAAAGGCAGAACACTCACTCTGTACAAGTTAAACAACATTATGACTACACGTGAGTAGGAGGGACCAAAGTTCTGTCAAGAAAAGCATAATGAGGGCAGAGCAGGTTAAGCCACCTCTTGCAGTGTGGGCATCCCAGATCCAAGCACAGATTCAGGTCCCAGAGCTCAGCTCCTGATCCAACTCCCTGCTAGTGAGCCTGAGAGGCAGCAGATGATGGCTCAGCACAGATAAGATACTGTAGACCACAGAAAAGTTATTTCACTTAACAAACTTGACTGGATCATCCAATCCACGCAAGAACACAAATTGGTCCTGGGGAAGCCTATGAAGGTGAACCAGACGCAATGGAGCTGCCCTCAAAGAGCTTACAGTTAACAGCTGAAAACAACGTAGACCTCAACAGAGCAACAACAAAACGCTGCTATCAGCTTCAATGTTTCACTGTAAGTGGGTGCTGGGCATATTCCTTTAAAATCAATTTATAATGTCAGGCATTCTGAAGCCAGTGAGTGACAGGGGGAGCAAACCTCCTTATGGGACTGAGAGCAGTAGCAACAGCTTCCTAGCCGCCTAACTTGCTAAATATCCACATTACTTAACAACAACAAAAATGCGAATCTGCGCATGCCTATAAAATACTAGCACATTCTTCAAGACGAGCAGAAGCTGCAGAGGGAAGGAGCTGAGAGAGGAAGACTACAAACTTCACAGGAAAACGAACTGGCGGTGAGAAGTTTCTCCAGTGCACACTCCGGTGCAGAACTCGCTGGACTCCGCAAAGTCTACTAAAGCTCCTCTGGGGTCTTGCTGCTTCCTCTGGGTCTCAGTGACTGGACATAGAGCGCACTCGATAAATAAGTATCCGCTGAAGAAACGTGAATCCGCGGGTGCCTGCGAGGTTCCTCCTGGGAGACAACCGCTACCCCAAGACGCAGTTCCCAAGCCGGAGCGCACCTCGGGCCGCACAGAGTGAGAACCGGGCATTACTCCCGACCACGGGAGAAGTGTTTCCTGGACTGTCGCCCCGCTAGCCCCGTGGAGGCCTGCTCAGCTGCGGTCCCGGGCACTCGGGGACACACGCACGGACACACACGCTCTCTCCAACGCCCCGCGACGCAGCCCCAGCGAGGGGCACAGGCTTAGACCCCGCGGCCCGCACTTGGTTTTCCCGTCGGGTCCTGGGAAATGCGTCCACCGCAGACGAGGGCCGGGCCCTGACCAGCCCGCGCCAGCCCGCGGGACGCGGCCCTCGCGTGCAGCCCTGCAAACAGCCAGGGCGAAGCTGACAGCCGGAGCGGCGCGGACGCCCGGACGGGCCCGGGAGGGTTCCGCAGCCCGCGAGCTCCGCACGGACGGCCCAGACCCCCGCGAGCCGGGGCCGTTGCCAGGGAGACCGCACAAGCCGCCAGCCCCGCTCCCCGCCCACCCGGCCCCATTCCGCTACGTGGCCGCTGCTCCGCGTCTCAGCCGGCGAAGTGCCCGCGCCAAGCTGGCTGCAGCGGCAGAAGGGCCTGGCTCACCTGGACTTCTGTCTCCGGTGGCCATTCGGTGTTGACCAGCAAATCGTACAGAATCGTCTCCTCCTCGCCCTCTGCAGTGCCTGAACTCAGAGCCCCCGCGGACTCGGAGGCCGCCATGTTCGCCCGGCGCTGAGCAGGGGCGGGAGAGGCGCTACGGCGTCCCGCAAGGGACGAACTTCCGCGGCGCGGCCAGCTCTGATTGGTGGATGGAGTGGCGTGAACTGGCCAAGGGAAAGGACGTGTTGATTTCACCCTGTTACAAAGGCGTTCAGTGGTGCTCGTCTGGGCTCTGACTTGGGTCCTGGCCCCTGTACGCTCCTTGTTAATGAAACTTCGTTGGGATGAGCCAATTCACCGAACTTCTCTTATCTAGTCAACTACAAAGCAAAAATCCTACAATCGCCTCCCTCACTGAGATGCTGATGTTCATGGCATTTAAAGAGTTTAAACGAGCGCCTTTTTTTTTTTTTTTTAAGATTTATTTACTAGAAAGGCAGAGTTGCAGAGAGAGACATGGAGGTACAGAGAGAGAGATCTTCCATCTGTTGGTTTAGTGCCCCCAAGATGGGGACGGGGCAGGAGGGGGGGCGAGCCAGAGACTCCATCAGGATCCCCCAACTGGGCGCAGGGGCCCAAGCACTTGTGCCATCTTCCCTGCTCGCCCAGGCTCACTAGCAGGGAGCTGGATGGGAAGTGGAGCAGCAGCAATCAAAACCAGCGCCAACATGGGTGGCCAGGTGTTGCAGGTGACTGCTTAACCTACAGGCACAGCCCTGGCCCCCCACACAAAGACTTTTTAAACACCAGAAAAAGCCATTCAACCGCAGATCGAGGCAATGAAAGTTATCACAATGGGGATGCCATGCAAGCTTGGAAAAGGCATGAGGCCAAGGGGTCTGCAAGGGCTTTCTGGAGTGGGTGGGGCTTGTCCTGAGTCTTTAACAATCAGTAGACTTTGATTCCAGTGGGAAGGTTTGGGAAGAGTATTTCCTACTGGAGGAAATGAGGTGAGCAAAGACAGGCAAAGCTGTGAGCAGGCAAGCCTTATGAAACCTAAGTGGAGAAGGGCATAGGGGACAATGAAGTTGAACTAGTAGGTTTAGGACCAACCTGAAGGCATGGTAAGCATCATTTGTCCATTCATTCATTCAAGCCCTCTGTACTTGACTCTGTTTTTGGAAAGCCCTGCACTATAGGCAGAGCCTATTGTAACCTGGATGAATGTAGTGTGCAAAGCATTAGCACTGTCTCATTCAAAAGAAGCACACATTCCCAAGATCCATTTAGAGAAGCAGATTGTATAACATCCATCAAGATGCATTAGGCAGTGATGAAATTAAAATCAACAGCCCAGAGAAGCCTCTAATGGGGCCCTTTTCTTTCAAAGCTAAATGACCTTGAGGCCCTACAACATCTGCCTGCTTGCCCTCTGCCTTCAGCCACAGTGACCTTGCACATCCAAATCAGGACCCTACCAGGCTGTTTCTTCCACTTGAAGGCTTTCTACCTGAAATTTGCATGCCTCTCCCTCATCTCCTTCAAGTGTTGTTCAAATAATCACCTTCTCTCTAAAGTCCACCTTGACTGCTTATTGTTAAATCTGCAACGATCTTCCCCAACTCCAGGTCTCAAGTTCCTCCAGCTCCTCCCCTTTACCCGCTCCATTTATTTCCTGTTAACACTTGTTATCATTTAAAATGCTATGTAGGGCAGGCAGTGTAGCACAACCTGTTAAGCCTCCTCCAGTTTGCGATGCCCCCAACTCATACAGCAGTGCTAATTTGAGTCCTGGCTACTCTGCTTCCCTTGAAGATTTCCTGCTAATGCACCTAGGAGGCAGCAGATGATGGCTCATGTGTTTGGACCCCTGCCACGCATATGGGAGGCCTGAATTGAGTTCCTGACTCTGGGATATTTGGGAGTAAACCAGAATGGGGGGTAGTATCTCAAAAATAAAAGTAAATCAATAAAAAAGTGTTGGAGCCAACACTGTGGCATAGTAGGTTAAGCCTCTGCCCATGGTGCCTGCATCCCATATGGGTGACAACTACTCCTCTTCCAATCCTGCTAATAGCCTAGGAAAGCAGTGGAAGATGGCCCAAGTACTTGGGCTCCTGAACCCCCATGGGAGACCCAGAAGAAGCTTCTGGCTCCTGGCTTTGAACAGGCCCAGCTTCAGCCATTGCAGCCATCTGGGTGTGAACCAGCAGATGGAAAACCTCTCTCTCTCTGTCTCTGCCGCTCTATAACTCTGCCTTTCAAATAAAATAAATAAATCTTCCCGTAAAAATCTGTAAGAGTTCAAGGAGGAGGAAGGATGTGATATAACCAAAGACAGAAGGTAGAAAGAGCGTATATGTGATGAAAAATAGTGTCAGATACTGGAGTTAGAAAGAAAAGACTGAAGTTCAACTGGGTCAAAGTAACAGGATGACACAAGTGGGTGCCTGAAGGCTATTGTTAATTGATCTTATTTATGGTGAGTACAGAATTATGGTTAATTGTTCAAACTGAAACACTTTTGAAAAGGAAAAGGGATGAGTTTCATGACCACAGGAGTGTCCTGTGGTGATGGGTACACTAATCTTAACCAGCAAGTGTGGTTGATTTAATGAAGAGATCCCAGGCAGTCAAAGAGAGCAAGACTCTTCACATCATTTGACTTCATGCTTGTAGAGACAGCTCTCATTCTTGTCTGTCCAAGTGTTTTGTCTCCTCCGGAGACTGTTCCAACCTCTCTTCCTTGTCCAGAGATCTGTAATTCTTCAGGGCCCCAATCCTGTTACTTCAGCCATTGCATTGAAAGTGTTTCCCCAGGTTATTGTTTTCCCAAGGTGAAAGCAGACGAAAAGGTTTCTTGCCTTTTGGGATCACAGGATTTTTAGAATACAAATTGGGAACTGTCCACAGTTACGTTGTTCACTACACAGGGGAAGCCCGTCCACGCAGTGAGTGAAACCAATATGTTGATGCTTCTGGTGGATTTTTCAGATTTATCTGATTTAGAATCTGCATGTGGTGCGTGGATCCCTGCAAGTTTGCTTCCAAGTTGATGCACTGGTGTTATTAGTTAGCAATATATTGATTGTGCTCATGGTTTACAGAGTTCCTTCACCCTCTCAGCCTCTGCTGTGGACAGACAGAAACTTGAGAGGGCTTTAGATCTCCATTCACAGACAAGCAAAATTGAAGGTTAGAGGAATCTAAGATCACAACAGAGCCAAAGTCGCAATGTAGTTCTTTAGACTTTGATCCTGTGCTCTGTGTTTTACACAATTCGTTATCAAGGATACCCACTGGCATTCCCCAAGCACAGAGAACTGCACGGTAAAGGATTATTACACACTCTAGATGAAGCCCTTCAACTGTTGAAATAATGAGCATTTATGTGTGATCAGGAGAACAGCATGCGGCCTTGGGGCATCATCGACCTGTTTTGTAAAACTGAGTATGAGACTTTGGTTGCCATGAACTATCAGGGTCATCTGATCAATTTATTAATTTAGCTGAAAGCCTGGCTGATTTGGTCAGATTGTCCCTCCCCCCCCCAAAAAAAAGTCATCCAGTGAAATATAATCTGCAATGTGGTGATACTGAAAAGTGGGGCTTGTGGAACATGTTTAGCTCCATGAGGACTGACTGTACCCTCAAGAACAAGATTAGTGCTCTTATAAAAGAAACCTAAGGGAGTGTGCTCAATCTTTTTACCATATGTGGATGCACCAAGCAGGTGCCATCTTTAAAGAACAGGGTCCTCACCAGACACCAGAGACATTAGTGCCTTAATCTTGGACTTTCCAGCCTCAAGAACTTTGAGAAAGACATTTCCATTGTTCATAATTTACCCAGTCAAACCTATTTTGTTATAAGCAGCCCAAATGGAGTAAGACACAATCTCTGGTTGGAGATATTTTAAGATCTGGATCAGTTAATTAAAAAATAAAAGTTATGTTTTCCAAGTAGTCAACATGAATGATAATTCTGTAAAGTACTTAAAAAATAAAGGTGAAGTTAAAATCAAGACAATTGTAAAATAGATACCATCATCATCTTGAATAGCTATCCTGCTCTAAGCATCATTGCAGGTACCTCATTATACTTCTTCTTTGTTTCTCTCTATAATGCTGCAAGGATATATCTATATATCTATCTTTACCTATATCTATATACCTCTATCTGTCTTTCGTTCTTTCAATGATTAGATATTAGGAAACTGAGGTTCTAAGTCATTGTGACTGAACCGAGATTATATGTTACTAATGACAAAGACTCTGACACATTTTTTTGTCTAATGTTCAAATTATTAATAAAGAGAAGGTACTATCCAAGGTATTGGGGATATTATTGACCTTTTCTGTCATGGGAAATTTGAGTATGAGATATCTAATGTCTTTAGAAGCCTTTGAGTAGGAGAAAGAAAAATACAGAAAAATTGTCCCATTTCTTCCTATCCTCACAGCATATCAAGTACTTCTCAACTGAACTAAAACTACATTCCTAATTCACTTTGCTGAGGGCCATAAAAATTTCTACCTTAGAATCAGACAAAAATTGCTCAATACCTCACATAAAGGAATCACTTTTATCCTGTTAATTCTTCGATGTTGAGCTAACATTAACTAATAGATTCACTTTGTAGGAGCTCAACCTTTTAGCTCCTATCAGCTAAAAAGCCCATTAAGCTAAAAGCCATTAATGATTCAGCATTTAACCCTTTTATACTTCTGCATATTAGGAACCAAAGAGATTAGTTTATCTTATGGAGTTGTTCTCTTTGAATTTTGAAATTGCATAATAAAACTGAGTTGGTGCATTTAAATGTTTCCTATTATAGGTGCCATACATTTGTATTTGGTTGGATAGTACAATAGCTTTTCATGAAGAGTATAAATTTTCATCATAACAAAATCATATTGAGATAAATGCCAAAAATTCTGTTCCTTCCAGAAGTCTGGAAAACTAAGGTCAATGCTTCCATAAATAGTCTAAGATTCCCATAATATATTTTAGCAGTCAAATTAGATCTCATATAGTTCATGCCTAATTTTAGCCAAGCAGAGATCTTCAGAACATTTCTTGAAGCTCATTTATTCCAAGTTGTTAAATAGTCCAAGCAGCCCTTTTCCCCCATTTTCCTCACTCACAAATTATATGCAACAACAAAACAGGGAATAGCCCTCTCAAAGGAACATGAAGTGGCAAGTGCAAAAATCAGCAGCAAATGGAAAAAAAAAAGGAAACAAATAAATTGGTAAAAATATATTGGCGACCTAACCAATAATTGACTTATATGTGAGAATAACTCTTTTGCTTTATTTCTTAAGAAATTTTTAAAATAATAATTTAAAATAATTATTCCAATAATATAGTTTGAAGTGCAAAATATGCTGAGGGTGCATGAAAAAAGTAAGAATAGCAGAACATTAATAATAGAAATTCGGAAGAAGGGACAGGAGTGTTTATGATAAAATTCAACCTTGCTGTCTGTGAACAATTTCATGAAAAAATATGGGGGAAAAGATAAGCTTATAATTACAGACAGCACAAACAAGGTATATAGTCCAATGAGCAATGTAATAAAGTCCTTTTTGATCTGGGAGAAGTATTGAGATTCTGAATAGGGGCCAGCACTCTGGTGCAGCGGGTTAATGTCCTGGCCTGAAGTGCTGGCATCCCATATGGGTGCTGGTTCTAGTCCCAGCTGCTCCTCTTCTAATCCCGCTCTCTGCTATGGCCTAGGAAAGCAGTAGAAGATGGCCCAAGTCCTTGGGCCCCTGCACCATGTGGGAGACCTAGAAGAAGCTTCTGGCTCCTGGCTTTGGATTGTCCCAGCTCCAGCAGTTGCAACCAATTGGGGAGTGAACCAACAGATGGAAGCCCCCTCCCCCGCCTCTCCTCTCTCTATGTAACTCTGACTTTCAAATAAATAAATAAATCTTTTTCAAAAAAAAAAAACTATCAGCTTTAAAAAAAGAAATACTAAACAACTTTATATTTTGTTAGAAAAAGACACCGTTAATTATATTTTAAAATACAGCATATATATATATATATATATATATATATAAATAAATAAAACATAGAATGGGGGCCGGTGCTGCAGCTCACTAGGCTAATCCTCCGTCTGCGGCACTGGCACCCTGGGTTCTAGTCCCGGTTGCTCCTCTTCCAGTCTAGCTCTCTGCTGTGGCCTGGGAAGGCAGTGGAGGATGGCCCAAGTGCTTGGACCCTGCACCCACATGGGAGACCAGAAGCACCTGGCTCCTGGCTTCAGATCCGCACAGCGCGCTGGGCGTAGCAGCCATTTGCGGGGTGAACCAACGGAAGGAAGACCTTTCTCTCTGTCTCTCTCTCACTGTCTAACTCTGCTTGTCCAAAAAAAAAAAAAAAAAAAAAAGAATGGGATAAAGAAAAATCAAGAACTCTATAGATTCAATGGGTGACAGAGTTTTCTCCTACTGGAATAAGATGGCTCGATAATCTCTAAGCTAACACAACACTCCTCTGTACATCCAGAGTACATTATCCCCTCTCACACACTTCATTTCCCAACCTCACCTTGCCTTTACAAAGAGTAACTTCAGAAGTTTGGAACATAATTTCCTCCCTCCTCCATTCGTTTTGATCACTTACAGGAATTCTCAGTCTGCAGACACTACCTGCACACCACTCTGTTGACACACATAGTAGACTACTGAATCCTATGTGTGTCACAACCTTTCTTCACTTTTTAGATGTTTTGTCTGCAGAGTAATTTCTTCCAGTTAGCTAATTTACATTTTAGCTTTGTTTATGTTTCATCTTTACAAGTTTTTAATAGTGATTATTGTATATTTTTATTTCTAGACACTCTTTTTGAAAAATCAGGTGCACTAACCCTTTTATTACTTTATTTCTTGTTTCAACTCCTACTTTTAGAAGCACACCGAATGCAAGCTATATTCTCATCCTGGTATTTTTAACACCTGAGGTCTTTGAGGATGTATCTTTTTTTTCTACTGACTCTTGCTCACGATGGCTTTTTCTTACATAGTCAGTGGTGTGTGGTATGGTATTGTGTGGGGCAGTTGAGTGTGTGTATATAGCATGATGCAGGGGGTTATGGTGTGTGCACTGTATGTGATGTATGTGTATAGTAGTTATTGTTTGCTTATGTGATTTGGAACTGGATCTGTCAGGATTCTTTGAGGCCTGGTTGGAGGGTGTCTTTCACCTAGGAAAACTGCTTATTTCTGGAAGCCACCTATGATATTTGGGTCCACTTAAATTAAGGGCCTCAGTCATTTCAAAAGATACACATAGTATAAACTCAGGCCCCAATCTTACATGATGGTCAGGCTGTTGCCACAAATGATCAAAGGAGATTTATTCCAGGATGAACAGATAGGTTTGCTCTCTGCCTCTTTTTTTATGGGGTTATACAATAAAACCTGCACAGGTCCTTCATTTATGGTAATCAGTGATCCAAGTACCATCGCTAGACACACCCAAGCCTTTGTCCCTCACCTCCTCAACCCTATCTTACTTCTACTCTCAAAGCTCCACAAAGCTGGATCCTGAGACCTCCCAGACACTGGAGACTTCAGAGCTTGCTGTCCCATGATTGTCTGCCTGTTGCCAGGACTTGGGATTTCTTTAACTTACTTACAAATTTATCCATTCTTTAAAAAAAATAACTATCGGGTGCGCAGTCTGTCCTGGAGCACACACAACCGCCAGGCCATGTTCTCCTGCTCAGGCTCCATGTGAAGCACCACTTCCCCAAGAGCCATCAGCACTGCTCACTGAGGCTGATGACTGCTCTCAATGGCGGGCACAGGACAGCGAGCGACACGCATGCCTGCCAGCCATCAACACCCACCTATAAATCGTGTCCCTGCCTGGCTTGCTTATAATGAGACCGACAGTTAGTGAGATCTCTTTTTCTGTTTTACAGTCCCTCTGAAACTCATCCAGGTTGCCCCTTGTCTCTCTCTGCCCATATATCTGGAGGGAAGGACTTTATGGTCACTTCTTCAGGGGATACAGTTATAGAGCTCTGGATTTATGCCCGTTTGCTGGGCCCCCTCTGGTCCCTGCACCATAAGGTGAATGCAGGGGCAGTGAGAGTGATGTTGCATTCTGATAGATCCAGCCCAGTTTCTGACAGCTTGTTTTGACAAAAGCATGAAATTCGATGATTGTTGCTCAGCTCAGAAGCTGCAGGAAAAGCAGGAGGAAAAGGAGGTTTAAACGAGAGCTCCCTGCTCCAAGCTTCCGTCTAATTAAGATAAATTGTGAAAAACAGGAAAAAAATCTAAGTCCAGAAATTTAATTACAACAACGGCCAGTCTAAAAGCCACACAATTTATTCCAGAGGATACTGTGTGAATGTGCGTTTTCCCGAGACTGAGGGGTCATCACCTGCTCCATGAACAGGAGTCTGAAAGAAAAGTGGGATGTGTGGCATCAGCCTCTAAAATGCTCCCCAAACAATCCCTGTCTGCTGGTTTCCACCCTTGTGTGTGTAGTGCCCTTCCACACTGGCTAGCCATGGGTCACCAGCAAGATTCTGCAGAAGTGAGTGTGTGACTTTCATGGCTGTGCCATAAAAGGCATTGCTGATTCTGCTTTGCTCTCCAGAATCACTCGCTTTGTGGGGCAGGGTGCGTGGGGTGCCAGCAGCCACATCATGAAAACACTGAAGGAGGCCAGAGGAGCTGCAGGTGGAGAAGAGCGAGGCCTTGTGCTGACTGCAAGCACAGCCACATGAGTGACCCGTCCTGTAAGGCTGCTCCTGCAGCCCTCGCCAAGCCTTCGGAGGGTCGTAATCCCTGCCAGCAACTGACTAGCACCGCACCAGGAACTCTGGGTGCCACTGCCCAGTCGAGCTGCTCCTGAGTCCCTGTCCCACACAAGCTGTGGTAATCAATGTTTATGGTTCCAATTCATTAAATTTGGAGACAACTTGTTTTGTAGCAGTAGATAAGCTAAGGGGGCTATACAAATTAGTTAGTGTTGACTATGTGAGACAGAAAATCCCAAACAAAAGAAGACAGATGTTTCCTTCTCTTTCTTGTAAGAAACCTAGAGTCATAATTTTAAGCTGGTATGGATCTCCAAAGTGTCATGGATTCAGGCTACTTCTCTTTCATTGTTCTACCATCCTCAGTGTAAGTCTCTCCTCTCATGACCCATTATGGCTACTCAAACCCCAGCCATCACATCCCCATCCCAGGAAGGAGGAAGAGAAAAAAGATAAACCATTTCCCTTAAGGGCAGTTCCCAGAAGACACATGTGAGACTGAACATGAATATACAGCCATATCTAGCTACAAGGGAGCTGGGAATGGACTCTTTATTCCGGGAGTCACATGTCCAGATAAATGATCCATAAATTTAAGGGAAAATAGAACACAGTTGTTATTCTAGTTAGTGGTAGTGAAGTAGGCAGGCATACAGGTTAAAATTGATCAGATTTGTGAACTGGAAGACCACGCCCCTGTGTGACCTCATGCTCCTACCTGATGCCTTTGCCACGCCCCTGTGTGGCCTCATTCCCCTACGTGGCCACACCGGGGTGCCCACCAGCCAGTCAGGTTAATTAACCACTCCCCTTTGGAGTGGGTTAAAAGCCTAGGGCACAGTGTGCCCGGGGCCTGCTCCTTCCCTGGTCTTTCGCCAGGACAGGGCTTGCTGTAGCCCTGCCCCTCCAGGGCACATGGCCTTCGGGCCCATTTCTTCCTATCCTCACCTAATCCAGCCACCTAACCCCTTTCTGAATTCCTGTAGAACAAAAGGCAAATACCTTGGCTGTTGTATTAAGTCACTAAGTGGCTGGGGCGACTGTTAATACAGCAATAGATAACACAAATAAAAGCTGAAAAGGGGAAGCTGTTCTAGGGAGAGGAAACAGCAAGGGAGAAGCAGTCTGGCGTATGCAAGGAGCTCTCCATGGTTTATATCCTGGAAAGTGACAATGGTGGAGAGTGTGGCTGCTAGGAAGGCTGAACGTCAGCAGGAGGCCAGACCCTCCCCGCCAGCAGGTGGCGTGTGCCGTCCCAGGAAGAGTGGGTTTAGGAGCCTCACCAACCAACAGTCAAAGCAAAGCGGAGAGGGTTTAATGCTGGAAGGGTGGATCACAGTAGGACTCAAGATGCAGAGCAGGGACTCCGGAGTCCTTTTTCCTCCTAACACATAGATCTGGATAAACCTCAGGAGCAGCATTTAAGAAGGGAGAAGACTGCTGCGACTTGTGTGAATGATGGATGGGTTTGTAGCACACCTTGTGGGGAAGCACTCTGGGAGGGAGGCATGTAATAAATGATGGAACAAAGACACAGCCTCAGCCACTCTCGCTCATTGCCCAAAAGACAAATAAACATTGGAAAGCATTCCTTGCCCTTGAATCTCTGTTGGGTTTCACACCCTATTGCCTTCATACCCCAACCCTCAGGGCCACCTGAAAGACCAGTTGCTGGAACACTGGAAAGACCAGTTCCAGGAATCCCCCTTCACCTGCAGCCTCCTGCCCCCACCCCCAGCCCCAGCCCTCCTAAAATATAAAAAGGCCTGGCCCCCCGGGGTCAGGGCTTTTTGCTACATGTTCCATCATGCTCACAATGGCAGCTGATCACCCACCTCTATGAATTTACTTTCTCTGAATAAATGTGGTCTGGCTGTAAATTCATAGACTGCCTCCTCTCTATTCTGCGCCTCTTTTCCTAACATTTATGGTGCCCCTCTGAGGAGGCACCGATCCGCAACTCTTTTCCTAAAAATAAAAATATTGTATTTTCTACCTAGCTTTTTTTAAAGATTAAAACCATTTTTGTCTTTTAATGCATCCTTCTGTTTCATAGCTAAGTCCTCAGGAACTAGGCAGCCTGCTTTATGTGGTACCAAAAGGAGCCAGAATAGAAACAATGGAGGGTATTGGATATCATTGAAAGGACAGAGGAAACTGAACTGACTTCTATTCCGAGGCTGAGTTCAAAGTCACATCCTCCATTGAATGTGACACATTTTATCTTCATTTTTGCTTGTAATGAAATGAATATATATTCAAGGATCATTTTTTTCTTTAAATAAAAGTTTTATATATATATATAAAAAGGATCATTTTTGTCGATGCATTCACAACCCCAAGCGAAGCATCCCTTCCTCCTGTATTCATAACAGGTTGCATATTGCTCTGTTAGAGAATACTAGAAACATTTTCTGAAAGATTCATTACATGACACCCATAATGATGACTTTCCTCTCCTTTCTTTTCTGCACCTCTTAGGAATGTGCTGGGCTGCAAGCAAAATGAAACGTATCATGGCTTAACTAAGTGAGGCATCCTCTAGACGCAAGAGGTCCAGAGATTGACAGACCTGGGCCGGTAACTGAACCTCATCATCAAGAATCCAATCTCCTATTTTCTGCTTCAGTTGCTTTCGCATGAAGCTGTTATCTTCATGGACCATTGCTGCCTTCCCAGGCATCCTGTCAGTGCTCCAGGAGGAAGAAATGTGCATGCAGTCACATCTTTCCTTTTGGAAGAACTTCTGTTTGGAGGTCTTGACCTGGAACTGTCATTTTTCTCTCCCCAGGCAGAACTGGGTTTCAGGGCTCTGTCTCTCTACAGAGAAGTCTGGAAAAGTGACCTTTTCATTCTTCCCAATCCCTATAATAAAAAAAGGCAAGTTTGGGCAGGAACTGCTGTAGTTTGAATGTGTCTTTTCCAAAATTCAGGTGTTACCAACGTGGCAGGATTAGGGGGTGAAGTTTTTAAGAAGTGATGAGGTCATCAGGTTTCATAACTCATGAAATTCCGGCCTTTCTAAAAGGGACATCATTCAGCACTTGCTTCCTTGCCCTTCCGCCTTCCATCATGTGAAGAAACAGAGCCCCTGCCGTCCAGGGTACTCAGCTCTCTAGGCACCATCTTGGAAGCAGAGACAGAACCCTCACAAACAACAAACTTACTGATGCCTTGATCCTGAATGCCCCAGCCACCAGAACTGTAGGAAATAAACCCCCTTTCTTTACAAATTGCCTGATCTCAGCTGTTCTCTGAGAGCAGCAGAAACAAGAGACACGGACAGTGTCTGGCTTCTGGGCGTCCAATTCACAAGTCCTTCTCGGGCTCCATACTTTCTACACGGCCCTGGGTATGAGGAGGGCATTTTTCTCGGGACTATCTTTGCAAAGGCACCTCTTCAGCAGTAGGGTATGGTATGGCTTAACTTGAGAATGTAGTGTGCAATCTCCGGAGTGCATGGATAATAGCAAAATTCCATTATAAGTCAATACGTATTACTGGGTCATAGAGTCCAAAGGACTCAATTGCGTACGATATGGATTTATTGCGGGGTTAAGGAAGTAAATGTTGGGAGCAAGTCCAGGTTAGTGCCTTTAAGTCTAGGGCAAGCCTTTCCCCGTGTCAGCTGCAGTTTGGTGCCACCTAGTGGTGGCTGTTCTCCTTCTAACCCAATGGAGCTGGGTTTCTAGGTCAGGCAGGGTTCCCAGGAATTTCCCTAGTTAATGGGCCCCTACTGAAGAAGCTTGCTCTGGAGGGGTTGCATACTGGACTGTGGGGGCACCCACTTTCCATCTGTTGGCTTAATGAAGGGGTTTCCTTCTGTCTTTATGCCTGGCTTTATCCTACCTGCCAAGGAGAGGAGCCAACTCGTCATTACTGAAGCAATAGGTTAAATGGACTGAAGTTGAGAGGGCACAAATAGAAAATATTATCTGTTACCTATCTGTATCTATGGTTTATTTCTTTCCCTGACCTAAATGAAGTCCCCAGCATCTCTCAGAGCTTTGCTGGTCACTCTTACATGATGACAGTTGTTTGGTCACTTTTATCACAATCATAACCTCATTTCTGTAATTGAACTAGCAAACCTAGTGTAATGATCAAAGGTCACAGCTTTAACTAAAGTCATAGCTTCCTTCTCCCCTGGGTGGCCTTTTACGAGCCAGAAGTCAGCAATGGAGTGAAGGGTATGGTCGTTCTCTTCTATGCTTTCTCCTCTCCCATTAGCTACTGCCTCTGGCCCCTGGAGTGGCACAACGCTGAGGCAGTGTGGGGGAAGAGGCATACCCATTTCATTTCATTGGTGATGTGGTGACCTGACTGTGGTGCTGACTCAGCCATGCTCAAAGTTTGCTCTTTCTCTCAGGAACACTTCTTGTGGGTATCTTGGAGATTGTCCTGCTGGTATCCTCCAAGTGCAACTCCCACAAAGCAGGTGATCTCTCTCCTCCGATGGGAACATATGGAAACAACAAGGTCCTTCTGGGGTCTGTGTCCTGAATCTTTTAGCATTTCCAGGCAGCTTTCATGGGCAGAGTCCCCTTGAATACAGTCCACTCTACACGGCCTCACTTATCCATGGGGGAGGGAGGTAAAAGTCCCATTTTCCCTCCACAGTTGTTAGAAATGCAGTTTGCCTGCACAATGGCCTTGCTGTCTTTTCCTGTCCTGCTGCCTCTGGCCTTTCTAGGCACAGCTTCTCAGAGCAGCCCTTGAACTTCCCAAACTCCTGCCATCCAAAGTTCTCTGAGCCATCCCCTGAAAGCCTCTTTCTCTTCTGAGAGATGGAAAATGCCATGGGATTTGTGCAACTTGGAAGAGAAGGATTGCGTCTTCAATCCTTTCGTACGTTTAAGGTGGGTGTTGGCACAAAAATCAGATGATGGATCTCTCTTTAACACATCTTTTGTGATCTTTTATCTCTCTTTGGAGCATGCCAGCACTTGGTATTCATTCGGAATGGCTACACTACATAACTCCCAAGGGTATCATTTATACAAAATATAAGGGGAATATGGGTTGGTGGGCATCCCTTATCTATAAATCCAAAATCTGAAATGCTCTCTAATCTAAGCACTGACATCACGCTCAAATAGTTTCAGAGGTTGGGACATTTCCATTTCATATTAGGGATGCTCAGCGGAAACAGCCTAAGTAAATATTGCAAACTCAGAAAGACTGAAATCTGAGCCAAGCATGGCTGATGGGAATCCTCAATGTCTCCTGGGTGTGCAGACCTGTAGAGCTGCAGGTGAATCCTTTCACACATCACACTCACAGTACAGACTGTGACCACATGCTACACACTGCCATGGGCCCTTTATATACTTTGTTCACTCCTCAAACAACCGTGCGACGTAGGTGCTCTTGTTCATCCTTGTTTTACAGATGAGGAAACTGAAGCCCATAGGTATTTCATTCACGACTTACTCCAGACAACACAGCTAGACTGGGAGAAAAAAAGATCTCAACCCCAGCGGGTACAGCTCCCAAACTGGTACTTCCAACCCCATCCTACACACCTTGTGTGAGGGTTCTCTTCTCTCCGGGACATTCTGGAGCAGGTCACACGGAGAACAGAACCGGCCCTGCACTCTGCAGTCAGGCCATGTGGCTCAGAGCCCCGGCTGCCATTAGGTAGCTGCCTGGCGTTAGATACGTTATTTAAATTGTGCACCTCTAAAGCGTCTAACCCCTGCCTGACAGAGGGACTAGCCAAAAACTGCCTGGAAATCAAACCCGAAACGATGGATGCTACATCAAACATGGGTGAAAGGAGACAGACCTAAATCACGACTTATTGCGACCAAAAATATTTAACGAATGCTTGGCGGGGGTGCGGGTTCTCTGGGCAAGACCGTCACTACCATCCCTCCGGGTCCCTTGCACAGCGCTGGGCCCGCTGGCCGCCGTGACCCTGGGGCCCCAGGGAGGCAGTGGAGCAGGCAATTCGCTGTCTGCTCAGCCTGGTCCATTCTAGCCTCCCAGTCACCCCCAGACGCCTGCCCCCTTCCGTGTGGAACAGTGATTCCCAAGACACGTAGCGTGCTCCAAATCAACGGCGATTACGAGGGCGTCGACTACTGCGTGGGCCTAGCTGCTTACGGCTGCACTGCGTCTGGTCAGCCGACGGGCACGCAGGGAGGGGCCCGGCGGGTCTTGTCGTGCCTCGGAACTGTTCTCACGGGGCTGAGTGCCCGCCCGGACGCAGAGCGCCGTAGGCCGCGGGCCGGAAGCGCGCGTGTCAGTGCCGAGGGCGGGAGCGGCGCGGACGACGGGGCAAGATGGCGGCCTTCTCCGGTGCGTTTCTGGAAGCTGGGGAGGTGTGGGCGGCTCGCTGCGCTCCGCGGCCCTGGGACAGCTGCTGGGGAGTCCGGGGGACGGGAGCGGACAGCAGGGGACCTGCTGCGGGAGGAGACGGGAGCACGCGGCTCGGCCCTGGGGAGGCCGTTTCTCGCAGGTGCCGGCCGGGCCGGGCCGCCGCTGGCTCTGCTGCCGGGCACGCTGGGGGCGAAGACGGGGCAGCGGCGTTGCCCGGCGGCCTCTCGGGCGTGGCGGGGCCCCTGACGCGCCTCTTCGTGCTCGCGTGGGGAGGCGTCCTGTGGGAAGATGGCCGCCCCCCGGCTGCAGTCCCGGCGCAGAGCTGGGCTGGTCGTCCCGCGCCGCCCGGTCGGCGTTGACGGTCCGCGGTGAAGCTCGCGCCGGAGCGAGGCCGTCCCCGCGGCGCTAGGGAGCCGTGGAAAGCCGTCGCTGTGCGCCCGGGGACGCCCTCCCTGCTCGAGTCCCCGGGTTCGAGCCCCGCCGCGGGGTTTCGCGCTGCCCGGTGCTGCTGCTTTGTGCATCCGTCCTTGTGGGAAGCGCCAGCCTCCACCTGCGCTGCGCTCAGATGGCTGGGAGGGCGTCCTCGCCGCGGCCTGCCTTTCAGCGTTCTTCGCCGACGGCCAGGACGGGAGATGGTGCAGGATCGCGTGGTGTCCACTTTTCTCCAGTGTCACACTGTCAGGGGTTCCCAGATGTCTGGTTGCGCCAGAGGACGTGTGGCTGTTTAACGCGGCCCACGAAGAGACTCGGAGCGCCTGCTCTTTGACTTTTCCAGCTGAGGTTTGTAGAGTAGTTCCCGGCTGTCAATTGCAGGGATAGGAAACGGGTTTATTTTTTTGGCCAAGGGCCATTTGAATATTCGCAGCGTCGTTGGAAGGCCACACAACATTATCGAGTGAAAAATCAGCCTGCTACCGGCTTACGGAGTTTGAAGTCCCACGAATGGTTGCCTTTGCTGGGCTAGACCAGGTGGTTTCACCGGCCTCTTAACTGGTGGCGTGCAGGCAGGATGTGCCCCAGCCCCGTTAGCTTCCCATCTGTGGAAGTTGTACATAAATTTCAGGAACGTTAAACTACTGGGCAAAGAGTCTGTTTGCAACAAAAATAAAGATGCAAGTAGAATTAAAGCGGAGTATCCCTGTTTTCCCTTAACTGTTAAAAGTGTTAAACTTGGGGCTGGCGCCGTGGTGCAGTACGTTAATCCTCCGCGCCGGCATCCCATATGGGCGCCAGTTCAAGTCCCGGCTGCTCCTCTTCCAATCCAGCTCTCTGCTGTGGCCTGGGAAAGCAGTGGAGGATGGCCCAAGTCCTTAGGCCCCTGCACCTACATGGGAGACCTGGAGGAAACTCCTGGCTCCTGGCTTCGGATCGGCGCAGCTCCGGCCTTGCGGCCAATTGGGGAGTGAACCAGCAGAGGGAAGACCTCTCTCCCTCTCACTGTCTGTAACTCTAGCTCTCAAGTAAAATAAAGAAAAAAATTTTTTTTTTAAAAGTGTCAAAAGAAAACATGGTCTCAAAGAGCAGATGTCTGGGATTTGCTGAAAGTGCTGTGTGGTTGCTGCTTGTAAGTTTTCAAGAAGCTTCAACACTTAAAGACCATCACTGTGTTTTGATTTGTTTTCCAGCCAGTTTATAGTTAGGAAAAAGAATATAGCTAGACCCTAAAGGGAGTAATTCTTAGAAAGATCTGCCTGGATATAGACTCTAGATCTTCATTAGTTTCTCTGTGTAGATTTTTCTTGGGAAGTTTAATTAGGAAAGACTTCTTTTTCAAAATGATGATTCTGCTCAAGTAATGCAAATGAAAATTACTTTCTAAAGAATATTTAGTTTATGGATTTGCTTTGTGCATTTGCACAATGACTAAGAAAATTTCAAGATTATTTCTGGGAATATTGGAATACTGCTCATTTTTTATTCCATTGTAAATGTGTATTGGTATGTATTTTGATAACAGTAATAAAAGCTGCATTTTATAAGTGCAGACTTAAAGTAAAAATCAATTCTTATCTGGAAGACAAATTTAAGTAAATCCAACTACTGCTTGTATAACTACCTTCTACAGTTCATTTGAGAAGTGATAAAACCTAGTCCATTCATTTGGGGCAGCTCAGAAGTAAGATCATTTAAATATGTGTATGGTTAAGGGTAGAGCGGATCTTCACCTGTGGCCCAAGTTTTCACCCCTGGCCCCCTTCCTGCTTAAGTTAACCAAAGTATTGATTATGGCTGCCTGTAAAAGTGAGTTTTTTCCTACTTTGTTCATTTTTCTCAGATGATTTCAGGGTCTACAGTGGCTGTTGAGAGTCAAAGCACATAACTGCCACATTATCTTTAAATGAAACAACCAATATGCTAGTCTAGAACCTTGCTTAACTGGTAGATGTTTCACTAACAGTCACAAGAAGTAGACCGATTCTGTGCTATGGTATCAGTGACAACACTGCACCAAGTGCATTGCATTATCTCCTGTTCCTACATCCCTACAGAGTGGGTGATGTGAGCCTCATTTCAAGTGGAGAAGAGCAGATAATATGACCTTCCCCAAGGCGAGAGCCTGGATTTGAACCCAACTCTGTTCAGAACTTACACTGCTGAACAGTACCACACTGAGTAGGTGTGATATAACTGAGCTGTGCTTCAAAGCCTTTCCTCTGTTGAATGAATTTTGAGCGATATGATTTATGGTTTTTAAAATTAATTTTTGTTTTCAGAGATGGGTGTTATGCCTGAGATTGCACAAGCTGTGGAGGAGATGGATTGGCTGTAAGTACATAGAGCAGAAATGCATCTGTGTCAAGGGTGTTTTATAATTTAACAGTTGTTAGTGATTTTATTAACTGCTTTGGGATAAAAAAAGAGAAATTCAGCATATGTTTTGATTCTCTGAATTTTAGAAGGTGTCCTTTTTAACTTTGACATACTTCTAGCTGAAAAAGATTGGTTGTATTTATCAAATAAAATTGCTTTAGGCTTACAATTCAATATTTCTTAATTGGCTCTTGTGAGTTGTCTCCCTCTAACTAAAATTCTTCAAATATGATCCTTTTAGCCTCCCAACTGATATCCAGGCTGAATCTATCCCGTTGATCCTAGGAGGAGGTGATGTACTTATGGTATGTTTAAAATTGATAGACAGTAGGGAGCTGGGGACAGACAATTCTGGGGCTGTCTGTGACCTAATTTATGAACTCCATAAGCTTAGAAATGGTGCTTTTACCAAAATAATGTTATACATACACGCTTATGATACATATAAGATGCAGTGTTTGCCAGTGAAACGTTTGAACAAAATAGGGCACTGAGACATGCACAGAAATGAATGTCACAGAAGAGAATGTGACAAGTGCGTGAAACGCAGCGTGCTGCAGGGCTCTAGTGGGAGTCTGGTTACCCTTCTGCTTGAAGAAGCGTAAGGGACTGCTTGGATCAAGCTGATTTTTGACAAGGGAGAATGAGAAAGAAATACGTTCTGGACAGAGTGAGCAGCAACAAAAGCAGTGCATTGGGGGACTGTGGGGTATGACCCTGGAGCAGTTCACCTACTTTTATTAGTTTATGTGTGTATTAAAGATGTGTGCCTAGGGAATTTGATTTGAGATAAAATGGGAAATACATACTGAGTCAGATTCTTTGAGCTCGTAAGTGTTGTGTTAAACAATTTGGATATCTGTTGGCAATGGAGTCTCAGAACGTTCTTACAAAGATTTGTCTTTATTTGAGAGCTAGAGCACAGTTCCATCCGTTGCCTTACTGCTCAGGCGGCTGTCACCACCAGTGCTGGGCCAGGCTGAAGTCAGGAGCTTCACCTGGGTTTCTCACGTGGGTGGCAGTGGCCCAACACTGGGGCCATTTTCCACTTCTTTTCCCAGGCCTTTGGCAGGGAGCTGGATTGAAAGTGGGACTGGCGCTGTGGCACAACGGCTTCACGCCCTGGCCTGAAGCACTGGCATCCCATATGGGCGCTGGTTCTAGTTCTGGCTGCTCCTTTTCTGATCCAGCTCTTTGCTATGGCCTGAGAAAGAGGTAGAAGATGGCCTAATTCCTTGGGCCCCTGCACCCGTGTGGGAGACCTGGAGGAGGCTCCTGGCTCCTGGTTTTGGATCGGCGCAGCTCTGGCTATTGCGGCCAATTGGGGAGTAAACCAGCAGATGGAAGACTCTCTCTCTCTCTGTCTCTCTCTCTCTGTGTAACTCTGACTTTCAAATAAATAAATAAATCTTTAAAAAAAAAAGAAAAGAAATTGGAGCGGCCAGATATGAACTGTTGCCCATATTGATGCTGTTCTCACAGGTGGCAGCTTTATCCACTGTGCCTGCTCTGAGCCTTGCAAGTTATTAAGCAAAAGTGTTACATGGTTAGAATTTTTTTTTTTTTTTTGACAGGCAGAGTGGACAGTGAGAGAGAGAGAGACAGAGAGAAAGGTCTTCCTTTTGCCGTTAGTTCACCCTCCAATGGCCGCCGCGTAGAATTGGTTTTTTATGAAGGCTGTTTTTGAACAGGTTGTAGTATAGGTCTGTGGGATTATATTACTTTTAAGCTACTTACACACACATACACACACACTCTGGTACTCTGATGTTGGATGCAGGTGTCAAAGTCGGCGGCTTAACCCGCCATGCCATGATGCTGGCCCCTATTAAGCCACTTTTGTGATAATCTGGGTTAAAAGGATGAGGGCTTCATTTTTAATGGTAGTAATGAGAAAGGAAATGGAACAGCAGATTCTTAAGGGGTTGAGGGAACTGACAAGATGAGTGAGTTAACTGAGAAAGTCTGGGGAATCTGGAGGCTGTAATGAATGTAATGAGTTAACTGTAGGATTTCTACATGATATGTTAATTTGATCTCGTTAATTTAAACTGAAATTAACTTTTTCTCTCTTCAGGCTGCAGAAACAGGAAGTGGAAAAACTGGTGTAAGTAATACATTGAAATTGACTTATTTGTAAGTGTTGAATTTTAAATTAGCTTTGAACGTTAACTTTGAAATACTTTGAAATATTTAATAAAACATCTCTAAAGTAAAAGAAATTGACTACTTGCCATTTAGAGTGCTATTTTTGTTGTCCACTAATTGTGAACATCTACAAAAGAGTAAGGCTTTAAGAATATAATTAAAGTGGTCTTGGAAGATGAGATACAGTGTCTTTAGTGCTTATATTTACTTTTGAATTTTAATGCAATTACTGTTAAAAATAGATTGCAAGCAGAAGTTAGAGATCTGTTGACCCAGACTCGATTCAGTTTATCAGACTGGATGTTATTTTTCCTCTTCAGGTTCATTTTGCAGGTCCCCATTATTTATTTATTTGTTTATTTTTAAAGATTTATTTAGTTGAAAAGCAGAGTTAGAGCAAGTGAGCAAAATCTTCCATCCACTGGTTCACTCTCCAAATGGCTACAATGGCCAGAGCTGGGCCGATCTATAGTCAGAAGCCAGGAGTTTTTCTGGGTCTCCCATGTGTGTAGGGGAGGCCTGAGTACTTGGACCATCCTCCGCTGCTTTCGCAGGCACATTAACCGAGAGCTAGATCGGAACTGGAGCAGCTAGGACTCAAACCTGTGCCCATATGGGATGCTGGCACGGCAGGCTTTACCCACTATGCCACAGCACTGCCATCCTCCTTATTTATTGTTATGGGCTGTCAACTGATTCATATTTCCTTTATTCAGTCAATTCTGTTATTTTGGTTTGTGTAAAAGAAATTCGAGAACATTCTGGAATATGTGTAATGATTTAATGTGCATACATAACTTGTCAAGTTTATTGATTATTAAACTAATTAATATCTGAATATGATATAGAGACCTTCTGTTTCTTTGATAGGCTTTCAGTATCCCAGTTATCCAGATAGTTTATGAAACTTTGAAAGACCAGCAGGAAGGCAAAAAAGGAAAAACAACAATCAAAACCGGTGCTTCAGGTAGTTTCTATAATTGATATTGCCTTTTGTATAAATCAGTGAATCTCATCTCTGACATTTGGAAATGTGAGGCTTGAGTATGTACTTTTATTGTCAATATTTAGAGGGTGATGTTGAAATTAGGTGCCCAGGAAGCCAGGGATGCTAAGTGTCGTTGAGTGCCTAAGCAATGCAAAGCTGTCCTTTCCTAAAATAGTAGTAGGGCTCCCCTTGAGGAAAAACTGGCATTTTGGAAATAACAGCTATTTTAGTGTTTTTCTTAACCTTATAAGTTTTTGTATATAGTATTATACAAATTGGTGCAATATTTTGTTAGGTGTTAAGCAAGGATGTTGCACATAATTTATTGAGTAAAAACGCTTGATGGTGGGATGTATTGCTTTACATAGGGAAAGAAGCATTCTTTTTCTTCTGACATAAGAAAGAAGGACCCCAGGAAGTTCAAATGTAAAATGTGTATTTTAAAGTCAGTTTCTTACTTTTAGTCCTTTTAAAGTGGAGATTGGTCCTGTATTAGAATTTGGGATCCCATTTCTGCCATGAACAATAATATTAACTCAGTTTTCTTGTCTTTCAGCCATATTTTCTTTTCTGAACTCTGTTCTATCTTGATTAACCTATAATTTTGTTATATTTTAAGTTTAAAGTAGCTAGCTTGTTTCATGTTACAAATCAGGACTGCAACAAAATAACAAGCTTAAGTAGAGCATACTTGGCATATCAACATTTTCTTTTCACTTTGAAAATAATGTTACATAATTCAAAGAATTAATTCACTTGTAAATGAATTGTCAGACAGATAATGGTTGTAACTGTTTAGACCATTGACGTATTCTAAAATAGTTTTGGAACTTGTAGCGACTGTGCCATCATTTATGAGAGAGGTGATAGAAGAGAATGCTTCTGAAGAAGGGAAACCAGAGTGGTAATAATTTAGAAGTCATGTCCTTTTATAGCTGTTTAAAAAGTGGGTATTTAAACATGGAACAGCAGTAACAAAGAAGGAATTGTTAATTCCTTGAAGCGGTCTGGAGAAAAAATAAGTGTTCTAGAGAGCAGGACTGGGACCCATTAGATAAAGATTTCTGTGTAACTTAAAGTCTTTGCTAATAACTAAATTGAACCAATAAGGGAAGGGTGAACCTCAAGAAAGTTATTCCTCTATTGTTTAAAGTGTTTAAGAAGATGATATCTTTTAACAAGAAATAATCTAGAGAGGACTCCTACTTTGGGTGGAGAGTTAGACTAGAAAATATGTAGGGTTGTCTTTAGCTATTACAATTCTTTGCTTATCCATAAAGTATTAAAATGCTTCAGAAAAGGAAAATCCTAATTCTGTAAAAGTGAGAAAGGAAGAAAATGTGTGACTTTCAAATGTAATACTGAATTGTTTATGAGAAAGGACTTGATTTTTTTTTTTGAAGATTTATTTATTTATTTGAAAGGCAGAGTTACAGCGAGGCAGAGGAAGAGAGAGATACAGAAAAAGAAGGACGGAGAGAGAGCTTCCTTCCTCTAGTTCACTCCCCAAATGGCCACAACTACCAGAGCTGGGTCAGGCCAGAGCCAGGAGCCAAGAGCCTCCTCCGGGTCTCCCATGTGGATGCAGGGGCCCAAGTACTTGGGGTATCTGCGGCTGCTTTTCCAGGCCATAGCAGGTAGCTAGGCTGTGGGACATGGCTGGCACCCTATGGGATGTCAGTATCATAGGCAGTGGCTAAACCTGCTACGCCACAGTGCTGACCCTGGTGCTTTCATTTTAAGACTGATAAAAAGACATTTAGACTCTGAAATGCTGGTCAGTCATTTCCACTATGACTAGAATCAGCTTGTTTAGTAACCTAAGCTTAATTTTTATCAGTGAAGTGGGGTTAGGGCAAAGATCCTGTCATACAGAAGCAAGTGAGGAGGTAAGTTTTAGTCCCTAGTAGGCCAGTAATTATTATCTTTGATATATTTCAGTTTTACTTTACCCTCTGAATCAAGGTTGGGGAAAATATTTTGGTCTGGCCCTGCGAGGACATCCCAGGTGGGACTCAATAGCAGGCTTATTTTTAAGTTGATCATTTGTGTGGTCCATGAATTTCATTGTCAATAGCCAAATGACCCTGGACAGAAGAAGAGTTCCCCACCCCTGTAATCTAAATAATGTGTAAAACCACATTGAATCTAGAGAAATTAAGGTATCATATAAAATATAAATTATAAGCTTTGTGTTTTAGGGACTATTCATGTGTTTGTGGATAACTTTTCTTATTTATTGTTTAGTACTCAACAAATGGCAAATGAACCCATATGATAGAGGATCTGCTTTTGGTAAGTGCATAGATTTTACCAGCTCTTTTGTAATTCAGAATCTTAAATAACACATAAGAACCACAAGAAAAGTACAGTACCCGAAGATTTAATTTACCAGATAGTAAAATATACTCTTTATAATTAAATAGGATAGTACTGGCATAGGAACAAATAGTAGAATGTAATAAAAATAAGTTTCAGAATATATGAGAAGTTAATATACAGGAAAAAATATTTCATGAGGAAAAGGGATTCAACAAGAGATGCTGACATAATCCATTTAGAGCAATATAAAATCAGCTTCTTTTGCATATAATGATTCGATATAAATTCTGCATATATTTAATGCATATGTTTCATGTAAAAATTAAGTATATAAAACTACATATACAATTTGGTGGTGGATGAACTTTCCTAACTCAAATAGCAAATTCACAAATTATAAAAGGTTTGTTTTTCAGTCATGATTTCTGAATCCATGGATGGGGAAACACCCTGGGATAGTTCCAGTTACATTTTAGAATAATAGTCTCTCTAGTTGTAACTTAAGTAAAAAATGAGGAACCAGATATTGATGAGTTGGTGCTGCTCCTCCTTGTGGGCCAGTTTCTTTAAAGTACCTTACAGAAATGATCATCTTAATGAATTTGTGTTGGGAATGAGCTATTGTTAGTGCTATATGGTTTCAGATTTGTTACTGTAAAATGTTGCTATAATTAACAGGTAGCAGCATAGAAACTAGACCTCAGCATAACCAAGGACATATAGGGGGTGAATAAGGGTAGTTATTCTTGGGGAAAATATTGCTTTCCCCTAGTAATCAACAAATCTGAGTCTCTGGAACATTGCATCAAGTGAAGTAATTATCTTATTAGTGTGACTGAATGATACTTATTTTGAATACATTATTTATAAAACCTGTACTGATGTTTTCCTGTTTTTTCTCCAGCAATTGGGTCAGATGGTCTTTGCTGTCAAAGCCGAGAAGTAAAGGAATGGCATGGGTGTAGAGCTACTAAAGGATTGATGAAAGGTATTTGAACAGCATTTGTAGTTGTAGAAACTCTTGAGACAATGTATGGACAGATAAATTTCTTTAAATAGCTTTAAATGGCAGATCTGGAAAGATTTCCAGTCGAATGAAAGACCTTTAATTCTTCATTTGGTACACACATTATATTTCAGTGACAGTCATAAAGTTGCAACTTGGTAAATTAATCGTATGTGTTCGATTTATACAACTCTTCAAAATGTTTTGCTCCTTTAGGGAAACATTACTATGAAGTATCCTGTCATGACCAAGGCTTATGCAGAGTTGGTTGGTCTACCATGCAGGCCTCCTTAGACCTAGGTAAGTGTTTCTAAAATAAATGAATTGACTGATGTTTGTGGGTATTAGCATTGTTATTTTGGGACACAAACAAGTAAACTTAACCTACAAAATTTGATTTTAGAGAAACAGAATAAAATCTCACCCAATTCAAAAAAAATTTTGTATTTGCAAGTACATGTGTTATAACAGTGTGAAATCAGGAGAACTAAGATCAAAAGTATGAAGAGTCAAAAGTATTGTGTATGAATATGTACCACACAGTACTACATGGTAATCAAAGCAAAGAGTGATGCGGTGTCATATTTATCTGTAATATTTGATGGTCCCCAAAGGTTAAAATCTCTTCAGTTGTTTATGGGATTCTGAAACGGGATATTTTTTCCATGACTTCTTGAAATGGAGATACTGGTGTGAATAAAATTACTTTTTACTTTAGATTAAACAATGGCTTTTTACTTTAGATTTATTCTTGACATTTATAAATAAACTACTTTTAAATCTAGGTACAGACAAGTTTGGATTTGGCTTTGGAGGAACAGGAAAGAAATCCCATAATAAACAGTTTGATAATTATGGAGAGGTAAGCTATTATGTTATTGACATGAACATAACATTAGTAAGTTTCCTTGCATTCTTGATCACATATGACATGAATGTGACTATTGAAAAGATTCTCAAAGTCAAGATGATTGTATATTTTCAGAAAGTTCACATATGGGTTTTAATGAAGAAATATTACAAAACTAGGTACATGTGTAGAAATAACAGATTTTATTTTGTGCCATTTATTAGTCTCTCAAAAATGTGTTACATTGTCTTTTCTTTTTTACCCCATTTTGATTTTGTTCTTGGCTTTAATGCATATGTTATTTCTTATTTTTGATGCTGATGAGCCTAAATATGTTGCTTCCAAAAATCCTGTGAAATGCGTCTGCCATTGCATGTTATATGCCACAGGTGTTTTTAACATCTGCATTAGTGCTTCAGGACAGCATTTCAAGGTGCTAACATACTTTTGATGCAGCTATATGTGAACTTTTAGCTTCACTTAAAATTTTGCTTTCTATTAATAGCACTTTACTTTCTGGTTCTCTAGGAGTTCACTATGCATGATACCATTGGATGTTACCTAGATATAGATAAAGGGCATGTCAAGTTCTCCAAAAATGGTAAGCTTTCTGTGGATCTTAGAGGAAGTATGTATTCAAGGGGTCACCATTGTGGCATAATGGGGTAGGCCTTTGCCTAGAACCCCAGCATCCCATATGGACGCTGGTTCAAGAGTGAATATATTCTGTGTTCATGGGTTTTTATTTATTTATTTATTTTTTTTTTTTTTCACAGTAGATAGAGACAGAAAGATCTTCCCTCTGCTGGTTCATTTCCCTGGTGCCCACAATGGCCAAGGCTGGGACAGGCCAAAGCTAGGTTCCTGTGTCAGTGGAAAGACCAGGCAGCCATCACTGGCTGCTTCCCAAAGTGCTCATGAGCAGGAGGCTAGAACCAGGACTCCAAAGTAGGACTCCACTGTGAAATGCAAGTGCCCCAAGCCTTGTCTTACTGCTGTAGCCATGGTTTCTGTTTAAATGCCTTTATCCTCTTTTAATCTCTGTCTCTCCCTCCCTGCCTTTCAGTTGAGCAAGAAAGTAAAATTTTTTTTAAGATTTATTTACTGAGGCCGGTGCCACAGCTCACTAGGCTAATCCTCCGCCTTGCAGCGCCAGCACACCGGGTTCTAGTCCCAGTTGGGGCGCTGGATTCTGTCCCGGTTGCCCCTCTTCCAGGCCAGCTCTCTGCTGTGGCCCGGGAGTGCAGTGGAGGATGGCCCAAGTGCTTGGGCCCTGCACCCCATGGGAGACCAGGAGAAGCACCTGGCTCCTGGCTTCGGATCAGCACGGTGCGGTGGCCATTGGAGGGTGAACCAATGGCAAAGGAAGACCTTTCTCTCTGTTTCTCTCTCTCACTGTCCACTCTGCCTGTCAAAAAAAAAAAAAAAAAAAAAAAACATTTATTTACTGAGAGGTTGAGTTACAGAGAGAGAGAGGGAGAGACAGAGAGATCTTCCATCCATTGGGTCACCTGCCAAATGGCTGCAGTGGCCGGAACTGGGCAGATCCAAATCTGGGAACCAGGAGCTTCTTCCACGTGGGTGCAGGGACCCATGCACTTGGGCCATCTTTGCTGGTTTCCCAGGCCATTAGCAGGGAGCTGGATCAGCAGTGCAACAGCCAGGACTTGAACCAGTGCCCATATGGGTTGCCTTAATCTTCTATGCCACAGTGCTGACCCCATTTGAGCAAATATTTATTGCACATTTGTTATATGCCAGGTCCCCTAGTGAGTGTTGGAAAGGAGACACGGCAGAAGATGGAGTAAATAAAGTTTTTACTTATGTGGGGTTGACAGGCTGGTGGGGAGAGGCAGACATATGGATACCATGTTAGGTGGTACTGAGTCTGTGATGGAGGATATAAAGCAGAGACAGGAGTGGAGAGCGAAAGTTGTGGGAGGTGCGGGGTGGATTGCTTTTCTCTACCATGGTCAGAGAAGGCTTTGCTAATGGGCTAGCATTTCAGTAGGAATCTAAGTTGGGTAGTGGGCTGTGCAGGTATCTGGTAGAGTATTTCCAGCAGAGGGAGCAGTAAGTGAAGGTCCTGAAATGAGGTACTTGAGTAACTGAGGAGGCCTATGTGTCTGGAGTGCACTGAGCTTGGAGGTGGGTAACAGAATGTTAGCCCAGTGAGGTACTGAGGCCAGGCCATGTGAGCTAGGAGATAAACTTGGGTTTTTATTTTGAGTAAAATGGAAAACCATTAGGGTTTTGAGCAAAGAAATGACATCATCTGCTTTAGTTTAGTAGTATTGGAAACAGACTGGGGGTGGGAGGTTTAGATTGCTTAGGAAGGGAGCATAGAAAAAGAATGGAAGAGGTCTAAGGCCTGGATTCCTGTGATTGAAGAGCATCCAGCAGAGAATAAGGAAACAAGCGAGGAGCAGTAGAATGGAGAGAGCATCCGTTCTAAATTCCAGGTAAAAAAGGGTGTTTCAAGGAAAAGAGCAATCAGATTGCATCCAGTGCTGCTGATGGGTCTAGTTTAGAGAATGAAGAATGAGAATTAATCACTAAATTTGACTCATGTACATTAATAAGCTTGACAGCTGTTTGGGTAGAACAAGAGGGATGAGGGAAACCTGATTGGGAATCAGTCTAATAACAGATGGAATGAGAGGAAGTTGACACAGTGAAAATGGAAATCAAGGAGCTTTACTACAAAAGGAAGACAAAAAATGGAAGGCAAATGGAGGGAGAGGTGCACTCAAAAGAGGCAGGCATGCTTGTATTTTACTTTGAGAGTATGTTTGCATTCCTTAGAATTGATTGTGGAGAATAATTAAAAATTATAGTTGAGAGGGGACTGGTGCTGTGACTGTCTACTCCACTTCCAATCCAGCTACCTGCTATGATGGCCTGGGAAAGCAGTAGAAGATAGCACAAGTGCTTGGGCCCCGGCACCCACATGGGAGACCCAGAAAAAGTTCCTGGCTCTTGGCTTCAGATCGGCCCAGCTCTGGCCATTGCGGCCATGTGGGGAGTGAACCAGCAGATAAAAGATTCACTCTCTCTGTCTCTGCTTCTCTGTAACTCTGCCTTTCAAATAATAAATAAACTTTTAAAAAAATATATATGTATATGGTAAGGAGAAGAGACAGGTTCCAAAGTAAAGGGGAAAAGTGAGGAGATTGTCTCAGGCAGAACAGTTCATCCATGACTTCAGAAGGGAAAACCTGAATGTAGGTAGGTTTGTAAATTTGATGGGATAGCATGCAGAAGTTCTTTTCTGATTATTTAAATCTCTCTTCTTTAAAGGAAAAGATCTTGGTCTGGCATTTGAAGTACCAGCACATATGAAAAACCAAGCCCTCTTTCCTGCCTGTGTTTTGAAGGTAATTAAGATTGTAGTTAGAAAAATTTTTCTGTGAGTGTAAGCTGCTTGATCTTCATTATTTTGTATTGGGATGTTTGCCATTGGGGAAGAATTTTAATTTTCTCATTTATTCAACGCTAGAATGCTGAACTAAAATTTAACTTCGGTGAAGAAGAATTTAAATTTCCACCGAAAGATGGTTTTGTTGCTCTTTGCAAGGCACCGGATGCTTACACTGTCAAATCACAGCACACAGGTACTGCACTTGAGAGGGTGGGACTTCTAAAATGGGCGGTAGTGAAAACCCCAGCCTGCATAGCTTCTCATGCGTTCCCTATATTTCCCTTCTTGATTTTGTCACACGTTTTCTTTAAACCATCAATAAAGTTGAGCTTCAATCCTGGTTCATAAATTCTGTTTGGTTTTAGCTTAGGCATTTAAAGCACTCCCAGTCATAATGGTGAGATGCCTATTACATGGAATATGTGCTTACTAGGGGCCATGGCACTATATTCAGTGCTCTACGTGGACTATTTAATCTTCACCACACTCCTGTTAGGTAGTGCCCTTCCCATTTTACGGCAGAAAACTGAGGAAATGGGCCTGAATTAACTTGCCTAAGGTCATAGAGCAAGTAAGTAGTGGAACTGAGTTCAAATCCAAGTCTGATGCCAGAGCTTTGTATCTTACCCATTGTGTTGCCTGATGTGTTTGAATTACTTAATGTTTCATAGCTCTTTATCACAAACCAAGTCACTTTTATGGCTATCAATTATAATTATTCCAAGTAGATTTAATTTAAGGAAGTCTGTTCATGTCAGAATTATTAAAGTTTTGTTTGTGTCCTATACTTGATAATTATTATTTAGAATTTTGAAAAGGGAATATTTGCAACCAGATTTTACCAGTAATGGTTTTTAAGGAGAGATCTGAATGTGTTCTAATCTTTTCCCCAAGGTAATGCACAGGTGGCACAAACAAAGTTTCTCCCCAATGCTCCTAAAGCTCTCATCGTCGAACCCTCTCGGGAGTTAGCTGAACAAACTTTGAATAATGTGAAGCAATTTAAGAAATATATTGATAATCCTAAATTAAGGTAAATTTTCCTTTTGTGTTCAAACGTCTACTGTTTTTAGGTTTGAAGTGCTTTAGAAAAAGGGTAAAGTGGGGCGGCGCCGTGGCTCACTTGGTTAATCCTCTGCCTGTGGCGCTGGCATCCCATGTGGGCACTGGTTCTAGTCCTGGTTGCTCCTCTTCCAGTCCAGCTCTCTGCTGTGGCCTGGGAGGGCAGTGGAGGGTGGCCCAGGTGCTTGGGCCTCTGCACTCACATGGGAGACCAGGAGGAGGCGCATGGCTCCTGGCTTCAGATCGGTGCAGCACTGGCCATGGCAGCCATTTGGGGGGTGAACCAACGGAGGGAAGACCTTTCTCTCTGTCTGTCTCACTGTATGTAACTCTACCTGTCAAATAAATAAAAAATAGAAAGAGTAAGGTAGAAAAAATGATAGGAATTTAGTGTACATACATAGTATAGGTTTGAGTATAAATATATTGACTCTGATACATAATTACAATTCCTTTATATATAAACCTTCATTTATTTGGTAAATGTTTGATTTTTTTAAAGAAAATAACAGGCCAATTGATAGTTTTCCTGTTTCTTTTACCCGAAACATCATGGTTAATTGAGCAATGTTGGAGTAAAGGTTCATTTTTAAAAGGGAACATCTCATTCAATGTTAGATTCATTCCATTGCTTCATTTGCATAGAAAATATACCACTCTATTTTTGTTTCTAGCATGATGATAAATTTGATGAGTTTGATTCTAGACTTTCTCAAAGTGATGGCTTTCTTCACTTGGGTCCAGGCTGGTCACTGTTAGCTATGGAACTCGTTTGCCATTGCTGGGAGACCTCAAATGAAATGATACTATGGAATTTCTAACTTAGCATCAATTTCTTTAGTTTGAAGAAGGCCATATCGTTTAAGTAAAGTGTTCTGTTAATTAATTTGACACTTGATTTTTGTTTTTGATTATTTTTTTCAAAAAAAAAAACTCATGTTGTAAAACTCACTATTTAATTGTCTAAGATTCTGTGGTTTATAGTATTTTCAACAAAGTTGCACAATTCTTACCACTACCCAATCCCAGAAGGTTTGTCTTTATAAGTTCTTATTTATTTATTTAAAGGCAGAGAGACAGAAACAAAAGAGAGGCATCTTCCATCCACTAATACCCAGAAGAGTTGTAATGGGGTCAGGTTGAAGCCAGGAATCCAAAAGTCAATCTAAGTCTCTCATGTGGGTTATAGCAATCCAAGTACTTGGGCCTTCATTTGCTTCATGCCAGGGTGTGCATTAGAAGGATCCCGGATCAGAAGGAGAGCCAGGACAGGGCTCAAACCCAGGTACACCAGTACAGAATGTGGATATCCCAAGTGGCATCTTTACTATTGAGCATTTAAACCACAGAGCCAAACATCTCCTCCACCCCAGGCCTCCCTTTTTAATATTGATCTCACAAATTGAACAGATTTTTTTTTGTAAGATTTATTTATTTGAAAGAGTTACACAGAGGGCAGGAGGGAGGGAGGCAGGGAGAGAGAATATCTTCCATCTGCTGGTTCACTCACTGCAAGTCAGGGGTGGGCCATGGAGGTAGCGGGGGGTAGCATCCTCCGCTGCTTTTCCCAGGCCATTAACAGGGAGTTGGATCAGAGTGGAACCGCTGACAGACAAATTGGCACCTGCGTGTGATCTGGCATCTCATGCAGCAGCTTTACCCACCATGCCACAAAGCGGGCCCCTGAACAGACTGACTGAAACCTGCTTTGCATGTAAGCATAGATTATGTTCATGTGTGATTATCTTCTGCTAAATTTATAGTGATAAATATGTCTGATTACAAAAATGGGTAAAAGTAAAGGACAAGTATTGTTGGAGAAAGAATGATGGATTTAGAACAGTAATTTCTAAACCTAGCAACTTGGGGACCTTATTTAAAAACACAAATTTATTGTTCTCTCTCCAGGTTATAGTCAGAATTCCAGGGAACAGTAATTAAAGCTTTTTTCTGTTTTTTAGAAGAAAAACAACTCTCTCAGGCAGTTCTTAGGTAGCTAGTCTGCTATCTGACATTGCTGGATAAGGAAGCACAGTGCTGTGGGTAGTAATGTTAGGGAATGTGCTTAGATTGGTACATTAATAGACTGGCAAGCCTTTTGTTTATAAGTTTTACTGTTACATAGCGAAGGTGAAGGTAGGAAACCATGAGGATGATTTTTAATGAGTTGTAGAATTGTAGCACAGTATTTTAAGTAACATGTCATCTGTTTCCTTAGTAGCCAGTATTGGACTAATCAAATAAAATTAATAAAGGAAAAGACTTGGTAGGTACTTCCAATTGAAAGTTACCTTGCTGTCTCAGAAAGTAGTTTTGACTACCATTAATTACAAGGGATCCAGTTTCTGCACATCTTCACTAATACTTTTTACCTGTCTTTTTGAGTGTAGTAGTTGTAAATGGATATGAAGTGATTTCTTACTGTGATTTTGATTTACATTTCCCTATTAGCTAATGACGTTGAACTTCTTTTCATGTGTTTGTTGACTATTTGTATATCTTCTTTGGAGAAATGTCCAAATCTTTTGTCTATTTTTCAGTTGGGTTACTGTCTTTATTGTTGAGTTTCAATAGTCCTTTATATATTCTGATACATATTTTGTATATTAGGTATATGATTTGCAAATATTTCCCCCATTCCATGCATTATCTTTTATGCTGTTTTAATAATGGCCTTTGGAGGTTTTTTTTTTTTTTTTTTTTTTTTTTAAGGTTTATTTGATTTATTTGAAAGGTAGAGTGACAGAGAGAGAGACAAAGAGAAAGATTTTCTACCTGTTGCTTCTCTCCTCAGATGGCTGCAATGGTCAGGGCTGGGACAGGTCAAAGCCAGGAATTTAGGAACTCCATCTGGGTCTTCCGTGTATTTGGCAGGATCTCAGACACTCAAACCATCTTTTGCTGCTTTCCCAGGCACATTAGCAGGGAGATGGATTGGAAGCCAATCAATCAGGACTCAAACCAGCACTGTAATTTGAGATGCTGGCATCCCAGGTGGCAGCCTAATACTCTTGGAATTTTTCATTTTGACGAAGTCAGATTCATTTTTTTTTTTTTCTTTTTTACTGTTTTTGGCATTGTAGCCAAGATAGTCATTACTTAATTCAAGGTCATGAAAATTTTTTCCTATATTTGATGTGAGTTTTACAGTTTTGGGTCCTATATTTAAGCCGGTAATCCATTTTCAGTTAATTTGTGAGGAAGGGGTTTCAGTGCTTTGCATGTGCATGTCTGTCTGTCCTAGCACTAGTTGAAATGAGGAAAATTTAAACATTCTGTGAAAAGTAAATGTTCTTTCATTCTCCCAAGGTTCTAGTTATCCCTTCTGGAGGCAACTTTATAAAAATAGAATTTTAGGTATTTTTTCAGATATATTCTATATACATATAAGTACATTTGTCTGTAAAGGTAGTTTAAACCAGATTTTAGAGGACCACTAATTATCCTAATATAGAAGGATGTGTGAATGGGGAATAATTTGTCTGTGTTTGAAGGTTTCACATTCTGCTCAGTTACTTTACCTCGTTTTAGGTAGATGGCTACTGGGAGTGAAAGCTTTTCTTCCAGCTCCTGCAGACTAACTTTATTGTGGATTCTTTGTCAGTCACATACTCGGCTGTAGTTTCCACCTAGAAGAAGTAGATGCAGATCAAACAGTGTCAAGCATTTTTGTTCTGATACTTATTTCAGGGAACTTCTGATAATTGGAGGTGTTGCAGCACGAGATCAACTCTCTGTTTTGGAAAATGGCGTAAGTTGTACTTTCAGTTTGTATGGGTTGTTGTTTTAGCAAACGAGTTCTGCTTCAAAAAGGTAATTGAGGCTAATGTTAGTACAAGGTCAAAGGAGTATTCAGTTATGCCTTTGCTTTTCCCAGAAATATACAGTGGTTGTCACTTCCAGACTCCAAGCAAAATTGTAGCGTACATGCATGTTTTTGCTGTTTGCCCTTTGAGTACATACTTTCCTTTTACCTTCCATGAATTAAGCATCCTTCTTTAGGGAAGTAATTGAAAAAGAATAAACTAGGGCGCCACGGCTCACTAGGCTAATCCTCTGCCTTGCAGCGCCGGCACACCGGGTTCTTGTCCCGGTTGGGGCGCTGGATTCTCAGTTGCCCCTCTTCCAGGCCAGCTCTCTGCTGTGGCCAGGGAGTGCAGTGGAGGATGGCCCAAGTGCTTGGGCGCTGCACCCCATGGGAGACCAGGAGAATCACCTGGCTCCTGCCATCGGATCAGCGCGGTGCGCCGGCCGCGGCGGCCATTGGAGGGTGAACCAACGGCAAAGGAAGACCTTTCTCTCTGTCTCTCTCTCTCTCACTGTCCACTCTGCCTGTCAAAAAAAAAAAAAAGAAAGAAAGAATAAACTAGGGTTAAGAATACAAATGCAGATAGATAGGTTGTAGAGAATGACAGAAGTTTTTTCAGTGACCCTAGGAAGGGATGAAAATGATGAAACAGGTGGTGTGATAACAGTGAGGAGAGACGAGTTTCGGTATGTATAAGGGAAGTCTGAAGGACTGCTTAGGCTGCCACTGTGAAGCACAAAGGTGGACCTGTGAGATCTGTATTACTTGGGAAGTTTGGGAAATTCATAACCATGTTCCTCAGTTCTGTGAAGGTGGGACTTCATAAATATTTTATATATATATGTGTATATGAAATGACATTCTTATCAACTTTTATTTACTTTCCTAAATTCTTAATTTAAAACACTTAATACTGAGTTATTGTTAGCTGTTATTGTCCTACCTCCAGTTTCACTGGTGCCTCTATCAAACTAAATGTTATGCTGAATGGACTTTAGATTTTACCTGTGTGGCCTATTAAGAACAAGAAATCATATCACTCACTGACTTGTTATTACTATTTTAAGATGGGTAATATTACTTTGATAGGTTTTTATTTAGTGTGTTAGTATTTTGATTTTACTGATTATAAGAGTGATTTAATAGGTTAATCCCAATCTCGGTTCCTCAAATCCAAAGCCTTTTTTCCCATGAGATACTGTTTTTCAGCTCACATTTTCCAGCTACAGAGCATTAGAACTGTTTTCATGAATCCTGTCTCAAAATTTGATAACTGACTCAGGCCAATGTCAAAGTAAGGGCAGTGTTCCTTAGGGTTTTTGGCAGAATTCAATTCTATTCTGTGTTTTAAGGAAACTGATACTTTCTTGTTCTATTCTTGCTTCCATCTTACACTCTCTTTTTCAATTATCTTTCACCATCCTCTGATTTAGCCTGTGTTGTCTGATGCTGGGGCAGAACAATAAAAAAGAAAAAAATATTTGTGATTTTATACAACCATCAATACAGAGTAGAAGTTTTAAATTAGCTAATTCATTGAGTGATTCTTCATAATATCTTGTTTGTGTTCATATGCAGACATCTGTATACACACTTTACACCTCTATAAACTTTTGTAATAGTGGGCAAGGCACTATGTTAAATACATTCTCATAGTAGCCCTCTGAGATGGTATTTTTCTCCATTTTACATGTTAGGAACAGGGCTTATACTGTTAAGTGACTTACACAAGATGGAACAACACAGGCAGAACTTTATGCTGAAGCTTGCTTTAATCACTTGTAAACTCAGCTGTAAGCCCTTGTGGGAGAATGTGAAATCTTCATTGTGCAGGCATGGGGTTCATTATACCATGCTCTTTTGTGTAGGCTTGAACTTTGTTTTTTATAATTAAAGGGTGAAAAAGCTTCCTCTCATTTGTATTAGACTTTCTCATGTTTGGACTGAGTTGGACACTCACTAGCTATATAGTCCAAGTGCTGGTGGCTTTAGTTTTGTAAACATCAGCTTCCTTATTTAAAACTAGTAATAATACTAGCATTTACTTTAGTGGTAACAAGAACTTTAAAGCACCTGTCCATTATAAGCACTTAACACATAGTATTTATTATTGTTTTCCTCAACAGTCTGATCACCATTATTGTTAATTATAACCAAGTTTATTGAATACCTGGCACACTGAGCATCAGTTGCTACATATCTTTTCTCTGAATTATCACAATCATCTTGCAAAACACAAGATATTCCCCTAATTCAAAACTAAGAAAATTAATACTAGAAAAGATTAAATAAAAATAACTACAGTTTTTACACAGTAGAGTAATGGTAGAATTGGAATTTGAATTCTGTTTTCATTTCAGAATTCCTGTAAATCTGATTTTTGCTTGGAAAATACAAAATTTTAATACCAAGTTACATATTACAGTTAAGAATGTTAAAATCAATTGCTAAAATCATCACATTAATTTTAAACCAAATCCAAATTTAATGCAGCATTGTATAACTTTTTTATAAATTTAGAGTTGACTGTGACTAATTAAGTATACATGTTTTTCTTACAAGTGGACAGCTATTGGTTGCTATTTTCAGGTAATTGCTATAGTTCTTCAGTTTTCATTCATGCTTCTTTTGCTGTTTTTCAGGTAGATATAGTTGTAGGCACTCCAGGAAGACTAGATGATTTGGTGTCAACTGGAAAGCTGAACTTATCTCAAGTTAGATTCCTGGTCCTGGATGAAGCTGTATGTTGAACCCTGGTCATACTTTTAAACAAGTTCGTTTATATTTTTTGAGATAAAATGTGTAAGCTGAAGAAAAAAAATACAATTAGTCATAATCACAGTACCTAGACATAATTATTGTTAAGAATTTGGTATGTTTTTATCTATTCCTTGTATTTATTTAAATACTGCTTTATGTACTTTAAATCAAGCTACAAAGAATCTTAAGTGTAGCATCATAAGTATTTCATATTATTTGTAATCAACTTTAAAAACTGATGGTCTGTTATATGGCTACTTATGTAAGTGCTCTTGTCATTTAGATATGTAGTTGGGTGTTTTTATTCCAGATAGCTATCTTTGTACATAATTTTTTTATATACTACAAATTATTTTTTATGTCACAGTTTGAAAAATGTGGACCATAAATGTGTTTGAAGCTCTTGAAACATACCTCCAAATCATTTTCAAGAAGAATTTAACTAGTTTCCCAGCACTGAGGGTTTTTTTATTTTTCATGTTAAAATCATAAGCTTAAGGATATGTATTAGAAGCTGTTAACTCTAGTATACATCCTGGAATGCATCAGCATGATTTTAGATTGTTTATTGTAGCTTTATCATATTTTAGTAATAAGGTATTTAAAGATAAACTTTTAAGTTATCTTTTTATATCCAATAGAAAATGATAATTTTGAAAATGCAGGAATATGTACATGTAAAAATAGTGTCCTCTTAAATTTCAAATTTGATTTAGAAAAGTTTTGCATACTGATTAAAAACTTGGATTTCTTTGCTTTTCATGCAGGATGGGCTTCTTTCTCAAGGTTATTCTGATTTTATAAATAGGATGCACAGTCAGATTCCTCAGATCACCTCTGATGGAAAAAGACTTCAGGTATAAAGTGACTAATGTTCTTAAAATATATGTGAACTGTTGTTATGTATAAATGTTTATGAACAGGATCCAAGCTTTTTGTTTTAGTGTCTTCTAATTACTGTGTAAAATGTTTTCATTGTTACTGGGCTAAACAGTACTCACAAAGGTAAAGGTCTTAAAACTGCTTTCAGAAACAGAAGGAAATTACTTAGATATTACAATAGATTGTAAAAAATTCTTAGTTGTTTTTTTTTTTTCCTACAGAACATTTAGAGTTTATTTTCCAGGTTATTAGTACTGTTTCCTGTTTAAAAGAAAAATAACTTTAGCTATTAAATCAGTTACCTCTTTAGTAATTATTAAAATATTGCTCTTATTTTTCTCATTCTTAGGAAGTGTTTGAGAGGGAGAAAGTTTAGAAAAAAGAAAATTTCTGATTTTCAGAATCCTTTTTATCTAATTTGGTTTCTGTGGAACCTTTAGGAAGACATGGCATGATTTCTTTATGACAGTGAGGGAACTGAACCTAACATTAACCTGCCACAAATTACACTGCTGGTTGTTGTTACATAGAGTCAGGTACTGAACTTGTCTTTAGATTCTGGGTTAGGAATCTTAGCGCCCCACCTCAGTGCTAGTGTGATATAATAATTAGTGTAAAATAAAAGTTGATCTAAATTTGGGTTTTGCTGTTCTAGGTGATCGTTTGCTCTGCTACTCTACATTCTTTTGATGTAAAGAAACTGTCTGAGAAGATAATGCATTTTCCCACATGGGTTGATTTGAAAGGAGAAGACTCTGTTCCAGATACTGTGCACCATGTTGTTGTCCCAGTGAATCCCAAAACTGACAGACTCTGGGAACGGCTTGGCAAAAACCACATTAGAGTACGTGCTGTATAATGCTAGTGTTTGTGTGGAATAAAGCAGCCCAGAAAGTAGCTCAGCCTTGGCTTTTATGATGTTTAAAAGCACATTTTGTGCCAAAGGAAAGAGAGGTCTAGTACACTGACAGTGAAAATTTGGCCTTTAAAAAGGTATTGAGTAGGGCTTGTACTGTGGTGCAGTGGGCCACCATCCCACATGGGCACTGGTTCAACTCCTGCCCGGCTGCTCCATTTCCTTTTTTTTTTTTTTTTTTTTAAGATTTATGTATTTATTTGAAAGTGAGAGTTACACAAAGAGAGAAGGAGAGGCAGAGAGAGAGAGGTCTTCCATCCGCTGGCTGACTCCCCATTTGACTGCATCAGCTGGAGCTGTGATGATCCAAAGCCGGGAGCCAGGAGATTCTTCCAGGTCTCTCATGTGTGTGCAGGGACCCAAGGACTTGGGCCATCCTCTACTGCTTTCCCAGGCCATTGCAGAGACCTGGATTGGAAGTGGAGCAGCCGGCTCACAAACCAGTGCCCATATGGGATGCCAGCGCTTCAGTCCAGGGTGTTAACCCACTGCGCCACACCGCCGGCCCAAACAGCTGCTCCATTTCCAATCCAGCTCCCTGCTAATGCATCTGGGAAATAGCGGAAGATGGCCCAAGTCCTTGGGCACCTGCATCCACATGCGAGACCCTGATATAGCTCCTGGCCAATGCAGCCAATTGGGTAATGAATTAGCAATAAAGATCTCTGTCTCCCTCTCTGTCTATAATGCTGCCTTTCAAATAAAATAAATTTTTAAAAAAGAAAAAGAGGGCATTGTGTAAGCGATGGACTGCATCTTTTATTTTTCTCTTTGTAAAATTTGTTATCAGCTTTTTAAATATAATTTTTATAAATAAGTATACATAATACATATTTTATATATAATTTCTGATAGTGATCCATTTTTATTAGTATTTTAGTAGGAGCCCTCTGCTGTATCCTGTTGATATACTTTATTCTAGCAATCAATTCCTTATGGCCATCTTGTCATTTTCCCCACCTGTTATTCCCTTCACCTTTATACAATGATATAATTGTTATAAATACACAATACTTTGAAAACCACATTTGCATTCTTATGATTACATTTTAAATTGATTGCCTTAGGCCTATAGTTAATGAGGTTTTTTTTTAATATGCCCATAAACAATAAAGTGTCAGAAATGCAGTCTAAAGACAAAACAACCTTCCCTTTTCTGAATCATTAGTTAACTACTCCTCATCCCTTTTTTGTCCCTTGCTTTTTATAGACTGATGAGGTACATGCAAAAGATAACACAAGACCTGGTGCTAACAGTCCCGGTAAGTTAAAAGAATGGATGTGTTGAAAGATTTTGAAGATGAATTGGTTTGCTTTGTTGAATATATGCCCTGTCTATTTTCATGAGGCTAAATACAAAATCAGAAAATTTAAAACTCACAAAAATAATAAGAGAAATAGGAAGAAATCTGTTATTGTCCAACCTAGAGAAATGCTAATTGTTGAGTTTAGATGTGAGTCTCTTATCATCTAAATTACAACTTAGTTACAACTTTTTTTTTTTTATTAATTTTTTTTTTTTTTGACAGGCAGAGTGGACAGTGAGAGAGACAGACAGAGAGAAAGGTCTTCCTTTGCCGTTGGTTCACCCTCCAATGGCTGCCGCGGATGGTGCGCTGTGGCCGGCGCACCACGCTCATCCGATGGCAGGAGCCAGGTGCTAGGTGCTTTTTCCTGGTCTCCCATGGGGTGCAGGGCCCAAGCACCGGAGCCATCCTCCACTGCACTCCCGGGCCACAGCAGAGGGCTGGGCTGGAAGAGGGGCAACCGGGACAGAATCCGGCGTCCTGACCGGGACTAGAACCCGGTGTGCCGGCGCCGCAAGGCGGAGGATTAGCCTGTTGAGCCACGGCGCCGGCCAGTTACAACTTTTTGAAAGATGCAAAAACAATCTTGGTTTCTTTTACTGACTTTTTATTGTAAAATATCCATAATATTAAGTATAAATTAATATGCAGTTCAGTAGCATCAACTACATTTACATTGTTGTACATCCATGAGCACCATCTATCTCTGGAACCTTCTCAATTTTCCAAACTGAAATTCTGTGTCAATTAAATATTTATCAGTTTTTAAAAATCTTGAGATTAAATCCTCACTCAATGCAAAGACTCAGTTCAAAGCTCATCTATTTGTTTCAAGCATATAGTATTTTAATACCAGTGAAAATACATCAGGGGCCGGCGCCGCGGCTCACTACGCTAATCCTCCGCCTTGCGGCGCCGGCACACCGAGTTCTAGTCCCAGTCGGGGTGCTGGATTCTGTCCCGGTTGCCCCTCTTCCAGGCCAGCTCTCTGCTGTGGCCAGGGATTGCAGTGGAGGATGGCCCAAGTCCTTGGGCCCTGCACCCCATGGGAGACCAGGAGAATCACCTGGCTCCTGCCATCTGATCAGCGTGGTGCGCCGGTCGCAGTGTGCCGGCTGCGGCGGCCATTGGAGGTTGAACCAACAGCAAAAGGAAGACCTTTCTCTCTGTCTCTCTCTCTCTCACTGTCCACTCTGCCTGTCCAAAAAAAAAAAGAAAAGAAAAGAAAATACATCAGGAAACACATGTGGTGCTTAGAGAATCTAGAAGAGTGGATCTTAATCCACTAGGCTGCATGTCTGATATCAGGATGTCTGATGTAGATTATAGGCAAGGATCAGATTGTGTTTGCTTCATGATTGAATTAAAAGGTTTTTTGACATATATCTAAAGGTGAATTTTATGAATTCTTTATTAAAGAGAGTTTCTTCTATGTTAGTTTTATGTGCAACTCCAAATTTACAAGATTTGTACTTAGTAATCCATATTGAAGAGGGGCAGAGACACTGCTATTTGAAAATAATCTGTCATCCTACTGTTTATGAATGCATTTGTAAAATAAAATTTTTATTACTTCTTACATTTTCCATGTAAATATTTTGCTTAGTGTATACTACAAATAGAGTTGACCATTGAGACTTTTTTTTTTTTTAAGATTTATTTATTTGAAAGAGTTACAGGAGAAGTAGAGAGAGAGAGGTCTTCCATCCACTGGTTCAGTCGCCACATGGCCACAGTGGCCAGAGTTTAGCCATTCCGAAGCCAGGAGCGAGGAGCTTCTTCAGGTCTCACACGGGATGCAGAGGCCCAAGGACTTGGGCCATCTTCTTCTGCTTTCCCAGGCCATAGCAGAGAGCTGGATCAGAAGTGGAGCAGTCGGGACTTGAACCGGCGCCCATGTGGGATTCCGGCACTGCAGGTCAGGCTCTAAGCTGCTGTGCCTCTGTGCTGGCCCCAGAGACCTCAGCAACATGGTGGTTGACTGAATTAATTTTAGAGGAAGTGTTTAAAGAGTGACAGTGGTAGCACAGCTTCACACTGAAAAATGAAGTGCTTTTGGAGGATAGTGATTAAGAAATTGCTAACTAGGTTTAATGTGGAAAGTTTTTATTCCGTAGAGTGAAGAGTGAACTTCCTTGTATTTAGATTGATTTAGAAAGAATATAATTATTTTTGAGAGGGATTAAAATACTTGAATAAACATTTTGAGCTTTTGAAGAAATTAATGCAGGGCAGATTATGATTAGTTCTACAAGAGAGAAAGCAAAGTTTTGATGTCCATGCTTCTCTTAAATTCTGTGTTTGTGTTTTCTGTTCCCTCATTAAGGTTTGGGTGTGGTCATTTGCTTGCCCCATAAAGCAGAATAAAAAATTACAAACAAAATTAAATGAACAAATAGATTAACTTGCTCTTTCCCCTGTCTTATTACTTCTTCTCCTTCTCTATTATACTTGTATTAAAGCAGAATTTTCTTAGGAGAGTTAAGCAGTAACTCTAACTGTAATTTGTGAGTATTCGTGACAACTTCAGATTGAAATTCTGTTAATTTTTTGTTGTGGTGGTGGTCAAGAGATGTGGTCTGAAGCTATTAAAATCCTGAAAGGGGAATATGCTGTCCGGGCAATCAAGGAGCACAAGATGGATCAAGCAATTATCTTCTGTAGAACCAAAATTGACTGTGACAACTTGGAGCAGTATTTTATGCAGCAAGGAGGAGGTAATTTTTCCTTACTTGTAATAAATTGTGTTTATGTCTTCACTTAATAGATTATCAGTCTTATGAAGATGCTCTCTAGAATGCATACATAGAATTTAGAGCAGTGATGGTGCGTTGCAAGTATTTGCCTATCCAGTACTCTTCCATGTGATAAGCTCTAGCAAAAGCAGAATTTTTCACGTAGGCCCATTTTCATTATAGTGAACATGAATCAGCATTCTGTGACCCTTAACATCATTTGGGAGGAGTAATTGAATAACTTTAATGTTATTTAAAATGATTGTTCTAAAATAATAGAAATATATTTTCTAAGCCAATAAATGGGAGAAAAAGGAATGAATGAAAAAAAAAACCTTAATCTTTACAAAAGAAGAGGAAAAATATGCAAAAAAAGGATAGTTAGAAATTACAGAATAAGATCAATGATGGAAATACATAGATATGTAAACTAAATATCAGTGGACTGAAGTGAAGGCATAGATTGTTAGACTGGAAGAAATCCAGCTATATACTACTTAGAAAGAATGAATCTAAGATGATGATACATAAAGATTGAAAAAAAAGAGAATGAAAAAAAACTTATCTGTATATCGGCCATAATACTGACCAAAACAAAGCTGGTCTAGCTATATATGTTTACTTGAAAGACAGAGTTAGAGAGGGAGAGATCTTTCATCCACTGGTTCACTCCGCAGATGTCCATAACAGCCAGTGCTGGGTCAGGCCAAAGCCAGGAGCCAGGAGCTTCATCCAGGTCTCTCACATGAGTGTACGAACCCAAGGATTTAGGCCACCTTCTGCTTTCCCAGGTGCATTAATGGGGAGCGCCCATATGGGATACCTGTGTCATTGGCAGCAACTTAACCCCTTACATCACAACACCAGTCCCAGTCTAGCAATATTAATAAGAGATGTAATAGAGTTGAACACTAAAAATATTAATAGAAATGGAGTCACTGTAATAAAATATTCAATCTACCATGGAAATATAATGATTTTTATTTTATGCTCCTTACAGTAGAACATCAAATGTGTAAATCAATATGAAAAATGCCCAACACAATCAGTTATTATAGAAATGTGAAATAAAATCCCAATATGTTAACCACTATACATGCTAACCCAAAAATATAGCAGGATATGGAGCAACTGAAGTATCTTTACATTGGTGATGTGGTGAGAATATAAATGATATAAGCATTTCATGAGATGGTGTTGCAATCTGTATGAATTATGCATTGCTAGTTTATGGCCTGGAATTTCAACTCCTAAGTATTACCCAAATTAAGTTAAATGAAACAGATGGACAAAACATGTGTGCAAAATGGTTTTAGCACCTTTATTTATAATAGCCTAAAACTAAAATACACTGAGAGCTCATTAGTAGAATTATGAAGCAAAATGTGAAATACGTATATGTTGGAATACTACTCAGCAGTAAAAAGGAAGTAGACTGCTGATAAACATAGCCATGATTGAATCTCAGAAATATGCTGAAGGAAAGAATCATTTTTTTTAAACAGGCAGAGTGGACAGGGAGAGAGAGAGACAGAGAGAAAGATCTTCCTTTGCTGTTGGTTCACCCTCCACTGGCCGCCGCGGCTGGCCTGCTGTGGCCGGTGCACCGCGCTGATCCGAAGCCAGGAGCCAGGTGCTTCTCCTGGTCTCCCATGGGGTGCAGGGCCCAAGCACTTGGGCCATCCTCCACTGCATTCCCGGGCCGCATCAGAGAGCTGGCCTGGAAGAGGGGCGACCGGGACTAGAACCTGATGTGCCGGTGCCGCTAGGCAGAGGATTAGCCTATTGAGCCACAGCGCCAGCCTGAGGGAAAGAATTCTTACATAAAGAATATATTGGAATCTGATTTTAAGAAATTCTAGAAGAGTCTGAAATAATTTCTGATGAAACAAAAGTCAGACTAGTGGTTTTCCCAGGAGTTTGGGAATAGTGCCTGACTGGAAAAGCACAAGGACACTTTCTGGGGTGATGCCGAAGTAGAATGTCTTGATGGGACTTTGTCGAAGCTCAGCAATGTATGTTGTACGTTTCCTTGTGTGCAACTTTGTCTCAAGAAAAACACTAAGTATCCTGAACTCTAGTTGATGATACTCATACTGAACAATGTTGAGGTCCACAATTCACCCCAAAATGTATCAAAAATATAAAGATGAATTGATGGAGGGATGGACAGACATATGATAAAGCAAGTACAGTAAAATGTCAGTGGTAGAATCTTGGGATGTGTATAGAGCTGTTCACTGTTTGTGTTCTTTCCATTTTGCTCTATGTTTGCAAATATATCAGGAAAATTATAATATAAAACTTGTTAGATGTACCAGGTAACAGAGAAATCCCTCTATACTAGTGGGCAAAAGACTTTAACATATCTCTCCTATTTGCTCTGCATCAAGGAGATATAGGATATAGAAAATTTGGACAACGATTTTAAAAGTTTAAAAATTGTCATATAGAGAAAAATGACCCTGTTCATTACAATGAACATTTCAGCAACACCTTTTTACTCAAATCTTGGTAAACAGACTGATTTGGTTGTTTTTAGTAACTATTTTGTAGTATTTTCTTCCTGTCCTTGTTCTGAACGGAGGGAGTTAATTGTGTAGTTAGGATTTCGATTGTTCAAACATTAATACATCACAGTTCTTATTGTCCTCCTTCCCTAAATATTCTAGTTGCCAGTGCCTAGAAATGAAGTATATCAGTTTATTTTAAGATTTATTTATTTATTTGGAAGAGTTACAGCAAGAGAGAGAGGAGAGATCTTTCATCCACTAGTTCACTCCTCAAATGGGTGCAGTGGGCAGGACTGAGCCAGGCAAAAGCCAGGAACCAGGAGCTTTTTCCAGGTCTCCCACCAGAGTGCCAGCGCCCAAGTACTGGGCCATTTCTGCTGCTTCTCCTAGGCCCATTAGCCAGGAGCTGAATTGGAAGTAGAGCAGCCAGGACTCAAACTGGTGCCCATATGGGATGCTGACACTGCAGATGGCAGCTTAACCTGCTGTGCCATAGTGCCAGCCCCAAGTATACCAGTTTTTAAAGCCAAAACAATATATACTATATCTCTTGTGTTTAAAAGGGGAATAAAAAATCCCTCTCACTGACTCTGACCTCTCACCTCAACCAGAGAATAGGGATGTGAATGATGCTAAACCACTTGAGTTCAGAATGCAGTAAGACAACAGCTGTATGACTGAAAGTGTTGGTTAGTTATTAATTCACCTCTATAATTAGTTTGTGTTAGTCATTCTGAATGAATGTATGTTAAAATGTATTATTTCCTTGAATTCTCAAGAATGCTTTATTGAACCCAGTTATAATAGAGAGTAGTGAAGGGGCATAATTATTACTCTGAGCTATCTCACAGTAGTGCCTCTAGATTCTTTTGGTTCCAGAAGGCTCTTTGCCCTTAACTGTGGTTAGAACTGGACTGTACCCTACTTGCAGTTTACGTTTTAGAGTTGGCTATCCCCACACCTGCCTCCACAGTAGCACCTCTGCAACCTTCCAATTTTCTGCTTTTCATCTGCTATGGCCAGATATGGAGTTACTTAGAGTACCTTGAGGGAGCAGGTGTTTGGTATAGCAGCTAAGCCACCACTTCAGACACCTGCATCCCATATTGAAGTGTCTGGGTTTGAGGCCCATCTTCCCTCTCCATTCCAACTTCCTGCTAATGTGCACCCTAGGAGTCAGCAGATGATGGCTCTAGTAGTTGGGTCCCTGCCAATCACATGGAAGACTGGATTGAGTTCCTGGATCCTCGCTTCCACCTGGCCCAGCCATAGCTTTTGCAAGTATTTAGGGATTGAACTAGTGGATGGGAGATCTCTCTGCTTTTCAAATAAATGAAATAAAGAAAAATTAAAGAAAAGTACCTTGAGGAGGGCAGGTTTGTGGTCATAACCTTTTAGGGACAGCACAAACTTTATGATGTTTATTTTGATTCTTCCAAGAATGATCTCTTTTGCCTACCTCTTAGTTTTTAGCGTTCTTCAGGATAGTAAGGTTCCTGGTATGCACATGTGTATTTTGGCATTATTGCTTTATCTATTCCTCCTGCAGATGGGGAAGAGTAACTTAAAATGTCCTTAAAAGCAAATCATCAGTGCTCCATGATGTTCTTTTTAATGTGACAGAAATTGTCTCAACCATTTATGGCATGTTGGGGTATAGATTTTTGTGGGACTATATGGTACTGTTATTATAGTATGAATTTTATTGACTTCTTGAACATATTCTGAAGCAAAATGTTTTCCAGGGTTAATTGTTCAATACATTTTCACTAGGACCTGATAAAAAAGGACACCAGTTCTCCTGTGTGTGTCTTCATGGTGACAGAAAGCCTCATGAGAGAAAACAAAACTTGGAGAGATTTAAGGTACTGATTTGGCCACGTCTCCTTAATGCTTAAGATGGAAGTTATATATAGTTAGTATTATTAAAGCAATTCTTGTCCTAGAAATTCTAACGTATTTCCATCCTAACTGATACATCTTTACCATGACAGGGATTGGTTGTCTCTGACCATCAAGTAGTAAATTATACGTTGTCTAGCAGCACAATACTACTTTAATAAGCATTTTCAATCTAAGAAAGTTAAATTCTTTTAGGTAGATATTTTTAGGAGAAGTTAACACTGAATAGTGAAGCCTTGTCTGTGAGCCTTCTGAAGAAATAGTCTATAGTAATAGAGAACTTAATTTGTTTAAGACACATATCAAAATACTGTTTTTGCAGAATTAATATGTGTTTTTTTTTTTTTTTTTTGACAGGCAGAGTTAGAGAGAGAAAGGTCTTCCTTTTTTCCGTTGGTTCACCCCCTAAATGGCTGCTATGGCCGACGCGCTGCAGCCGGTGTGCCACGCTGATCCAAAGCCAGGAGCCAGGTGCTTCTCCTGGTCTCCCATGCGGGTGCAGGGCCCAAGCACCTGGGCCATCCTCCACTGCCCTCCCAGGCCACAGCAGAGAGCTGGACTGGAAGAGGAGCAACCGGGACAGAACCAGCGCCCCAACCGGGACTAGAACCCAGGGGAGGGACTAGAACCGGGACTAGAACCGCAGGCGGAGGATTAGCCTAGTGAGCCGCAGTGCTGGCCCAGAATTAATATGTTTTGATATTGACTGGGGCAGACCTTCCCAGTGATGAGCTTATAGCACGTTAATGGGTTGCGATTCTTGGTGTAGGAGGGTGGAACTTGCACCATTTAGAACTGAATGTCAGTAACCTCCACTGGTAAGCATTCTCATCCATTTATCACAATGTGTTCATCCCACCTTTTAGCATAAATACCGTTTTCTCTGAAATACATGGTATGAAAGAGATTGGGAAGTGCTGGGCTTAGGAGCTTTGGACTGTGTTTACATGCTGTGCATGGCTGCTCTGAATGGTTAAGCATCACCTGGCCCCTTGGGCATGTGTCACTTTCTCATCTGCAATTATGCTAGATGGAAAGTCAGCATGCCCTTCCTTCCTTCCTCCAGATCTCTAATTTTGTTGTGTCTTAGGACACAAATGATATCCAGAAGCTAATTTGTATTTCCGTGCTGAGCTCCAGGGTCCCACTCCCTGTTCACTCTGTATGATTTTGTCTGTTGTCACAAAAAGCCTCAAAGGTGAAACATTTCGTATTCTGGACTTATTTTAATGCAAGAGTAAAGATAATGCTTACATTTGTGCATTTTATTCTCTCTCGAATTTCTGAATATGTTTCTAAAGATTAAGGAGTTTTAAAAAGGAAGCTAAATTTTAACAGTGGTTTAATATCTTTGATTTAGAAAAAAGAAAAGCAAGATGAATCCAATCATTGCTTTATATACCTTAAATGTCATTTTATTTTTTTAGAAAGCTTTTATTTGATAAATATAAATTTCATGGGTACAACTTTTGGAATATATCAATTTTCCCCCTATACCTGCCCTCCCGCCTCCAAATCAATTGTCCCACCTCCTACTCCCTCTCCCATCCCATTCTTCATTAAGATTCATTTTTAATTATCTTTATATATAGATGATCAACTCTGTACTAAGTAAAGATTTCAACAGTTTGCACCCACACAGACACACAAACTATAAAGTACTGTTAGAAGACAAGTTTTACCATTAATTCTCATAGGACATCTCATTAAGGACAGAAGTCCTACATGTGGAGCACGTACACAGTGACTCCTGTTGTTGATCTACCAATTAACACTCTTTATTTATGACATCAGTGATCATCCAAGGCTCTTGTCATGAGCTGCCAAGGCTATGGGAAGCCTTTTGAGTCCACAAACTCTGTCACTATTTAGACAGAGCCATAAGCAAAGTGGAAGTTCTCTCCTCCCTTCTTTGATGGCCCCTTCTTTCCATGGGGGTCTCACTGAAATTCTGAATGTAGATCATTTTTTGCCACATGTCTTGGCTTTCCGTGCCTGAAATGCTCTCAAGGGCTTTTCAGCCAGATCTGAATGCCTTACGGGCTGATTTTCCTTTAATGTCTTATTCAAGCAGATCCTAGTATAAAACTTTTAACTCATGATCCAGTAAATTACAAGCATCTGGACCTCAAATCTGATGCTAACATTTTGTGTTAGAGGTCTTAGTGGAAAGATAGGATGTGTTTTTATTTTGTAATATATATACTAACAAATTCCTTTTCTCTTCTCTTTAGAAAGGGGATGTAAGATTTTTAATTTGCACAGATGTAGCTGCTAGAGGAATTGATATCCACGGTGTACCTTATGGTAAAAAGAAACTTTTTATGCCTATATTTGAATTTTCTATACAGTAAAGCCATCTAATATGTCTGAAAAATTAGGAGCTAATAGCAGTTGGTAATAATTATTTTTATTTACAGTAATAAATGTCACCCTTCCCGATGAAAAGCAAAACTACGTTCACAGAATTGGCAGAGTAGGGAGAGCTGAAAGGTATGGCTGTAATTTGTTTTTCCCTTTTTTAAGAAGCTTCTTGCCTCAGGAATAAAGTTGAATAAAAACTTTTAAAATCTTTCAGGATGGGGCTGGCCATTTCCCTGGTGGCAACAGAAAAAGAAAAGGTAATCTTTTCAGTGTTCTGTAACATTCATTGTATGTGTTGTGATTTTTAGATGTTGGAAATTAAAGCAGCTCAATTTTCCATTTAAATTGGATTAATTTGTATATGGAATATAACTGAACTTTTTTATGCCATGTTTTTCTGTTTATTGAATGGACGTAATAGGATGAATGCAGAAAGCAAGAAATCGTTTCCCTCATAATCTTAATGTGATCACTTTCACCAAAAATACTTAAGCACTCTCTGTCATGGTGTCATAGAAGGAGGGGTTGGGTTAAATGTCCATCAGCTGAAGATGGATAAAGAAATTATGGGATATATACACTATGGAGTACCACACAGCAGTAAAGAAAAAAAAATGAAATCCTGTCATTCACTACAAAATGGATGCTTCTGGAAAGCATTACACTTAGTGGAATAAACCATTCCCAAAAGGACAAATATGTTCTTGATCTGAGATAACTAAGCACCTAAAAGGTAACTGTAGAAGTGACAGTTTGATATGTGATGACTTTGAACAGCTCTTGTCTTCACTGTTGAGGAACATTTTTCTTTTATACTATTTGTTGAACTTTTTCTTTAGTATAGGGTTAGTCTTAAGTGTATAAAGTTAATTGAAAATAGATCTTAGTAAAAAATAAGATTTGAAATAGGAGAGGGTGGAGGATAGAAGGGTGGGAGGGTGGGCAGGATAGGAAGAATAACTTTCTAAATTGTGCTTATGAAATGCGTGAAGTTTATATCCTTAGATAAGTTTGCTGGGTAAAAAAAATAAATTTTATAAAGATACACAGTGTGAAAAAAAGGAGGGTTTTGGGGAAGTGGCATTTAACTAACTTATTTTGTATTTATGTAAAGATCACAGATTTCATTTATTTCATAGATAGAATTCTAAGTAGATAACCATAGTTGCCTCCCTTTCTCCTTCCCTCAAACTACTCTCCTTTCCATTCTTTTTATTTCTTCAACTTTTAGAAAAACATGATTTTTTTCATTTCATATATACAGTTTTGACAGTATAATGATACTTTACACCATATCCTCCTTCACTGCCACCCTCCTTCTTCCTCCTATTATTTTTCTTTTAATTTTTACAGTTACATACTTTAAATTTTCTTTATAATCACAAGCTTTAACTTATTTACTATAGTTGTAGATTTATAGAAAAATTGGGATTATAAGGAACTCCCAATATACCACTTGCCCAAATTCACTAGTCATGCATTTTGCCTGTTTGCTTTATTATTCTACATAGAAAAGATTTCAACTTGATTTTTGATATTAGTCTTTATATAGCATTCTTTAGCAATTACTTGTTGATCTGAGAATTACTTATTTTATCTGAGAATTCATTTCTATAGCTGACATCCATTTTAGGAAAACTTTTGGCTTATTTTCAAAAAACTCTCTGAGAAGATCTATTTAATGAGGTACTACAGAGTATTAGTAATTGGATGACATACCAACATTCTCTTCTAGTGCCTTGAGGTTAGATGATACTAAAAAATAAATTTAGAATAAGATATTTAGTATATTTCTGTCTCTTTACATGTTCATATTTTTTCCATCTCTAATTTAGGTTTGGTACCATGTGTGTAGCAACCGTGGAAAAGGGTGTTACAACACAAGGCTCAAGGAAGATGGTGGCTGCACCATATGGTACAATGAGATGCAGGTAAGACTCACAAGGCTGATTGTATAAAAAGTAGCAATGGCCTGAGCTGGGCTGCTGTCACTCATGGGGCAGACCTGCACTGAGTTCCTCACTTCTGCCTTTGGGCTGGCCCAGCCCTGGCTGTTGCACACATTTGGGGAATGAACCAGCAGATAGGAGCTTAGTCTCTCTCTTTGGTTCTGTGCCTCTCAAATAGTTTCTTTCTTTCTTTTTTTTTTTTTTTTTTTATAAAGATAAAAGAGTTTTATAAAGATGGAAGAGTTACACAGAGAGAGAGAGAGGTCTTCTATTCTGTTGGTTCACTCTCCAATTGGCCACAATGGCCGGAGCGGTGATGATCCGAAGCCAGGAGCTTCCTCCAGGTCTTCCACATGGGTGCAGGGGCCCAAGAAAATGGGCCATCTTCCACTGCTTTCCCAAGCCATAGCAGAGAGCTGGATCGGAAGTGGAGCAGCCCGGACTCGAACCGGTGCCACAGCGCTAGCCCCTCAAATAAATAATTTCTAAAAAATTGGGCAAATAGACTGCATCTCTCTAGAAGCATTATATCTCAGCTTTTATGTATTTGCCAATTATGAAGAAAAGTATCTGGTTATAACATTAACTGTGGTTTGTAAATCCTAACTTGTGAGTTTGTCTCTTCAGAAATGTAATTTTCATTCATGCTAAGCATTCTAGTTTTCCTGGTTTTATTTAATGCTGTTGAAATGCAAATTTCTCAAAGTCAGATTTTAATTTGGAAATATTTTAATTTCCTTTCCCTTTCTTAGTTGCTGTCTGAGATAGAAGAACACCTGAACTGTACCATTTCTCAGGTTGAGCCAGATATAAAAGTACCAGTGGATGAATTTGATGGGAAAGTTACTTATGGTCAAAAAAGGGCTGCTGGTGGTAAGCTTTGAGTTGCTGAAATTCTGTTTTAAATGTGAATCCTCTTTCTGAACTTCAGTTTAAGAAGAGAGTAATTTCATGCCGTTATGTTAAGAGTATATTATTAGCACATTAATCATTTGCCTCTTATTAGTCTCCTAGCACTTTGCTTGTACTTGGGTTGTAGCATTTTCTAGTGTGATCCGCATGTGAATGAAGGATAGCAACTTAGCTGTTTTCCTTGAAGTGCTAGTATGATTAGAGTACTAGAGCATTTTATAAAATTACTAGGAAACAAAAGTATAATAGATGATTTTGAACAAGGAATTAGAAGCCTTTGGTTTAATTCATGTGATAATCCTGTATAATCCTTTTGTCTGGAATGTCTGTCATTAACTAGTTCCTGAAAAATTTTAAGATACAGGCAGAATTAGAGGTTTCAAACCAAGGAATGGGATAGGGACAGCTGTTAGTGAGGTCTGATCTTTTATTTTTATTGAAATAATGAATTTAACATTTTAAAAAATTCAGAGTTCTGGGAATGACTTGCCTGGTAGTACATTTTTATTGCTAGCGGTAATGTTTAAAGTGATAGAATTGTGCCAAAGTATTGCTGACAAGTATTTCAAGCATGTCATTTACATTACTTTGTAATTTGTGTGTGTGGTGCAGGTGGGAACTATAAAGGCCATGTGGATATTTTGGCACCTACCGTTCAGGAGTTGGCTGCCCTTGAGAAGGAGGCACAGACATCTTTCCTGCATCTTGGCTACCTTCCTAACCAGCTGTTCAGAACCTTCTGATTCTCACATATGCTGAATAAGATTTGAGTAATGAAGTCTGTAGTCTTAAACTCTGAAACGCTTGTACTGCTTCCAAGCAGCAGTATTTTTAGTAACTTAAGCTGTTAATGCTAACTCTTGCATGTCAAGAAACATTCATCTTAGGAATTCTTCAGAAAATAGCAGCCTAATGAAAATAAATTTGATGACTATATTTTTATGAAGGTTTGTGTCTTATTTTAAAATTACTGATGTATTGTTTTCTTTCTTAACACCATGGGCATGTGAAGGACAGTTTATGCATGAATGAATTTGTCGCACCAGTAGTGGATATTCTAAGAGTAGAATTTTTCACAGGAAGTGGGGCTCAAAAGGACACAGTCTTCAGACTGTAAAGGTTAGAGGAGCACTGTATTATGAAAGAAGACTGGATGATCCCAAGGTAGAAGGCGGGTAAGCCTGGAGTTTTTAGAGAGCTAGAAAAAGGCTTTGTGTCTAGGATTAATGATTGATGTGATGGTAACAGTAAAGATGTGTCTCGGAGGCATTGCCTTCTTCTTGAAAACCTGTCTTTCTGAATGGAACTTCTCTGTACAGATCGCACTAATCTGCATCCTGCTCAGTCTTAAAATCAAACTTAAACATGATTATTTGTGTGTCCCTAATCCTTAACTTTTGCCTAAAATTCTAGAAGGAAAAGGGGAAATTTTAAAACATAGTTGAAATTTTCTTCTGTCTTTTGACTTTGAGTTCATAAAACAATTGGGTTTAGGAAAATTATTCTTGCTCTAGAGTTTTCTTAAGAGCATAGGTTATTATAATTCCTTATATCATGCTTTTAAACCTTTTAGCACTGAGATATTTTCTTCAGTTGAAATCTTGAGTGAAACCCAGTATATAAATAGTTCAAAGCTTTAATGAGAAAGTGATCACTTGGTATATTGAGTTCAGAGTTTGTATGAAATGATTGTGAGGATACCAGTTTTCCACTTAGCTTTAGACCACTTTGGAGATGTCTGGCCATTAGCAGGGTTCACATACATAATCATGCTTTAAAAATGAATTTTTAATTGACATATTACAGTAAGGAAAAGACTAAGAAGCAATCCACTTAGATATTAGAGCTGGAAGGGAGTCCCTAATCTAATTTATTCCTTCATTGTAATGAGGTGCAAAAGCTGAGTTTAGAGCCATATACATTCACATGGCCTGGTTAGTAGCTCCAGAAACTAAACCTCAGTTTCCTACTTCTGGCTTTTACTCTTTGGAGTAGCTAGGGAGGATGATTCTCAGGTCTGTAAAGGGCATGGACTGCAGAGGATGGAGTCAGTGCAGCTTTTTCTTCTTTTTATTTGTAAGATTTAATTTATTTGAAAGGTAGAGTTAACAAAAAGGCAGACAGAAAGAGGTCTTCCATCTGCTGGTTCTCACTCACAATGGCTGTAATGGTAGAAGCTGGGCCAATCTGAAGCCAGAAGTCTGAAGCTTCTCTCTGGTCTCCGATACAGGTGCAGGGGCCCAAGCACTTGGGCCATCTTCTACTGCTTTAACAGGCCACAGCAGAGAGTTGGATCAAGCAGAGCAGCCGGGACTCAAACAGGCACCTGTATGGGATGCTGGCACTACAGGTGGCGGCTTTACCCGCTGTGCCACAGCACTGGCCCTATTCTTGTTTACGATAATATCTACCTGGAATGACCTAAGAACAGATTTTCAGAGGAGGAAGCCACATACAACTCCCAGCAGAGGGGGTGCTTTGTGGCCTGACTTGCTTTCTCCTCCTGATAGCACCGTTGACCTTTCCCTTTATACTCACTGCTGTTTCCAGATGCGAGTTCTTCAACCTCTGTGTCCATGGAAAGGACGTAAACAGTTGTTCAGTCTGGTTAAGCTGTGGTCACCGAGCTAGGAAACGTTAATTGACTCCCTTCTGCCTTTTAGTAATCAAACCTCCCGAGTTTTATTTGGCACTACCTGTCTCAGATGCTGAAGTCAGTGGAGTGTAAGTCACAGTGTTGTGTACAACGTCTGGGTCTCATCCTTCTGCTTACCCTTTCCTCTTCCCAAAGTCTGGGACGTGAATATGGTGTCACAAGCCTCTTACTGCCGTCTGAGGAGTGTAATAGCGGGGAATGGCAGAGCAACAAGAGGGAACTGGACTGCACGTTGGAACAACTTGACCTGATCTGAGCTACTGCAGGCTTAGATCTCTTTTTTTTCACAGAAACTCCCCATCTGCCCAACTAATAAAGTGGTAGAGGTACTCAAATGTCCAGAAAATGTTAAATATTAACTTTCAAATGATAGTATTTCTGGTGGCTGCAGCTTTCTGTACTCTGTAGTTCAGGAATTTAGAGGTGTGCTCACCGATCTGGTGTCTAGTTGTCTGGCAGTCCTTTCTCAACAGAAATGCGCAGACGTGCCACAACTTCACAACAAGATAGATAGGCCCCAGGTTGTGGGATGTTGGCATATTCTTATTGCCTGCTTGGTCACTCAGTCATTATTGATTCTATTTTATTGATTCTATTTTATTGAAGGTAGGCTACCTACCTTGAGCTTTTGATTGCTAAAGTTATCAAAAAGATAGTGGCAGTGGGGGGCTGGCATTGCAGTACCGGGGATTAAGCTGCCACCTGCAACAGCAGCATCCCATATTTGATGATTTTTTTTTTAAGATTTATTTATTTGAAAGAGTTACAGAGAGGCAGAGAGAGAAAGGTCTTCTGTTCACTGGATCACTCCCCAAATGTCTGCAATGTCCAGAGCTCAGGCAGCCTGAAGCCAGGACCCAGGACCTTCCTCCGTTCTCCCATGCAGAGCATCACATATTTAAGTGCTGTATCGAGTCCCAGCTGCTCCACTTCCAGTTCAGCTCCCTGCTAATGGAATTAGGAAGGTGGTGGAAGATAGCCCAAATGCTTGGGTAAGTGCCACCAAGTGGGAGACCAGGATGGAGTTCCTTGTTCGGGGCTTCAGCCTGAGCCAGACTTGGCTGTTGTGGCCTTTTAGGGAGTGAACCAGCATAAGGAAGATTCTCTTTCTCTGCTTTTCAGTAAATAGATAAATCTTTTTTAAAAAGTTAATGGAAAATTAATTAAAAGATCTTTATTTTAGTGTAAAAATTTTTTGAAATCCATATATATTTCTTGCCTAATCCACACTTTCCATGAACTTTTTGAAGACCCCTTCTATTTTAATTACTGAACCAGTTTTTGTTATGAGATGGAAGTTCTATTTCAAATCTTTATAAACTTCATGTTGCTTATATCGCCATTGTATTTCTCATCTAGAAGATACTGTGAGCCCCTTATTAGAACAGACCACTTAAGAGAACATAGAAAACAAAATAACCAAATGCTTCCATTGCTTAGGGATATTTGCCTTAAGAGAACTGATTGTAAAGGATCCTGACCTGGTGGTAAGATTGCAAAAGCCTTATTCATGCCATCTTTAATAAATCTCTTTCTGTTGTGAATGTGTGGAAATTTGAGATTAGTGTAATCCCCTCCTCCCCTCTCTACTTCTAAGTATGACTCACTCCCAGAGAGTCACTGCCAACATTGTGATTCTTTTTTTTTTTTTTTTTGGTAAACTTTTGGCATATAGTTTAGATTATACTTTGTAAGTCTGAAACTTCATCAGTTTTCCTGTTGTGAATGCTTTAATGGCTACATCATTCATTCACTGTGCTGTGATTATTATGTAAGCACATAAATGGTATGGACTTCAGAATACTGGACCTGGATTTGAATCCAGATTTAACCCATGCTAGCAGGATGGCAGAAGGCAGAGTCAGATTTCTTCATGAAAATGACAAAAATATGTTCATTGAGTATACATTAGGTGTTGAGTAAAATGTCCTGTACACAACAGGCACTCTAACATATTTAAAAGAATTTACACTGTTAACATATCCCGTTACACTTACTGCTTTGAACATCTTTGTTCTGTCTCTTGATTTGTTTCCTTACACTAGCTTCCTGGAAATTGGATTGGACATTGTGAACATCCTTCTGGGTGTCATCCTCAGATTGCTTTCTCAAAGGATTGTGCTGGGTGACATTCACACTAACAATGTAGGAAGAATTCTATACCATTTATTTTATAAGCTGACATGACTTGGGCACTTGAATTTCTTGTCATGTCGTTTCTTCCTAAGGTGTGTGAGTCAGCCTGGTGAGTAGAGCTGACCGCACGTCTTATAGACAATATCTTGGCGTATGGCTCCTTAACTCTCCATGCCCATGCCTTCCTCTCCTGGCCCCACCACCGTCACATTATAAGCAAGAACCCAGACTTGTTTGAAATAAAGTTGCAGGGTTCTTCCTTTTTTCATTTCATTTCCATCCCTCCCACCCCCAGACTTTGTTTTAAAGGTAGACATGTGTGGCAGTTACTGAAGGGAAAAAAAGAGTTGGTTCCCAGCCAATTCTTAATGAGCAGAACTGTTTAATCACATTCCTCACCTTGTTCTGACTTAAAAAGGAGCTGTGCACTTTATGACAGTTTGAATTAGATATGTAAAATTTTAAAAATCTGTTGGTAAATATAAAATAAGACCTGGGGTGGTTTCTCTTATAGTAATTCGATCACTTGCCTATCAGTGTTGACTATTTCGAAGTACCACCAGTGATTTTTTTTCCAAGTGACCTTATAGGGGGAGGGAGGAAATATTTGTTAGAAGGGAAAAACTGTACTGGAACAGGAAGGAAAGGGAGGGATACTATTTTGCTAATCCAAAGTAATTGTAGAGAATTGCTTTGAGGGAGGAGAGGAGGGGAATTTTTACTGTTGTTTCCATTCTACTGCTTTAAATAATTATTTAAAATAATCCAAAACTCTAGCTTTCCTGATAAATCCCACTCTTTGTGGTCGAAAGTATTCAGGAGAATTTGAAAGAACTTAGACCTGGATTTGATCTCAGTAAGTTACTGACTTCTTGTGACCTAAATCACACACAGAGAATGTTGGGTCTAAGGTGGATTCGAATATCTGTGTTTTAACAAGTTTCTCATCATTGCTTACACAGGACCTTGAACCACATTTTGAGAACACTATTACAGAAAATGGCTCTTAGAACTTTTGTTCTCCCTACAGTCTTTTACTCTAAGACCTAAGCAAGGTTATTGAAAAGGACATCACTTGTCTCTTCCTGGACCACAAAGACACCAACCTTGTTCAAAGATCTCAACCTTGGTTCACTTTCCTCAGGTTAGTTTTCCTCCACATTGGCTGCATATTAGAATTATCTAGGGATAATCCAAACTAAGACGACATTATCTGCACTTCTTCTCTAGAAACTGATTTCATTGTTCTGAGTTGGGGCTTGGGTGTCCAGGTGATACCAGCATGTTGCCAGGGCTAGCAGCTGCTTGAAGCAGCCTCACTGTTCAGTATTTCTTGGTTCTACTGCAAATCATGAGCTCTGTGCAAGCCAAAGCTGTATGTCTTAAGATTCAGTATGCTTGGCCGGTGCCGTGGCTCAACAGGCTAATCCTCCGCCTTGCGGCGCCGGCACACCGCGTTCTAGTCCCGGTTGGGGCACCAGATTCTGTCCCAGTTGCCCCTCTTCCAGGCCAGCTCTCTGCTGTGGCCCGGGAGTGCAGTGGAGGATGGCCCAAGTGCTTGGGCCCTGCACCCCATGGGAGACCAGGAAAAAGCACCTGGCACCTGGCTCCTGCCATCGGATGAGTGCGGCGCATTGGCCACAGTGCGCCGCCGACCGCGGCAGCCATTGGAGGGTGAACCAACCGCAAAGGAAGACCTTTCTCTCTGTCTCTCTCTCTCACTGTCCACTCTGCCTGTCAAAAAAAAAAAAAAAAAGATTCAGTATGCTTTAGGCTCAGGATGGGGCCTTTGCTGAGATACTCTGCAGTAAAAATTATCACAGAGAAAACCTTGGTAAAATAATGCCACATATAATATAGAGAAATAATGAGTTAAAAATTAAGGTGTGTAGCCAGGTGAGTTTAATTCCCTTCAACATATTCACGTTGGGGATTTAGGTCAGTCTTTCAAGGATATTTCAATTTCCAAAGCCCATTTGGCCTTTCTGTTGTAGACGGCATCACTTTGCTTTTATTTAAAATATTGTCCTTGTGTGAGACAGAGTCGCTGCATAGACTTGTAGAAAAATAAAATTTTTAGCCAGGTGAGTTTAGTTCCCTTCAAAACAGTCCCTGGGGATTTAGTTAAGTCACTAGTTCAACCCGATACTTTAGCTCAAATCTTGTTCCCCAACTTGGCAACTTTTCTACTCACTAGAAAAGGCTCTAGTTGGCTGTCAGCTGTGTGCTTCCTAAAACTGAATCCCAGTCTAATGGCTGTTAAGTATCTGCTGTTGCCACAGTGGGACTTTGAAGATACAGCTCCCCCTGCAGGCTGATAGCTCGGTGTTAAGGCCTTCCCGGCTTTTGTGGTGGGACAGGTTCTCAGGGAAGATGTGGGAGCAATGATGTCTGGTAGTCAGGTTTGGGTTTTCCTTCCCTCAATACCTTCCATGCTTGCTACCTGGTGTTCACAGCCAGGCATGCTGGTGTGACTTGGGGATTATAGGGAGGGCATTATCTGCCTTTACATACAGTGAAGTTGGCAGGTGTGGGGACTGGTTACACACTGGCAGGAGGGGACGAGAAAGCTATCGAACAGGCATCTAAGCGGAAGCTGAGAAAGCTGATGATCAGGCTCAGAGGCAGTCAGACTTAGCAAGCACTCCCAAGAATCCTTAGACATGTCTGGAGAGAACTGGCCAGCCTACAGTCACACGGGCTGGAAGCTTGCAATATTTTGTTTGGCTCTTAAAAAGCAATTTTGAGATGGATGATCCCCATCTCATTAAATACTTTTAAAATGTTGGTGTTAGTTCTATTGCTTATAATAACAAGTTCTATTATATGCTTCCATCCATAAATTGTTCACATTTCCACAGTGACTGGCTCACAAGCCAGCACCAGAATACTATTCCATGAAGAAAACAAATGCAGTACTTGAGGATTTGTGGCTATCCTCGTTGAGTGCACCAGGTGGCGCCAGTGTCATACTGTGAATATCCACAAAGACCTAATCACTGTGCTGGTGTATTTTTACCACTTGGGGTCACTTAAGGATTACTAAACTTCTGTTTTTGTTTTTTTTTTTTTCCATCTAAGTAAATCACAGATTCTAAGGAGTTACTTCCCATTACATTTGTCAGGCTGTGGTCTTTTTTTTCCTTTGGATCCTGACAGCCAAGAAATGTGCATTAGTATTTTTTCTCATGAGTTGTCCCCACATGGTTTGTGCCCAACTGATTTCTGCTGTCACAAAGCACTTACGTGACCACAGTTCCAGCTTTCTCCTGGGCTCTGCGTCAGGGACATCTCTGTACAAAGAACTTCAGCACGTGCCAAAACTGCGTGTCTACTAATTGCCATTCTCATTAACATCGCTAGAACTCAGAATGCTTTTTCTCAGCTGTTTCCTTTGATTCTGCCCATCTTTGAAAGCCCAGATCTGAATGAAATGAGGAGTATTACGTTAACAAATTGCTGATGGCTGCTGGCCGCCTTGCCGCTTACACAGCTGATCCTAGGTATGACAGCATCGCCCTTTGAGAGCACACTGGAGACTTGTGGAATGGCCCCGGCTTGACTTTGCTTGCCCGTGGGTGGGGTTATGGCACTGCACTATGTGTGGACCTAGACAGCCCAAACCATGAGCCTAATCATTTGAGATAGAGCCCATGGCTACTTATTTGAAAAGACAAAATGATGACTGGACACCACAGGTGAGTTCTCCAGAATCTACCTCCTGGCCAAGTGACTTCTTGGTGTTTCAATCTACTTTGTGTAGATTAAAAGATGCCTGATAGAAAAATGACCTGCCTTGACCTGTCTGTCCTTTGTCTTGTTTTCCCCAAGGGGATGGAAGGAGGAGTCTAGGCCACTACTCAAAGATAGCCTCTTCTGGCATCACTTAACCTGTGCCAGTTGCTCACTTGGCTTCCACCATTTTGAATTTGTAATTAATCCAGGACAACCCCATTCAAGAACCTGGGAAGAAAATTCATTGCCTTAATTATGTTCAGGCTTTTGGGCCCTTAGGCCTTTCTAAAATTTGGTACCAGCCGCCTTACTTTTAGTTTCCCATTCCTCAATTCATATTGAACCTGCTACTGTTTGTCCACCTTGACTTAATTCTCAGGGCAACATCAGAAGACAGATTCTATTAGTGTTGCCATCTCATAGGTAAGGAAATAAAGCACACTGGTTTAGGTTAGGTCACAGGGCTAGTGAGTCATGGAGCCAGGATTTGAGTCCGGGCACTTGTCCCCTACTCCCTGCTCATTTTTGTGTTCTGCCTGCTGGAAGAGCTTCCCACCTTTGGAATCCTGTTGGGATTCCACCCATCCTTAGGGACCTAAGTCACTCCTACCTCCTTTGTGTGAGCATGGGAACACCATGCTTTAGAATAGCAACCACAAGTGAGGTACTGTGTCTCCTGTCGCATGTAAGAACCAATGCTTCTTTGCAGGTAAGGAATCTCAGACCCAGAGAGTTTATGTCCAAGTCCCAGGATTTTGTCCAGGGTTGAGCTTGTCGGGCCGTAGAGCCTGGTTTTTTTTTTTTGGCTCTGCTACTGTGTCTCCTGTCTCCAGGGAAGCCTTGCAGTGCATTCCTCGTTGTGTCCCCAAACTGTGATGCAGCTCTTTCTGATGACCCTTTTTCCAGGCAGGTCAGATGTTCTCTGGTGAACAGTTCCTGGGCAACACTAACTCTTCTCCCTTCAGTGTGCACAGTGGGCATACAGCACATTTTCATACAGTAGAGGAAGTCTATTGAAGATTCCTCTGCAGAGACTGAGACCCAAAAGAAAGACATTAGCGACTTTTAACCCTGAGCAGGAACCATAGTTCCAGTCTCATCTAGGACTCTTAATGGGAAGATAATAGCTTTTAGCTTCTTTAAGATAACCTTGACCAGCATCTGAGCATGATTTTGAGCATATGGGCCCAAAGCTCCAATTTGCTATGGATGAGATTTCAGTGTTATGGTGGACCAACACTTGCACTGAAATATGTGAATTCATCATGGTTATTTTTGCAGCATTGGAGTTGGCAAACTTCCAAGTCAAGAACGTTCTGCCTTTGCAGCTCTCGGTTATTTGAGGCTGGATGACTCACTTGGTGTAACATCCTCTTGTTTTCCTCCTTTCCTCCTGGGCCCCCTCCCACCTGAGAGGAGTGGCAGGGCCAGGGAGGGTTATGAAGCTCAAGCTGCTGTTGATGGCTTCTCTCCAGTTGTGTTAGCGTTCCTCTGGGGAGCTGCCTTGACCTCTTCCTCTGCTCTGTCTTCACTGGGCAGCTCGCTCCAAACCCTGGGTTCCTTTTTTTCTTACAACACTTTTCTTCCTGTATTTATTTACCTGCTTATGTGTTGGTCTCTCTGGCTGAGTAGAATGTAACAGTAGATCTAGATTGAGTATCCTCAGACCTGGGGCAGGTCTGGCCCCGAGAGGGTGGTTGAATTGAATTTGAAGGACAGACGGATGATGAATTATCACAAGAAACTTCCATGAAGGAATTCTAGACATCGGCTCACATAAAACTAGGATAAGTTAGGATTTGTTAGCTAATTCATTTTTATTGTTGGAGGCACAAGTTCTGTGTATCCTGCGAATGGGGCCACAGGAGCTGACAGTCAGCCTCATCTTTCTCTTCCAGAAGGGCTTCTGGTTTTCAAACTGAAGCTATGTTTGTTTAACCTAGAACCATCTGGTTGCTTTGGGAGGAAATCTTCCCTCCTTGCTCCCTTTTTTCTGCAACAGCAGCAGCAGAGGTGGTATGGCAAGGGTGCCTCAGGGCTCGGCATCACTCCTCTGCAAGGCAGAGGGAATTCTCTTCCTCTAAGAAGCAGCGGTTCAAAGAGGTGAGGTAGCAGCTCAACAGTAACAGCCGGAGACCTCAGTACCCCGTTTTTAGTAAGAGTGGCTAGATAGAAGATCAGCGAGAAAACAGAAGACTTGAACAGCACAGTAAATGGCCTGGACCTAACACATTTGTAGACCACCCAACAGCAGCGGGACATCCGTCCTCAAGTGCACAGGACCGACCATTCGCTAAGCCATAACACAAACCTCAGTGGCTTGCAAAGGACTGAAATCACACAAAGTATGCTCTCTCAGCACAATGGAGTGAAATTAGAAATCAATAATGGAAAGGACTTTGGGCAAGCTAGAAATGTGTGAAAACTAAGCAGCATACTACTAAACAAGCCATGAGTCAAAGAGGAAGCCACAGAAGAAGTTAGAAAATACTTTAAAAAATATATTATTTATTTGAAAGAATTAGAGAGGAGAGACAGAAAAAGAGATTTCCATACGCTGGTTCACTCCTCAAATGGCTGCAAAAACTGACCAGGGCTGGGCCAGGCCAAAGCCAGGGGCTGGGAGCCTCCTTCTGTGTGGGGGTGGGGGCCCAAGGACTTGGGCTAGCCTCTGCTCCTTCCCAGGCACATCAGTAGGGAGCTGGATCAGAAGTGGAGCAGCCAGGACTTGAACTGGCACCTATATGTGACCTGGCGCTGCAGGCCACAGCCTAATCTGCTATACCATAGTGTTGACCCTAGAAAATACTTTGAAATAGCTAAAAATTGAAATAAAACTTAGGAAATCTTTTGGAGTGTAGGTAAAGCAGTGCTTAGAGGGAAATTTATAGCTGTGAATATGTCAGAAAAGAAAGCAAGCTCTCAAATCAATTACATAAGTTTTCACTTTAAGGCACTGGAGGGAGCAGAGCTGGGGGAAGAACACACTTAGCTCAAAGCAAACAGAAAGAAGGAAATCGGATTAGAACAGACTTGAATGAAATAGAGAAAACAGAACCAGAGGTTGGTGTTTTGAGATCAACAAAACCAGCAAACAGCTAGAAAGGATAGAGATAATTTCCCCAAGGTGACCCCAAAAGTAAATGACAGAGCCAAGATTCTGAAGCAGGACTGTCTAATGCCAAAGCTGAGGCTGTGCCTCTGTCCCCTCACCTAGACCAAGGGTGTCAAGGACCGGGAGCTCATTTCATTCATCTGTGCGTCTCTAGTGCTTCGCTCTGCGCCTGGCACATGCAGGGGTTCAGGGAGTGTTTGCTGAACTAAAACAAAAAGTAAACCTCTTCCCCACCCTTAGCAACCATCTGTGTGAGATGATAAATTATGCTTCCAATGCAGATCGAGCTGAATTGCACTATTTCTGATGAGAAAAGCTGAAAACAGCAAACTGCTTGTCCTTAAAAATAAACCCTTCAGCTTCAGAGATTTGGCCTAGAAATGAACCGTGTTATAGAGCTCAAGCCCTGAGACTGAGTTTATTGTCCTGGAGCCAGAGGTGATGGAGAGAGAAACTCAATCACCTTGACCTGCCCCTGGGTGCAGAGGATGTGCCCCACTGTCCCTGCTGCAGCCCCCATCCTGGGCCCGGGGCTCGTTGCCATTCACAGGGAGGCTGGTCACACTTAGTGGGAACAGCTGATCCCAGAGAGCTCATGGTGCTGAATCTTGTCCTCACATGGATAGATTAAGAACAAGGGCTCTGCGCTGACTCCCCACCACGCCAGACAGCACCCCGCAGTCTAGCTTTCTGACACGTTCTAAGGGGTGAAGTGTAAAACGTGTTGACTTTAATTACCTAAGGGCAGGTTGATGTGTCCCAAAGGTGGGGAGAAGGTGATCCCAGATAGATTGTAAAGCAGGATGCTACCCCGCGTGCAGGCTGTGGTGACAGGGCACCTGTCCTGGTGGGGGAGGCAGGGCGGAAGGTGGAAGGTGGAAGATGGAAGGCTCTGTGGGGACGGCAGGTGCAGGCCAGCTGTGTGGTTTTCAGGACTAGATAAAGTCCCTAGAAGTAGCTCCTGATTCAGACTGGTAGCGAAACGAATCCAGTTTTAAGCTCTTACGTTTCGTGGGCACACCCCTATCTCTTTGGAGGCTGCTTTCGGGGCTCCGTATTAATGAGTTTCCCATGAAGAATGCATGTGTGGGGCATGGTGGGAGCAGGCATCTCACACATTCGTGTGTGGCTCTCCCTGGCTTCTAGGCAGCAGCTTCTTTTTTTCTTTTCTTAATTTAAAGGTGACTCCTCTGGAAGCCCCAAATGTGGAATTGACCCTCAGTTGAAAAGAAAATCTTTTTAGGGCAAGAGCTTTGTTGCCGTGAATTTTCTGCCTCACCAACCACGGGGAATGTGAGCTGGGGGAGAAGTCTGTTAAAGAAGCCGGTCATTCAGGCGGGGGTGAAGGAGCAACGTCTCCCCATTCGCTTGGCCTTTGATCCACGGGCTCTAGGCAGGAAGACATGGGGGCATCACTGACCCTGAGAGCCTTCCTCCTGGTTGTTGCAGGAGTGCAGCTGGAGCAGAAGGGACCAGAATTAGACAGAAATGGAAGCTTTGGCTCTACTTTAGAAGTGACAACTTAGAATGTTCATACCATTAAAGGAGTAAACTAACATTTCTTTTGCAGAGAAATTGATGAACCGGTGTTTGTGTTTTGACCAGTTGTAACGTTTCTCTGTATTCTGTTTCCTGTTTATACGTCCTACTGTGTGCCATGACAATATCTGACACGCATGTGCTACTCAAAATGCTGGACATAGTTTTAAAGGTTTTCATATTACAGTTACAAGAAAGAACCCTTATCAGTGACGGTTAGGATGAAATTTGGTGATATTAATCAGTAATGAAGCCCTCTTACACACAACATAATGGTGGCTCAAACCCAAAGGGTTTACTGGTATGTGGAGCCAGGCAGTCCGGAGCTCAAAAGTTGGGCCTCTATCATCAGCCAAGTCCCTTATAGCTTTTTGCTGTGTTACACTTAGCTCAAGCTCATGGTTTCCATCCTCAAAGATGCTGAATGATCTCAGCTTGCTGCTGAAACTCCAGCCATCACATATGTATTAAACACAGAAGAGAGAGTCAAAAGGGTGCTCCTTACCTGCTGGGCCTCCTTTTAAAGAATCTTCCCAGAAGTCTGATGCAGTAACATTTATTTATCTCATTAGCTAGAACTTGGGGCCACATCTCTGCAAGGGAAATTAAATATGTAGTTTAATCTGAAAAATCTGGGAATATTGATGTTCTGAGTCTAAGCCAGAATGGAAAGTTAGACACTGAGGAAGTAACTAGCAGTCCTTACGGCAGTCACATTACATACAGTTGATGGTGGAGTCATGTGCCTCTCATGTCACTGCCGGTGCATTTTCCCCACCAACTCTATTCATTTATCAGTCATTTACTCTTCATCAGTCTGCTTGGCTAAGCACTGGGCTGGGGGCCATGTGTACATAAATGAATAATATCTGGTTTTCCTCTTAGTACTTGGGTGATAGACAAGTAGAGATTGAGTACAAGTGCTGGACAGAGCACAGAGGGCCCAGGTGAGCCCAGGCTGGTGGATTCAGAAGGCTTCTTGGTGGACATGACAGCAGCTAGTCTGAAGGATGTGGAACAGTTAGAATTCTAAGGGAGGAAGACAGATCCCCTCAAGCAGTGTGTGTCAGCTAGTTCCCTATGCCAACGTGCACCAGGACAAAAAGAAAAAAAAAATCCTTGGGAGACCCTCTGAGCAATTCCTGCTGTACTAGATGGTCTGAAACGAGACGCTAGATATGTGTCCATCAGAGACCTTCAGGTTCCAAACTGGACTGAGAAATGAAGGGGCTGCATCGGCACACATGATGGAGAAACCAGGCTCCGCATGGCCTCAGATGGAGCTTTGTCCAGGGGTGCACACAATGGCAACGGAACTTGGTTTCTCTGTATTTCATGATTCTATTGTTCTCTCTGTTGGCTTCATTCTTGGGCTATATATGGTGCCCAAGACAGTCCCGTGCTCAGAGCCTCCAAGACCAGCCAAAACAGACCTGCTCTTGAGCAAGGTATGAGATACGTGATGAGAGTGTGAACAGTTTGGATCATTCGCCCAATCATGACCCATCACCCTGGCGAGGGGGTTTTGTGCATGATTGGCCAGGCAGCCTAGATTGTGTTCCCCCCTTCCTAGGGCTGGGAGCCCTACTGGTAACTGATGGGATGAGGAAGGAAGACAGTTCCCTGAGGGAATTTGGAAAATTGTAGTTAGAAGAAAGTGTGGAGACCGGGAGATCAAACAGATATCCACCAGTGGAGGGTCTAGGGTAGGTTTGGAAGGCATTGTTGTGGACATTTGCTGATGGAAGCAATAAGGTTCAAGGAGGTCAGATAACAGCCAGCATCCATAGTGGCTGAGTGGCACATTGTGATTTGAGCACTGTTTTTGTTTTCTTGTTTTTTTTAACTGCAAAGTTTGTGCTGTTTAGCTACACGCTGCCACCTCCCAGAATCCCAGCTTGGAGGTCCATTCAGCGGAGTTCTAAGCTGGGACAGCCATGGTCAGCCAACACCTGACATCAGACAGACACCCAGCACATCGTTTCTGAAAGAATGACTGATGACTCTGCCCTCAATCTGTGCTGGAAACTGTAGCGTCATCGGGTGTGGGGCTGAAAATCATGAGTTAGTTGGAATTTCAAAAAGTCACAAGAGACACAGGAAAAGTGAAATTTGTCTGCCTTTTCAAGAACAATGGCAATCACTTGACACTCTTTGAGCTGTCAGCAATGACACCTCATCTCCTCTCTGAAGTTCACTCTGTGCAGCTCAGCAGTGTCATGGTGGGTGCCGATGAGGACTTGTCAGACCAGAAGACTAGCACAGCTGGAAATTCCGTCACATCTCCCCATGTCCTGGGCTTCAGCCTTCGTAGGGTTGTCCCTGGGCTCAGTACAATAGAATGACATAAATGGCACTCCCTTGCTCAATGCTGCTGAAGTCTCAGCTGAAATGTGGCATCCAAGTCCCTGTGGGATCTGGCTCTGTTCACCTTTCATTTATTCCTTCAGAAAGCATTTAAAAAAAAAAAAACATTATGCATCTAGCAGTTCCACTTCTGGGTATATAACAAATGAAAGACTCAGAGAGATGTTTGCATCCCATGTTTGTAGCAGCGTTATTGGCCACAGCTGAGAGGTGGAGACACTCCAGATGCCCATCAACAGATGCATGGGTAAACAAAATGTGGCACATGCGTCGAGTGTAATATTATTCAGCCATGAAAAGGAATGGAATTCTGACACGTTCCAACATGGATCAACCTGGGCACGTTGTGCGACAAGAGATGAGTCAGACACACGAGGATAAACGTCGTATGCAGTACCTAGAGGAGTCGGACTCAGAGATGAAAAGTGGAATCGAGGTTACCAGGGACTGGAGTTGGGGAAGGGTGGAGATCGTTGCTCAAGGGGAACAGAGTTTCTGTTTAGGAAGATGAAAAAGCGCAGGAGAGGGTATGGTGATGGTTGCACAGCATTGTGTGTGTGTATTTAACACCATTGCATTGTACACACACTTACTGTTTTTGTTTATTTGCAAAGCAGAGAGAAAGAGACACTGACTGACAGAGAGGGATCTTTTATTTACTGATTCACTCCCCAAATGCCCACAACAGCCAGACCTGTGCCAGGCCAAATCCTGGAGGCTGGAACTCCATCTTAATTTCCCACATGGGTGGCAGGGACCCAAGCTCCTCCCAGGGCCCACATTAGCTGGAAACTGAAATTGGAAGTGGATCTAGGATTTGAACCTAGGCACTTAGGAATGAGATGTAGGCATCCCAAGAGGTACATTAATCACTGCATCAAATGTCCACCCCAACTGTATTCTTAAAAATGGCTGCAATTGTTTAACAAGATATTCTAATGAAATGAAAATTTAGATCAACAAAAATCCAAAAAAGAATCACTGTGATGAAAATGTTCTAACATTGATGGTAGTAATGGTTGCCATTTACATAAACCCATATATCTGTGGATTTATTAAAAAACATTCAATTGTATCTTTAAAACGAGTAAACTAAATGGTGTATGAATGATAGTGAAATAAAGCTGTAGGCTAGGCAGTGTGCCAGGTGATGGCTAGCCAGGCCAAAACACACTGGATTCTAGCGGGATTTGGAATTATTTTTGGAGATCAATTAAGAAAGTCCCTGCAAGTTGGAAACACTGTAAGTGGCCGAGGAACAGCTGCAGCCTCAGCACGGGGACCCGTCCCAGGCCAGGAACTGGTGGACCTCAGGACAAGCCCTGGCTCCCAGGCTGAGCGGATGGCGCTGCAGGGAAGGGCAGCTCCCTGTCTCTGGGGTTGGGACTGGAATGGCTTTGACAGCCCTGAGACCCAATCCTGGGTGGTTCTGCTCACAGAAGCCATGAAAATGACTTTAGAACCTAGAAGAGAAAGCTGCTCTGACCAATGCCTCAGTTTCCCCACTGAACAAAATGATCTGGACATTCTGCCCTATGCACTTGAGCACTTTTGGTCCTTTTTTTTTTTTTTTATATAAAAGATTTCTAATTTAAAAAGCAGAACATCAGAAAGATAGGGGTGCGGGGAGGAAAGAGATCTTCCATCTGCTGATTTACTCTCCAAAGGGCCACAACACCTAGGGCTGGGCCAGGCTGAAGCCAGGAGCCAGGAAATCCATCCTGGACTTCGCATAGTGGCAGGGACCCAAGCACCTGGGCCATCTTCCCCTGCTTTCCCAGGCGCATTAGCAGGGAGCTGGATGGGAAACAGAGCAGACAAAACTCCAACTGGCACAGGATGCTGACTGGCATTGCAATCAATGGCTTAACCCGCTGTGTCCCAGTGATGGCCCCAATTTCTTTTGCTTTTATGATTTTGGTCAGTTCAAGGCCAGTGGCCAATCAAGCCGCACCCCATGGACTTACGCCCTCAAGTCCCTGGCCCAGAGCTACAGAGCTAATTCCCCCTCCGAAAAGGCTCCACTGTCAACAACTGGGCACAGCGCATTCGGTGTCCTGTTACTGAGGAGCACGGGAGTGATGAGAGCAGACTGGCCTCCTCTGGAATCCCACCTGTTCTCTGTGCCCCAGCCCTGTCCCTAACTGAGGTGGGGAGTGTGGGCTACCCCGGGAAGCACTGCACCCCTGGCCATGCTCCCCACCGGCCTCCCACCTGTTCCCTAGCCCAGGTAAGCCCCGTGCTTCTCTGGCCAGCGCCAGGCTGTACACCAGGCTCCAGCAGCCCCAGGGACCTCCACAGGATGCCCTGGCCATCCAGAAACAGGATACGCAGCCTGGGACCCCTGAGAGGGGACCAGCGCCAGGAAACGCTTCTTCCTGCTGCAGGGAAGCTCAGTGACCTGGAAAGGTGTGGGCTGCAACACTCGTGTTTCCACAGTGACATCACCGCTGGCGGGAGCTGCAGTCTCAGAAGGGGCTGTGCACCTTGGGCCGTGTGAATGTGTGCACTCCGCCGCGTTGCAAGGGACAGTCTGGCCACCGCTGCCGTCCCACAGCCGGGCAGCCATATCTCATGGTGCAAGCTCTGGATTTCACCACGGGAGCCTTCATGTAACTTTGGAATCTCAAAGATGCAGGACAGCAAGGGTGTTTAGTGCTTCCAACCCCTCCCTCCCCCATTGCAGCACCCTGTCTCCAGCTGTGCCAAGTGCTGCTGCCCCACCACAACTGCAGCCTTCCACAGTGGGAACTCCAGGGAATGGCCGAGCCAATCCCGGTGCTCTGGTTTCCTGCCCGTTCTCCACATTCCTCACTCCCTGCCCCCATCTCAGTACCCCAGAAGCCTCCAGAAAGTCTCCTCTGCACCAGACCAGCTCAGTGCCTTCCCACATGACTCCAAGGCCCTCATCCTCCCCATCACTTTTGCGTTCGTAACGATGACAGCTGGAAACCAGGACCGACCCAAGGCTCTCAGTCGGGATAAAACAGGGTCCTTTCCTCCCTGGACCTGGACATTTGACTTCTATTAAGGTAGCCTTGGGTGGCCTTAAGTATTGGCAGCTGTCAAGTGTTAGACTCGGCTGCCTTCCCCGCCCCTCCTACCCCAGCTGCTAGGCTGTTCTTGGACAATAACTGGCCTCTTCAGCCCAGCTCCGGGACTCACCCTGCTAGGAAGTCCCGTGCCAGTCCCAGCACATCCAGATCGCCATGGCTCTGCTCCTGTCCTTCTTCCCGACATCTTGTCTTCCAACCTATGAAGCCCAGACTGCCCCCCCTGGCTTTTGACTGTGATGTTTAGGGTGCCCGCACCTTTCCCGGGAGACGCAGCAGTGTGCAGATTCTGAGCGGTGGGACACACTGTGCTCAGATGTCACCTGGCAGCGTATTGCAGGGACATAGGCGGTCAGGACTGCCCCGGGCACCCTGTGCCCATGGTCTCCCGCTTCCACTTCCACCCACGCCTTGGAACTTGGGGTCACCTTCTTAGTCCTGCTAAGGTGTGACTTCACGTCTTTCATTTCTCTCTCTCTCTCTCTCTCGTGTATCTTAGCTCTGTCTCTGCAGCTCAGTTGCATATTCACTATGTGCCCATCCACCTATCACTCCGCTAGAGCTTGAAGGCAAAGTTGGGTCTTTCTGTCTATCCCAAGCATTTGTCACAAGGATGGGATTAGTTAGAGAAACAAGCCACTCATAGGAGCGGGCAGAACACTGGGACACACCTGGGTGGGGCGGGGAGGCAAGAGGACTCATTTGACCCCACCCTCTCTGGTCACCAGGGAGCCAAGGTCAACTCGACACATGCTGTGCCAGGAATGCGAGAGCAGGGACTTGGGTTCAGGCCTGACATGCATTCCACTTGCTGATCCTGGGCCTAGCCAAGGAGGTGGCGGGCACGTGTGAGCCATTCTCTGGGCAGCCTGGGTGGCCTTCTAATGTTCACCAAATGGGCTCAGGGACCCCGTGACCTCGCCCCAGTTCTACAGGTGCTGATGTGATCGTTTCAGATGGCTTTGTGGTGCCTGCTTCCCCAGTGCCATGTGCCTGCGCCGGTTTCCCTTACAACTTCCCAGGCAGTGCCCCAGCCAGCTCTCCCGCTGTCCGCTGTGGAGCGCCCCGCTCCGGTAAATCACTTACGCAGGCGTTAAATAAATGATGATGGTGGAGAACTCTCTCCAGATGGAGGAGCCTCTCTCCAGCCCGGGGTCAGAGGAGTTTCATCTCCTTTCTCCCCGACCCCGCCCGGCCCCCTTCCCAGCTCAGCAGTGGCTCACACGGTGGAGTCAAACGGCAGCCGCAAGTCGTGGTTGGAGCCACAAATCAGTCCTCCTCGCCGGCTACCGTGGGTCTCACAGTGGGACGCACAGGCAGCCCCCTGGAGAAGAGCTGCCCCTTTTCCTTTTGGCAGTGAAAACACGCAGCGCCAGCTGGTGTTTAGGGACCAGGCTGTTGTGGCAAGGCCAGTCCCTCCAGCGAAAGGATAGCGAGCATCAGAGAGAATTCTACTGAATTCTACTTTCCTAACCCGGGCTCCACTCCCAATCTCGTCAGATCCCGTCACAGCAGTCTGTCGCTGTTTCAGTCTACAGAAGTGGGGGCCGGCTCGGGTCTTGCGTATCCCTGACTCCAGCTCAGGTTCTCTCCACCTTGCCCCCTGGAAGTGACCCCAGTGCCACCGCAGGCGTCCTTCCTCCTACCTCTGTGCTTCTGCCTGCCCTGCCGGCCGTAAGTCAGAGCCGCTGTCCAGCCTTGGCGGGTCGTGCTAGCCCCAGCTGGCAACAGGAGCCCTGTAGGGTGGGGGCGGGATGGGTGCACGGATGCACTCGGCTTTGTCAGAGATCAAACAGGCAGTGTGGAGAGACGTAAATCACCCTCAAAGAGAAAATTCCAAATGACTGGCGAACTCTGGTTCCCACGGGCATCCTACACCACCCTGCGTGCCTCCCTGCTGCCCTGTGGGTCCTGGGTCCACGGAGGCCTCACAGAGGCCACTGAGGATTGCTCTGGACTCACACACAGTGTGCAACGTGGTACGGAGTTAGCAGATCCCTGCGCTCCAAACGCCCAGCCCTGGGAGGGGAGACAAGTCATTCCACTTCCTAGAAGAACTTTCCCAAGACAACGGAGTGGTGAAAAATCATGATTGAACTCCAGCTCTCATCCCCCGTCTGGCTCCCCACAAAATGCTTAGTGACCATTATCACACTTACACTTTATAACCTTTGGCAGTATAGGTATTCTCTCCGTCCTTGGAGAAAAGAGAGGATCCACGGTGAACCGTGCTCACTTGGCCAGTGCCAGGACTTGAACCAGCTCTGCCTGAATCCCCACTCCCTCTTCTCTTCCTGCCTCATGGGTTCTTTTGGCGCTAAGAGATTTATGTCTAAAATGACCAGTAAACCTCAGGACCATGTAGCTTCCCTGCTGATGTCTCATACTTTGAGTCCCTTGGTTGTTGGAAAGAACGGAGGACCAATAGCTGTGCACGTACACAGTGCAGAGGTGAGGAGCCCCCTCGAAAGCGGACAGTGTCCCCGCAGCTGACAACTGTCCTGGGTTCCTCTGAGAATCCAGGGGAGGAGATACTGGCAGAGCAACCTCTTGGTACAGATCTGCCAGCCCAGAATTTCAGGCCTGTCTGGGCTCCCACATTGAGGCGACTGCACAATCGGCCCTGGGGCGCCCTGGGCCCGCTGTGGATTTCACACCTCTTGTTGCCACCCTGGCAGTTGCAAGCGCCCGAGTGCTGTGGGAACCGGAGCCGTGGGCCCTGCCCATGGGGAAGCCGGGTGTCCCCAGCAGACCCCTCCTCACTCCCGGGCCTGCTTCTCATCTCCCAGCACCACAGGCAGTAACCCTGCGTCCTGTGAAAGCCGAGGAGGCAGGAATGTCACATGAAAGGTGCCTGAGGAGGCCTGGCCAGCGTCAGGCCACCAAGTGGCAGGTGCCAGGTGGTTAGCATTACGGACTTGCCGTGGGGTGAGGGGCTTGACTCGGAGGCTCTGCGGGAGGGGCAGTGGCTGGCACTGCCTGCTCACGGGGCTGCAGTCACCACAGGAGGCCTGCGGCACTCATCTTCCCGTAGCTCCTCCACCCGGTGCCCTCCCGGCTGGTCGTGGGTCGAGTGCTGGCTTACGTGACATCGCTTCTCATGCACGCTGTCCTCAAGGTTTCCCAGCTGGCCTCTCTCGACTCTGCCTCCATGCTCTTCCCAAAACACAGGTCTGACCCTGTCACTCACTGCCTGGTATAAGCCCTGCACTGGTTGCCGGTGGCCTCCTGGACCCTGGGCCAGGTGATGAAGGCTCCAGCTCCTCCCCCTCTCTCCAGCCTGGTCCATCTTCCGGCTCCACTGAAAGGCTCACTGTCTGTGCTCTCGGCACACGGTGCTGCTGGCATGTGGGAAGGAGCAAGGCAGGGGCCTCGAGGGAGACAGTCCCCACCCCAGGCTGAGGTGTGCGGCTCCCCTTGCTCCTTGGTCAGCAGTTCCTGAATCAAGCAGAAGCCCCAGGAAGAAAGTACAAGTCAGCGGTGGTTAGGCCGGGGAGGAGAGGGCAGGGTCTGGGTGCTGGCAATGATGGAAATGCATCAGGCTGAGGCTACCCATTGTCCCCCACTGAGTGAGTAGTCCTCCCCCTATGCCAGCCACAGTTCAGCTTTCCATGAGTTAGCTGAAATCAGAAAACACTAAATGGAAAAATTCCAGAAATAAACAATTCACACGTTTTCAATTGTGTGGCTTTTGGAATAGTTGGATGAAATCTTGTGCCACCCCTCTCTGTCCTGCCCAGCTGTGTATCAGCCGGTTGTCAAGCGTATCCACACTGTATGTGCTACCCGCCCCGTAGTCACTAGTAGCTGTGTTGGTTATCAGATGCACTGTCACGTATTGCAGGGCTTTCATTCAAGCTACTTTGTTATTACTTAATAACGCCCCCAAGGTATGAGAGTAGTGATGCTGCAGAGAAGCTTGTAAAGTGCTTCTGTTAAGTGAAAAGGTAAAAGTACAATGAAGTATTTTAAGAGCTATGAGACCACATCCACACAAATTTGATTATACTATATTATTATAATTGTTCTGTTTAAATATTAGTTATTACTACTCACTATACCTAATTTATAAAATAAACTATCATAGATCTGTAGGTACAGGAAAAAAAAAACCATGGTATACACAAGTACGGGGTTTGGTACTCAAGCAGCCTCTGGGGTCTGGCCCATCCTCTGGAGGGTAAGGGGCACCATCATACACACTCTCAGAGCCCCACAGACCTGCCATCTGATGGGGCTGGCGAGCACTGCCCATGGCAGGTTTGTGCTGCAAATTTACACTGGGTGCTCCGCTGCTCTCCGAGCTCCTGAGGCCAGCAGTTGCCTTTCCCTCTTTGTTTCCCTGAGATCCAGCTCGGCCTGCACCGACCATGGGTGCTGTTTGTTAAATGAGTGAGCTGAGCTCCGAACCACGACTGATGATCTCCTTATAAACTGCAGTGAACATCCGCTGGGCCTCTGAGAGCTGGGCTGCTTGACCAGCCCTATCGCACCCTTTGTCCAGATTCTACTCAGGCTTTCTCGTGGCACCCTAGTCTGCCTGTTAGGCTTGAAGAGTTTGGTCCAGTGCGGCTGTCTTGTGAGCTCCACATTTTCAGATGTGAATCACTACAGGCCTCTACCTTTTGGTTTCCACGTTGAACTAGGTGAAAAATAATTACTTTTTTTTTTTTTTTTTTTGCTTTAAATAAGAGAGGAAATGTTCCCAATGGCAAGGTCTTCAAAAGGCCACTTCACAAACTCAAAATTTACTTGAAAGCCCACAGTCTTTTGCTGAAGGCCAGGTTTGGTATGTTTCTGATTACACTGGTGACCCTCACCCTGAAAACCCTTTGTAGATGGGCCTTTATTCTAGACAACCTACTGATGAGCAAATGATCTAACAGATTTCACACCACATAAATTTAAGCCTAATAAATGGCTTTAAATTCAGAGCTCCTAATTCGAGGTCCAGAGAGGTAGTTCCTTTAGCAAAGCAATCATGTAGACAATTAATAAACCCACACACAGCACTGGGAAGCAGTGAAGTCTGCCCCAGTCCTCTGTCCCAAAGCAAGCTCCAAACGTTACTAGAGTCGGGAGAGGTACATTTACCTTGGGTTTCTTGTTTGGGTTGTAAGATCTACTTACTTGGTCACAAAACCTGCTGTCCTGTTCAATGCAGTAGCTACTTGTCACATGTGGCTATTTAAATTCAAATTTATATTAAACTTCTTTTCTGAGCACATTTCAAGTGGTCTATAGCCATGTGCGGCTGAGTTACCGCACAGGGTAGAAGTCTTCTGTCATCACAGAAAGTTCTGTGGGACAGCGTTGATCTGTTGTTATTCACGCAAAACCTGCCAGGGCCCCGACTGCTTCTGTTTTATCTCAATTATCAGTAGCTGTATTTCCCCAGGACTGATTTAGTACATTCGTCTAGATAAGCAAAACGAAGAAAATATAGATTAAAAAGAAATCCTATTGTCAATGGAAAGAAAGGGAACTTTGTTTTAAATCTGCTGAAGAGCTTGTTTTCTTTCTACTTTTGCTATTTTGGGTGGTGTATTTACAGCTTTGAGGATGAACAATCTCCTTGATTCAGGGCCAGAACATGAGATCTGCTTTCTCATTCCAGTTATACTTCCTCTCTCTGACTTTACCAGGTAATCGCTCTGCAGCCAGGGGCAAAGCCACAGAAGTTTTGGGGACAGTGAGGGCCCTGGACATCACCGTGGGCCATGACCTCCGGTATGGTGGCAGGAAAGAGCAGGTGTGAGAGAGCTCAGCCAAGGCCACACGGCTGGCTTGTCGCAGAACAGCTTGCTCTCCTTAGCAAACATCATGCAACCTCTCATTTTGAGCCCTGAGCCTCAGCTTAACTTAGCTAACCAAGGAAGGAGAGACCTGTGCCTACCGGGCACAAGGAGCTCATTCAGTGCCAAGCCAGACCAGATGCTGTGACAGACATAGCCCAAGACCTACAGAGTCGTGGGTCATCCCCACAGGTGGTTCTTTCAGCATCCACAGTGAGAGGTAGGCTTTGCTGCACAAGACAAGGTGTTCTTCAAGCATGAGGAGGGGGTCCAGATTCAGCCCCCCAAAATGACCAATGTGCAGAGATGACACAGACTTACACAAACGATCCCAACTCCAGACCTCTGTTTCTTACTCCCCGCATAGCATTGTGTTTGGAAGTGGACAGGGAGTACCCTAATGGAATCTCAGACTTAGAATGTTCCAAACTGGAAGCTGATGATCACCACTCTCAAGTCCGACCTCTCTAGTATTGGCCACATCAGTGAATAGCACAGGCGTCGTCAAACTCAGCAGCAGTCCTGGCACCATCCTCGATGCCCGCCTCTCACCATAGCTGCCTTCTCACCCAGCTCTGAGTTTCACCTCCTGATGTTCTCCCGAGTCTGCTCATTTCTCCTCCTGTCCATCCACACCTTGGTCCAAGCTGCTGTTGTCACGTGTCCCGTCCCGCGGGACAGCAACTGGGGCCGAGTCACCCACCTGGGAGACTGCTCCAGACCCCCAATTGTGAGGCAGTGCTCACCTGTGCTCCTACCTCATCCCAGTGTGTTTTGCTCCTTGAAGCCAGAGTGGTTCCCATATGAAATCTAACCTTGTTTGTTCTTTGTTTTAAGTTCTTTCATGGCTTCCACTGACCTTAGGTGCTAGTTCACTGACTTCAAAGCCTTGTGTCGGCCGCCCCTTCCTGTCTCTGGTCTCCCCTCTCACTCTACCTCCCTTATCCCCACTTCCAGGTGCACCCCTTGGCATCTCTGGTCTCCCACAACTCCATATTTCTTTCTCTTGTCGAATTTTGCTACTTCCTCTTTCTGGATTGCTCCCCCTCCCGTCAACCGCATTTACTCCTCCACTCTCAGTTTGAGCATGACTTCTTCAAGGCGATCTTCTATGACCTCCTTGTCAAGGCCAAATTTCCACTACAGACTCTCAGAGCATCACCATAGCTGCAATATCACATTTATCTGTGCAACAACAGGACCAATGTCTTTCTCCCCAGCTGCATTGTAAGTTTCAGGCTAACAGGGATGGCGTCTTTGGGTTCAACAAAGAACTCTATACCATTAAATCAGTCAACTCTATACCATTAAATTAGAGAGTGTGGAAAGGCCACACTCTCGAGTAGGTCAGACTTGAGCTTGAAACTTGGGTCCTTTACTTCCTCAGTGGTGAGAACTCACGTAGATAATTCAGTCCCTCTGAGACCCACTTTCCTACTGTGCAGGAGAACCTACTACCTATTCTATGGTTAACTTAGGAAGACGGAGGAGCCAGGTGTGATGGAGTGCAGAAAGCAGCCCATTGACACTCAGAAAATGACCTTTGTCATTATCCAGATGTCCCTCCTATTTGGTTATCCTTCCGATAGCAAGACTGGGTATTTAATTCAGGACATTTTAAAATTGCTATTTCAATCTTTACCAAAAAAAAAAAAAAATGCTTACAGCGTGTTACCAAATCATCCCTCAATCTCCATCCTACCTAGATCCATATTATGTAAAAGAAAAAAAAGTACATCCTATCCCGTGCATAGAAGAAAGACATTAAAAGAACATAAAAAAAGACCAGGATGGCGCCAAAGGCGAAGAAGGAAGCTCCTGCCCCTCCTAAAGTCGAGGCCAAAGCGAAGGCCAAGAAGGACAAGAAGGCAGTGCTGAAAGGCGTCCACAGCCACAAGAAGAAGAAGATCCACACGTCTCCCACCTTCTGGCAGCCCAAGACACTGCGCATCCGACGGCAGCCCACATACCCTCGGAAGAGCGCCCCCAGGAGAAACAAGCTTGACCACTATGCCATCATCAAGTTCCCCATGACCACGGAGTCGGCCATGAAGAAGATAGAAGACAACAACACACCGGTGTTCATTGTGGATGTCAAGGCCAACAAGCACCAGATCAAACAAGCTGTGAAGAAACTCTATGACACTGATGTGGCCAAAGTCAACACCCTGATCAGGCCTGATGGAGAGAAGGCGGCGTGTGTGTGGCTGGCTCCTGACTATGATGCTCTGGATGTTGCCAACAAAAATGGGATCATCTGAACGGAGTCCAGCTGGCTAATTCTAAATATATGTTTTTTCACCGTAAAAAAAAAAAAAAAGAACATAAAAACAACGATTATCTCTAAATGAGGGAATTTCAGATAGATAAAATTTTTTTTCTTCTTTTATTTTCATCTAGTTCCCACATTTTCAACACTATTAAAAATATGTCACTATTATCATCTGAAGAAACATAACTTTTATTTTTCCAAAAAGCAAAGTGACTTTCTTTCTTATTAGTGAAAAAAAGAAAGCAAGCAAAAAGAAAAGGACCATTGTAATCAAAACCCAAACAGAGAGGCAAAGAAGGGAGACTGGATGAGACCCATCTTCATGGACTTGTGTTTTGGGTCTGGGAGGTGACTGCACTTCTCATTTGTAGGCAATATTTTCTTTCTTTCTTTCTCTCTTTCTCTCTCTCTCTTTCTTTCCAAGATTTCTTTAATTTTTTTGAAAGAGTTACAGAGAGAGGCAGAGAGAGAGAGAGAGAGAGAGGTCTTCCATCCGCTGGTTCACTTCCCAGGTGGCTGCAACGGCTGGAGCTGCATCAATATGAAGCCAGGAGCCAGGAGTTTCTTCCAGGTCTCCCATGTGGGTGCAGGGGCCCAAGGAATTGGGCCATCTTCTGCTTTCCCAGGCCACAGAAGAGAGCTGGATCAGAAATGGAGCAGCTGGGACTAGACCCAGCACCCATATGGTATGCTGGCACTTCAGGCCAGGGTTTAACCTACTGCACCACAGCACCGGCCCCTGGAGGCAATATTTTCTTGGAATTTTCAGTACTAAGTAACCTTGGGCCACAATTAGCAATAAGAGGCAGCAGTTGAGCATGAATTTGAGTCTTTATTACTTAATAAGGACCCTGGATAGGGCGGAGTTGTCTTGGGCTTTTGGTTAGAATCTCCACCTTCTCCATCTGCCATAGAGGAGTGGCTGGATCACCTTTTGAAACCTGCATGAGTTGCAAGAAAACCAGAAAGAGGGGCTGGTGCTGTGGTGCAGCAGGTTAAGCTGCAGCCTGCAGTGCTGGCATTGCATGTGGGCAATGATTCAAGTCCCAGCTGTTCCGCTTCTGATCCAATTCCCTGTTAATGCACCTGGAAAAGCAGAAGATGGCCCAAGTCTTTAGGCTCCTGCACCCAGTGAGAGACCCAGAAGAAGCTCCTGGCTTCAGACCTCCCCAGCCCTGACCGTTGCAGCCATTTGAGGAGCAAACCAGTAGTAGATGGACAATCACTCTCTCTCTCTCTCTCTGTGTGTGTGTGTGTGTTTGTCTCCCTCTCTCAAAAACTCTGCCTTTCAAATAAATAAATTTTAAAAAATCACTTATACAGGATATTAAAAAAAAAAGAAAGCCAGAAAGTGTTGGTTCTAAGCACTTTACATAACTTCATTAATTCAAACTTGAGCCCACTCTGTAAGATTGATAGTGGTCATGGCCACTGTTTCAAGGGGCATCTCCCAATCTGAATGAAATTAAATATGGAGAAGGGTCTGTGATAATTAGAAACACTAAATAAACATAGGTTGTTAGCATGGGGACATTTTAAAGGAAGTGGTTTCCTTGGGCCATGTTTTCCAATGGTTAGACCTAGAGAAGGCTGCATGTAAAGAAAATATTTCCATCTTTCACTGAAAAAAAAAAGTTTCTACCAAGAACATGGGACGTTCTCCAAACAGGAAGAGATACTTACTGTATTTTGTAGTGATTTTGTGTTTGTGTGTCCTACTCCAGTAATCTGCCTTTCAGATAATAGATATATGGATACTTCAAAAAATTCATAGCAAATGGAATTAAATTTATTTTGGTGCAAAAAAATCGAAGTCCATGCATGTAAACAGTCTTCCCAAAGTTTATGAAGATACTATGCATAATTTTAAGAGATTTTTTGTACCAAAATAAAGCTACCCTTTAATTGTTTCTCCATGAGCTTTTTGCAGTATCCTTGTAGACCGTGCAGCTAGGATTATGAAAACTGCTCGGACAGAGCAACCTTGAAACTTTCTTCCTCTAGGCACCTATTCATTCATCCCTGTGTCTGTTGAGCATAAGCTTGGTGTAAGGCCTACGTTTGGCCCGTACCCCAAAGTTGAGATAATTGCTTTGATGGAATATTATTCCCAAGGCTGCTACGTAGACCTCAAGAGGTCACTTGGTTCGGCCCATTATCCACTTCCACTTCACCCACCGCCAACAGATGGGCTGTGGTTCTACTGCAAGGACCTCCAAGGATGACGAGTCTCTGGCCTCTCCCTGGGAAGCCCTCATCAGTCCTTAATCAAAATGTTTAGGGCCCGTGGGAGAGCCGAGCAAGGTCCAGCTTATCAAGGTGGGATTTATTTACTTACTGTCCAAATCACTTCACATCAGATTGGCTTGTTGCTCTCTCTGCTCCCCGGCTGGGGAGCGGAGGTGACAGATCACCCCATTGCTTATTTAACCAACCGTAAACAGGACTTGGAAGAAGTGGGCTTGCCGCACGGAGCTCATCTTTGGAGACTCCGACATGGATCAAGTTGATGGCAAACTCCTGTTCATCATCTGAAAACGCTGACTCTACCTTTGCCCCTTTTTCTTCCAGCCCAAATGGCTGGATCGTGAGGGCTTTCATTCCCACCAACGTGGACCTGGGGACTGGGGAGAGCTTACTGAACGTTTGGTGCTCTCAGCCAATCTAGCTTGCTAAAAACCTCCTAAACTTGCTCTTTTTAATGGCTTTGATGATCTCCACTTAGATGCAATAGAATTAAGCTTCGATGTGGTTCGAATACCTTAAGTTTCTGATCCCTATGACAGAGGGAATAGCTCTCACATTTCATGAAATAATTGACTAAAAGCATTTTGTTCCCTTTTTCATTGCTTCTTCTGTAACACCTTGCTTACCCAACACCCCCCAAATACCAGAGCAACCTGATGACTACTGACATCAAGCCGCTGTGATGGGTGTTAGGCTTTTAAAAAGTCTAGCACCTAATTAAATTATAACAAAGCTGGACAGTTTATATCGTCATTGCCGATGAGGAAACGAAGTCAGTCCGGCTGATGTGTTGCCGAGTCACGTGGACACCATCAGTCTCACAGGGGTTCTCGTGATGCCACGAGGTACCTGGGTTCTTCTGTCTTATCTGCCAGACCACGGAGCTGAGCAGCGATCGGGGACATACAGCATGCTCACCACCAGCAGAACGTACGGATATGTGGAAAGTGGGGTGAAGTGGCTGACATACAAGTTAGTAAAGGACTGAATTAAAGGAAAAGCAAAAATGAGAGAGAATATGGTGAGAGAGATGACCTGGGCTGTGACAATGAAATCTGGACAGGAAGTAAAACAAATAGCAAGCAGCGAATGAAATGATAACCTAATGCTGTACTTGGGGACATCTCTCAACAGGGACCCTTTTCCCTTTGACAGGATCAAAAGTAAGGTCTTACACACACAGCCAGCAGGACTGGGGAGACCACATACGCAGAAACTACCTTTTTTTCATTTTTTCTTTGATAGGTAGAGTTAGACAGTGAGAGAGAGACAGAGAGCAAGGTCTTCCTTTTTCCGTTGGTTCACCCCCCAAGTGGCTGCTATGGACGGCGCGTTGCAGCTGGCATGCTGCACTGATCTGAAGCTAGGAGCCAAGTGCTTCCTCCTGGTCTCCCATTGGGTGCAGGGCTCAAGCACTTGGGCCATCCTCCACTGCACTCCCGGGCCACAGCAGAGAGCTGGACTGGAAGAGGAGCAACCGGGACAGAATCCGGCCCCCCAACCAGGACTAGAACCCGGTGTGCCGGCGCCGCAGGTGGAGGATTAGCCAAGTGAGCCACGGCGCTGGCCATGAACTACCATTTCCAGCACCAGCAGACCGAATTTTAACGTTGCCACCTCCCTTTCTGGAGGAAGAGAAGCCTTTTGGATAAGCTGAAAAGTGTGATCATGGTGCCCATGCTCGCACCTGTGCCCACAGCCGCCCATTTCCCAGAATGACGGGACCCCAGGGGAGGCTCCCGCCCCTCAACTGATGCAGAAATCCACAAAACCCAGTGTAATCCATACAGCAGAATATCACAAACCACAGCAAAGAATGAAGTACTGATATGAGCGACAGCTGGGGTAAACCTGGAACTGACGCCACTCGGCCAAGGCGGCCTGACTCCATTTCCCTGAAATGCGTGCAATGGTCAGACCCACGGACACCAGGTTCGTGGCTGTGGGGGGCTGGAGGTGGGGAGAGGCGAGCAGGCAGCGGCCGCTCAAAGCGTGCGGGGCGTCCGGAGGTGCTGGGCATGTCCTAGGACGCACAACAGCGGTGGCTGTCCAAGGTTGCCACTCCGTGCTACGCACTGTGCGCGCCAAGGTGGCGAGCGGGGCGTCCCGTGCCTTTCGCCGCAGCACTGGAGGGGACGCTTTGTCCCGCGCGGTGTCCTGGCGCTGCACGCTGGGCCTGAGCCCGAGCCCCCTCCTCCGCTGTGCTCCTCCAGCTCCTCCCGCACATGCGGCCCACCCCCGGGCTCCCCACGCTGCTACACAAAGACCCTTTCTTTCTCCACGATCGGGGAGGAACCGAGGGGCACCGCGGACGCATAAACACGGGCAGGAAGGAAGGCCGCCTGAAAGCCTCCAAAAGCCCCTTTCTGACAAGTGAAAAATGTTGGTGACTTGGAGTCACAGGGCCAGGCTTTTAACAACCTTCAGCGTATTTATTTAACCCAGTAAATACGTTTATTAGCGAGGCCGCCTCCTTTGTAGCGCAGGTAATGGATTCTCCATATGTTTCTGCTTTGGCGGCCGGGCCGGCGGCTAACACCTAGCTCCCCTCCTGCCTGCCAGGTCAAGACCTCGGTGTGTCGCCACTTCCCCGGCCTGGCCCCGCGTGCGTGCGTGTAATTACACTCGTTCCCAGGGAGGAGGAAATCCCCCGGCTTGGGCCCTAACTAGCCCGCCGTTGCACTTCCAAAGGGCAGCTCTCCCAGGGGGAAGGGAGGGCCAATAAAGCTTTCACGTTATTAACTTTTGCCTTCTGAAAACCAGCCTGAGAAATGCCATCGCACCACATTAAAGGCCGTGTGTGTGAGCCGCCACCGCCTAATGAGGGGCTCGGACCCTCGGCCACATGCAAGGGCTTTGCGGGCCCCACTTAACGGAACCTTGATGTCGTGCCAGCCCCGGGGGTGCGCACATGAGGCCTGGAGCGGGCTGGGCCCGTCCCTGCCCCCCCACTCAGGATGAGGGTTGCACCTGACTCAGGGGACACGGGCTCAGACAGGGAGCCACCCAGTGAGAGCAGAGGCGACACTTCACCGTGTGCACGGGGCTCTGGGACACGGATGCATGAGCCCTGGGCCCCCTCTTCAAGGACCTTAGAGTCCTGTGTGGGAGGTGACACCTAAGCAGGAAGGGGGCGCCCAGTAGCCGTGCAGGAGCAGGTGTGCCACACACCCAGCTGCTCGCCTGCGCGTGTGATGGCCCTCACCTGGGAGCATGTTGGGAGAGCTGGACCTCCAGGGTGCAAATATGGCTCCTGGGTCTTCCCCTCCGGGTCCCAGCCTGCCTCCTCCGAAGGCCACTGGCTGGATTCCTGACTGCGTCCATGTGCTTTGAGAAAGGGTGCCATCTCTTCCCTGCACCGCAGTCAAGCTGGGGGGGGGGGTGCTAGGACAGTTGACATCCAGGTTTTGCACCGAGCGCTGTCTTGCCAGTCTCCTGGCCTCACTGGCCCCTCTGCCGGCTTGCTCTCAGAGCCAGAGGAGGGGCCCTGGAGCTCCTTGCCCCCTGCAGCAGGACTCTGTGTGTGGAGGGGGCTTGCAAGAGGGCAGGGGTCAGGAAGCAGAGTGAGGGCCTCTCCTTCCCAGCCTGCCCCCTCCTCTCCCTTCCCTGTCCCTGGCAGACAAGAAATGCCAGGCCAAGTCCTGGGATTGGAGCAGGCACAGACCTTGTCTAGAGCCTAGAACTTGGCTCCTGGCTGGGCAGGGTGCTCTCGGCCCTCTGGGTTGCCTGGCTTGGGGAGACCTCACAAGCCCCACTCCCCGGAAACCTGTGCCTCCTCTGTGAGAACTTCTGGCAGCAGGGCCAGTGCCTGGGAACGTGCGGTGGTGGGGGCGAGGACTCGCACTGACCAACCAAAATTCCGGCATGGGGGAGCCAGCCGGGTCCACCACAGGAGACGGACCCCAGGGAGGATGGATCCACAGGTGTTCAGTTCACTCTCATCATCATGGATAAGGTTTGCACCTGCTCGGGGAATATAGGCTCAGACACTTTATCTCATGTGGCTCTCTTTGTGGGAACAGAGAGCTGTTAAAAAATGTGTTACCTACAAGTAAAATGAGACTCACCCGGGGAAGGGATTTGTCCAACAGGACACACGGCCAGGCCAGGCATGGCAGTTGCAGGCCCAGGCCTGGGTTTCCACATACCGCATCCAGTGTTCTTGCCACAGACGGTGGGCCGCCGGGGGGGGGGGGGTAGTGAGAATACCTGCAGATACTCATTCCTGTCCGGTGTGGGTGAAGGGTCTGCAGGCAAGGCTGCATTAGCTCCTCTCATCAACCTCAGCAGGTGGCCCTGGGTTCAATGCCAGCTCTGCTGAGTGCTGGTCTGTTCACCTGAAGTTTCTAGTGCATGGCTATGATGGACCCAGCCCTGGGGATTCTGGAGTAAACACACGGATACCCGATACCCGCAGGTGAGCTCATGAAAACACTTTGCAGAGACCTTCCGGGCTTGACCTCCCTCTACCCCTCTTCCTGCTGGAGATGCTCCTCAGAGATCAGAGGCGGAGGGCCAGGCCCATGTCTGGACAGCCTTGACCTTGGAGCAGGCAAGGGAGGCCTGGGAAAAGCAGCCGCTTGTCCCTGCACTCCCAGCCTGGGCCAGGGGTGAGTGCACCTTGTCACTTGAGCTGGTGATAATGAATTCTGCCTAACACCAGTGCTTGTCGCAGTCAGTGATTTTCCCTGCTGCACCGCGCAGTTCCCATAGCAGGTACTGCACATTATTTATTTATAGGGTCATCCACGGAAGGGAGGTGCGAGTTTCCTCCCATGTGAAATGGGGGTGAAAGCGGCTTAGGAACAGCGCTGGAGCCCCAGGGAGACTGTAATCACCCAACTGAAGGGTTTATGCTTATCACCTGGAATGGGGCTCAGCACCAAGTAGGCAATAAGAAAAAAAAATGTCACCTACTTTACGCTTGCTAGCACTGGGGGCATTGCATTCCAAGCACGGGAGGACGTGTCTTTGCTTGCAAAAGACTCCGATGTCTGCCAGACTCCACTCTCTCATATTTTCCGGGAGCGACTTCACAGGCAAGACGTGCGGGAGATAAAGGGTTGGGGGTCTGGGTGTGTGTGAGTCGTCTTGCTTTGCAAGTCCCCATGGCAAACCTCCAGTCTTCAATATTCCACAGCGGCTCCTGCCTCTTCCGGGAAGCTTCTCCAACATCGCAGAGAGAAAGTAGAATGGGCCGCAGAGGCTTCTGGGCTGGAATTCTCCAGGGCGGCAGCTGGTAGCTTGTTTGCCTATCAAAGGCTGCAAGTTGGAACAGCTGAGGTTTGGGAGATGAAAGGACTTTGGGGGCAGCAGGGAAGAAGAAAACTGCGAAAGCCAAGTGCCAAAGAAAGAACAGCTCTCCTTCCCCTCCCCCAGAGCTGCTCATGCTTAGCCTGGATCGGAATCATTTTAGAAGGAGGAGAAAGTGTTAATTCCCAGAGATGCTACAGAAGGGTCTTGGCTTCCGGCTGTCAAGTGCGCTTGGCGAATGAGCCAGCCCGTGCCCTGTCACTAGGGAGAATCAGACATGGGCACAAGTCACTCCCCATGCTAAGGAGAGGAGCACACACAGGGCTTGGGGGAGCAGCGGGCTCTGCTGGAACTTAAGTGAGCTGCTTTACGAGCTGATGTGGGTCCTCAAAGTGGGGAGGGACACCACGGGCAAAGAGAACAGCTGGTGCCATTGCAGGGTGCCCCGGAAGGGCCTCCTAGGATTGGGGGAAGAGCGGGAGGGGGTACGGCCGGGGAAGGAAATGGCAGGAAGGGGCCACGGAGTGGTCAGCTCCAAGGGGTCACCTGAGAACACTGGGAGCAGCATGGGCCCTGAGAATGTGATAAAGGACCGGTTTCAGAAACAGCCTCAGAGCTTACAGGCTGTGCCCACTGTTCATCTGCTTGGTAGGTGGGAAACCTGTGTTGGCCCAGATGGAAATGGGAGTGAGTGACAGGCTGACAAGCTGTTCCCCACGCCGTGACAGAAGCCGGTGAGGTGTAAAGTCAGCCGCAGCCCGGCCTGACTGCGCTGTGTGGTGGGAAGCCGGCTTCTCCACATCTCGGTCTCCCCCTCCTGGGAAGCTGTCTGTCCTCGAGCGAGGCGCAAGCCCAGTATTTTTGTGCGGGAAGAGCCTGCTCTGGTCCACCCCAGGCAGCTCCCAGCTTTCAGCAGAGGATTACTTAGAATAACAAGTTAATGACTGTCGTGGATCAGCCTCGGTTTGCTGGGGAAGCAGGCATGCCCAGAGTTCACTTTGCTGGACTCTGGTGGGGGTGGGTTGAAAAAACACATTGCACATTCCAACCTCAGTGGGGGTGGGGGAGAATCCTGCGCTCCCTGGAAGCAGCCCCGTCAGAAACAGGAGGTGCTTCGTTAAAAACCTGGAAGCAGCTGTCACCATCCTTGAGCGGCCCTGGGCGCTGGGTGGCAGGCCTGCCTGGGGTTCTGGGGAGTGGGCTGATGGGCCTTTCAAGATGTCCTTCTTGGGGTCAGATGATCTGGGGCCCCCAGGAAACAGCTGGGCTTTGAAGGGGGAATGTGGAGAGGGGAGAGTGTTGCTGCTCCCTCTCAGTCACCACCGGGGACCACCAACAGCCTGGCTGGCTCCCTGCTCCTAGTCCTGGGCCAAATGCGTCTCACTTCCTCCTCTGGGTTTTGAAGGTGTCTAGGCTCATGCATTCACCCCTCAGTGAACATTTGGGGGCCTGAACTCACTAGGTAGGGGCCTGTTGGGAGGATCAAATGCATGGAACCTCTTTGCCAAATGCTAACAGAGAGAGAGAGAGGAAGGGAGGGAGAGAGGAAGAAAGTAGAGGAGCGTGCTGCAGACTTATGGTGTGTTTCTCATAAAATTCCCAGGGGGCAGTGGACTGAGTCCGCTGGTGCTCTAGCAGCTAGGAGCCATGAGATCCGGGTCCCGAAGCATGGCAGGATGTGGAAGGCAGAAGGAGTCCAGGCAGGGGGAGACAGCAACACCTTGCTCAGCGGGAGCCGGCGCCAAACACAGGTGGGTTTCCGTCTTTGACCACTCAGTCCATTCCTGCTCTAGGCGGGGGCTCAAGATAGCAGATCCCTCCTGATTTGTGCCACAGCAATCGCAAATGCCAAGGCTGAGCTACTCCTAAAAGCTCTGTTTCTGTTTTTTAAAGATTTATTTGTTTGTTTAAAGGCAGAGTTACAGAAAGACAGAGGCAGAGAGAGGGAGAGAGAGAGGTCTTTCATCCACTGGTTCGCTCTCCAGATGGCTGCAACAGCTGGAGCTGTTCCCATCCGAAGCCAGGAGCCAGGAGCTTCTTCCAGGTCTCCCATGCCGGTGCAGGAGCCCAAGCACTTGGGCCATCCTCCACTGAAAAGTTCCATTTTTAAAAACAGGTTTATTGAGATATAACTGATATTCAAAGAATGCACATATTTGCTGTATGCAATTGAGTGAGTCTGGACAGTTCAAACTCATGATTCATCATCACAAGGCAGTAGACAGATTTAAAATCTGCCAATGTTTCCTTGTGCCTCTCACCATCTTTTTTTGTGATAAAAACACAACATGAAATCTACACTCTTAATGAATTTAAAAGGGTCCCATACTGTACTGTTCGGTGTAGCCACCACGTTGTGCAGCGGATCTCTGGAATTACTCATCTAGCATAACTAAAACTCTATGCCCATTAAACAGTAGCTTACTATTTTTCCCAACCCTCAGACCTGGCAACCACAATTGTAGTCTCTCTGCCTCTATGAGTTTGATTATTTTAGATTCCTCATACAAGTGGAATCATGCAGAATTTGTCTTTTTTTTTTTTTTTAAGAAAGTCTTTTATTTATTTGAAAGGCAGAGTTAACAGAGAATGTGAAAGAGAGAAAGAGAGCTTCCATCTGCTGATTCATTCCCCAATGGCCTCAATGGTCAGGATTGGGCCAGACTGAAGCCAGTAGCCTGGAACTCCATCCGAATCTTCCTTGTGAGTACAAGGGCCCAAGCACCGGGGCCTTCTGCTGCTGCCTTCCCAGGCACATTAGCAGGGGGCTGGATGAGTGGAGCAGCCAGGACTCAAACTCACGCTCATACGTCATACGCTGGGATGCCAGCGTCACAGGTAGCAGCTTAACCTGCTGAGCCACGGGCCCAGTCCCCAGGGTGTGACTGGCTTATTTAACCTAGAATAATGTTCTCCAGGTTTGTGCTTATTGTTGTATCAGCACAATTCCTTTATGCATTCACCTGTTGATAGACAAAGGTTTTTTCCTCATCTCAGCTATCAAGAATAATTTTGCCATGACATGAGAGTGCAGACCTCTCTTTGGATTGTTTTGGATATATACCCAAAGTGGGATTGCCAGGTCATGTTAGTTCTATTTTAAAATTTTTGAGGAACACCCCTACAGTTTTCCATAGTTTATGCACAATTTTACATTCTCACCAACAGTGTCCGAGGGTTCTAATTTCTCTCTGGTCTCGCCAACGGTTATCATTTGCTTTTTTGGTGGTAGCCATCTGAACAGGTGTGATGTGCTGTCTCGTGGCTTTGGGTTGCATTTCCTGGGTGACTGGTGACATCAAGCATCGTTTCATGTACCTGTTGGCCAGCTGTGGGTTTTCTCCGGAGAGGCTCAGAGAAGGTAGACACCAGTCTGAGCTCTGTGGAACCCAGCTCAATGGACTCTTGCCTGTCCTTTTCATGGCTCCATGGAGAAGGGTCTTCCGGGTTGAGCCCAGAGGCAGGTGTACAGAGGCAGGGGGCAGTGAGGCTGGGGGCTATCCAGGTACAGCGGAGTCTGGCCTGGAAAGCTCTGTAGGGGACTTTGCCAGGGACGCAGTAGGAAGTGGGGATTTCCATGCCCTGCTGGAAAGTCAGATTTTAAATACAGTGTGGGCGGGGCTGCTCCCTGGAGCCCTGTCCTTCCTGCCCGGTCTCGCTGGAGACTCTGGCCCTGACACCGGACGTTCTTGCAGGATGCAAGGCAGGAATCCTCTGTTGAGAGTTGTGTACAGGCAGTGAAAAACACGGGCGAGCTGGGAATTGTGTGACAGATGACCCCAGCCGTCCTGCTCTTAGGGCCAGCTTGCCCTGGCTGCCGGGCGCCAGATGTGACCCTTCCAGGGCCCGTGCGCTTGGCTGCTGGTGATCCAGTTCTGAGGCTGGACGACTGGCAGCAGCCCTTCAGAGAGGCATGGTGGGGCAGCAGGCACTGTGGTTTCAAAGCCAGGGCTGCCTGGGCTAGGATCCCAGCTCACTCTCTGGGCTGCGTGACCCTGGACAAACTACTCAACAGCTCTGGGTCTCCGCCCTCTCTGCTGTCACACCCAAGCGGGGCTAGAACATGAGGGATAAGGGTTATAAGAGCTGTATCCCGGGATTACATTTTCATTGAGTTACTGTTCAGCCTGGGCACTCTGCTAGGCGCTGGAGCTTTTGAAGGGTTTGTGAGATGAGGTGGCACAGATTTCTGACCCATGGTGGTTACCTTTCCTAGCACATAGGCTTCATAATGTGTCTTATAGTAGCCAATCTCCTAGGTGGCTCCCAGGGATCTTCTTGGTTGTCAGGTCCCTGGGTAGTCCCTGGGTAGTCCTGCCCCAGGACTGGCCCCACGGGCCAGGAGAAGAGGGAGTGATGGTGTGTGTCCTTTGAGCCCAGAGCATGAAGCATGCGGGTCATGCCTTGGTCTCTGGCATCGCTTCTTTAAGGAAGGCCAGTCACCAAGCTGTGACAACACTCAGGTGGTAGAGAGCCCCACATAGAGATGAACAGAGGCCCGGGCAACGGCCTGTCCCACCTCAGCAGCTGTGTGAGTGGTCAGCTGGGCGTGGATCCTGCAGCCCCGCCTGAGGTCCCAGATGGCTGCAGTTCTGCTGATGCCTGACCAGCCCCTCTCCGGCTCCTAAGCCAGAAGCTAAAGGGTGATGGGGATGACTATGGCTGCTCTGGGCCACAGTTTTGAGATACTTTGTTATGCTGCAATACATCCTCAAGTTCAATGCAAACCTCCCTTGATCTAGATGTTACTCCCCCCCACCCTCATCTCCTGCTGAGCCTCAACTTACCCCTTGGCTATTCCACTTACCAAGCCCAGTGCTGGGGCCCTCTCTTTCCCTCCCCAGTCCCTGCAGGCTCCTGGGCCACTGAGAATTCCCCTCTGGCCAAGTCCTACTCCTCCTGTGGGGCTGTGTGGACGGTTTCCCTGCCCCAGCCTCTAGGCCCCCTGGAATCAGAGCAGTGTCCATTCAGGCTGCCTGTCTTTATCCACACCTATGTTCTCTGCTCGCTTCATGCCCTCTAGCCCTGTCTCTCACCTGCTACTTCACAGCAGGGCCTGGCTTGTTAGCTGCCTCTGCACTCTTCCCCGGATTTGCATATGAGTGTGTTTTCAGGTCTCCCAAGTCAGTGTGACTACTGGGATCTCTCTGGTTCTCCAGTGTGCAGGCACAGAGCCACCTCACCCGGGCCCCTCCCCTCCCCTACCATAAAGGCCGATGCTGGGATGGCTGTTTTCACTTGATCTTGCTGTTGTGGAAGATTTTGCACGTGGAAATGAGGACTGCAGAGGGCACGCAGGTGCCCCGTGTCGGGGAAGGGCATTTAGTGCCACGTGGCGGGAGCTCGGAAGCGCTTCTGTAGGTAGTGGGGACTCACCCAAGGCCTCGGGCCACGGGGAGGTGTGCAGAGCGATCAGTGGGTGAGCCCGTGGCTTATTTCATGAACAATTAGCAGTGCTGGAAACAGGCTGTGAAACACCCCCTCTGAGCGGATTGACGTCAATAAAGCCACCTTGGAGAAGTCCTTTTGGCAGAGGTCAGAGGGAACACTGGGCAGGCCTTCCCAGAGCAGCTGCACACGAACAAGCGCTCTGAAGACCGTAGCGGAAGTCTGCAGTGTGCTCCATCATGTCCAATGCATAGCAGACAGCTGTCAGAAGCACCCCAGGGAGGCCGAGAAAACCGGAGGCAAGGGTTCAATCCTAACGCTGCGATGTATGCGGAGCGACTGGGGGTCAAGGCCAGCGTCTCCCTGAGCTGCAGTGTCCTCACTTACAAAAGGGAGAGCCCATCCCGCCAGCCTGTGGGGAGTCCATGAGGGCCTGGCTCTACGGCCCTGGGCGTACGGAGGGCGTCCATAAGTGCTACTTCACATCAATCCTCATACCAAAGTGACAGCTGGAAGCAGGGAAAAACCCCATACACACAACATCTAACAGAATTCCTCTAGAAGAAAAAAAAGGAAGAGACAGGAGCATTGGAGAGGAAGAGAGGAATTAGGACTGTCAACAGCGGGTCAGTGTGTCTTAAATCCTTTCAAATGGGGCACAGGACTAAGATGTGTATTTCCTGGGGCAGGCGGCAGCAGGCTGAAGAGGCTGTGCAGGCAGCTGAAGCAACTGCTCCTGGAGTGGAATGTTCCTGGGTGCGCCTGGTGGCTCCACACAGCAGTGAGCCAGTGGCTGAGCACAGGCAGGCAGAGGCCCGCAGAGGAGCACAGAGCGAGGCGAGAGACCCAGGCCGCGGCGTAGGGGAACCCTATGCTGGGTGAAGAAGTCAGGTGCAGAGACTGCATAGTGCCCGAGTCCATCAACAGGAGGTGCTCCAGAACAGGCAAACCCAGAGACATGGAATGTGGGTTGGTACTTGGCTAGTGCTTGGAGGCTTTGGTGAGAACGGGGTGATTCCCCATAGGAACAGGCGTTCTTTTCAGAGGTGATGGAAATGGTCTAAAAGTGATTGCTGTGATGGTTGCACAACTCTGTGAGTATACTAAAACCCACCCAACTGCATACGCTAAGTGGGCGAATTGTACAGTATGTGGATCTCAATAAAGCTGTTACAAAAAGACACAAGACAACAGATTCAAGATCCCAGAGAAAGATGCCTCAGAAATTCTCCAGTGCACCTGCTCAGCATCCCAGAGTGGTGAATGACTCGCTTCCAGTCCCATTGCCACTCGTGGCCAAGGGAAAAGCCATGCCACATGTAAGTACTTTTTTGTGTACATCACCTGTTACCTAAGAGTTGCCTCCACACCCCCGCCTGGCGTGGAGTTGCTCACTTGTGACATGGCAGTAACGTTTGTGGGGTCATGGGACTGCTAATGAGAGAAATTACTTTCAACCTCCAGTGGCACTCTGTTGCTTTAAATCTCTGAATCTTCTAAAAGTCAGTATTTTTTTTTTTGACAGGTAGAGTTAGAGAGAGAGAGAAAGGTCTTCTTTCCGTTGGTTCACTCCCCAAATGGCCACTACAGCCGGCGCCGATCCAAAGCCAGGAGCCAATCCAAAGCCAGGAGCCAGGTGTTTCCTCCTGGTCTCTCATGTGGGTGCAGGGCCAAGGACTTGGGCCATCCTCCACTGCACTCCCGGGCCACAGCAGAGAGATGGACTGGAAGATGAGCAACTGGGACTAGAACCCGGCGCCCATATGGGATGCTGGTGCTGCAGGTGGAGGATTAACCAAGTGAGCCATGGCGCCGGCCCCCCTAAAAGTCAGTATTTTAACTGTGCTACACTACATCTGCTGGTTCCCCTCTCCCCCGCCCCGGTTGGCGTAATGGCTGGGGCTGGGTCAGGCCCAAGCCAAGAGCCAGAAGCTTCTTTCAGGTCTCCCCTGTGGGTAGCAGGGGCCTAAGCACTTGGGCCGTCTTCCACTGCTTTCCCAGGCCATTAGCAGGGAGCTGGACTGGAAGTGGAGCAGCCGGGACACGAACAGTGCCCCTGTGGGATGCTGGCACTGCAGGTGAGGCTTTACCTGCTATTGCACGACACCAGCCCCATTGAATCATTTTAATGGTATTTTCAGTGATAGAATCGGCTAGTAACCTTTACCAAACAAGAACTAGAACAAACAAACACAAAAATGCAGGATCAGGAGAATAGTTTAAAAACCATAACAGAAGAAAAAAAAAGAAATTAAGTATTTATGCAGTCTTGCTTTAAGGGCATATTTTACAAATGTCACTTGGCATAATAAGCAATGATAAATAGCAGAAACCCTTGCACAAGCAATATGATGGAGATTGACCTGAAGATATCCTGAGCTATTCGTTTATAAGAAATTTCATGCAAATTATCTTTCCCAGACCTTATTGTAACGTCTGGGAGAAGGAGTTGGAATACAAACCTTAGGCAGAATTTTCATTCTAGGCTGGCTACCCACAACTTTCCAGACTTCAAAGACCAAGGCTGGAACATCTTCATTTATTGTACGGAGATGAGATCAGTGCGTTGCCCTCAACCTGTCAAATTTGCAAAATAATTAAATTTGTATCATTTAGTTCTCATCATCCTCACAGCCAAAATCCTTGCCATCCTAAATCTATACAGAGAAAATAAGAATGCCAAGTCTCAGAGAGTAGGTAATGTGCCAGGGTCATTCATCCTGGGGGGGGGGGGCGAGAAAGAGAGAGAGAGAGAGAGAGAGAGAGAGAGAGAGAGAGAGAGAGAGAGAGGCCTGCATGGACAGCAGGTCCGTGCAAGCCCAGATAACATCATCCTCATTCCAAGGCTGCCCAGAGCAGGGGATGCTGCAGGCAATGTTTGCCCAGAGTCTGATTTTGTGCAGCGCTGGCCGTGGGCCAGGCCTCAAAGTTTCCTGAAGTGTTCTGCGAGTTACCGGGGGAGACGGAGCTTTGAACTCGCCTGCTATAACATGGGCTGGTTCCCAGGATCATAAACATGTTTCTGAACCTAATTAAAGAGCCCCGTGAAAAGGGCGCGAGCAGGACTGAGACACGACGGTCGGTGTAAAAGCGGCCCGTGGGCCAGAGCGGGAGCGCGGCTGTTCCCAGACTCGGAGGACAGAGAGTTAAGAGCTTTAGCGAGAAGAAAGGCTCTTTTACAGTCCTGGCTGGGGACCGGGGCTGCACCGGAGAGGGAATGTAGGAGGCATAATTGAGGCTTGTAAAACATTTCCAGACAAAATCGCTTAATGTGTTTTGGAGAGTAAAAAGCAACAGTGCACATAATCCATAAATTTGGGCAGCTTTCTGCAGAGTCAATAGAGCCGGATCCAGGCCATCAGGAGGACGGCCAGACCAGCGCGTGCTGGGCGCCGATGGCTGCAGGTGGACTGGGCCCAGCGAGCGACACCCTGGAGCGGCAGCTGATTGGCTTTGGATTCTCGCTCCGCCCCCTCTCTCAACAGGCGACCTGGGACAGGTTCTTTAACCTGCTGGGGTTCTGCTAACTCACCTGGAAAGTGAAGGAGAAATAGCACCTACGCTGCAGGTTTCCTGGGAGAGTTAAGTATTGGAACGTCTGGGCCAGCGCCTGGCACAGCTTGTACGATGTTTGCTGACTGTAAACTGCTCTCTTGGGACTGGGCTGTAGCTGGGAAGGGCCACGCTGTGTCCCCTGTGTCCAGAGGCCTCATCACTCTTGTTCTTCCTTCCATCTTCTCTCCTGCTTCCTCTCTGCCTGTTTTGGTTGCTTGCCAACAACCCCTTCACCAGTGTATTCTTCCAAGCTGTCCCTTTCTCCATCAGACGAATCTGGTGATAACCCATCTTTCTCAGAACAAAGTTCAATTTCTGGGCCCTTTGGACCCAGGTTAACTCTCTGGGCCGCGTCCAGCGATGTCCCGCTGTGGTAATCGTGTGTCAGATACTTCCAGCGTCCCCGTGTTCTAGACAAGTGGTAAATACTGCACTTCCTGGCTCGCTGGTGGCTTCTCTCAGTGGTTGTCCAAGGCCCCCCATACAATCTCCACACCATGAATGCAGTAAGGATCGCTCGCAGCTTCTTCAGGACATTTTGCGAGTATAAACTTGTGCTGTAAGAATGACTTTTCTTGTGTTTCTTCCTGGACTCTGAGCTTTGAGGGGAGATGTCACTGTCACATCTCCAGGGACCTCAGTAGATACTTGTCAAATTGAATTGCACCTGCTTGGAACCCAGGCTGCTGTGTCTTCTCCGGATCCTGCTCTGGTCCTGGGTCAACGCTGGGCTACCTTTTCCTTGATTCTTCCAGAACCACTGATAAACCTCAGTCTCCAATTCAGGCAGTGGTGGTGTGGCAGCCAGCAGAAAGGGAGACAAGTGACCCCTGTTAGGCTTAACACACGGTGGTGTAAAAATACCGACTTGGTGGTTTTCTAACAATGGACCCCGCCATGAAGAGCAGTGGTGACTAAGTACAGTGGCAGCCCTGCCTCCCACTTCCAGGGCAGCCCCAAAGCTCTCTGAGTTAGTGAACGCCAAACTGGAACGTGTCTGGGAGACGACATAGTTCAAGATCGTACTCCTAACAAGTTTTTTCAATGGGTATGTCTTGTTACAAATGGGGCCAGAAGTTGGGTGCAGCGGGTTAAGCTGCCTTTTGCAACATTGATACCCCACATCAGAATTCTGGTTTGAGCCAGTTTGTTTTACTTCCAATCCAGCTTTCTGCTAAAGTACCTGGGAAGGCAGTGGATGATGACCCCTCTGCCCAATCAGGGTGAAGCTGCTGGATCCTGGCTTCAGCCTGGCCCAGCTGTGCCCATTGCTGCCATTTGGGGACTGAATCAACAGATGGAAGATTCCTCTCCCCCCTTGTTATTCTGCCTTTAAAACAGACAACAACAACAAAATCTCTGTAAAAAAAAAAAATACTGTTTTCTTCTCACAATCATTTTTCGTTCTACCTGACAAAAGTTGTTAATACCTTGGCTTTCTGTACAAATCTGGCAGCGTCACCATCAGGGTCCCTGTTAAATGTGCATCTCTTTGCGGTTAGCAAAACACTTTCTGAGTTATGTCACCCTGAGCCCCCCAGTAGCCTGGGAAGGCAGGGCAGTATTTGTGGTCTTTATGGATGCAGAAGCTGCAGTCCACAGCAGCGAGGTTATTTCCCGTCACAATCAAGCTGGGGCCCCAGCAGTCACTTGATAGCGGACTCTGAGCTCTTAGGCAGGTGCTCTTGGCCCCCAGACACATCCTCCTCCAGCTGCCCCTGTCCGTCGGCCAGCCTGCATCCCCGTGCTGGAAGCTTGGGGCAGACCTCCAGGGGCCTTGTCCAACGCTGCAATCTAAGGATTTCCATATCCAATTCCCTCTTGGAGACCTTGAGTCGGGGAAGTTTAGGGCAGCTGGGAGTTTTCTGATTACTTTTTCAAAAACCAGGTTCAGGTTGCTAACGGCCCGGTGCATACAAAGAGTGAATTATTTCAGAAGACTTTGTGATTTTTGATGGCACAAGCAAGAAAGTAACGGAAAGGACCTGTTTGCTTATGGTCTGCCTGCCGGAGGCGGCCTCACTCTTGTTAACCTTTAGAAGGACGGACAAGGAGGTTGCTGCAGATTCTCTGTGAGCAGGGCGCAGACTCACATGATGGTGATGGGGACCGTCCCCAAGGCTACGCCCCTCTCATTCCTCTCGCCCACGTCTTCCAGGTGCACGTCTCACTCCTCGCCAGGAGCCAGAAGACAGCAATAACTGCAGCATCCCGAGAAAGCGCTGGGTTTATCTTTCATTCGGACAACTAGAGAACCCAGGCTGGCAGAAGGAGCAAAAATATCGATTCTCCTTCAGTGTTTGTGTGCAGACTATGAAATTCCCTCCTTCACTCGCAGGTAATTGGCCTCCTGAACGTCTGTTGTAACCACATTGTCCAAATGTCTACTATCTGGGGGCAAACCTCTGCTTAAACAATGCATCCGTGGAAAATATTAAGTATGTGTGGAGTGAGGTAAAACATACACGCACATTATAAATCGGTATAATATTAATTGGGGAATAGTGTGATTGTATATGCCTCATATGCTATATAAAGACATATGTTTCAAAAGAAATAAAAAATTATATTCATAAGGATATTTATGGAAGTGTTCCCATAAGAGCAAAAACCTGGGAGTGATTGAAGTGGGTTATAATAGGCGAACCACTTACTGAGTTACAGTTTTCTCTAGCCATTAAAATAATAATTACAAAGATTATTCAGATCATAATCTTCAGACCAAAAATGTTAATGACAGAGGTCTGTGCAAACAGTAGAATTCCAGTTGGAATACAGGCTGTGATGGGGTTTATGAAAAATGTTTTCTCCATGTGAACCAGGCCCAGAAGTGAAAATATCATGTTAGCACGGGGGCAGGAGGGCAAAGCTTACGTATTTTTGTGTTCTGATTTCCCGAGATTTCTTGTCAGTGTACCAGACACCAAGAAACCGCTTTTGTTGTCTACACTATGATGTTGGAATATAATTTATATTAGACCTCATTCCTAAGGGCTTATTAAAGTACATTGTTTTAGAAAAACATTAACAGTGATGATGATTTTTTATGAAGATTTTTATGCATCATGAAAGGAACAGAGTAACTGAGACAGATATTGGTCCATTACCTAACTCTGTAAAATCTGCGTATTTTGTCACACTTCATGTTTTAAAAACAAGTACAGTGTCATAGGCACCATGGAAGCCCCTTAAAACAGTGGATTTTTTATATCTTATTTCTGCTACACCATTTCTGTGTATCACCCATTTTCTTCAAATGACAGCTTTCTATGTGAGTTTCACAATGAGCCTTAATCTACCCATCCCTGGTTTTTCTTAAAATGAGGGAGGAAGGATTACACACACCTGCCAGGATAAGGACCAAATGAACAGCGTCTTGGAGATTACCAGAACTCCACGGGAGGAGTGGGAGTTGGCCAGGCGAGATGGGGAAATGCCTGCTGTGTGTGAAGAACGAGAGCCCAGAGGCACAGCCTGGAAGAAATGGTGACGGGTCCCTACGACTGGGCCTCAGCTTGGCTCGAGGGGAGGGAAGAGCTTGCTGCAGGGATGCAGAGTCCTGGTTCACTGTGGGAGCGTCTTAGCCCCACTCGCCTGTGTGTCTAGCATCACTGCCCTATTCTCATGCCCTCAGGCCTTCCTTGCTCTCTGCTCTGGCTTCTCACAGCCCAGCACAAGCCTCAGTGGACAGCCTAAGGACCAATGGAGGGCTGGTGTTTGACCTAGTGGTGAAGATTCTGCTTGGGATGCCTGCCTCCCATATCAGAGTCCCTGGGTTTGAGTCCTGCTTCCTACTAATGTGCACCCTGGAAGACAGCAGGTGATGCCCTGAGTACTTGGATCCCTGCCACCCACGTGGGAGACCCAGATTGAGCTTCTGGCTCCCGGCTTTGGCCTGGCCCAGCCCTGGCTGCGGCAGGTATTTGGGGAGTGAACCAGTGGATAGAAGAAGTCTGTGTCCCAGGGCGTCAGCTGGAGCAGCTGAAGATCAGAGGACCGTCATCTGGGAGCTTGTAAGAGGCACCACCTTAGATCTTCCTGAGATCTTAACCAAAGATCTTCTAGTCCTGTCTTGGATTTGCTCTTGGCTGGAATGCCTATCAATTAAGGTAACTGCCAGCTCTCTGGAAGAACCTGGGAGCGAAAAGCAGTTTGAGTTCTGAATCTGGCGAGCCCTGGCTTCTTGAGTACATTTCTCTCCTCCTGTATTTCATCATAGCTGCCAAGGGGGCACGTTCAGACCTCTCTGGGTCATCCAGCTCATGAGAAGACCCCATCCCGTTTTCCGTGTGTCTGCAGACTACAAGGTTGCCAAGCTGTCTGCCACGAGATAGCAAAGCTCCCATTCATGTTAAGAACATTCCAACGACTTTTCCATAACTTCCCTGATGCCGTCACCGACAGGTTTCTCAGGCTTCCCCTGACACTCTCTTGACACCTGCTGCGTTTTGGATATGGTTTGAGCATCTCCCCCAGGGGTTCAAGTACTGGAGGTTCGGCCCTCAGTGTGGTGGTGCTAGGAGGTGGTGGGACCTGTAAAGGTGTAGCCTGCTGGGAGTTGATTAGATCATTGGGGTCCAAGCCCTTGGAAGGGGCTAGAGTGGGTCTCCTGGGACCTGGAGTTAGTTCTTGGGAGAGGAGCTGATGCCTGAATTGCTCTCTGGCTTCCTGTCTCACCAGGTAATCTCTCCTGGCACGTGCTCTCCTCCATGCTGTGTTGTGGTCAGCGTGACCCTCAGAGGAGCTGGCGCTATGCTGTTTGGAATTTCAGCCCCAAACCATGACCTAAATACAACTCTTCACAAAGTGCTCAGTCTCTGGCATTTCATTATAGCAATGGCAAAGGTACCAATATGGAGCCCTTTAGGCCGCCTGTCTCCAAGCCAATGTCGTACATTTTAGGATTTCATCAAGCTAGCACCTGACTTCCAGGTACAAAAACCTATTGTGGTTATCTATGGCTGTGTACCAATGCACCTCAAAACTTGGTGGCTTCGAGCAATACTTGTTCATTTTACTCATACATGGGATGTTAGGTCTCAGCGGGCTAGTTCACCTCTGTGACACGTGGCATCAAACGGAGCTGGAGAATCCACCTTGGCTCATTCCCATGCCACTCTGGCTACCCAAGCCCCTGCATGGGGGCAGGTTGGGCCTCCTTGCTGCAAGGAGACTGCATTTCCCGAACAAGCAGCCCAAGAGATCACGGCTGAGAGAGGCCACTTTCTACTGGTGAAGTGGTCACGGAGCGAGGCTCCTCTGTAGGAACCTAAGTCCCAAAGCATGTGTGGGGCTGTGTGGTTGTGATCAGTTTTGTGAAACACAGTCTGCCACAGGATGCTAACACTTCGAGGGCTGGATTGTTGTTTAAAGCCACTGGGAAGCTGGAGCTATTGTTTCTCAACACAATCATTATGTGCACGATTCCCAAATGTTTTTGTGACTGAGAACCGTAGCTGACTTAATCCAGCCTTGCTTTTGGACAATTCATCTGGCCACAGAGCTGATTGCCAGTAGTTACAAGAAATTTTTCATTCCAGACAGGATGAACCAGGTTTCCCCTCTGTCCAAGAGTGTGTTTTGTCACCATCAGGCCTTTCTGCCTATGGGAGGTTGCAAATCTCACCAGGAGTGTTCTTCAGCCCCTACCACCTCCCATCCATCACTTTGTCCTCTACACTCCTCTGCCTGCTAGTTATATGTCAACCCAACACTTCCCGCTTGATTCATAGCTCATTTTCCCCTCTGCAAGAGGCAGGTGCAGCATAGCAATTAAGACGACAGACTCTGGAGTTGCACTGATGTTAGAAGACCCGTCGCTTATTAGGTGTGTGCTGCTCTGGTTAATTTCCTTCCATTCCTCTCTCTCTGTCTCTCTCTCTCTCTCTCAGTTGTCTTATGTGTACACTGGGGTACACATAGCACTTGCTATGATCTGAACATTTATGTCCCCGCAAAACTCGTATATGGAAGCTTAATCCCCAAGATGATGCTACTAAGCGGTGGGACTTTTAAGTGGGTGATGAAGTCGTGGGGGCTGTGCTGTCTTGAATGGGATTAGCACCCTCATAAAAGAATCCTGAGGGAGCGTCTGTCTTGTGAGGTGCACAGAAGGCACCTCAAGGAGGAAAGGGCCCTCAGCTGGCACGGGATCTGCAGGGCACCTTGATCCGGGACTTCTCAGCCTCCAGGATGTTGAGCGAAGCTTTTCTGCTGTTGATAACTTACCCAGCCTAAGGCATTTTGCTACAGCGGGTGGCATGGACTAAGGGAGCGCCTAGCAGAGTTGCTGTGAAGATTAACTGAATCGATAGAGTCAGACCAGTACCTGGCATGATTATTTGCTGTCACTCCAGAGCACCTAAGTCTCCTCCAGACACTTTCCTTGGCCTTCCTTCCAGGTGTGCTGCCTCTTCTGTTGAATAGAGATCAAGCCCGGACATTTTTCTTTTTTTCTGGTTTAGAGTAAGTGTGGATTTAAGAAAAGGAGTTCTCTTTCACTTTTGCTCAGTGTTGTTATGCATAAGACAATTTCACAATTTGACCCTTTTACTTGCGGTGTATTTCTTTTTTGAAGGGCAGAGAGGTGGAGAGGGGAAAGAGAGGGGGCAGAGAAAGATCTTTCATTTGCTCCTTTGTCCCCCCCAGTAACAGCGATGTCTGGGCCAGGCTGAAGTCAGGAGCCAGGAACTTCATCTGGTCTCTCACCTGGGTGGCAGGGACACAAGCACTTGGCCTGTCTTCTGTTGCTTTCCCAGGCATATCAGCAGGAAGCCGGTTCGGAAGCAGAGCAGCGGGGACTTGAACAAGCACTTGGTTATGGGATGGCAGCATCAGAAGCAGCAACTTCACCCTCCCCATCACAATGCTGGCCCCACACTTGACCTTGATACCTTTCTGTAGGCAGACTTCTAAGAGGGCCCCCAAGTCCCTGCCCCTGTTGAACATGGCCAGCAGGATACCCAGGGCTGTGAAAGTGATGGATTTTAATCCTATGACGAGGTTTTATTATAAGGCACAGAACAAGGGACAGAGAGGATGTGGGGGGATTGGCCCATGCCATGAGCTCTTTACATTGGGCATAGAGGTCAAAGGCAGGGTATGCGAGAGGCAGCACGTGTGAGAGAGATTTGATCTCAGGCTGCTTTCTCACTGCTGGCTTCGAAGGTGGAGGGGACAACGTAGCAGGGAACGCACATGGCCTCAAGGAGCTGAGAGCAGGGAATCGGGGACCTCAGCCCCGCATCGCAAGGAGCTGAATTCTGCTACCGCCACCTGGGTTTGGGCCCAGGCTGCAGATGACAAAGCAGCTGGCTGACTCCTTGGTTTCCGCCTCAGGGGAAGCTGGGAAGTCAGTCCAGCTGTGCTGTGTCTGACTTTCTGAGTTAACAAATCTCGAAGATCCTGAATGGGTGGCGTTTTAGATGCGGAAATTTGTGCTGATATGTTCTGCAGCAATAGATAACTGTCTTAGCTTCCTAGGGTGGCCATCCCAAACTACTAAGCAACAGAAATACATTCTTTTTTTTTTAATTAAATTATTTATTTGAAAGTTAGGGTTATGGGCAGGGGAGGATGTGTGTGTGTGTGTGTGTGTGTGTGTGTGTGTGTATGTGTGTGTGTGTGTGTGAGAGAGAGAGAGAGAGAGAGAGAGAGAGAGAGAGAGAGAGAGAGAAAGATTTTCCATCTGTTGGCTCACTTCTCTGATGGCCACAACAGACAGACAGGGCTGGGCCAGGCCAAAGCCAGGAGCCAGGAACCAGGAGATTCTTCCAGGTCTCCCACATGAGTGCAGGGGCCCAAGCACTAGGGCCATCTTCCACTGCTTTCCCAGGCACATTAGCAAGGAGCTGGATCAGAAGTGGAGCAGCTAGGACTTGAATCAACACTGGTATGGGATGACAATGTTGCAGGCTGCAGCCTTACCAGCCACCCCCCAACACCGGCCCCCAGAAGTCTATTCTTCACCATCCTCAAGGCCAAAAGTCTGGAATGAAGGTGGCAGCAGGGTCTGTTGGCCCTGCAGGCTCCAGGGAAGAATCCTGTCTTTTCCAGAGCTGGTGGCTCTGGGTGCGCCTCACCCCCACACAGCACATCCCCGCTCAAATCTGCGTCCCCTCCTCTTCTGTCTTTCATAAGCAAACTTGTCATTGGATTTAGGGTCTACCTGAATAACCCAGGGTGCTGGCCTTGTATTTTTTAAAGATATTTATTTGAGAACCAGAGCTAAAGAGAGAGAAGGAGATGAAGAGACAGAAAGATCTTCCATCTGCTTGTTCACTCCCCAAATAGCCTGAATGACCAGAGCTGGGCAGATCTGAAGCCAGGAGCTTCATCTGGGTCTTCCATGTGGGTGCAGGGGCCCAAGCACTTGGGCCCTCCTTCACTATCAGCAGAGAGCTGGATGGGAAGAGGAGCAGCTGGGACACGAACCAGCGCCCATATGGGATGTCAGTGCCACAGACGGAGGCTTAGCCTACTATGCCACAGTGGATGGCCTTGTCTTAAAACCCTTAATTTAATTACCTCTGCAAAGACCCTTTTTGCAAATAAGCTATGTTCATAGGGTCTGGGTGCTAGGGCATGAATATGTCCTTTTGGAGTCACCATTCAACCCATCACAATAACTGATGCACAAGGAGGTCTATTGATCCCTGTTTTACAAAGAGGGGGCTGCAGACTGAATAGGCAAGTGTAGATTTTCCCAGTCCAAGTCCAGCAGATCTCCTACCACACCACAGATGTCTGTTTCCTCCACAGCATTTAGCATAATATTGGACAGATGCTTGTGCTGAAAAATACTTTAGATTCACTGAAATTCCGAATTAGTCATGAGTAGAGTTGTGTTGTGTTTGGAAAAGGACTCAGTATGGAGGGGGAGATGGTCTCCTCCATAAAATCTTTGATTCTGCCTTGAAGATGTGTATCTATTCTTGATTAAGGTGAGTAAGGGTCCTTATGAAATGAGAGGTTTGGAAGCTTCCCCGAGATGCCTTCTCCAAAGGGTTAGAGTAACGAATGGAAGGGGAGCCCTCTCTTGCCTAGTGGAGTTCAGACATCAACTGACTTAGGATTGAATCCAGCTCTGTGATGATTTATATAAAGCATTAACTTGACTAGATTAAAGAATACCTAGAAACATGGTGAAGTGTAGTTTTAGGTGTGCCTGCAAGGTTGTTCCCAGGAGAGGTGGGCGTATGAGTCTGGGGACTGGGTGGGGAGATTCACCCTCAGCATGGGTGAGCACCACCCAACTGAGGTGCACTCAAGACAAGCAGAAAAGGCAGGTGTGTCCGTCTGTCCCCCAGATCTGGGGTACATGCTGCCTCTCCTGTTCTTGAGCATCAAGACCCCAGCTTGCTGGACACCAAGACTTATAGCCCCACCTCCAAGTTCTCAGGCTTCCCAGGGTCTCCTACCCATTGACAGTCTATTGTGGGACTTGTCAGTCATCATAATCACATGTGGCAATTCCTCTAAAAAGAAAAAGTCTCGGGGCTGGCGCTATAGTGTAGTGGGTAAAGCCACTGTCTGCAGTGCCAGCATCCCATATGAGCGCTGGTTCAAGTCCCGGCTGCTCCACATCTGATCCAGAACTCTGCTATGGCCTGGGAAAGCAGTAGAAGATGGCCTAGATCCTTGGGCCACTGCACCCATGTGATAGACCCAGAAGAAGCTCCAGGCTTCGGATTGGCACAGCTCCAGTAGTTGTGGCCATCTGGGGAGTGAACAAGAGGATGGAAGACTTTCTCTCTCTTACTCTTCTCTCTCTCTAACTCTGCCTTTCAAATAAAATAAATAAATCTTAAAAAAAAAAAGACCAAAAAACCTCTTCTCTATTAACGTCTAAATCCTGAATGCTCTAACACAAGTCCTCTCACTTATCAGCCCTGAGCAAGGCACTTAACCTATGGAAGTCTCCCTCCACTGGTACTTAAACTCAATGACATGGCCATCCCACCATGTTTTTATTTATTTATTTTTTAAGATTTATTTATTTATTTGAAAGTCAGAGTTACAGAGAGAGAGGAGAGGCAGAGAGAGAAAGAGGTCTTCCATCCGCTGGTTCACTCTTCCATTGGCTACAATAGCAGGAGCTACACCAATCTGAAACCAGGAGACAGGAACTTCTTCCGGGTCTTCCACGCAGGTGCAGGGGCCCAAGGATCTGGGCCATCTTCCACTGCTTTCCCAGGCCATAGCAGAGAGCTGGATTGGAAGTGGAGCAGCTGAGACTTGAACCAGTGTCCATACAGGATGCAGGCACTGCAGGTGGAGGCTTTACCTGCTATGTCACAGTGCCGGCCCCAGCTACCATGGTTTTAAAACAAGCTGAGATGACAGCCTGAAAGCAGTGAGCACTATCCCAATTGCCATGAAGTAGATATTATTGTTATTTTCATCTTACAGATGGGAAAGCTGACATGGGTAAAATCAAAGGTGGACAGGTACCAAGTGACATAGCATGGTAAGGATTTGAACTCAGGATGTGTGGTTGCAAAAATCACCTTCTTAATTAACTGGTACTAATCATATCAGTGTGGGATTCCTTAAAAATAACAGAAACGCAAGAAGTGAGGCAGAATAAGGATTTTACACAGTAGGGACTCGTCTTTATGTAACCGTGGAAGCTGCACGTAGTCTACATGACTTGTGTAAGGTGTTGGGCTTGACCTTGGCAGGGCTAGGAAGGGTAGACAGGAGCAGGGAGAGCAGGTCCAGCTGGAGCCAGCCAGGAGCACTAGAGGCTAGCCTGTGGCCCTCCCACTTCTAGCCTCCATGGTGCAGACGAGTGCATGCTGACTTGGTGTCCACATCACATAACTGCACATGCAGCCAGCCCAGTTTGGGGAGGCCAAGGGAGGAAGACTTGGGCAGCATGTGAGCTGTTGATCTGGAAGCAAGACAGTGAAAGGTTCCGAAGATCAGGGCAGGGAGAGGCCTATGTGGCTCAGAGGGGTAAGCCTCTCTTGGGATACTCCCATCCCATATTGGAGGGTAGGTTTGAATCCTGGCTACTCAATTTCCTATCCATTTTCCTGCTAATTCATACCCTAGCTTATATGCTTGGGCCCCTGCCACTCATGTGGGAGACCCAGATGAAGTTTGGGCTCCTGCTTTGCATTGGCCTACCTCTGGGGCTGTCAGCATTTGGGAAATGAACTGATGGATGGAAGATTCTCTCTCTCTCTCTCTCTCTCTCTCTCTCTCTCTCCTTCCTTCCTTCCCTCCCTCCATCACTCTTTCCTCCTTCCAAGTGGTTGATAATAATTAAATAAACCTTTAAAAAAGTGAACGTTAGGACAGGAAGGAGTCAGTGGTGGTGGCAAGGATGGAGCTTGGAGCTTGGAGCTTCATAATCTGTCCAGCTTTCCCTGTGACCACCCCCCACCCCCAATAAGCCTACCATAGAAGTACAGGTAAGAACTCACAACCAGGCTTTTAGCAACACCCCCTCCTGCATCGCAGAAATGCAGTGGACACCCCCTGGTGGGCGAGGGCTCTCGCAGAGCAGTGAGGGTGAACGCTCCAATTCAAGGGGGCTGGGGATCGTGGGCTTCAAGGTTGGGATCTTGGAGCCGAGAGCTCACAGCAGATGGCATGAGTGCAGGAACAGTGACGGAGGAAGAGGAGGGGTAAGGACCCAGAACCTGGGCGGACTTGGCAAGAAGCAGGTGTGGTGTGCAGATGAGTTAGGCCGGCACCAGGCCCTGGTTGGGGGAGCAGGTGACGGTACCTGTTAACTTGTCCATGCTCTTGGTGAGTAGAAGGCGGGACCAAACCTGGCATAGACGAGTATTGCTCCTTGAATATTTCACACATCAGTCCCCATGATCAAACCGCGATGCTTCCCGAGAGAAACACCAGGTCTGATGCTTTGCGTAAACTGCGTCTGCGTCTGTCTGCCCTTTTGCTGATTGTGCAAGGTAGGATTGTCAGCAGCGTTTTGTACACAGCCCCCGGTGACTTGCCTGAGGCTGCTCGTCTCGCACTTGGTGAAGCCGGGACTGGAACCAAGGCCGTCAGAATTGAAAGGCCCTGCTCTCCACACTCCAAGGAGGGCTATAGAATGGGCTGGAATTTGGGACTTTGAGGCTGTTAAGACATTTCTGGCTTTGAACGTCTGTGAGATCCTGGGGAATACTCCTATTGAGGCCGGCTCTTAAGGAAAAAAAAAAAAAATCTGTTTTCAAATGTTCAACCGTGTTTCTTAGGATCTGAAAAAAGAAGCCAGAGTTGTTTCTTTAAAAATGAAACAACCTTTAAAAGCTCTATTCATTATAGTTTTTCCCTGGAATCTTTTCAATCTCCAATTCAAAGCAAAATATTAACAATAAACTGACTTTCTAGAAATCAATTGCAATTGCCTTTCTGTTACTTTAGTTGAACTACTTTGCGATTGCTGAGTCTTTTTTTTTTAACAAGCGTATCTTGCTTCTCTTACATGATAATTCTGATTTCCTTTTGAGATGAAAAACTGATCCTCCACAGGTGCTTTTGGCCGAGATCACTAAAAGCCCAGGAGGCGGCAGGTGAGATGAGTGGAGTTGACTGCTGCAGATGTGCAGGGACTCTGTCTTCATGCTGGGACCCAGACACCCAGCACCCAGGGGACCCAGTATCACCTGGCTTGGTCTCTTGAACATTTTATCCTTTGTTTTTCATTTCTTGTTCTAGTTTCTTCTTTCAGAAATGAATATGTTAGTCTGCTTTCTGTTTTTAAAAAAACTATATCTTTTATAACAAAAATCTTTGCCTCTGGGGACCTGCGCAGCCATCAGGAACTGGACGGGACTCATTCATCCCACAGGCGCTGACTTGATGTCACTTAGCCCCAGCCCCTCTCCTGGGGCTCAGGATGCAGCCGTGAAGAGCTCTCCCTCGCCGCTCTCCGCCCTCTCTGAGCACATATTCCAGAGGAACTGAGAAAGCCACCATGCCTGACCCCAGCTCTGTGTCCCCGCGTTCCCTGCATGAGGATTCGCACAGTCTACAGCCCCAGCTGACCCAGAGTACAGAGCTCACAGAGGGAAGGGGAAAGCCTCGGGTCCCCTCGGGGCTGGGCACCGCGTAGTCCGCACAGCACTGCCAGGCAAGAACTGGCAGCGCAGGTTTGAAGACGGGCCCATCGAGGCCCAGGGCAGTAAAGGACTATGAGAGAGCCAGCTCGGGGTGGTGAGGGTCCTCCCCTGGGCCAGCGTCCCTCAGCCCTTCCTGCCTCTCTGTTGAATCCACTTCCAGGCTGGGTGAGGAAGCACAGGTGGGCACATTCATGTTTCCCAGCCTCTGCCCTCTGCTCCAACCCCTCCGTGGCTGTTAAGTACATACTTCATTCTTTGGGGGAAAAAAAGATTTATTTATTTATTGGAAAGTCATAATTATAGAGAGGCAGAGGCAGAGTCAGAGAGAGAGAGAGAGAGAAGTCTTCCACCTGCTGGTTTACTCCCCAAATGACTGCAATGGCTGGAGCTGGACTGATCTAAAGCCAGGAGCCTAGAGCTTCTTCCGGGTCTTCCATGCAGGTACAGGGGCCCAAGGACTAGGGCCATCTTCCATTGCTTTACTATGCCATTAACAGAGAGCTGGATTGGAAGAGGAGCAGCCGGGACTCGAACCGGAGCTCATATGGGATGCCGGCACTGCAGGTGATGGTTTTACCCTCTGTGCCACAGCTCCAGCCCCTCTCTTTATCTTTTTCTTCTAAAAACTATTTATTTGAAAGGCAGCGTTACACACATAGAGAGGGCATATGAGAGAGAGAGAGAGAGAGAGAGAGAGAGAGAGAGAGAGAGAGACCTTCTATTCACTGGTTCACTCCCCAAATGGCTGCAATGGTGGAGCTGGGCCAGTCTGAAGCTGGGGGCCAGAAGCTTCATCCAAAGGACTTGGGCCATCTTCCATTGCTTTCCCAGGCACATGAGTAGGGAGCTGGATCAGAAGAGGAGCAGCTGGGATTCCAACCAATGCCCCTGTCTGATGCCAGCGTCGCAGGCGGTGACTTAACTCTAGGCCACAGCGCCGGTCCTCACACTTTATTCTTGATGACAGAGAATGCAGCCTTCAAGGACATGGAGAGTGGGAGGAGCCTTCCCCCAATTCCTCTGGCACAGCCACACCCTGCCATGGAGACTTGGTCCCACTCATGGCAGAAGGGGATCATTGGTGAGATGGAGAGAGGAGGCAGGGGCTCCCTTAGTGTCACGCGGCAGCGGGTGTGGTTAACAGATGGTCCCACATAGCAGGCAGACGGTGAGTTCCTGAAGCCGCCTCACCCCGAGGCTTGACAAAGAAGAGGTTCTCTTCATCTTCCTGCCCTGGGCATGTGAGAGAGGGACAACCAGAGGGGGCAGCCAGCCAGCAGGCTCCACAGACAGCCTGGCAGAGCGGCAGGGCTGTGGGGGAGCCACAGAGGGCTGGGGAGACAGGATCTCTTGGGGAGGGACACAGGTGTCAGGTGGAGATGAGGGCCAGGTCTGACGCTGCGAGGGTGGACAGGTTGCAGGGCGACGAGCCCATGATCCCGAAGCCTTGGCAGCACCTGTCCCCACTGTCGCCCGCCATGACCACTACCCCCTCCCCCAACCACCACCGCCCTCTGCCTGTGTGAGAGGCCAGGTGCTCAGAATCGGGCTCCGACAAGAAAGCCTTGCTTGTTGGCAGGAAAGGTTTTCTATGGCAGCTTCCATAGCAACCGAAAAGAACCAGGAGAAGCAGCTGAAGAGCCCGGTTGCTTAGCAAGCGCTGGCTGCTGGGAGGCGGTGGCCACTCAGGAGCTGTCTCCAAGGAGCAGTGGCGGTTGGGGGAGCGGTGCACAGAGTCCCTCTCACAGGCAGGGACTTGGGTGAAGAGTAAGAATGCGGGCTCCAGGCCAGCAGCCTGCCTCCCTCTTTCCACACTCCACAGGGAGGGGACTCACTGAACAGTCCATCTACCAGGCCACACTCTGTCTACCCCGACCTTGGACATAGGAGTGAGCAGCTCAGTGCCCATCAGCCAGCAGGAGAATGGGCCTGGAAGCAAGCTCAGAGCTCTTAGGACAGAGGGCACTCAAGAGTCTTTGGGGGGCCAGCACTGTGGCACAGAGCATTAAGCTGCTGCCTGCCAGCATCCCAGATGAGTGCCAGTGCGAGTCCCGGCTGCTCCACTTCTGATCCAGCTGCCTGCTAATGCGCCCAGGAAAGCAGGGGAGGATGGCCCGGGTGCGGGGCCCTGCCACCCAGGCAGGAGGCCTGGATGGAGATTTTTGTTTGGAGCACTCCAGGCTGGACCAGTGTCTGCCCCTCCAGCACACAAGGGCCTGCTGGGAATGCTGAGGTCTCTGCCCTTGGCTGCTGGCAGGGCTTGGCAGGTGGACTGAGGGCACTGCTTGGGGAGGTCATCCATCAAACCATGGGAGTGCCCTGGGGAGGCGTCCTCGGGATACTTAGTCACTTACATAAAGGTGTGTGCCCATGTGCAGTGATGCAGGGCTTGTGATGGAAATGAGGAGAAGCACCCAGAGACCCGGGGTGGGCTTGAAGGGCCCCTGCTCTGGGCCACCTCTATGAAGGGCTGGCCTCCACAGCCTCTGTTGCGTGCATGTACATCAGGACCTATCACGTCTGCTCCACGCCTTCTGAGAGGATTTGACAGTACTGCGGTGTCTAGACTTGGCAGCTCTGATCTTCAGCTTCGTGAGCCGGCCACTGGGAGCCACATCACCACTCGACCTCTGATCCATGCTTTGCAGGGGTGACGGTGGGCTGGGTGGTGTTGTAGGTTGAGGGAGGCAGCACAACCAGGTGGCCTGGGTCTGGGGGATGTCCCCTGTGTCCTCCAAACACTGCCTCCTTGAGCTCCGTACACTCCCCAAAACCCTCCTCTTGCCAGACTTTGATTTCATTGTCACACCTCGCCTTTGAGGGGGTCGGTGTCCCGACAGTCTCTGGGGTCCTTATTCAGTGGTCTTCCCATGGGGGGCTGTTTCAGAGGTGTCAGTTAAAATGGGCCTTCTGTGTTGCTGACTTCATGATACCCTGAGCTGTCACCCGTCAACTCTTCCATGGCTTTTCACGGAATAACAGCTCTGGGCTTGTCACCGTGCCTTGTGCTGGCGTAAATAAAACAAACTAGAAGAGAAAGCCCTCCAACACCCCAGCAAGAAAAAAGATGTTGAGTGTGCTGCTGGGGGCCCAGAGGAAGTTACTGGTCCAAGCTTGGAAATGGCAAAGGTAGAATTTAACAGGACAGGCAGGCTAAGCCACTGTTTGAGATGCCAACATCTCACACGGGAGTGCCAGTTCAAGTCCCAGCTCCTGCACTAGCAATCTAAGTTCCTGCTACTGTTTCTAGAAGGGCAGAGGATGATGGTTCCAGTACTTAGGCCCCTACCAGCCATGCAGGCGACCAGGATGGAATTCCTGGCTCCTGGTCTCATCCTGGCCCAGATACACATTTGGAGAGTGAACCAGCAGATGGAACACCTCTCTTTCTCTGTAACTCTGTTTCAAATAAATACATCTTAAAAAAAAAAAAAAGATGTAAATCCATGCCTATTGATCCCCAGTTGAGTGCTCCTGAGTATACGTCATTTATTAAAAGACTATGAGAAGGCACAGAGGAAGCTTAAATTCACATTACAGAGTGAGCTAAGTCAGTCTGAGAAGCCTACGTATTGCATAACTCTAACAGTGTGGCATTCGGGGAAAGACAAAGCAATGGAGACAGTGAAATGACCAGGTATTAAGGGAGGGAGGGATGGTGAGATGTCGCAGATAAGAGGTGACTGCATGGAGGTGAACTTCACAAGTGTCACAGGGGCTAGTGACCACAACACAGAGAGCCCTGCGTGCCACGTCTAGGAGTTTGCATTTTGTCTCACAGGCAGAACCCTAGCAACTCTGCATGAGACCATAGATGTGAGTGCATGTCATGACACATCTGTCCAAACCCAGGGACCGTGCAAGACTGAGAGGGAAGCCTGATGCAGCCTTGCCTGATGCAGACTCTGGCCTTTGAGTGACAACCATGCCCATCTGGGCTGAGTGGAAGAAGCACCACTCCCATGTGCGACGTTGATAAGGGGGGCTGTAGAGTCTGGGCACAGTGCGTGTATGGGAGGCCCCTTTCCTTTCTGCTCAGTCTTGCTGTGAGCCTGGAACGCTCTTAAAACAAATCTAGTTAAGAGGAAAAAGAAGGAAAGAGAGACAGACAGACAAGAAGAAAGAAAAGACGGCTTTCATGATGGAGCTCGGTTGACCCTGCCGATGTGCCGGGGTCTCCCCAGAGAGGCAGCCTTGGATGGTGGTGGGTCCCCCACGCCCAGTGTTCCCGGCGGCTCCCAGGCTGGCTGTGAGGAAGGCTCTCTGTTGCGGATCCCCCACACCACTTTCATTTGCTATAAAAAAACGCTGGAGTGAATTTAGTGGTTGTGAAATTTAAAAAGGCAAGTGCAGAGCTGGGAGGCATTTCCTTAAGCACCAAATAATGAAGCGGCCCGCCTGGCCGCCCAGCACGCCACATGGTTAGCATTAGTGGGAGCTGCGGGCCATCCCACAGCCCCGAGGGAGCCCTCACAGAGCAGGAGGCCCCTCTCACACACAGTGCCCCAGGGAGTTAGCAGCGCGGGGTACCGTCCTCCCCACTCATTCTCTCAGCTGTGTTTTCATCTATTAGTCAATATATTTGCCCTTTATTCATTTATTTATTGAGGACCAATCACAGAGCAATGACTGGGCACGGTGCCGAGGGCAGTCCTGCTTGGAGGAATGCAGGCACTTGTGCAGAGACAGACGTGAAAGCCAACATGACAGCTCTGGCTGCTGTGTGTAACTGGTAAAGTCATTGCCTGTGATGCCTGGCATCCCATATAGACGCTGGTTCACTGTTGGCTGCTCCACCTCTGATCCAGCTCTCTACTGATGGCCTGGGATAAGCCGTGGAAGATGACCCAAGTGTTTGGGCCCCTGCTCCCATGTAGGAGACCCGGAGAAGCTTCTGGTTCTTGGCTTTGGATCGGCTCAGCCCTAGCTGTTGCAGCCATCTGAGGAGTGAAGCAGATGATGGAAGATCTCTCTCTCTGTTCTCCCTACTCTCTCTGTAACTCTGACTTCAAATAAATAAAATCTTTTAAAAAAATGAATATTAGCTCTGCAAAATATGTGCACTGTACAAAGATGTGCCATAGGTAGTGGCCTGCACAACAGTGCCTGGGAAATCACAGCAAATGTCAAGAGGCGATGACCTTGAAGAATGAATGGGTAGGCGCAGGCAGAGGGCAAGACATGGGAGGAGTGAGGAGGTCGTTGTGAGATGTCGCAGATAAGGGGTACGTGACTGCACGGAGGTGAACTTCGCAGGTGTCACACGGGTTAGTGGCCACAGGGGTTAGAGCCCTGCGTGCCACATCTAGGAGTTTGCATTTTGTCTCACAGGCAGGAGCCACGGGTGTCTTTGACCTTTTACTCTCTCCAGACTTGAGAGGAAAATCTTTGCTGGCCATGTTGATGGGTTTCAGCTCCGCTTGTCAATGGTTCCTGGCATGAGGAAGTCCCTCTGAGTCTCAGGAGCTGAGACTTTGAGGGTCCTTCAGCAAGGCCTGGGCACATTCTTTTTTTTTTTTTTTTAACATTTATTTATGGGGCTGGCACTGTGGCACAGCAGATTAACGCCCTGGTCTGAAGCACTGGCATCCCATATAGGTGCCGGTTCTAGTCCTGGCTGCTCCTCTTCCAATTCAGCTCTCTGCTGTGGTCTGGGAAAGCAGTAGAATATTGCCCAAATCCTTGGGCCCCTGAACCCACGTGGGAGACCCAAAAGAAGATCCTGGCTCCTGGCTTCGGATCGGCGCAGCTCCGGCCGTTGTGGCCATCTGGGGAGTGAACCAGTGGATGGAAGACTTCTCTTTCTCTCTTGCTCTCACTCTACTTCTCCTTCTCTCTCTATGTAACTCTGACTTTCAAGTAAATGAATAAATCTTTTTAAAAATGGTTTATTTATTTACATAGAGAAGGAGAGGCAGAGCGAGAGGGAGAGAGAGAGAGAGAGAGAGAGAGAGAGAGAGAGAGAGAGAGAGGTCTTTCATCTGCTGGTTCATTCCCCAAATGACCACAATGGCTGGAGCTGCACCAATACGAAGCCAGGAGCCAGGAGCTTCTTCTGGGTCTCCCACATGGGTGCAGGGGCCCAAAGACTTGGACCATCTTCTACTGCTTTCCCAGGCCACAACAGAGAGCTGGATTGGAAGAGGAACAGACAGGACTCAAACTGGCACCCATATGGGATGCCAGCGCTGCAGGCGGTGGCTTTGCCTGTTGAGCCACAGTGCTGGTCCTGCTGGGCACATTCTTTGAAAAAAGAAAAGAAAGATTTATTTTATTTGAGAGTCATAGGTACAGAGAGAGAGGAAGAGAGAGACAGAGGAAGAGAGCTGGTTCACTCCCCAAATGGCCACAATGGCCAGAATTGGACCAATCTGAAGCTAGGAGCTAGGAGCTTCTTTCGGGTGTTCTATGTGGGTAGCAGGGGCCCAAGTTCTTGGACCATCCTCCTCTGCCTTCCCTGGTACATCTGCAGGGAACTGGATTGGAAGTGGATCATCTGGGACTTGAACTGGTACCCATTTGGGCTACTGGAATCTCAGGCAGCGACTTTACCAGCTCTGCCACAGAGCTGGCCTCATGGGCATTTTCTTAAGGTTGGATAATGGCTATGCTGTTCCTAACCCTCACCTGAATTCTGCAGAGACTGCCAAAGGCCACCCCCACGCAGTCCAAAGCTTCAGGACTCTGTGTGGGAGGTGACCCCAGGCTCGGGGGTCCCTCCCCAGCAGGCATTGCTAGAGACATCTTGCCCAGGCTAGAGAGCAAGACCTCTGATAGCTACTTGTCATCCTTGGCTCTGTTACTTCTCTTTAAAACAGTAATTGTGTTTTTCAAGGCAGATGCCATGGTCCATGGAGCTGTGGAAGTCTTTGACAGGCCTGAGTCCTTGCAGCTGGGCCCTAATGCCCCTGTGTCCTGGGAGGTCCAGACATGATGCCAGCTCTGGGCCTAGTGTCCCAACCTCTGAACTGCAGAAGCACCTGTGAGCCTGAGTGTGTGTGTCTCTCTGTGTGTGTGTGTGTCTGTGTGAGCCTCTGTGTTTGTGTAGGTGAGCCTGTGTGGTTACATGTGTAGGCCTATTTAGTTTGTGTATCTCTGTGTGTGGGTATGTAAACCTGTGTGTGTGTGTCTGTGTCTGTGTGAACATGTGTGTATCTGTATGAGCCTGTGTCTGTGTGTACTACATGTTTGTGTGAGTCTCTGCATATGTGAGCTTATGTGTGTCTATGTGTTTACTTATGTCAGCCCATTTGGCTTGTGTGTCTCTATGTGTGTGTTTCTGTGTGTAAGTTGGTGTGTGTGTATCATATGAGCTATGTGTGTCTATGTGAGTCTGTGTGGGTCTATGTGTATGAACCTGTGTGTCTGTGTCTGTGTGTGTGCATAGAAGAAGTACTGCTGAACCTTGGTCATCAGAGGCAGTAGTCCATAGGTGGCCTTGTCCTCAGTCACCATGTGTGTCTGGGACTCTGCTCAGGTCAGGATAAGTCAAGTTCAAGCCCTGATGTGGGTGTGGGAATAATCCTTTCTTTCCCTCCTTGGACATCCCTCAAGCCCAGAACTGCTTTAACTGTTAGCCACTATAGATACAGCGCCCAGGGTCTACAAACTTCTTTTTAAAAAAGGTTTATTTATTTGAAAGGCAGAGAGAGAGAAAGAGAAAGAGGTCTTCCATTACTAGTTTGCTCCCCAAATGGCTGCAATGGCCGGAGCTAAGCTGATCCAAAGCCAGGAGCCAGGAGCTTCTTCCAGATCTCCCACGAAGGTTCAGGGGCCCAAGCATATCCTACTGCTTTTCCAGGCAATAGCAGAGGGCTGGATGGGAAGTGGAGCAGCTGGAACTGGCACCCAATAGGATGCTGGCACAGCAGGCGGTGGCTTTACCTGCTACACCACAGTGCTGGTCTCAGGTTGCAAACTTTTAAGAGCCTACAAAAATGTTTGAGGTCTGAAAATTTCCTTGCTTGCAAATATCTTTTTAAAACAGCAAGATATTATTTTAAAATATTTAATTGGAAGTCCACAGAACATACCAAGAATCAGCTACAACTCAAGTCGATTTGAATCATTTACTCAGTTTGGGAAGCCCAGGGATCCGTAGGCAGTGCCTTACTGTGAGATCAGTCAAGCAGTTTCTTTTGAAAGGGGCATGACCCCCAAAGGCAAGAGTGGCTGGGCCTGGGCCTGCCTGACAGCTTGTCTCCCAGGCCTGTGGATCCACGGCCATGCTCCTGAAACAAGACAACTCTGGGCAGGACTCAGGAGTTCTCTGCTGGTTTCTCCCTCTCGGAGGTTCTGTGGGCTGCTACTGTCACCGTTGTCACAGCCGCTAACCTTATTGTGCAGATCTTAGCCTATTTCCAAACATGGCACTGGCATTGCCACTATCAACATCACACTGTTGAGCCACTGCCACCCCTCTAACCTCTGCCTCCCCACTCTCACACCCTTCACCGGTAACTTCCGGACCTACTGCCCAACTGTCACGGTTACCCGACTGCCACCGGGACTGCTACCGCTGTTGCAATGAACACCAGGAATGCCTTTAACTCTGTTCCTTGCTCCCATGTAAATATCACTTCCTGGTTTGCAGAATGCAGGTATGTAGGTGCACACCTGACCTTGCTCACGCCCTGACGAGGCATGGATTGTGCGCTGCTGGGCGGCCTCTGCATGTGACCTCCCAGGGAACTGCCGACACAGGGTCCCTTTAGGGCTCAGCTGCATCCTATTAGCTAGAAACGGGTTGCATTTCCCAGCCCAGCTGCTGGGGATGGTGGGAGGCTGGAGGGGCCTTGGATCCTGGGTTCCCATCAGGCAACGATCTTGGAGTGTGGGGCCCTAGAATGGCCACACACCCTGTTGCCCTCCACAAGGTGGGGCCGACAACAGAGCACTCAAGTGAAGACAAATGATGGCTTCTGGGGTCTCTGCACAATGATGCTTCCTTGTAGTCTCTGTCCCCCATGGTTCACTTAAGCAGGACCCTCGCCATGTTTTAGATTTCCTGTTCAAGGCAGAGAGAACTGCTCAGGCAGGGGAAGTGACTGCCAGGAGTGGCAGAGCGACGGCTGTAGGGACTGGCCCTGGAGCCCCTGGGTCCCTTCTCCTAGCTCAGAGCCCTGCTGCTGTCCATCAGTCTCTCCTACTCACAGCCCCATTTGTTCAAGGGTGAGGAGGGCACGTGCATAAGGCTAAGTTCAGCCTTTCTCTACTCCATCGGAGAGAACCTTGAAGAGGCGAACAACCAACAGGGGCAGCTCTCAACCCCTGGCTGGTACTGGTTGACATTAAGGAATAGCCACGTGAAGCAATGCCGGCTGACCAGAGTTATGGGAACGCTGCTGGGGGCTTCTGGGAAAGGTTTTTGGGAAGGTTTCTTCACTCTTGAAAGGAAATGCGAGGAGGGGTTGTGCTCCCTTCTTTTCACATGGTTGGTTTCGGCTGTGACGCTGGGCTCTCTTGCAGCCTTCTTGTTACCCAGAGTGGAGAAGCCCAAACATCACAGTCTCTCGTCATGCAGAGCAGAACCGGAAGACAAGGAACCAGGTCACTGGGGGCGCACTTGAACTGCTGATTGGTCCAGCCTCGGAACTGCCGTGCCTCTAGACTTACGTGGGGTAAATTTCATCTTTTATTTTTATTTTGGTGTTTTGAATTGTTCAAGCAGCTTTTAGTTGGTCCTTCTACTTGCAGCTGAGAACAATCAAAATGATTCATTGTGAAATACTCTTTTTTCTGGGTGTTTGCCAGGCTGTTCCGTCAACAGAATCGGGAAGATTTTCTTATTCCTCTGGTGAACTTGTCCCTAAAAGTCAGCTTGGTCGTTGCTTCCTGCAGGAACTCTACCCTAAATATTATTGTCCAGAGGATTGATCATTTCCTTCTTTGTGTGCTCACTCTCCCTGGTCCATATTTGTGTTCATTGCACTGTCTGTTGTGCAGTGCCATCGCCTCTCTCTCGCCATCGTTGTATCTTGAGGGCAGAAGCAGGTTTCACCCATCTCTGTTTCTCAGGACGGAGCCTGACACTGACCCCAGCTCACTAAGTAAGTGTCGGACTGAAGGGAATCAAGTGGCACCATGCAGGAGAAGTACAATTAACTGCAGAGCGAGACACAACAGGAGATAGGATTGAGCTGATAAATGAAGTCACTAACGTGTTAATTGTTTTTTAATGGGCCTCATTCAATTAAACAGATACTTATTTGGCCCTTGATGTAGCTATCTGTGTAGCCAAAGGAAAACAGATGTTTTCTGACAATATCATGCTCCCCTTCCAACAATCAGTTTTAGGGACAAGCTCCCCGGCCAGCCTGCCCAGGAGACTCCGTGGACGTTCAGTCCAGCTCCACCCTTTCCGTGCAGCCCACACCACTCACTGCACCTTAGTCATTAGTACCGTGATGATCATCATTCTGCCCCCAGTCACCCACCCAAGCTGCCTTAAGACCCTGGGAGGCCAAGACTTGCAAACTCTCCCTGGATGGTGGCAAAATATTCTGCATCCTTCAAGGGACACCTCTTAGTGTCCACCCCAAGGCCACACCCAGCCTTTCTGCCCCTGTGGTGTTTATTCCGATACCTTGGTGTCCGGGGACTTGCTGACCCTGGTGGCGCACCTTCCCCAAGCCCCATCTCTCTCCCAGGCTTGACCAATTCTCAGGGGTGGTAAGTGGACTCAGCTGCAAGTGTGCATCTTATTTGCAAATTGACCAATCCATCCCCAACCACCAACCCCTGCTCTACGGGGCCCTCACATGCTGAGCCACATCTGCCTGCCCTGGGCAGCCCACGTCCAGTCTCAGACAACTAGGAACAGCCTCCGTGTCTCAGTCCACAGAAATCTTTCCAATGTGTCAGTCCTGAGCCTGTTCATCGTGCCTTAAGGGCACTTTCCCAGCATCCCCTGGTTCCCTCTGGGTCCTGACGAGTGTGGTGCATCCTGGCCCCCCCCCCCCCCCCCCGTGGCCCTGCGTGGTCTGCAGGCCCCTTCTTTTGGGAATTCTGACTAACACTCTGGGGTTCTCATAGCAGTTGCCTTATGCTCTGCCCTCCTCACCATACCAGCACAACAACACAGCCTTGCAAAGCAGGAAGCCGATTGGTAGGGTGGGGTGGACGGGGAGTGGCTCACTTCTTCTGGAATCTGGAATCTGATGGCATTGGAAACTGAGTGCACATAACCTTTGGTGCCTGGAGTAGCCCGGCATAGCTAAGCAGTCAAGACTAAAGCAACAATGTTCCTAGCTCAGGTGGAGTGCTAGGACATGTAAGAGTCTTGGGGTGCTGAGGAAGGATGTTCTGGTTGTGAAATGATCTTTTCCAGTGCTTGTCAACCCTCAGATGCACTATGGAGGGCTGATTAGAATCCCCTAAACATTTGACAGAGGCCACGGGAACTGAGGGCAGAGAGTCCCAGAACTGCTGACCCTCTCTTCACGCTATGAGCCAAGGGCTGTGTTTTGAACTCTCACTTTCAAGGTTTACCACTGCCATTTAGTTTTTTAAAAAAATATTTATTTATTTGAAAGAGTTACACAGAAAAGGAGAGGCAGAGAGAGAGAGAGAGGTCTTCCATCCTCTGGTTCACTCCCCAATTGGCCACAACAGCTGGAGCTGTGCCAATCCGAAGCCAGGAGCCAGGATCTTCTTCTGGGTCTCCCACGTGGATATGGGGTCCCAAGGACATGGGCCATCTCCTACTGCTTTCCCAGGCCATAGCAGAGAGCTGGATGAGTAGTGGAGCAGCCGGGTCTCAAACTGGCGCCCATATGGGATGCCGACACTGCAGGTGATGGCTTAACATGCTATGCCACAGCGCCGGCCCCTACCACGGCCATTTAAAACCCACCTATGGGGCAGAAGAATGCTTGGGAATCCTGCTCCAGCCCCAGGAGGAGCTGACAACCTACTTTTCCAAACAGAATGGTGGGTCCTCAGTGGAGGAGTGCCTGGGGTGTGTGGCTGAGTGCAATGCTCTGGGAACCTCCCTGGTTCCGGGTAGCAAAGATGAAGCAGGTGGAGGGCAGTGGAAGAGGCCAGGAGGGGCTTTGGTGCTCTTGGGTTTCATCAACTCCACCAGGGCAGCAGGAGGGGGGAGCAGGGATACTGTTGAACTTGGCCTTGCAGCCTGGACACTCCCCTGACCACTGGGCATGGCCTTCCAGGAAGCTGAGGTGCAGCTGTTTTGGGAAGAGCTCAAGCCTGAGCCCAAACAAAGGGCTGGAGCTGATTCACCTTCTCCAGGTTCTTTGTTGTAAATATCGGCTCTAATGGCAATGGAGCGCGTGGTCCAGGAACTGAGCTCATCGGGCCCTCAGGAATCCCGAGCCAAATTTAAAAGCCTCTGGCAGTGGCTGCTGTTGAATCCCAGGGGCCCCCTCCAGATGCCAGGCTTGGGGGGGGGAGTGGTTCCAGAACCTTCCTCCAACCGCCTAATTGCCTTTGTCGAGCCTGGGCTCAGTGCTCTCTGCATGTTGGCAGCGGCACCCTGGCCACCCCTCTGCCCTTGGGGGTGGCTGAGGCCCCCCTGCAGCCTGCCTTGGGGACAAGCACCAGGCTCAGCCCCGGTTTCAAAGCGCATCCTTGGAGGGGAATAAACATGTTCCAATCAAAACAAAACACTTGCAAACGGGAGTTTCCTGTTGGAGTTTCCTGGCAGCTCCCAAGACAGTTGTGATTATGGAAACACTCACTGATTTTTTTTTTCTTCCCGAGGGGTGTGGAGGACATATGACAATGGTCGTCTTCACTTGCCCTTTTGGGGAGGGAGGACAGTTGCAGTTATGGGAGGAGGTGGCTTGAAACCGGAACTCTAAATCCTATCACAACCTGGAGCTGCTGGGTCCTGGTAGTGGGATGAATCCGAACTGCCTGCTGACTCATCCGGGCTAAGAGGGTGCACTAGCCTCTTCTAGACACTGGGGACTGTTTATGACCGGGAGGTGTTTTCCTCCGAAGATTCGTGCGCTGGAAGCTTGGTGCCCCATATGGTGACATTAGGATGTAGTAGAACCTTTAAGAGGAGGGGAGTATGGGACAGTGGTTAGGTCACTGGAGGGTTTGCCCCTGGAAGGGGTTAATGTCCCCAGGTGAGGTTTTGTGAGAGGACGCCTGACCCCGGAAACCCTCCGCTTCCCTGTGACCTCTCCTCTTGCACACAGTCACCATGACGCCGTCTGTTACGTCGTGATGAAGCCCTCCCTAGGGCCAGCACCGGGCTCTTGGACCTCCAAGACTGTGAACTAAAGACACCTCAGGTATTTTATTATAGCAACAGAAGTCAGACTAATATAAGATGCAAAATACTCTATATACAGAACTCCGAGAGTCACCTTGAATGTCTTTTTAAGATTGATTTATTTTATTTGAAAGGCAGAGTTACAGAGAGAGGGAGAGAGACTGAGAGAGAGAGAGAGAGGTCTTCTAGCCACTGGTTCACCCCCCAAAATGGCCGCAGTGACTGGAGCTGGGCTGATCCAAGGCCAGGAGCCAGGAGCTTCTTCTGGGTCTCCCTTGTGGGTGCAGGGGCCCAAGCACTTGGGCCATCCTCCACTGCTTTCTCAAGCCACTAGCAGGGAGCTGGGTTGGAAGTGGAGCTGCCTGGACTTGAACAGGTTCCCATATGGGATGCCAGTGCTGCAGGTGGAGGCTTAACCTAGCGCACCACAACACCAGCCCCTAAATGTGTTTCCTTCATCCCAGAACATTGGTGATTGAGCCCAAGCTTCTGCCTTCTCCATGCTCAGCTGAGCTCTGTGACTGATCCAGATCAGACCTGTCGTTATCTGTCTGGATAATTTTGACAGTGTCATAATTAGATCCACTACCTTGGTCCACCTCCCACCTCAGCAAGCAGGGCACCTGCCTTCCTGTGCTTCTCAGCTCCCACTCCTCACCCCTGTCTCCTGCTCCAAAACCACCAGCCAGCTTTACGCCATGGTGTTTCCCTGAATGGGCTTTCCCACGTCAGCGTACCAGGCTGCCGTAACAACGCATCACGGGACACGTATTGATGTACAGTTTGCAACACTGCCAGCCCTGAGTCAGCGTGTCAGTGGGGCCATGCGGCTGTGAAGGATCCAGGCCTCTCACCTGGCTTCTGGAGGTTGCTGGCTATCTGTGTCTTCCTTGTCTGTAGAAGCCACCCCTGATCTCTGCCATGGTCTTTAGAAGATGTGTGTGTGTGTGTGTGTGCGCACCCAAGTTTCCCCCTTCTATAAGGATACCAGTCACATTGGATTAGGGCTCACTCTTATGACCTCATTCTAACTTAAACCCCTCTGGAAAGACCCTATTTCCAAATAGGTTATGCTCCGAGGTACTGCCAGGGCTGGGCCAGGCCAAAGCCAGGAGACTGGAGCTTCTCCCAGGTCTCCCATGTGGGTGCAGGGGCCCAAGTCCTTGGGCAGAGTTTCCACTGTTTTCCCAGACTTATTAGCAGGGAGCTGAATTGGAAGTGAAGCAATGTGAACTCGAACCAGTGCCCATATGGGATGCCAGAACTGCTGATGGTGGCTTAACCTTCTACACCACAGTGCCGGCCCTAAGCCCCCTTTTCTGACTCCTCCTCTGGCCCCCTACTGTACCAGAAAGAACTGGCCTTCTCCCTTTTTGTGCCCTTACTGGCTCCTGTACAAAAGACCATCCTAGAACCTAGAACTGGCTTCTGGCCTATCTGCATGTTTGTCTCACTTAGACTGTGCGTCCCTTAATGCTAGGAAGGGTACTTTATTCCTCTGTGATCCCAGGGCCCAGAACTGTGGCAGGCACACATTCAGTGCTCAGTGTTGTTGGCTGGATCAAGGAGTGACTTGTATGCACGAGGATCTTAGTTAGGATGTAGGGTGGCCAACATTTCTTCCTCCTGAATTCCTTTCGGGACCTCCCAGTTGTCTGTATGGTTGTTGCCTGTTCTCCCTTCCATCAGCTATTCCTGATTCTGGGGAATCTGGGGAACACACAAAGTCAGTTAAGTTATTGCCTTGTGATATCAGTGTCTGACACCTTGACTTATTGGGCTGTGGGACTCTAAGCAGAGAATTCTAACGGGGACCATCTGGGCATGGGACCTAACAGAACTGAGTACTGTTTTGGCCACTAAATTTGTAGAAAATTGTTATGCAGCAATGGAAAAGTAGTACCAAGTGGAATAACCACTTTAAAAAAACCACAAATTTAGAGTCTAGAAAAGAACACCAAACATGTTACTAGTGCTTCAGTGGCCATCTTTGGCCATTGTGGTTTCAGTTTATTAATTTTTAATATACTTTCTAAGTGTTTTATAAATGTGCAAGCTCTACTTTTACAGTGACCACAAATGTATTTGCCCCATCTTTCTTTTTCTTACCAGGACTCAGACTTCTCAAGGACAGAGACTGATGGATCTTTGGGTCTTGGTCTGCCACTATTTTCATAAACAAATTCAGATTTCCAAGCCATCATGGGGTTGCACTTCCAGCTAGGATCTCTAATCCTAATGGTACCTCTAGCAGTTCGGAATGGCTGATTTCTAAGTGTGGAAGCAGAGACCCTGGGTAGTGGGTGACTTGATCTGAGCTTCCAGACCTGGTCCATAATGAGCCTCCCAACTGAAGCTTGTTGATTTGGTTCCTGTCTTTTCTACCCCACCTTATGCCTCTCTTGCTCCTGGTCCCATTTGCTTTCTCTCGTCCCTGTCTCCTATTGGTTTTTTCCTTGGTGGGAATGAGATTCTGTATGCCCCAGGGGGGATGTTTTATCTCTGGCAACCCCTGCCCCAGTATCTTTAGCTGTGCCCTCCAGAGACACGAGTTTCCCCAGTGTCTTCACAGTAATGCAACAGCCAGCTGTGTGAGCAAGGCCGAACAGCCCTGGGAGACCCTAGGCTGTACTTGAGACAGGGCGAGCCCTGCTCCTGACTCACCATAACTCTGCCTGTGTTTATAACAGATTTTAAACAATCCTTGTGCTGTCGACAACCCCCCACACAAAGGCAGCTGCACAAGCCCTCCTTCCTGAGCTGACATCCCTGTTTAGAGAGGGACATCCGGGTTTTTCTTTTTCCTCTCTCTCCTTTAAAGTGAGATTTGAAAACAGCATAGAGCACTCCCAGCCCAGGGCCAACACAGGCCTTTTATCACAAGAGGCCCTGCCAGAACCATTTGGAGAGTCTACTTCCTGTCCAGAGAGGAAGTGGCTAGGTCTTGACCTCGGACATACTCTCATTTCCAATCAATTTCCAGCCTGGAATGCAGTGATTCAGTTTCCATTTATAAAGTGAAATTAGCGCCTGCTGAATGCTCTGCAAGGGGGGGGGGGTCAGAAGGAGGAAGTGAGAGCCCCTTCCAAACAATTCTCCCCTGTTTAGCTTGGAGCTCGTTCTCTTAGGGAAGGATTTCCTTATGGTCAAGGTGTTAGCAGCTTCTCTCAGGAAGGGCCCTGCTTCATTCTCTTCTGCTGTTAAAAAAAAAAAATTCTGGAGCTGCCACGTGACTGGCAGAGGCGTGGCTACAATGCAGCCTTGTGTTGCTGTAGCACTTCGTGCTTTGGGGAGAATTGTCACCCACCTATTTCAGCAAAGCCTCACTCCTCCTTGGCAAGGGAAGCGGGCGAGGCATATCGTCCTCTTTCAGCTCTCTTTGGGAAAAAGGTGTTAATTCTGGGGGTTTCTGGGGAGTGGTGCTTCTGCAGTCAGGGAGACAGTGCTGGTTCATGGCGTATCGTCTGGGAAGGGAGAGAAAGGCCCTGGTCGCACTTCCATCTCCCTTGTGGCTCTTAGCCTTTGGCTCAGCCACCTGCAGCCAGGGCTGATGAGGTAGGCACTGGAGTGAGAGGACCACACATGTGAGGGGACAGGAATGCCTTGATAGCCATCATTTGGTTGCAGGAGTAATTGGTTCTAGAGGAGCATCTCCCTGGAGCCTCAGAGAGACGGGGAGTGGAGCCATCGGGACCCACTCATTCCCAGTGCTCGGTGAACAAGGCACTGAAGGCCAAATGTATCCCTCAGATAAAGTAGGAGTTCACAGGGGTCAGGCCAAGAGGAAGCAGAGCTCTGGAAACAAGGGTCAAAAAAGTCCCTGCTTGCTCTCCAGGATGTGACCCCAGAGGAATGAGACAGTGGAAGGTGGAAGGCTCTGGGGAAAAGCTGAGATCTCAGACACGCAGAAAAGCTAAGGGGTCACCAAGGACAGCCATCCTCAAACCCTCTTGAGAGGCTGGGCAATGCAAGTGGGAAGGGATTCGGAAAGCTAGGTCGCCAGGTCCTGCCAAGGGCATGGCGTGGGGTGACTTTGCCTAGGTGCTGTGGCCAGCAGGCAGTGCGGATGGGGCTCAGAGAGCCTTGCCCATCCTGGGTTCTCGGTGCCCCTCTCCCCACACTTGCCACACGGAGTAGGGCTGATTGGATGTGCTTCTCAAGGGTGTTTGTTCCTGGAGGAAGGCATGACTGCAGTGTTACTGTGAGGACTGGCAGGGCCCCTGACACCTGCCACTAATTCCAGCAAGAGCCTGGGCCTGTGGACCCAGATGTATAAGTCAGGCCTCTCCATAGAAACAGAACAAGTAGGTGCATGGGCATATTTCTTAGGAGAGATCCTTGGATATTTTCATCCAATTCCTAAAGGATTCTGGTTCAAGATCTTTGTTCTGGGCTCTTTTATAGCATCTTCTTCCATCTGTGCCCTTGTTGTACCTCACATCCATGCCATCTTAGTTTCTTGAGTCTGAATTGATGGTTTGTTCTTCATGTAAGACCCGAATGCTGAATTCAGAAGGAATTATTAACCAGTCACTAAGTCCTATCAAACTTACTATCTAAGTTCCTCATGAATACCCCCAACAAATGTTTCCTGAACTCTATAATAGATGGAGATTGAGAGAGAAATCGGACACTGGACAAATTCTGGAGCTACCTGCGTGTAGCTGGGGAGGCAGAGCATAAACAAGGCAGTGCCATTGACCATAATAGACGGAGACAGACATGAGCGGGCAGAGGTCATCTCTCCCAGAGGGAGGGGGTCAGGATGGTACCACAGAGGAAACAGGCCTGAGCTGCCTTGAAGGTTGAGTAGGAGACTATAGGTAGTTACCCACACGGGAGAGAAAAGGCATTCCAATCATACGGATCGGCACACGCAGAACCGCAGACAACAACTCCATATAGGACATGACATGGAAGGAAAGGTAGGGAATGACATTGGATTGAAGGCAAGGTCACACCACAGAGGACACTTTCTCCTACAAGTGTGTTGGTGGTTGAGGATCCCTGCCTTTGGAAGCATGGTGAAGATGTACTGGGGAGGAGGATGAAGGCAGAAAGCTCCATGGGAGGTGTGGTGGTGGTGTCGTCGAAAGAAGGGACCAACCTGCAGCATGCTAAGACTGCACAGTCAGCAGCCAGCAGGTGCCTTAGCACCTGACTAAGTGTGCTGGGTTGAGAGAAAAGAGGGAGTTTAGGACACTTTGTGGGCTATTGGCCTGGGTTGTTGAATGGAAGGTGGAGCCATTCTCCGAAGATAGGAAACACAGGGGAGAAGCAGGTTTGGACTAGGGAAGGGACACCCTTCTTGAACACCTATGATCATTGCTGAGCTTTAGGTCACACTCCGCCAACACTTCTGGAATCCATTCATTGTGATGGAACACATCAGCTTTTCTCTGTAATGTGTATACACGCAGGATCTACCTCGAATGCCCATTTACTTGCTGCGTTAGTCATCTTCTCCTCCTCCTGAGGGAAGAAGGCTTGTTTCAGATCATGGTTCTGGAGGTTCACAGTCTGAGACTGGGTGACCCCATTAGTCTGGAGTCTGATGAGGGTGGGGCCTGGCAATGGCACAGTGTGTGTAGGGAACAATCACATGGAGAGACAGGAAGCAGAGAGACAGGGAACACACTCAGCCTCTTCTATGCTGTCCCTCCTTATAAAGCTACCATAATTGAACCATAGGGACTCCACCCTAACAGTCCAATCCTATCGATTTCTGAGGCCCCACCTTCAAACATTGTAATTGGATTAATTCCAACCTTAATCTCTTCATAAAAGACTCTGGGTTTCACACCTCCAGCACCTGGGCCTTTGCAGAGCGCCCAAGCTGTAACCCCGCTCCATGGCCAGCCTGACCGATTCCTCTCACAGTGGCATTCCTGCTGTGACGTCGTCCTCGGCTCACCTTCATCACAACACCATCAACGTCTCAGCCTCTGGTGCCCACGCCCTGCACAGCCATCGGAATTGAAGTAGAGGCAATGAGCAAGTGCGTACATATGGTGTGTGCCACACTAGATTATTTTTACGCCGTGGCTCAACAGGCTAATCCTCCGCCTTGCGGCGCCGGCACACCGGGTTCTAGTCCCGGTCGGGGCGCCGGATTCTGTCCCGATTGCCCCTCTTCCAGGCCAGCTCTCTGCTGTGGCCCAGGAGTGCAGTGGAGGATGGCCCAAGTGCTTGGGCCCTGCACCCCATGGGAGACCAGGAGAAGCACCTAGCACCTGGCTCCTGCCATCGGATGAGCGCGGTGCACCGGCTGCAGCGCGCTGTCCGTGGCAGACATTGGAGGGCGAACCAATGGCAAAGGAAGACCTTTCTCCCTGTCTCTCTCTCTCACTGTCCACTCTGCCTGTCAAAAATTAAAAAAAAAAAAAAAACACATTTGAGGCTGGCGCCGCGGCTCAGTAGGCTAATCTTCCGCCTGTGGCACTGGCACACTGTATTCTAGTCCTGGTCAGGGCCCTGGATTCTGTCCCGGTTGCCCCTCTTCCAGGCCAGCTCTCTGCTGTGGCCCAGGAGTGCAGTGGAGGATGGCCCAAGTGCTTGAGTCCTGCACCCCATGGGAGACCAGGAGAAGCACCTGGCTTCTGGCTTCGGATCAGCATGGTGCGCCAGCCGCAGCGGCCATTGGAGGGTGAAGCAACGGCAAAGGAAGACCTTTCTCTCTGTCTCTCTCTCTCTCTCACTGTCCACTCTGCCTGTCCAAAACAAAAACAAAAACAAAAACAAAAACAACATTTGAACAAGTCCCTTTCCCAGACACCTCCCCTGTCTATGTTGTACACATACCACACCAATGTGGTGCTGTGATGTGAAGAGTTGAATTTAAAAAAAAAAAAAGATTTATTTGTTTACTTGAAAGGCAAAGTTACAGAGAGAGAGGGAGAGGGAGAGGGAGAGGGAGAGGGAGAGGGAGAGGGAGAGGGAGATCATACAGCCACTTGTTCACTCCCCAAATGGCTTCAATGCCCACGGCGGGGCCAGGCTGAAGTGAGAGCTTCATCTGAGTCTCCCATGTGGATGCAGGGGTCCAAGCAGTTGGGTCATCTGCCACTGCTTTCCTAGGTGCATGAGCAGGGAGCTGGATCGGAAGTGGAACAACTTGAACTTGTGCCCATATGGGTTGCTGGTCCTGCAGGTGGTGGGTTTACCCACTATGTGACAATGCAAGCCCCTGAATTGAATATTAATTTTTATTGAGTGTTTGCTTATGCTGGACTCTGTCCTAAGTTCTTTTCACAGGTTATAAGGCAACAACCTAAAAGAGGGGAAAGTTTATCCTCCTCTTTATTTATTTACTTGCTCAACAGAATATTAAGTGACTGTTCTGGGCCAGCCATAAATGGATTAGAACCTCAAGCTTCCCCAAAGAGGGAGTGTCTGGCAGTCATTCAATGGTCTTGGCTCCCAGATGCACTCCCCCTTCCCGATAACAGCCCAGTTCCCCACTGCAGAGTTGCCTTTCCCTGGCTGTAAGACTTTGGTGGAAATCCAGGCAAAAGTTGTCTCTCTGGACACTTAGGAGCTAGCTGTCCCCAGCGCTGCCCCACTGCAGTGGGGGAACACTGATCCAGGTGCCGTCTCCCAGGACTGTGACTCCAAGAGCGGGAAAGATGAAGAGGAGCTGTGGATGCTGACGGGCAATTCTGGGTGTTGTGATTTGGACAGGATTTGGTTTCCAAACTCATGCTGGACTATAAATCCCAAAGTCCCAAAATAATGGACTATGAAGGTGGAAATCTAATCCAATCCTAGTGATTAGGAAGTAGCCCTCGTGAGAGGTCCTTTGGTTTTTGGTCATTGGTCATTCCACCCTTGGAGGGAGTCCTTACACCATGTTGCTTATTGAAGTCTGAGTTGGACCCAACCATTCTCTCTGCTTCCTGGCTGCCATACGATCCTTCCTCTGCATGTCCCGCCAGTGCCTCCATGCCCTTACCAGATGCTCAACTGATGAGGTTGTTGACCTTGGACTTGAACCTCTAAAGCCATGAGCTAAGTAAACCTTTCCTCTTCATAGAGCTGGTTGCCGCAGGTGTTTTCATTCCAGTGACACACACTGGAGTAGGGCTGCCCTCAGCAGGCTCCCTTTGCTGGTAGGAGCCGCTCTGCACCTGCCTCTGACTTTCTGAGCCCTGGAGCCCCCATGGCTCATTCCCCAGTCACCTACCCTTTAGGTGAGGCTCCTGACATCCTTCTAATAAAGTTCTTTTAGGTGAAGCTCCCAAGGATTGGTTTCCGTGGCTCATAGCAGGAACCTAAATGATATACAGGTGCAGTTTTGGACCACATGGGATCCACAAGAATGAGGACCTGGGATGGCTTTGGTGAGCTCTAACTCTGGAATCTGGATCCGTGAGCCACTCTGTGCACTGAGTTTCCACTCTGGCTGCCTTTCCCAGGGATGGGATTGCCTGAGTGGGTCTAGCTGTTCACCAGTTGTGCATCCTCTGTGCACAGAGCCCACAGAGCTGCCTGGGTACCTGAGGCTTTGAGGGAAATCAGCCACTGTCTAGAAGGGATCGAGCCCTGGTCATCACAGCTGTAGGCTCTTCTCTGCTCAAGGTCAGGGTTTGGGGCAGGGACATCCGACTAATGAAGGTGTCACTCTTCCAAGCATTGTTGCATATGACCTGCTAAGCCCAGAGATTTTTTTTTCAATTGCAGAAAGTTTTTTTCCCCCTGGAATTTCCAGGGAGAGAATAGTTTTCCCTCAGGATGTGAGGTCACCCTGTGGCCTGCAGCCCAGAGGAAGCTCTGGCCTGTGCTCACTGCCCCTCCATCCCATCATCACTTGCCCTTCTCAATCTGAAAGGGAGCTCCCTGAGGGGAGGCAGGTTATTTTCTTCTCCCCCTCCTCCGTGCCAAGCCAGGGACACGACACAGAGGTTTCCAGTTGAACAAGCGAGAGCTGCTCCTTTCTCTGTGACACTGAGGACCAGACTGGAGCTGCAGGTGCTTTGTCCCCGGGAGGTGGGCGTGGGGAAGCCTTGGTTGATGGATGTTTGCTGAATACCCCTGGATGCCAGCTCCCAGGTGCATGCTGGGTGTGGGTGCACCATGGGAAATCATGCAGCCTCTGGCCTCGAGGAGCTCACAGTCTACAGGCAGAGACAAATGAGCAATTCCCATGCTGTAGGAGCTGTCAGGATAGATGTTCAGAGACTGACACTTCATTTTTGCAAGTGAGGAAACCGGAGCCTCGCGAGAGTGGGCGCTTTGGTCATATAGCAGGAAAAGCCACCCCCTGCAGGGCCGGCATCCCATATGGGCACTGGTTTGAGTCCCGGCTGCTCCACTTCTAATATAGCTCTCTGCTGTGGCCTGGGAAAGCAGTAGAAGATGGCCCAAGTGCTTGGGCCCCTGCACTCGTGTGGGGACCAGGAGGAAGCTCCTAGCTCCTGGCTTTGGGTCAGTGCAGCTCTGGCTGCTGCGGCCATCTAGGGGGTAACCAGCAGATGGAAGACTCTCTCTCTGCCTCTGCCTCTCTTTAACTCTGCCTTTCAAATAAATAAATCTTTTAAATAATAATTCCTGCAGTGACCAATGCTACTGGGAGGAGACTGGGATGTGGGGGGAAGCGGACCCTTGACACAGCCAGAGGGGCCCCTGCATTCATCCGCTCATCCATCTCAGTCCTTCACCAAATATTTGCCGGGTCTCCCGCTGGCCAGGTGCTTCCCCCTGTCCTTCCCAGCTCCTCCGTGTCCCACTCTTGCACCCATCTGGCTCAAAGCAGTGACGGGGAACTTGCTTGAGCAAGGGCAATGGATTCTGCAAGGAAATCATCAGAGCTCTTGAATAGGGATCTGATTGCTCGTGTTCACACCTTCTGTTGACAGAACGTTCCCTCCTGCCCCGACACTGCTCTTACAGTCCTGGAACACAGGGCAGCAGCCACTAGAGTTGGTGCGTTGGGGAACAACCTGGAGACAAAGGGACGTGAGGGAGGCAGGCCCAACGCCACCTGCCTGAAGAACCCTGCCGGACTTGGGCCTGCTGACCACCTATCCCGTGCCCCCCTGAGCACCTGCTTTCCAGTACAAGGGCCGGGGGCTGGAACTCGCTGCAAAGGGTCCTGGGGAATCTCTAAGGAGAACAGTGGTCAGAGGAGCCATGGCCCTGCCCTGCTCGTGGCCACATGACAGCACGACTCGCTGAGGGCATGAACTTAACCCTGGAGTTGAGGAAGTTTTCCTGGAGAAAAAGGGAATTTGCAGGATGGACAGACAACAGGTAAAAGAGGAGCAAGTGTCCCCCAGGAGGAGCCCCATGCGCTGAAGACATGGGCAGGTTTGGGTGCAGGAGGGCCCTGGTGCAGATGGGGCAAGGGGAGATGTTTCCAAGCAGAGAGTGAACTGCCTGAGCCAGGGCAAAACCCCAGGATGTTCAGGGAGTGGGGGACGTGGGTGCGTGCGGTTAAAGGGTACAGGGTTTTACGGAGGGCCGGTGATGGGAGCAACAGGTGGAGACGCATGCAGGACACAATCGGCAAAGCTTTACCAGGCACTCACCTGCCAGTGGGAGCTCACCTGCAGCCAAGGTCTCCCTGCAGTGGGACCAGGGTGCTTTTCTGTCTACCATAACTGATGGCCTTGGATTTTCTTCTGGAATTTGGCTGAAGATCCCTGGAGGTTGCTAAGCTGAGCCTTCTGGTGTCCAGTTAGCTGCTCGAGGGCCCTGCTGGTGCTACTGGCCCCAGGACCCTGGGCTCTCCCCACGCCTGTGCAGGACTCACTCCCCGAGCACCCATCCGGCCTGGGCACAGCCAGGCCCCCCCCTTCTCCCCAGGCACAGGAGCCCGTCGCTGGCTCCCACCCAGCACGCGTGTGTTTACACACCTCCCCGGCCTCGCCGGCTTCCAGGGCATTTATAAAGGGCCTGTGTATGTTTTTCTTCTGTGGGATTTGAAGTGATTTCTTTAAACAAGGCCCACACTGGGATTGATTTCCCCTCTATTTAGGTGGTTTGTTTTGTAATACGGTTCTTTTAACAGTCTAAATTGTGGGAACTTGGGAGGAAAGAAAGAGAATTTTCTGACTTCATATAAATACAAATTACTTTATCTCTCTTTGAAGACTTCCATGTCTGTTCCTTGGAAAGGCTGGAGCCGCATTCTTTGGGGGTCCTTTTCTTGTCACGGTTGTTATGATGGGAGTGAAAGCTCACCGCAAGAATGCCATTCTGGGCTGGGAATTTGAAACAACCCGGCCTGTACGCGGTGCCTTGTGCTTTTCTTTCAAAGCACGTTCATATCCGTGAATCTGATCTGCACAACCCAAACCTCTCCTTTAACTTGGTCTTCAGAACGGTCCCCAGGGGCGAGGAGGGGAGGCAGACTCAGCACCTGTTGGCGGAGGGGGCGTCGGCTCACCAGCCAGGGTGGGCCTGGCCTGGGAGTCACAGGGTCACTGGCTGAGTAGCTGAATGACTCAAGTGTTGATTTGATAAATATTTGTTTTAAAAATTTATTTGAAAGGCAAAGGGGAGACAGAGGAGACACACACACACACACACACACACAGAGATCTCCTATCTGCTGATTCACTCCCCAAATGCCTGCAACAGCTGCAGCTGGGCCAGGCCAAACTGGGAGCTGAGAACTCCATCCAGATCTCCCATGCGGATGGCAGGGACCCAACTACTTGGCCGTTCACCACTGCCTCCCAGGGTGTGCACAGGAACTCTGGACATGGGATGCATCCCCAGCAGTATCTTAATCACAGCACCACACGTCTGTCCCCCAGTAAATATTTATATGCCAGGCTTAAGCTAAAGGCAGCCATGAAAATGAGCCATTTGACTTTCCCACGTTGCTGTTCGAGCAGTCCTGCCTCCAGTAGCTCATAGGTCCCCTGGCTCATGCTTGCGTGCCTCCCATGACAGGGAGCTCATCCCATGGCAAGGTAGGCCATTCCCACTGTGGATGGCTCACACTGCAGACTCCTTCTTCACACTGGGCCCAACTCTCTCCTGTGCATGCCACTCACACTGCCCTGGGTGCCCCCAGCCCACCCTCTCTCCTCTGGCTGAAGCAGTCTACTCCGCATGTGAGCCGGAGCATATTTTCTGAACGAACTCCAGCCTGACACTGAACTTGCCTTCAGGAACCTAGTCACAGAAGCGACCTGGCTGGGCTCTAACTCTGGGAATTATAACTTCATCAACGACGTGGCACTTCCTGGACTTAGTCTACTTCGAGTCGCCTCGTTCCTGCTGCCCTGCATTGAGCTTGTGCCTGCAGCAGCCCCTCATTCTTTCCTCTTTGCTTTCCACAAGGGCTTATACACTGCACTGGGGCGGCAGACTTCACGGGGGTAGCTGCCTTATGAAACCCCTAGGTGAGGCTCACCATGTGTGGATCCCAAGTCCATGGTCACCCAGTGTTGTATTTTGCTCATCTGCCCTTCCCCCGTTTGACCTGCCCAACACCAGATTCTTTGTCCAAGCACTAAAATCTTTGCAGAAGCCTGAGCCCAGCAGGCACCACCTAAGCGGAGTTCTCTGCGATTTTCCAGCTTGTCCAGGACGAGACCATGACCTGCTTTGTCAAAGGTCTAGTTGGAGACTGAGTTCATTCCGTCTACTGCACCTTACTGGTCTCCCGGGGGGGGGGGGGGCAGCCTGTTAGGAAGGAAATGAAAGTACAAATCACTTGTTCTTCAAGCTCCTGTGCTGGTTCCCAGGGCAGAGGGTTTGCCTCTGCTGTTTCTCCAGGTGCTCGCCAATCATCTGTCTACTTCTCTGCTGTGAGCGGCATGAATGCGATGCTTTTCTGCCGATGGTTGCAGGGGCTTAGGGTAAGGAGGGTATTAGAAGAAGTCAGAGGAAAAAACAGAGCCTTGAAGGGTGGGCTAAGGAGTTTGTCAGCAATTGTGTCCAACCAGGAGCAGCCAAAACAAGTTCAATGCTTTATTGATTTCTGAATGCATGTTTCCTCCCTAGCCTGTCTGTCTGTCTGCCTCCCTGCTGCTTAAGGTTTCCAAATAACAATTGTGTGAGGCTTGACAAACCATGAGGCTGACAGTCTTGCACCGGGGGTGCGTATTCTGCAGCATTAAACCCTCGTGGGTGGGGTGACCCCGTGCGTTATCTTTCAAGCTGTGAGGCAGTGGGGGTGGGGTGCTGGTTATTATTAGGCCGGGACACCAGGGGTAACCTCGGGCTCCCCTTCTCTGCGTCACACCCAGCATCCCTTGCAGACACTCAGGAGGATTCTGCAGCAGGCAGCAGTCCTGTTGCACTTTGATCCCCCTGGGGTGCAAGGGTCTCAGCAGGGGCTGAGAGTTCCGCTTAGAGGCCCGAGGTTTAGGTTTTGCTAAAAGCTCAGCCACGTTGTGCCCAGAGCACTTTCTTCTCTCGGCAAGGCTGTGTTCTTTAAAGCAGTCATCTCATATGGCCGCACTGCCTTCGCGCTCAGCGAGACCATCCTCGGACAAGCTCCTTGCTGTTGAGTGAGCGCTCCCTGTGGAAAACGCCTCGCTTTGAACTCGGATGCCTGTTTATTTTTGCACTGAAAACCAGAAATCTAGAATTCCCTAAAGCCTCGGGCGCAGATCCTTCTCGATGAGAACTTGCGGAACTTGCTGAATGGTCGCCCGGGAACTCCCCCGGGGGAAATCCTGACGGATCATTTCACACAGCCGTCTCTTGTCCCTGATGGGCAAACCTGGGCAGAGGCGGGGAAGAGGGCTCTCCTTAAGGTCATGGGCATTTTCATTCCTGTGCCAATCTCAAGAACGTGACGGTGCAGCATGTTCTGTTGGGAGGGACGCAATGCGAGAGAATAGAAGCCATTCTGTCACACAAAGCACACTTCCTGCGTGACTCTGAGAGGTCCTGTGGCTGTGTGCAGACTCCTGCGGCAGCTTTTAGAAATCCCATCTCCATTGTCAAGTGCAGAGCCAAGGTCGAGACCACTCGTTATGGAGTTGAGGTCTAAGGACCATTCCTTATGGAACCCGAGCAAAGCTCTCCGGGCATCAGCAGTGTGGGACGCCCTCCATGAAGAGCCCCAGTTGCTCTGTGCAGCCCGCCCAGCCTCTTCCTCCTAGGAGCTCAGTCATCTGGGTGGCTCACCCTAACCAGGCTAGGTTCTGAGGGGTAGCATGGTGGATAGTGTGGCCATGAGTTCCAGCCTCTCTTGATTGGGTTTCAAACCTGGTTCTCTCATCTTGGACAACTTAATCAGTATTACTTAATAAGTCCCTGAGATTTATTCTTCTCAATTTTAGACCCAGAACTATCAACATTGTCTTGAGGTTAGCTGTGTTATGTGACATGATATACACATAGTGTCCACTCCGCCTAGTTCATGGTTGGTTACTACAGTGTTTCTAAGCGTTCCCACTGTGGACATTCAAGTTTGTTCAGCAGCACCCCTGGCCTCTCCCCACTACACACCACTGGCATACACCTGTTAAGTCATGACGATCAAAAGATGTCCCTAGAAGTCGCCAAACATCCTTGGAAAAGCAAAATCCCTACCCACACCCATAGAGAGAAACCTCTGCTGCATTGGTTATTACCTGGAGTGCCCAGGTCAGTACCTGAAGTCCTAACACAGTGGGAAGATAATGGATTTTGAACCACAACTGAGCAAGCTTAAGTCTAGGCTTTACCTGTTACCACCACGTGGCCCTTAGTCAGCCATGGCTTTGTTTTCTGGGCATAATATCAGCTCTGCCTGCCTCTAGCCAGTGAGATGCTTCACATGACTGTGTCCAGCCCTGAGAAGATGTTTGCCAGGGCCGCTCCATATGTTCTCCCCTCTGCTCACACAGGCTCACCTGCAATGAAGCCTCATGTGACCTGTGGGCTCTGCACGGGAATGGCATCTCCACAGTGCCTGAGCTGGAAGACTGCGGCTTTAGAACTTGGTCCAAAATGTTTAAAATCTTCATGTTCTGCTCCAATTCTTAAAATCTTGCTGTCATTTTCACAAGACACACATGTCTACAGGCTTCTGTGTTTGAATGCACGTGGTCACTATGTTTTCCCTTGTAGCCGTACAAGGAATTGCTCTCCATTGTGATTGTTCACTGTGGCAGTGAACTGTCCCGTGGCAGTTAAATGCAATCTCACACCAGCCCGGTCATGCCTGGTCCACTTTTGCAGGAAATGAGGCCCAGGGAGGGGCAGTGTGTTCCTGAAGGCTTCACAGCAAGGCTCTCTGGGCTTGCTTCTCTCCCCTCTGCTGTTTCCTTTCCCTAGCTCTCTCCCTGCTGTCTTTCATTCTGTCTCTCTGGAACTTTCTCAGCCTCTCGACAAGAAAGCAGAAATCTTGGAGGTGTTAGAGACAAGGAGGTTTGCTGTGTGATTATGTGAGCAGACTAGGCCATGTTTTCACCCAAGCCACTGTAAATAAATGCTATCCATTAACACAAGGGGCTCCCTTCTCCCCACAACCAGCTCAGACGCCGAACCCATCCATGTCTGCCAAGTCTCTCTCCTCCTCCCTTGCTCTCTCGCCTGATGTGTCAGGAGGAGACCCAGACAGCAGGGCCATCCCACCCCACCCCATACTGGGTGTGGAGAAAGAGAGTGATGTGTGTGCACGGCTCCCTCTCTGGCTGCAGCCACAGCCGCCTCACATGGACATGGGACACCCCTGGCTCGCCTTTGTCCTCCTCTCAGCCTGAGACCCTGCCCTGCACAATCCCTTCCCTCGACTCCCTTCCTCCTCTCCTGTCTCACAGCGTAGGCCAGGAGCCATCCACAAGATGGGGGTGGGCTGGTGGGCTCTGCCATTTGCACTCAGCACCTGAGGGGCAGAGCCGGCTGCCCAGCTCCAGAGGGAAGACTTGCAGGCACCTCCCAGGGAAGGGAATGAGGCTGGCAAGGACCTGGGCTTCCCCGACGTGGTTCCCAGGAGCCGGTGCCCTACAGAGCAGGGCGAGGGAGGGGTGTGCAGGGGGAAGCCTTGGGCTGTGCCCCGAGGGGAGCAGGCAGCAGAGAGTGAGGCCTGGGGGTGAGAAGTGAGAAGCTGGAGAGAGGAGCGGAGGGCTCGCGGCACTGTAAGAATGGGCCCCGAGTTGGGTGCCTGAAACAACAGCGATTTATCCGCTCACGGTTTCGATGCTGCACGTCCAAGGTGGGGGCGTTGGCAGGGCCATGCTGCCCCTCGAGGCTCTGGGGGAGATCCTGCACCATGTCTTTCTCGCAGCTTCTGCTTATGGCAACTCGTGATATTCCTCGGCTCATGGAGACATCCCTCCAACCCCTGCCTGCTGTCTTCTCCCCTTTTTATGAGGACACCATCGTGGTAGGTTTAGGGTCCACTCTGCTCCAGTCGGACCTCCCCTTCATTCATTCAGCCTGCAAAGACTCTATCTCCAAACAGGGTCGCATTTGGAAGAACGGAACTTTGGGAGGATGCCATGCAACTCAGAGTCTAAGGGCCACCAGGTAGACGTAGCCTTGCTCAGGCTTCCTCGGGTGTGGACGACAAAGCTAAAACCAATCCCAGCAGACATAGGAGTCTGGGCTTCCCCGTCCTCAAGTGGACACTCTGGGAAAGGCTCTGGGTGCGCGGCACCTCTGGAGATCCTCTGTGAGGTGGGAACCTGCTGGGGCTCCGTCCTGTCAGTGACCTTCACCTTGGGAGGAAGGCATCACAGCCTGAGCTTGCATTTGGTGCTGACCAGCAAGATCTGGGGTTGGGCCACAAGTACCCAGCGTGTTCCCAGCACAGTAGGGCTCAGGGCTCCCAGAAATGGGAAGCTGTGTCCTGAACTGACAGCCATCCTGCCCAGGCTGATGTGCTGCCCACTCTCCTGGGCAGCCTGGGAAAACCCCCAGAAGCTTAGAGAGTTCAGTGTCGAGGAAGGTTGCCACGGGGAGCTACCTGACTCTGGGGAGACAGAGCCCCTTGCTAGGCCCAGGTCCGGGGGCTGCGGCATGGCGTCCAGGGCTCTGGAACCTGGTGTTAAAATCTTTGATCACCGTAACAGTGCCCGTTTTCATGTGCAGCGTGCTTCAGTTTCACAAAGCCCTTTCACACACTGGATCTGATGTAATCCGTTCACGATTCTCCTGGGGTTGCTAGCCCAGTATGATTTTTACATTTCACGAGATGAAAAGCCCGAGGCCTGGTGACTTGAGCAGGTCAGAGCATGCAGATTAAATGCTGCTGTGGCTCGGTCCAGCGCCCCAGGCCCCAGGAAGTTGGCGTGTCGGTTGACCCATTGGGCACCCATGTGTCGGGTGCCCGTGATGAGCAGGCAGGGTCTCCAGTGCTGAGTGCCACCGAGGTTAGCAAAGTGACAAGGTCCCTGCTGTCTTGGGATTTATATTCAAGAGGAGAAACTGATGATAAACAAACATATGGTATGACAGATGGAGAAAATAAGACAAGATGAGACAATTAGAGACCATCCCAGAGCCAGAAGGGAGCTACTTTTGTATATAGAATAGAATAGACATAGATGTTATCCCTGAGTGGAACCTAGAGGTTATGAATGTACAAGCTGTATGGCTGCACACACACTCACACACACACACATACACACACAATCCCAGGCAACAAAGAGAGCAAGTGCAAAGACCCTGGGGTAGAAGCAAGCTTGATGTGCTCATGAAACACAGGGAGGCTGGTGGGCTCCCTTTAGATTTTGCATTTGAGACCTCCTAAGAAATGGCAGCCATTGTTTTAATAATCCTCCATGAGGTGGGAGCCTGTCCATGACCTTCACCTTGGGAGGAAGGCTTCACAGCCCATCTGCGGCCTGAGCTTGCACTCGGTGCTGACCAGCAAGATCCAGGGTTGGGCCACAAGTACATTGTTCTACAATAGGAGACTGGCATTGTGGCCCTTGGGCACCAGCATCCCAGGGTAGAGGATCGTTTGAGTCTGGCTATTCCGCTTCTGATTCAGCTGCTGGTATGCACCGGGGAAGCAGGTGGAAGATGACCCAGGTGCTCGGGCCCCTGACACTCACACAGGAGACCCAGGTGGAGTTTCTGGTTCCTGACTTCAACCTGGCTGTTGTGGCCACTTGGTGGGTGAATCTCGCTCGCTCGCTCACTCGCTCTCCTTTCAAGTAAAGAAGGAAAATTGTACAATCATCAGCTGTCTGTTACTCTCTGGTGTTCTCCCTCTTGCGACTTGGCTGTGGTCCATTCTAGCAGAGGACGCCAAGTGCTAAGTGGTTCTGAGAGAGGAGAAAAGGGAGACCAGGCTGGAGGGAGCCAAATCTCCCGCCGTTGGCGTCAGGAACATGGGCACCAGTGAGTCACTGAGTGCGTGCTAGGACACTCCTCCCGGCATGAGCCTTTGTGATGGGCAGTGGATGCAAGGGATGGAGGAGGGGAGAATTCGTCACAGCTGGACTTGGAGGAGGGAATCCAGCCCTGCCCTGTGAGACCACCCGAGTCCTTCCTGGTCTAGCCTGGGGTCTTGAATCATCAGCTCCCCTTCCCCCTTTAGGAGTAGGATTTGATGGGTTCGTAGACATTAACACTCTCTGTGCCACAGGAACATGTGGCTAAATGAAGAACTTGGCATGGCACCCACCCATCAGTGATGGACAAAGGTTTTCTGAGCCCTTCCTCCACGGGGACTATGAGGGATGCAGATCCCGGCTGTTCTTCCTTGGGCCTTAGCGACTAGCTGAGGAGCCAAGATTTACGTGCAGGAGAGGTGAAACACCGAGAAGCCAAAGTCATAAGGCAGTGTGTCACTACAGCCCCAGCTGTCCTAAGGTGTCGCCCCATGAGCTTTTAGAAGATCCTGCAGGATGCACCCACTCCCGACGACACAGGATGAAAGGACCCTCGTGTGGCCCATCCCGCGGGACGGTGGGAGGCCGGGGAGTGCTCTCGGAGACAGGGCGAGCTGAAGGTGAAACTCGCGGGGAGGGAGGGCCTGAGATGTCAGGAGGAACGTGAGACCGGGCAGGATGTATCTTCCACAAGGCCACACTCAGCGCCATGCCAAAGTGGGGCCAGGACCCGGTCACACAGCAGGCCTCCAGGTCTGTCTCTTGGTCCCGAATCCATCTGGTCAGTTCTGGGAGAGGGTGGCTCTGGTGAGCCCCAGATAAGCTTAGCGTTTGGGCCTCGGGTCTGTGACTGGAATGCAGAGGGGCATGCAAACTCTGTGGATGGACCCAGTCCTTCCTGAGCCACTGCCTTGGGAAGCTGGGGCTGGACCGTAAGGAGCTGCTCCATTGCTTGGGCAGGGATGGGTTGAGTGTCACAGCTGAGACAGCTGGGAGGACTTTTAGTCCAATCAGGCAGACACAATGGAATCTTAGCACGTGGCCTGGCAGCTCTTGTCTTTGAGACTTACAAAGGCCAGCCCAACAAGCTCAGATGGTGGAGGGGGCACCTGGAAGTTCCTAGCTAAGGGGAAACTTGATTCTATGGGCCAGCTGGGTAGAAGACACCTGGCTGATATGATCTCAGGTCGTCAGTAGAGACTCCGCGTGCAGGATAAGGGAGGTGATGCTCTGACTCCATTCTGTGCTGATCTGTCCATTGCTGGAATGCTTTTCAGCTGTGCAGAGCTGGAGTGGACAATTGGCCAAGTTGTGCGAAGCCAGGGCAGCGGAAGGAGCGAGGGGCACCAAGACCTGGCCTCCGGGGGAACTTGGATCGGCAGTGAGACTGTCACCTGGAGCTGAGAGAGCGTAGTGGGAGGGGCAGATGGGACTCAAATCTGTCATGGGGAGGGCAGCAGCTGCGTTTTGCACAGGCCCAGGGGAGAGATACCTGATGGACCGACGGCGCTTAAGGTAGTGACTTTGAGGAATACCAGAGAAGGGATTTCTCCAAATACTAACGATTACAGCAGCCACAGACACAGACAAGGCTCATCTGTGTTACATCTGACTCCGTGCCATGTGCACTGTGCCTTAATTAACGCACTCATTTTCACAACAGCTAAATACAGTTAGTAGCCCTATTTGACAGATGGGAACACTGAGGCTAATCATGTGCTCAGGGTCCCACGGGGATTTGGCCCCAGCAATGTGACCCGTGAGTCTGGGCTCCCACAGCTCTCGCACGTGATGGCCTCTAAGACGTTTCCCACCCCCCGAGACGCTGAGGGTTGCCGGAGTTCCCTGCTGAGACTACTCGAGCGAGTTACTCCCTTGTGGCCTTCTGGTCACACAGGGAGACAGGAAGACACCGCTGACTCATTCTTTCCCAGCTGTGCAGCCTGGGCACAGAGCCAGGCCGCCCGTCTGGCCCTGGGGGGCAGGTGCCGGCTGCTGCGGTTTGGCAGCAGGTCAGCAGTTGGGATGAGGCCTCGAAGCTGACCTTAGGCGGGCCAGCAGGTCCACAGGAACCTGGGCTCTGGGACCCATCAGAGACCAGTGAATTTGAGGATCGAGAAGAATTGAAATCAGGAGTGCAGCAAGGTGGCACAGGGAGTTTAAAAGCCCCATGCAGATGTGGTTGGTGGCAGGCTTGGGGGAGTCACTCGAGGACTGAGCGGGAGCTGCCAGCGAGGCGCCCCAGTATTCTTCGTTCAGTTACTATTAACGGAACCCCGCCTTGGTGGCAGGGAGTGTCGCCCTAGCCCGGGCAAGCACAGCCTCACTTCCGAGGTGGATTCTGGGAGGGCTGGGCTTCCCCTGGGCAGGTGTTTGAACTCAGCAGCTCCCTATCTCCTGGGTGCTGCCCTCTGGCTCTGCAGTTTTGGCTTCTGATCCCTGAGCCTTGTGGGCTCTCCCTAAATGGCCACAACTCCTGGGGCTGGGCCAGGCAGAAGCCAGGAGCCTGGAATTCCATCTGGGTCTCCCACATAGGTGGTAGAAGCCCAAGCACTTGGGGCCATGTTCCATGGCTTTCCTAGGTGCATTAGCGAGGAGCTGGATTGGAGGTGGAGCAGCCGGGGCTTGAACTGGTGCTGTGCTACGAGATGCCCTTATCACACAGCACCAGCCCCAGAGCCTCAGGACTGAGCTGGATGCCCTCCCTGGAATCCAGAGTTGGGCTCGTGTTTGTTTCTGCGTGCCTGCATCGCACGCGGGATGTGCAGGTGCTCTGATGGGAAGAAGAGACTGCACTGAATTCAGCTGGGCTTCTCCAATGACAAAGGAAGTAGCAGAGGAGATGGCATCTCCTCACCTGGAACTTCTCTGTCATTTGCACAAATAACCCACTTTGCCAAGCCCCTTGTTTCTTGGGAGACCCCTCTTCTCCCTGCCTCTCATCTCTGCTTTCCAGCTGGCTCTGGGGGCTGGATTACCTCCTGCCAGAGTCCCTTCTTCGTGGTGCCAGAGGGAGGAGGGTGCTCTCTGGCTGTCTGGGTAGCCTGTGTCCATGTGGCCCAGTTCCAGGTACTATCACCATAACAGCATCGTGATGGGATTTGAGTCACCCAGACTCTGCAGCCCCACAGGTGTTGTGTCATCATGAGACGGCCATGCTGGTCACCTCCGTGTGAAGCTGTCCTGGTGAGGAGACTGCACACAGGGTGGGGGTGGGAGGTGCCTGCGGCCCAGCCCAGTGTGTCTCTGGAGAGTGGCCTCTTCCCAGAGCAGCTGAGGACTTTGGCGCCAACAGCGAGTCTCTTTATCTTTCCCAAACAGCAATGGCACAGATTTGCATCTTTGTTCTTTTGAGTCAGGAAAAGAATATTTGGGGGTGCTGTAGCACGCAGGTTAAGCTGCTGCCTGAGACACTGGCATCCCATATTGGAGTAGCAGTTCAAGTCCTGACTGATCTGCTTCTGATCCAGCTCCCCGCTAATGCACCTGGGAAGGCAGTGGAAGATGGCCCAAGTGCTTGGGCCCCTGCCACACATGGGGCAGATTGGGATGGAGTTCCTGGCTCCTGGATTTGGCAGCTCGGGTGCAGCCATTGCAGTCATTTGGGGAATGAAACAGCATATGGAAGATTCTCTCTCTCTCTCTGTTATTCACTCTGTCTTTCAAATAAAATTTTAGGAGCCTTTTAAAAGAAGAAAACAAATATTTAAATGTTTAACACCCTGCGGGCACCGTGGCTCAATAGGCTAATCCTCCGCCTTGCGGCGCCGGCACACCGGGTTCTAGTCCCGGTCGGGGTGCCAGATTCTGTCCCGGTTGCCCCTCTTCCAGGCCAGCTCTCTGCTGTGGCCCGGGAGTGCAGTGGAGGATGGCCCAGGTGCTTGGGCCCTGCACCCCATGGGAGACCAGGATAAGCACCTAGCACCTGGCTCCTGCCATCAGATCAGCGCGGTGTGCCGGCCGCAGCGCGCTGGCCGTGGTGGCCATTGGAGGGTGAGCCAACGGCATAGGAAGACCTTTCTTCTGTCTCTCTCTCTCACTGTCCACTCTGCCTGTCAAAAAAAAAAAGATTAAAAAAAAAACTTAAATGTTTAACACCCCAAAATGTCTGACATTCTTACCTGAGCTTTCACATCTCCCTACTACGTCTTGTGTGCATCTCTGATGTGCAGCTGCATTGGCAGGAGGAACGGGTCTCGTGGGCAGAAGGAAAGATGTGCATCTGTTCTCTGCTGCCTTCGCCAAGCCTCCTGCTCTGCACCTTCGGGGGGAGGTGTCGGGCATGAAAACCCCTTCTTGTCTGGGAGGGGACAGTGGAGCTGGGCAAGGACACACAAAATCCTGGCTCCAGGCTGGCGCTACAGCTCAATAGGCTAATCCTCCACCTGCGGCGCCAGCACACTGGGTTCTGTCCTGGTTGCCCCTCTTCCAGGCCAGCTCTCTGCTGTGGCCAGGGCATGCAGTGGAGGATGGCCCAAGTGCTTGGGCCCTGCACCCGCATGGGAGACCAGGAGAGGCACCTGGCTTCTGGCTTCAGATCAGCGTGGAGCACTGGCCGCAGCAGCCATTGGTGGGTGAATCAATGGAAAAGAAAGAACTTTGTGTCTCTCACTGTCCACTCTGCCTGTCCAAAAAAAAAAAAAAAAAAAAATCCTGGCTCCACCAAAGCACTTAGGCAGACTTTATCATTCCTACTAGGGAAGAATTCCAGTGGAATCAGTAGTTTCCGAACTTGCCTGATGATAAAAACGGCTTGATCAGAGAGGAACTTTTTTTTTTTTAAATATTATTCTAGTTTTTTATCCTGTGTTTATTTATTTATTTATTTCAAAGGCAGAGTTACAGAGAAGCAGAGGCAGAGAGATCTTCCAACCATTGGTTCACTCCCCAAATGGCTGCAATGGCTAGAGCTGAGCTCCAAAGACAGTAGCCTAGAACTTCTTCCAGGTCTCCCACATGGGTGCAGGGACCCAAGGACTTGAGCCATTTTCCATTTCTTTCCCAGGCACATTAGCAGGGAGCGGGATCGGAAGTGGAACAGCCAGGACTTGAACCAGTGCCCATATAAGACGCAGGCACTGCTGGCAGTGGCTTTACCAGCTATGCCACAGCACCAGCCCCTTCATGAGGAATTTGAGAAATCAATACTTTAAAAATAAGAGCTCCCTTCCCAAATTTTATCAACAGGCAAGATGGGGAGGAAATCAGTTTGAGCTATAGACTCCATTCCTAGCACCATGACCTTGGACTTGACCTGAGGAAACTTTGGTATGGTTTGATAAGACTGTGATAACAAGAGCCACATGAATGCAAGAGAATGCTTCCCAAAAACACTGACGATATTCCACCTTTAATGTTATTTATTTATTATTTTACAAACACTTTCATAGCATTCACTACGAGCCAGCTATTACACTCTGTAAATATTTGCTCATTTAATCTCCAAGGAAGCTGGCCGAGGTCCAGTGAGGTTAAGTCACTCGCCCAAGGTCACGTGGTTGGGAGTGGGGGAGTGGGGGGTTCCGGCTCTGGCTGTCTGGCACCGGCGTGTCTGATGTAAACTACTAAGCTATATGTGTTTTTAAAATCTCCATTCACTTGGCCACAGAACAAACCCTCTCTCGTAATCATTGTAAAGTAAACCGACAGCCTTGTCTGAGTGATTCCAAATCCTCCGCTGGTGGGATCCAAATTAGCGGTGCTGTGGTGTACATGGAGGCCAGTCCGACTTTCTCTTTGGGGGGGAGGCATGCCTGTTGCTGCAGCAATCCCAGGGCTCGGTGGCAGCTTTAAAGAGCAGATTAGAGTCCCTTTGTTTCTCACCCCCCCACGTTGAAATCCATTGAAGAGCTCCACGATTCCTGACAGATTTGACTCCCAGCGCTTCAAGTATTTCAGACCAGCTTGAGAGCCAACACATGATCTTCTTTCCCGTGCGTGGTTTATTTTTAACGCGTGCATCTGGCTGCCTTTCCATTTCCCAGAAGGCAGAGGGAGAGATGGCACCTCTCCCTGCAGGCAGGAGAACGCTCTGCGGGGGTCGTGAGCGTGACCTTCGCCTCCTCCCAGTCGGAGCCCTTGATGAATCCTCTCACCTGCTCGGCTCCTGGTCCACAGACATCGCGGATGTGTGCTGGCCTCCCCTGAGCAGCTGCCGGGTTGCCCTCTGCTCGTCCCCATCAGCTCGAAACTCGTGCTGGCAGAGTTTGCTGACACCAAATCACCGAACCTCGCTCTGCGACAGACCTGGGCGTCGCTAAGCGGCACCACGACCCGGGCATCCTTGTCATTTCTCCTTCTGCAAAATCAACGACTGAGACTCAGGGGCCCCATATCATTCCCTTGGCCACAGCCCCTAAGAGCAGAGCAGAGGGAGATGGCAGACAGAGTTGACACTGGGCTGGGCAGTCGTTCTCACCCATTGTTCTGCACACAGCACTCCCTAGTCCCCACAGGAGCAAATGAGCAGCAAATCCATGCACACAGGGAAGCCTGCAAAGACTTTGCAGTCAGAGAATTTGTGCCTGAATTTGACATGATGCTGCTTGCATTTCCTGGAGGAGCCTAAATGCTTGCAGGGAAGTGAAAAGCATGAGGTTCAAAAAGAGCCTTTGGGGATGACTTTCACTAGTGCCCTTTGTCAAGGAAGAGCCCAGGATGCAGACAGGTGGCTGATGCTAACCGGGTAGCATCCTGTGGTTGCTCATTCTTTCCTCCAAGGAGCTGTGGATGAAGCTGCAGTGCAGAGCAGAAGGTGAGATTGTGGGCTTGAGATGCGGTTCCCAGCAGACCCCCTCTCCATCCCAAATGCCACCCTGTTCTGTGGCCCTCATCCCTGAGGTGTCCTCCTACAGCATCCAACTGTCCCCAGGCTCATCTCCTGGACACTGGTGTCCTCCACGGCTGTCAGATGACCTTTCTAAAACTCAGCTCTAACCATGTCCCTCCTCAGCCTGACACCTTTCAATAGTGCTGCCGAGACAAGTTCAAAGTCCTCAGCTTGGGGCCTGTGGTCCATAGGAATTTGTCCCCAGGACGCTTTGTCTCCTCCTCTTTTGCCATACTCTGAGCCCACACATGATGCATTCCCTGGGGTTCAAACATGCCATGCTCTCTTCTGCTTCTGCATCTCTGCACCTGCTCTTCTTCCTTCCGGAGTGCCCTGCCTGCCAACAACTTGCCCGCCTGGCGAGCTGATCACGCTTCCAGATGCCTCGAAGTTCCCTCTGCTGCCTCCTCTGAGCAGAGCGTGTTATCTCTGTGTTCTGTGTCACAGGCTCTTTTTGGAAAAAGATTTATTTATTTGTTTGAAAGACAGAGTTACACAGAGGCAGAGAGAAAGAGGGAGAGAGAAAGGTCTTCCATCCCCTGGTTCACTCCCCAGATGGCCACAATGGCTAGAGCTGCGCCAATCCAAAGCCAGGAGCCAGGAGCGTCTTCTGGTCTCCCATGCGGGTGCAGGGGCCCAAGGACTTGGGCCGTCTTCCACTGCTTTCCCAGGCCACAGCAGAGAGCTGGATCGGAAGTGGAGCAGCTGGGACTTGAACTTGCGTCCATATGGGACGCCAGCACTGCAGGTGGCAGCTTTACCTGATATGCCACAGTACTGCTCCCCTACCCCAGGCACTTTTACAAGACCTTGTCATAACCCATGTCCCTTCAGGCTGTTGCAGTTGCTTAGGTGTGTGTTCCCTGTGAGGCTGGGAGTGAATCCTGATCATCTTGCCCATGGCCTGGTCCAAGACTGGTGCTTAGGAACTGTTTGTGGAGAAATGTGTAAATGAACAAGTAAACGAAGGAGTGAATGCAGGAGTAAGTAAGTATTTTGTGCAGAAAGGAAACAATGAGCGCTGCCCTAAGGTGTGGGCGCTAAACTTCATGTAGGGACTCACTGGGCTCTACAATAACACTGTAAGGTAGGTGTTATACCCATTCTGTAGATTAAAAAACCGAGCGCAATGAGTTTAAGTTAACTGTTCAAAAGTTTTACCTGTAAGTGGCAGAACTGTGGAGCTCATCCAAATTCCATGAATTGAAAGTCCCCACTTACAGCCACCTGCCCCTCAGCTGCCTGCCTGGTGTGGTGCAATCCCACATCCCTGTCTGTGGTTGAATCAGGCCACAATGAGGACTCACAGCATCTCCTCCAGGGCAGAGAGCGAGGCTTCCTCCCTCCCACAGTGGGCTCAGAGCTGCCAGTGCGTCTGTTGGGTCCGCTGGGGATGAAGATGTCTCAGGCTCTGGGAATCCTCACCTCTTAAGAGCTCCTCGCTGAGCAGAGGATACTTTGTTGGCTGGGGGAAGTCTTCTTTGCAAATTTGGTTCTCTTTCTGCAAGGTCCTTAGGCTTTATTTCACATTGCCAGTCCCCTGAAGACCAGAAGAAATGAGTGCTAGGGTATTTGAAAAATGTGCAAGGGTGAGTCTGCCTGGGCGGAGCCCAGGGGATAGTAGTAGGAAGTGGTTGGACAGCATTTAGTTAATTAATTATCAGGCTTTACTGATGCTGCAGCTGAAGCTGGCTGTCACCATCACCACTTCTCTGGGTGCACAGCTAGACACCGCCCCACCTCTCTGGCAGTTCAGTGGGGGCACAGATAGAGCTGTAGCCAATGAATTGTGAAAGCTCCCTCCAGTCCCAGCCACTGTTAAAACCAAGAAAAACAAGCCCCTCTTGACCTTCTATGCTCTTCTCCTAAGTTGACCCCATGGAGAATCAGTCACCAAAGGGGAGGGAGCTGAGTTCCTGGGTCACTGCATGGAGGAAAGATGTCCATTCAAGGAGACCTGGGAATGCCTCGTGGCTCCCACCATGCCCGGCACCAAGAGTGCGCTCAATAAATGTTTAGGGGTCAGTGCTGTGGTGTAATAGGTTGAGCCTCCACATGCAGTGCCGGCATCCCATGTGGGTGCCAGTTCAAGTCCAGGCCTCTCCTCTTCTGATCCAGCTCCCCGCTCATGGCCTGGGAAAGCAGTGTAAGATAGCCCAAGTGTTTGGGCCCCTGCACTCACATGGGATATTTGGAGGAAGCTCCTGGCTCCTGACTCATGGCTTTGAATGGGCACATCCCTGACCATTGTGGCCACTTGGAGAATGAATCAGTGGATGGAAGACTTCCCTCTCTGTCTCTCTCCATCTCTCTGTCTCTCTCCATCTCTCTGTCTCTCTCCATCTCTCTGTCTGCAACTCTGCCTCTCAAATAAATAAATAAATATTTTAAAAAATAAATGTTTAGTGGAGGATTGGATTGTGTAGACTCTAATAAAGCATCTTTCCATGCGTGCTACATGAGGATGCTTCAAAAGTTCATAATAATGGGGTGAAAAGATAAGCTTATTTTGATAAAAATCTTTGAAATCTATGCATAGCTTCCTCATAATATGCATTTTCCCATTAACTTTTTGAAGACCAGTTGTACACATGAATTTCTAGGCTTTGGGCCTGGGATTTAGATATGAGTTGGTAGAGAGGGGAAGTAGATCCAAGAGCAGTGGCATCTAAGCATAGGTCTTCATAAAGCTGCCAGACTTGGGCTGGCACTGTGGCACGGTAGGTTAATCCTCTGCCTGTGTGCTGGCATCTCACATGGGCTCTGGTTCATGTCTGGCTGCTCTTCTTCTAATCCAGCTCTGTGCTATGGTCTGGGAAAGCACTGGGAGATGGCACAAGTGTTTGGGCCCCTGCACTCGCATGGGAGACCAGAAGAAGCTCCTGGCTTCGGATGGGCCCAGCTCCGACAGTTGTAGCCTTTTGGGGAGTGGGTCAGCGGACAGATGACCTTTCTCTCTGTCTCTTTCTCTCTCACTGTCTGTAACTCTTCCTCTCAAATAAATAAATAAATAAATAAAATCTTAAAAAAAAAAAAACAAACCTGCCAAGCACACCAGATCTCTGGGAGATTTTTAAAGTATGATTTCCTAGGCCCCACTCCGGAGGTTCTCCTCCAGAGAGTCTAGAATTAGAATGTGGACTCTACATTTCTGAAATGGGAGTCTGAGTCTAGAAGTTACATTTTGGGGCAGCATCGTGGCATAGCACGTAAAGCCTCTGCCTGTGACGCCAGCATCGCATACGGGCTCCTGTTGGGGTCCTGGCGGCTCCACTTCCAATCCATCTCCCTGCTGATGAACCTGGGAAGGCAGCAGAAGGCGGCCCAAGTCCTCGGGTCTCTGCACCCACGTGGGAGACCTGGATGAAACTCCTGGCTCCTGGCTTTGGTTTGGCCTAGTCTTGGCTGTTGCGGCCATTTGAGGAGTGACCAAGCGGATGGAAGATCCTCTCTGTGTATCCCTCTCTCTCTGTAACTCTGCCTTTCAAATAAAGAAAAAGGAGAAGGAGAAGCCTACATTTCTCCAAGGGATTTGGTATGTAGCGAGGTCTAGCAATCAATCTACAGAAAAAGGCCATGCTGTTAGGAATCAGACATCGCTCCAAGTCCCAGCCCTGCCTCTCATCAGCAGAAGGACCTCCAGTGTGTGGACTTGACCGTGCCGAGCCACACTTTCTGTGTCTGAAACAATCAAAGATCCTCACTCCCTCCTCACTGGGTGTTTGTGGAGATGAAATCATGCTGCGGATAAGCCCCTGGGGTAGGAGATGCGCCCACCCTGAGGGTCTCTGGGCGTTCCTCCCCATGGACACTCTCCACTCACAGATCCCCAGGACACTTTCTGAGCTCTCTGATTGCAGAGCTTTCTAGAGCCTTCTAGACGATGTCAGGGAACACTTGCTGTAGCTTCCAGACTATGCGCACTTGGACGGGAAGAAGTGGACCAATGTTCCAGCTCATTCTCTCTGGAGAAAAGCACTGATGTCGTTTACTTGCTGTCTTTCAAATATATTCCAGTTTTTAAAAATTGTATTTGTTTAAACTGATCAAAGTTGATCTTATGAGGATGTGCAGTTCTATGACTTTCCGCATGGGTATAGATTTATGTAACCACCATTGCAATCAAGCAGCAGGCGGCTCCCTCCATCCAACACTGTCTTGTGCCGCCTCCTTGTAATTATCCTTCCTCGCTCCCTCCCACCACAACTCCTGGCCATCACCGATCTCTTCCCAATCACAGCAGGGTTGCCTTTTCAGGACTGCCCTATAAGTAGAAAGAAACAATCCTAACCTTTTGAGACTGGCTTCTTTCAATCAGCATTTCATTTCTGAGAGTCAACCAAGTGGTTCTGTAGCCATTCATTTCTATTGTTTAGTATTCTGTTGGCTGTACTGTGCTTTGTGTATCTAGTCCCTTAAAAAACATTTGAATGGGTTCCAGTTTTTGGTGATTTGAACAGAGCTGCTACAGGTTTTTGTGTGAACATACATTATATTGCTCTAGCTAGGTCCTATGTTAAGCATGTTTTTTTAACTCTTTAAGAAGCTACCAAGTCATTTTCCAGAATGGGAAATATATGAGAATGCTCATTGCTTTTCATCCTTGTCAGTATTTTCCTATTGTAACCATTCAAATATGTATGTGTAGTATCACATTGAGGTTTTGATTCTGAACAACTTGTCATGCGTTTTGTTAAATACCTATTTGCAGTCCTTTAAATTTTCTAGTAAAAATCTGTAAGAATTTTATTGAGGTTGCATTAATATACAATAACTGCATACATTTAAAGAGCACAATTGGTTGTCCTTGATTTATTTATCTATCCATTAAATCGTCACTGCCATCAAGATAGTGGATAGATGAATCACCCCCACAATATTCCACGTGCCCCTGTCTAATCCCTCCCTACCTTGCCTTCACTCCTTGCTTCTCAATCCACTACGAATTGGTTTTTTTCCTTATAAATTAATCTGCATTTTCTAGAATTTTGTAAAAATGGAATCATACAGTATTTGGGGGAGGAGTCTGGCTTCTTAAACTCCAAATTTCTTCCATTGTTGGGTATACAATTCATTCACTTTTACTTTGGAGTATGTCACTTGTATGTGTACAGCAAAATTTATCGACAGGCTTATTAATGGACATTTAGATTATTTCTAATTTTTTATTGGGTGATTATGCATAGAGCTTCTATAGAGACTGGTGTACAAGTCTTTGTGTGGGCTGCTGTTTCTCCTGGATAGACCTCAGAGTGGAATGTAAAGGCCTTGAGGCAGGTGTATGTCTGCACCATTTTTCATTCCTACCAGGAGTATGTGAGACTTTCAGTTGTTCCATATCCTCACCAGCTCTTAAGATAGTCAAGCTTTTTTTTTTGCATTAGTTGTTATAATAGGTGCATATTTTTATCTCATGGTTTTAATGCATGTTTCCTACTGTCTTAAGATGTTGATCCTCAGGGCTGGTGCTGTTAAATAGTGGGTTATGCCACCACCTGCAATGCTGGCATCCCATATGGGCATCAGTTCGGGTCCCAGCTGCTCCACTTCCAATACAGCTTCCTGCTAATGTGCCTGGGAAAGCAGTAGAAAATGTCTCGAATCCTTGGGCCCCTGCACCTGCTTGGGAGACCCGGAAGAAGCTCCTGGCTCCTGGCTTTGGACTGGCCCAGCTCCAGCCCTTACGGCCATTTGGAGAGTGAACCAGTGGATTGACGATCTCTCTTTTTCTACCTCTGCCTTTTACTCTCTGTAACTCCACCTTTCAAGTAAATAAATAAATCTTTTAAAAAAAATATGTTGATCCTCTTTTCATGAAAATTTGGGTGTTTCTGTGTTGCTGTCTACTTTGATGAAGTCTATATTCAACTCTTTTCCAGTTTTTTTGCTGGGTTGTTTGTATTCATACTATTGCCTTTTCAGAGTCCTTAATATATTCTGGATTAAAGCCCTTTATTACATTTGTGATTTCTAAGTCCACACCCCTTTCCTTTGTGGCTTGTCTTTTCACTCTCTTACTAGGGTCTTTTGTTTTGAACTTTTTATCTTGGAACAAATACTCACAGGAAGTTGCAAAGATAGTTCAAAAAGTCCTGAGCTCCCTTCTTGCCAAGTTTCCCTCTAGAGTTATGTCTTATGAGCTGGAGTATAATATCAAATTGGAAAAGTGACGTTGATATAATAGATGTGTGGAGTTCTTTGTCATGGTATCACTTGTGTAGGTTTGTGTGGACGTCACCACAATCCAAGACACTGAGCTATTGCGGCTCCACCGTGAGCTCTGTTTATGTCACACCTGCTACCTTCCTCCACTCTCTCTGATCCTCTGTCACTCACTGATTTATTTCCATCTCTGTAATTTTGTCATTTTGAGAATATTTTAAAAATGGAATCAGGAATCATACAGCATGTAATCTTTTGAATTAGCTTTTTCCCCCCATTCAGGATGAGTGGAACAATAAGGTTATTTTAAAAAAATATTTACTTATTTTATTTGAAAGGCGGACTTACAGAGAGGCTGAGGCAGAGAGGGAGAGGTCTTCCATCCGCTGGTTCACTCCCCAGATGCCCGTAACGGCAGAAGCTGCGCTGATCTGAAGCCAGGAGCCAGGAGCTTCTTCCAGGTCTCGCACACAGGTACAGGGGCCCAAGGACTTGGGCCATTTTCCACTGTTTTCCCAGGTCATAGCAGAAAGCTGGATCTGAAGTGGAGCAGCCGGGACTTGAACCAGCGCATGTGGGATGCTGGCACTGCAGGTGGCAGCTTTACCCACTACGCCACAGCACCAGCCCCAGTAGGGTCATTTTAAAATCCACTTTGCTGGTATCTGTCTAATTGGCGCATTTAGCCTGTGCCCAGTTAATGTAATTGCTGTGTTAGGGCTCACATTTGCATTCTTGCTGATTCCTGCTGCTTTCACTGCCCTGTTGACTTCTTCCGACCTTCCTTTGGTCACATGAAGAATTATTGGGATTCATTTTGATTTATCTATAATGTATAAAATATCTTTGTATAGATTTTTAAGTGATTGCTCAGGTCTTATATTTACAAACATAAATTATCGGCCAAGCCATCTAGACATTTTATTGGTTTGAGTGAAGTGTAGAAGCCTGACTTCCTTCCACATCTCTTTGCTCTCCTTCATTTATAATATAATTGCCCCCAGGATTTCCTTTGCACACATTCAGAACCATGCCAGACAAAATGATACTTTCTGCTTCCAGTGTCAAGAATAACTGAGAGAATTCAGGTGGAGAAGGAAAGTTTGATGTATTCACTCGTATTTGTATTTTTCCATTGTTCTGTCTTCCTTCCTGCTGTCCCAAAATTTCTTCTCTTATCATCCTTTTGTGTTTCAAGAACTTTTAGTTACTTTTAACGGATCTTCCGTTGACCAATTCTTCTAGTTTTCTGTCATCTGAGAATGTCTTGATTTCTCTCTTATTTATGAAGAATATTTTTAGTGGAATAGAATTCAGCCCAGATAGGTTTTTCTCTCAGTAGAACTCTCTTCCTGGCCTGAGGTCATGGATATTTTATTCTGCTTTATTCTAAAAAACACTAGAGTTTAACATTTCACATTTAGATGTAGGATGCGTATGAGCAATTTTTTAAAATAAGGTGTGATTTTGAAGTCAAGCTGCAATGATTTTGCATATGGATGCCCGATTTTTAACACCATTTGTTGAAAAGACTCTCCTTCCTCCACTGAAGTGCGTGCGCACACACTTGTCAAAAAGTCACTCGTCTTATTTCTGGGAGTCTATTTCTGAGTCACTGGTGTTGTTCCATTGATCTGTGTGTCTATCACTCTATCAGTACCATGTTGCCTTCATTATTGTAGCCAGCTAGAAAGTCCTAAAAGTGGATAAAGTGATTTTTTTACATTATTCTTTTTCAAAATTTTCATAGTTATTCTAGTCCTGTTGCCTTCCTATGTACATTTCAGAATTAGTTTGTCCATAACTACAAAAAAAAAAGTCCTGTTGGTATTTTGAGTGAAACTGTACTAAAATATAGAGCAAGTTTGACATGATTTATATCTTTACTATAAGTAAAGTCTTCCGATCTATAAATGTCATATTGTCTCTCCACTTACTTGGGTCTTTGATTTATTTCATCAGCATTTTGTCATTTTCGTATATATGTATATATATATATATATTCGTATATATGTGTATATATATGTACATATATATGTTTTGCTATTTATACCTAAGTATTTTTTGGGTCCAGTGTGAATGGCTTAATTAATAAACTCCAATCTCCACTTTTACATTGCTGGTATACAGAGATACAGTTGACGTTTGTGTTTTGAAGTTGTTTTCTGCGGCCTTGCTGTGGTAGATTTCTTTGGATTTTCTATGTAGGCAATCAATCTGGGAAAGTGAGAGTTTGTTTTTTTCATCTCAGCTTGTATTATAGTTCTCTCTCTTGCCTTGTACTGTTTGGGATTTCTCTTATAATGATGAGTACGGTTAGCAAGAGTGATCCCAGTTCAGGATAAAAGCAGTCATTTACTGTATTAATTTGCTGTCGCTGTATAACAAAATATTCCCAAATTAGAAATGTATTGCTTTGCATGTTCTGTGGGCCATAAATCTGGGCTGAGTCCATTACGCAGTGTCCTAGTGGACAGGAATCTGGTGGTCTGCTGGGCTGCCATCTCCTTGAATGGCGGGAAGGATCCTCTTGCAAACTCCCCAGTTATTAGCAGAAATCGGTTCCATGTGGTTGCAGGGCTGAGACCTTCAGAGCCTAGTGAGCACTCACTATTCAGAGCACATGACCCCTGCGTTGTCCGGCAGGAAGGCATGGCTGCAGCTTCCAGTCTCTAGCTGCCTGTCTCTGAACTGTAGACTCGCTCTTGTTTATTTATTTTGGAAAGAGAGATCCCAGAGAGTTCTTCGTCAGCTGGCTCACCCCTCCTCTCTAAATGCCCACAACAGCCAGGAATGGGCCAGGCCAAAGCCGGGAGACAGGAACTCAATCCAGATCCAAGTGCTTGAGTCACCATCACCTGCTGCCTCCCACGGTGTGTATGAGCCAGAAGCTGGATAGGAAGCAGAGTAGCCAGGACTAGAACCAGACTCTGATACCGGGAAACAGTGACTTTAACTGCTCTGCCAGATGCCCACCCATATTTATTTATGTTTAGGTGGATTTCTTTTTCATTTATTTGAAAGGCAGAGAAACAGTGATCTTCCATCAGCTGGTTCACCCCAAAGGCCTATAACAAATGGCTGCAACAGCTGGAGCTGGGCCAATCCGAAGCCAGGAGCCTGGAGCTTCTTCCAGGTCTCCCACATGAGTGGGAGGGGCCCAAGCACTTGGGCCATCTTCCACTGCTTTCCCAGGCCACAGCAGGGAGCTGGATCGGATATGGAGCAGCCATGGCTCAAACTGGTGCTCACATGGGATGCTGGCACCCTAGGCAGAGGCTCAATCTACTGTACCGTAGGGCACTCACCCCGGGCAGTTCCTTTTATTTCTAGTTTGCTGCAGGTTTCTAAATGAATGGATGGCAAATTTTCTCAAATGTTTTTTATTTATAAATTAAGATGATCAAGTGGTGTTTTTGTTTTTTACTTTTTATTTATTTGAGAGGTAGAGTTACAGGCAGAGAGAGGGGGAGACACAGAGAGAGATCTTCTATCTGCTGGTTCACTCCCCAAATGGCCACAACATCCAGAGCTGAGCCAGTCCAAAGCCAGGAGCTTCTTCTGGGTCTTCCCTTCGAGTGCAGAGACCCAAGCACTTGGGCCATTCTCCACGGCTTTCCCGTGCCATGAGCAGAGAGTTGGATTGGAAGAGGAGCCGCTGGGATACCCCAGGAGGGATGAACTAGTTCATTGTATCTCAGACGGCAAATTCGTATGTGTAGAGTTTACTCATCGTATTCCTATATTATCTTTTTAATATTTATGGCATCTATAGTTGTGTCCCCTCTTTCATTCCTCATGTTGGGAATTTGTGCCTTTTTTCTCTTTTTCTTTGTCAATCTTGGAAGAGATTTTATTTGTCTTTTCATATTTATCTTTTCATATCTATCTTAGTTAATTTGATTTTCTTTACTACGTTCCATTTTTAATGCCATTGATTTCTGTTCTTATCTTTATTATTTCTTTTCTTCTGCCTGTTTTGGGTTTATTTTGCTTTTCCTTTTTTAGTTTCCTAATGTGGTTTTAGATTGTTGATCTGAGATTTTTCCTTTTTTCTTACATTTAGTTAATACTTAATGCTATAAGTTTTCCTCTAAGCACTACTTTAGTTGCATTGCCTATTTAGATATGCTATATTTTCATTTATATTCAGTTCAAAATACTTTCCAATCCCCCTTAATTCTTCCTCATTGATTGTTGATTATTTATTGACAATTATTTATTATTTTAATTTTGAAAATGATTGGAGATTTCCTTTACCATTATGTCATTGATTTCTAGTTTAATTCTATTTGATCAGAGAACGCACCGTGTATGACTTCAGGTCTCTTCAGTTTGATAGGTGTCTTGCTCAGCGACATGGAATGCGGCGTGTCTTGGTGGTTGTCTGCCTGTACTTGAAAATAATGTGTGTTCCCCTGTTGTTTGGTGAAGTGCTCCACAAACGTCCCTCGGTCCAGGCAGACGATGCTTTGTTCGGTTCTTCAGCACGCATGCGAATGTTCGTGGGTTCTACCTATCACGGAGGGCGGAGTTTTAAAGTCCCTTGTGGTAACTGCTCCATGTACTCTGCACACGTGTTACCACCACGCATTCAGTGCGGGGCAGGGATGAGTTTGCTGACCCTGTGTCATTCAGACTCAGAGCCCCGCCCATCACATGGCCTGCTACCGTCGCTGTCCACTGCTGGTGGACGGAGGACACACCTCTGCCTGCTCGCTCGCGAGGAGACGTGGACCCTTTACTTCCTGAGGACCTGGTCAGGAGACAGGGTTTGAGGGGAGCCAGCTGGGGGCAGAGCGGCGTGCTCAGGCTTCCCCACATGCGAGGAAGATCTAGGCGCCTACTGAAGAGGCCAGCAGAGCTTGGGGACCAGGGGAGGCAGCCCAGAGGAGAGGACAGCGGGGTGAGCGTCAGGAGATTTCAGGTCAGAAAGGCGAGGAGGCCTGGAGGCCCAGCAGAGGGCGGAGTCTCCGGGAAGTCGGGGAAGTGTGGGAAGCTTGGACCCGTGGACACTTGTCCTGGCCACTCGGCTGCGCGCGTCTTGGAAGCACAGGTCACAGGCACAGGAATCTGGCCTTGTGCGCGTGCGGCGCCGGCTGGGTTTCTAGCGCCCTCCCCAGGAAGCTCTCGCTGTGACCAGGGGTGCTTGATTCCTCAGTGTATGGTTGGGAACTCAGAGATCTGTGAATGGGCCCGCCACAGCTGCCCTGCAAGGACCAGGAGCTCCGGCCCCTCACTCCTGCCCTTTCTCCGGAAGCCTCCACCCGGAGGCCCTCCCAGATCACTTGGGAGATTCTTGCCTTTTCTATCCATCGCTGAGCCACCGCCCTGTGCAGCGACATCCTCCAGGAGCCTCGTGGGTTGGAAGCACACGTGACCTGGCGGTGCCCAGCTCTCAAGGGACACACTGAGGGCTCCGAGGGCTGACCGAGCATCCGCGCTCTTTATCGTCATGTAAATCACCCCCTCCGCTGTCCTCGGGGCTGCAGAAGAGCCACTGCTTTAGTTCATAACATTTCCTTTTATAGACAGTGAAATCCTGGCCTGGACAGGGGAAGAGATCAGCCGGAGGGATTAGGTCTGAGCGCAGTCTGGGATTTGCGACTTGCGGCTCTTCGATGGTAAATTCATCACGGTTAACGTTTCCCGAGCACCTCCTCTGAGCCAGGCTTCCTGCTGATCCCTCTACCTGCATCTTCTCATCTTCTCTTCCCAGTCTCCTAGGAGACAGCTCCGTGCTACCATGGATCTCATCCCACAGGCGAGAAGTGCAGCAACTTAGCCCCGTCGTGCCACGAGCACAGGGGGCACCCGGGAAGCTTACCCAGGCGCTTTGAGGGTCGAGCCTTTGAGCCCACCCAAGTCACCTGCCCACTCGGGGCATCCGAATCCCCCAAAATAAAATAGCAGCCTTTGATGTGCTTTGCTTTCCTCCCCGGGTGCTGCATCAGTAGGCAAGGGGTGCTCAGAGCTGGCGACATGGGGTGCCAAGCCCCGACTGCCCTGTCCCCACTGAGCTGGGGCCAGGCCGCCTGTCCTGCTGTCCCGGCCGCCTCCCGAAGCCAGGTCCTCTCAAAGTCTGGAGACCAGAAGCCCCCCCCAGTTCGGCCAGGACCCGCTGAGGGGTGGCCCTGGGGCCGCTGTAACAATGCAGTCTAAAATTACCCCAGCCAAGGCGCCCTCCACCCTTCCTGCGTTCCTCCCCCAGGCTGGGCAGCCCAGAGAGGGAGCCCTTTGTGGGGCTGCCTGGTTTCTGCCGTGGACTGTGCTCCCTGTCACTGGGCTGTCTCCAGGGCTGGGTGCCAGAGGAGCTCCCAGGAAACAGGCTGGGCCCGGGGGCCAGTGCGCTCTCCAGGGTTCCGGGCTTCTGTGTCCCCTCTCCCTGGATCATGCTTTGACTCAATGACTGACTCCCATTTATCCTGAGGCTAAGTTGTAGCCTGGGTGCCACTGCCTCCAGGAAGCCTTCCTTGCATGCTGCCCTCTGCATAATTAGCCAGCATACACTTTCCAGCTGAAGGCACCCCCCATCGCAGGGACCTGCCTGTCCGTGAGTCTGTCTCCTTGAGAAGAGAGATCATAGCTCGTTCACTGTGTATTCAAATTGCGGGCATGGTGCCTAGCACACATGGCACGCTCAATGTTTGCTTTTCGAATTCATTCATTCATTCAGCTAAGGATGTCAGCAGCGAGCAGCACACATTTCCTTGTGCTCCGATCTACAGTCACACAGAGATGAAGCGCTAAGTGAGGAAACCTTATTTCAGGGCTTGCTAGCCCTGGATTGCCTTGGCTGAGGCTGCAACTTCTCTCTGCACGGCACACTTGGAATGCACACTCAGGTGTCATCGCTGGCAGGGTCTCAGGGCCTTTGTATCTACTTTTCAGATGCTCAGAGAGGTTTGGTAACTGGCTAAGGTCACACAGCCAGCACAGGGCAGGTTTGGGGCTGCCTCCTTATGCACAAGGAGTGTGCACTTCCTCCCTTCTTGGGGCTTTTGTGCAGCCCAGCACACACACACACACACACACACACACACACACACACACACACACGGGGACTTGAGCTGTGCTGGACAGGACCTCAAACGGAGGGAAGAGAAGGAGCCTTGGGATGGGGGTCGGCGCCGAGGGATCGAGACTTGACCTCCCTGGCCACAGCTGCTGAGGGGACTTGAGACAGACACCCGGGCAGAGTCACCTGCTGGGGTCTGCGCGTCCCTCAGGACAGCCAGGAGCTCCCATCCTCCCACGGCCCCCGCAGCCACGGCGCAGCCTGGGCCACTCTTCCGGCCCTCTGTGCCAGCCCGGGAATCTGCAAGAAGAAAACCTCCACCTGGAGGGGGCGGGGCGGGTTCGGCTTCCTTGGTGTTCTGGGGCCCCTCCCCCCAGGCTGTGCCTGTCCCTCCGACGGCGGGCGTCCCTGCTGGCCCACCGGCAGGTCAGGGCACAGCCTGCTCCGGCTGCCTTGGGGTCTCTCTCCGGAGAGTGATGAATGCGTGGAGGGATTAGCCCGACTTTCCTGGGCCCTGGTGGTGCCAGGAGCGAGCACATTCCAGAAGAGCCTGAGCTGATGGATGCCTCGGGAGGAGGGGGAGGCTGTGGAGCTGGGGAGGGGCATTCCTAGGATTCCGAGGGCTGGGGGCTGCACGAGGGACAGACAGCTGAGAGGGCCGGTCCCGCCAGGCTGGGGTGGGCAGCCCGTGCCCTCTCCCCAGCCCCAAGGAATGTTATCTGTCCTCGGATCTCTTGCAAAACCGGGAGGAAGGAGGCGGGGTAGCTATGCGCCGCCTTTGGTTCTTTCTATCTCAGGGTCTGGGGAGAGGGTGCGGTGGGGAGGGGGCCCGGAAGGAAGAGCGAGAGGCCCACAGTGCAGCTGGGATGCGGGATCCTGCAGCAACCCAGCTGTGAAGGCTCCTAGAGCGCCACCCACCCACTGTCTTCAGTCTGTGCCTGGGAGGGCTTGGTGCCAGGGCTCAGAACAGAGACCTGTGTGCAGAGGCCTGCCCGCAATCCAGGGCTTTTTAAGATTTGTTTTATTTATTTGAAGCCCAGAGAGACAGAGAGAAGGAGAGGCAGAGAGAGAGAATGTCCTTCCACAGTTTCACTCCCTAGATAGCCGTTAAGAGCCAAGAACTCCATCGTTAAGAGCCAAGAACTCCATCGGAAGTCTCCCACATGGGCAGCAGGGACCCAAGCACTTGGGCCATCTTCTGCTGCTTTCCCAGGTGCATCAGCAGGGAGCTGGGTGGGAAGTGGGGCAGCTGGGACTCCAGCCATGCTCCAGTATGGGCTGCGGGTGACGCAGGCCGCATCGACTGTGCTCGGCCTCTCTCCCTGCACCTGTTTCCCTAGCTGTAGACACGGACACAGTGGTCTCCGAGGACTCTTGCGGCTCTGATTGTCCTTGGCCACTGGCTGTGGGGACAGACTGGAGGGTTTGTGTTTCCTTCTCTTTCCCCAGAGAGGCCTTTGAGAAATCCTAGAGGGAGGGGAGCCTTGGTGCCCGCTTAATCGGAGCAGGAGCACGGGGAGGCGCCCGACGTGTCTGCTCAAGCCCATTCCCAGTTCCTTCGCAGGTGGCTTCGGAGTCTCACAGAAGTGACTCAGTCTTGTGTCTGGAACTGCAAACAGGGTCAGCACAGTGACCACTTCCGGTCACCGCAAGGCTGGGACATTCCTTCCCGAGGCTCCCCCTTGGACTGCCCCCTCCCCAACTCTTGCTCTTGCCTGGCTCCCCGCCCCCCAGCCCTCCCCAGGAGCCCTGGGCTGCTGAGACTCAGCTGCTGCAGGACCAGGAGGTCCCAGCCCTGCCCTGAGTTCCACGGTTACTCTTCGCCATGGGGCACTCGGTTTAATATCTAAACGCAAGTGCATCTGTGCATGTCGCTGGATACTTTTCTCAAACAGCGTTTGCAAATCCGAGGAGAAAAGCGGTGTCTCGCTGCTCTCAGCTGCACTCCCGGGGGCCTGCAGTTCAGTGCTGGTTTACCACGTTAGCCGCTTGCATTTCTCATCTGTCCTCTTGCTGGCTCCCCAAGGCAGGTATCTTCCCGGAGCAAGACCAGGATTTGCTCAAGGTCACAGGTGGCTCAGGGCCGGAGTGGGGTTGATGCACACGTAGCTGCACTTGCTGTTTGAGGGTGGAGGAGACTGCCCACCTGCTCTTCAAGCCACACTGTAGACGTGGACGAGCCAGAGCTGGTGTCCTGTGGACGCACCACGACTTCCTCACGGGCAACTGCCCCGGCCACGGGACTGCTTGGGAAAGGTCAGCGTGCCAGGCGGTGCTGCGCAGCCACTGCCCAGCATCCACGGCCAGCTGTGAAGGTGGCCCACTGCCCAGCACGCTCTGTGTTGGGCGTCCGCCCCCGCGCGGCACCCTGCAGGAGCACCCGGGAGCAGCCACATTTCTGAGGATGGCTGGGTCAGAGGGGAACCGCCGGAGGAGGCCGTGCGTGGGAGGGTGCGTGGGGCGGGGCAACCTGGTGCACCTGGCTGTTCTGCAAGTAGCCAGAGACACGCGAGGGAGGTGGTTCTGCTTCTCAGCAGGCTAAGGGAAGGGACTGCATCCCCTGGGGAAGCGGGGGATGGCCCTGGCGCCGAGCTGCAAGAGCCGCTGCGATTCTTGGCGCTGGACCTATCAGGGCTTCCTGCAGCCTTCAAAGGAGGTGGGCGCGGGGGCGCGGGACTATCCCCATTACCTCATCGCCTCTGCGATCCTCTCCCTGTCACACCAACAAAAGGAAAACACTGGCCAACGTTATCCTCGGGGGCCATTCTATATTAGGAAGAGCAATTGGGAGGAAATCTAAAATTAGCCCCGCATTAATCAGGGCCTGTGGCCAATGCAGATGACTCAGTTTCCAATTCCACATGTCCTGCTCTCAGACAGAGGTCAGTGACATGGAGGAAGCCCAGGCCGGGACACTGTGCGGCCTTGGGCAGAGGTACGGAGCGCACTGCTTTGGAGTCGGTGGGCTGTGGTTTCATTCCTGGTCTGGCCCTCATTAGCGGCGATCCAAAGGCTGCCTTCACCTCTTTGGGCCTCAGTTTCCCCGTATGAAAAGAGGAGCTACGGGGGCGCAGGAGGTTAATGCCCTGGCCTGCACTGCCGGCATCCTATATGGGCGCCAGTTCTAGTCCTGGCTGTTCCTCTTCCAATCCAGCTCTCTGCTGAGCTGGGAAGAGCAGTGGAGGATGGCTCAAGTCCTTGGGACCCTGCACCTGCGTGGGAGACCCAGAAGAAGCTCTGACTCCTGGCTTTGGATCAGCGCAGCTCTGGCTGTTGCAGTCATCTGGGGAGTGAACCAGTGGATGGAAGACCTCTCTCTCTGTTTCTCCTTCTCTCTGTAACTCTGTCTTTCAAATAAATAAATCTATTTAAAAAAAGAAGAAAGAAAAGAGGGTTACCGGCACCCATTCCCTGGGGCTGTTGTGACGATGTGATTGATGAGATAGTGTACGGGAAGGTTGGCCAGGCGTGGTCCCCAGTGCACGGATCCTTTTGCAGTACTCTTTCCTGGAGCAGATGTTGTGGCCTAGCAGTTAAGCTGTTGTTGGGGACCCCCTCAACCCATATCAGAGTGCCTGGGTTCCAGGCCCGCTTCTGCTTCCAATTCCACTTCCTGCTAATGCTGTGGGGTAGCAGGTGGTGGCTCAAACACCTGGGCCCCTGCCACCCAGGGAGTAGTCCCAGCTGGAGTCCAGGCTCCTGGCTTTGGCCAGGTCCATCCTCAGCTATTGAAGGCATTGGGGGGGGGGGGTGAAGCAGTAAATGAAAGGTCTCTATCCATCTCTCTCTCTCTCTGTTGACCTGCTTTGTGGTTCTCTCTCACACACACATGCATCTGTATGGGTTTCCTTCCCCATGCGAGGCTATGGTCCTCCTAGCCCACTCAGAGTGGTAACCAGGGAGGCCCTGAGCAGGACTCTAGGGTGAATCCCTTGTCACCTTCTCACTTTTCAACGTGTTGCAGGATCTTGGAAAGGGAAAACACCTGGGACCCCATCCACTCCGATTGGGTCTTTGAGGTAGGGGGGCTCGCTATTCCCTGCCCACTCCATTTCCTGGTGGTCATTATACTCATCTCTCTTTGAACCAGAATACACTTTTGAACATATTCAAAGGTTTAGGCTCTGCCTGCCCCCAGGCTGGCTCACCAGAGTGCATCACTGTGGCCACATGACCTTAGCCCATGCTCCTGCCAGACGTGGTGTCCACAACGAGGCCTGACTGAAGGGAGGAGGGGCCCTCAGGCTCCGAGCCAGGGCCCACGCCTGACCTAGCCATAACCGTGGGCCGAATTCTGCATTTTCTCAGCCATGAGATCCAGGCCTCGCCTTTCCTGGCTCGTTCAATCCTCCTGTGGCAGTCGAGGTCCCTCCTGTACACCAGGCACTGGGCGTGTGCATCAGCTAGCAGGTCCCGCATGTCTGTATGGGTCCCTGGCTGCCAAGGACACTATGGGACAGGAGCAGCTAGCAAACAAGCAGACTTGGGCTCTAATTCCAGCCCTTTAATTTTCTGAGTGTGACATTAAATAAATTTCTTAACCCCTTAAAGAGTCTATGCTTTCTTCCATTTAACTGGAGATTGGATGAGATAATTGTAAGGAGAACTTTCATTCGAAACATGTGGGAATGCATCCTAGCTGGAAAGGGGTGTGTGTGTGTGTGTGTGTGTGTGTTGCTGAGTTGCCACCTGTGACAGGTCACGAGGCCTTTGCTGGGGTTGCCACTGTAAGTATTGGATGAAGGGTGGGATGGCAGGACGGCTGTGTAGGGCACCATCCTAAAACATGGGGAGTGTGAGCACGTGGAGAAAATTGTACGGACCAGGACGAGCCGTTTGGGACACAGCTGGGGAGGCGTCATCTCTAAGAGGTTTACCCGAGTGTGGTCACTGCAGGAGCGAGGCTCCTCCACGGGGCATGATGGGATAGATACAGATAAGGGAAGGCCAAGGCTGCACGGTTGGGCTCAGTGGAGAGGGCCAGGAAAATGCCCCTGGACCACTTTCTCTGCCCTTCCTGCACGTGTCGCATGCCAGCTTCCTCTGTAAGTGAATACTGCCGAATATTTAAAGGCTTCTGGTGTGAAGAGGCCCCCTACTTCCGCCCCAGAAGAGATGCACCTGTCCAGGGCTACCAAGGGGCTTGGTACAGCCTTTCTGTTGCAACACGTGGGTGCCGTCCCTGCAGAGCCAGAGCCAGAGAGAGAATTCTAGAGGCTTACTCTTGTTGCCCTCTTCCTGTCTCGGGCGGCCTTCTCCAGTTCCTGATCTTTGGGCTCCTCCTTGACGTGCCTTCTCTGAAGGGGTCAGTGTTCATTTAGGTTCATCTGCTGCCAGCCTGGCTTTCACACCCGGCCCTACCTCTCTGATCTGAGTGAGAATTCATTTTCCTCTAGCCCATGCCTAGGCCCAGGACACTGAAGGTTCCCATGTTGCCCTAGCCGGTAGGGTGATTTGCACTGCATGAGATTTTATCTGCTTGGCAGAGAGTCAGACATGAGTTCCACTCAACTCCAGAGGGCAGCTGTCCCCTTGGAAGGTGGTAGGACAATGCGCCTGGGAAACAACGAGCACACATTCCAGAGAGCGTGCACCTGGTGTGCAAGCAGACCTGGGCCACTCGGAGGCTGCCTGGTCAGGGTGGCAGCACAGAGTCCATCAGGAACCGGAAGCACTGACTTCACCAGGTAGAGTGCCTGCGCTCTTCTGGGAAACACAATCTCTTCCCCTTGCTGTTGTGAATATGGCTCGGAAGCAACTGGGGATGCCCTGAGAGGTGGAACTCAGAGGCCACAGCTTGGAGAGAGAGGGGATGGGAAAGAAAATTGAATCATTACCTGGAGAGGCAAACTAGGCCCTTTTATGCAAGGGCAGCAGCGAGCGTAACTCAGTATTTCTAGATGACACTGGTGTATCAAAGTCATAGCTGGGGCTGGCGCTGTGGCGTAGCAGGTAAAGCCGCCTCCTGCAGTGCCAGCATCCCTTATGGACACCGGTTCAATTCCCTGCTGCTCCACTTCCGATCCAGCTCTCTGCTATGGCCTGGGGAAGCAGTAGAAGATGGCCCAGATCCTTGGTCCCCTGCACCTGCATGAGAGACCCAAAGAAGCTCCTGGCTTCTGGCTTCGGATTGGCACAGCTCCGGTCATTGCGGCCATCTGGGGAGTGAACCAGCGGATGGAAGACCTCTCTCTCTCTCTCTCTCTCTCTCTGCCTCTGGCTCTCTGTAACTCTGCCTTTCAAATAAATAAATAAATAAATATTTTTTAAAAAGTCATTGCTGCTCTGCAGACTTTATTAAAGGAAGCGGGATGCTTACTCTTCATGTTTTATCATGAACACAAGTCTCTCAAAATCTGCAGGTTGTCACTTCAAATGGGAAATGCTAGCAATCTGGGAGACCGGCTGTTATGGACAGGTTTGTTCACCTCACTCTGCAGGGGGCAGGGAGTGGCTCCCTGGCTGCAAAAAACGGGGAATGGGACGGGGCTGGGGAGTATGGGGGCCGCTGAACCTGCTGCTCAGTTTTGCCATGAACCCGAAACTGCTCGAAAAAATGGAGTCTACCGAAGACAAAAGCGGTGCCCTGGGATTAGCGCGTTGGGGGTTTTAACTTTCCTGTTTCTGATGCTGAGTAAAGGAACGTCATCTCTGGCTTCTGATGGGCACGAAATGCCCCTCTTTCTGAACCTCCATCAGGGGACAAAACTGTCACCCGCTTCATAGGCTGCAGGGAGGACTGCACAAGAAGCTGATTACGAAGCTCTGCAATAGATTAAAGGAAAATAGTCAACTTCCACTAACCTGCTGCCTTGGGGTAGCACCCAGGAACGAGGGCTCGGTGTAGGCCAGACATGCAGATCCTGCTGAGCCCTCAGATCTCCAGGAGGAACAAGCTCGCTGCCTCTTTGCTCCCCTCACTGGATCTCACCAGTGCACGGTGACCAAAGTCTCTCTTGTCTCCTCCCACCACAAGCTGCCTTCCACTCCCTGTACCCCAAGCACTGGGCGGGCAGGGGAGGGGTTGAGACCTGGAGCGAGAGGAGGGGCTGTCCACCTACCGGCTGGCAGTCTTCCAGCTGGGCAGGAGTTGGCTGCTCCCTCAGCCCGTTGCTTGAAACATGCGGTGACATTTTTAGGTATTGAGCGGCGGCCTTTCTTGGACTCTACCTGTCATCCTGACATTCCCACCCCATTCAGGCAATAGTCAAAGCTGTGAGCCTCAGGAAGCCCCTTCCCACGCATCCGCAGAAGGTAGGCAGGAGAGGTGGTGGTGGGATACCAGGACAGCGTCAGACACAGCCGGCTGCTTTGAGCTGCAGCCTCCAGGGGACTATGTTGAACTGATCATCTCCACCCTTGCAGGCATCGAGTCTGTAGAAGAGAAAGACTTCCACGAACCTGTAGAGGGTGCCACTATCTGCTTCTCTTTCCCCTTGAGGTGTGTGAGGGCCTTCCTGGAGCTCGTGCCCAGGGGCTTTCTGCTGGAGTCCCGGTGGGTTCAGCCTGCCCAGTTGGCTGCCGTGGAGGCCAAGGTGGGAACACATCCAGCTTCTCCCGGTTGGTTAGCGCTGTTGAGAACGTGCAACTGGGAGGAGGGACGTGCCCTGGACGGAGCCAAATGGTCTCTACCAGGAGAGTGTGCACAGGGTTTGCCCCTGGGTCTCCAGGCTCCCAGACCTGCTTCCACCCCTCCCAGCTGGCACTCACTGCCTGATGTGTTTCCATCCCTCCATCTCTCAACGCCACGGGCACATTACCCAAAACAGTCTATTTCCTGATAGGAGGCCGAGGGAGTGTCTACAGGACACCTTCCAAAAACAATATTTTTGCTCTCCAGCGGTAAAATACACAATATCCATTTTTGTCATTTCTGAACCCCTGGCAGCAGCTCAACATATTCTTATTTAGAACAATATAACAATCTGACTTCTGTTTTGGCCCCTAAATTCCTCTGTCCCTTCCAGCAAAGTGTGAAATATGCGTTTCCTGGCTATGGGACAGCAGCTCCTGACAATGTAGAAATAATAACAAACACAGACCAGGAGTAGGTGGGGGCGCAGCCATCACAGGCCCCGCCCCTTTGGAATCCTGTGTCTGGGTTCCAAGGAATTGCAAAAATAAGTGGCTGTCAACAACTGCTGGGCTACAGTGGCTTGGTAACGTTGTCTGCTTGTTGTTTGCAATCAGGATGGTGTGATTTCCATGGCTGTCCCTAAGCAGCTCCCGTGTGCCTTACTCTCTCTAATTCATTATGTCATTTTGGCTCGAGTCATCTCCCCTCTCTAGACCTCAATTTCCTTGTACATAAAATGAAGGAAAACACATACAGAAGTAGCATGAAGCAGGGAGAATTAATCTGTGTGTGCGTCACGATTCCCACTACTTGGAAAAAGCTGGCACATCATAGATTTCAGCAAATGTTGGTTGAAGAAAGCAATACATTGGGGACGTCTTCGCCGAGGAGACAACACTGACGTCATCTTTGAGGTTAGAAGGGTGTGGTTGGTGCTCAGGCAGAGGGCTCGCCTTGTGCAAAGCCTGGAGATGTGAGATGGTATAGCAAACCCTCAGCAACGGCTGTGGTTCTGAATGGCTTGGAAGTAGGGTGTGAGGGATAGGGTCATGAAAGATGAAGCTGGGGATGGGCCGGATCATGGAGAACCTGGATGCGTTGTGAAGAACCTTGGACTTGGCCTTGAGGTGCTAAGAGTCCTAGAAATCCTCCACAGTGCTCAATCCACTCAACGAGAATATCAGTAGCAACAATACTAGATAACATTTGTTAGACATCTAGGTGCCAGGCCTTGGGCTCTGAGATTTATTCTAACAAGGACAACATGATGGGATGGGTCCGATTTGTATCCCTTTGTCTCATCTGCTAATTCCCAGCCACCACCCTCACTTCATTAAACCTCCATGTCCTAGGAGAGCCTTCCCAGAGCAGGCTCTCCAGCAGGGTCCCTCCCACCAGACCCAACCCCTTTTACTGTGTCTTTTGGTTTCCTAGGGCTGCTGTAACCAATGACCACAAAGCAGGTGGCTTAAGACAGCAGATAGGTACCTGTTATCATTCTTGAGGCTACAAGTCTAAAATCAAGGTATCAGCATGGGCGGTTCTTCCTGGAGGTTTGGAGGCGGAGTCTGTTCCACGTCCCTTTAGGCTTCTGGAGGTTCCCAGTCGTCCTTGCTGTCCCCTCGTTTGTAGTCGTGTTACTCCAACCTCTGCCTCTGTTGCCTTGCTGCCTGTGTGTCTCTATGTCCAAACTTCCCTCCTCTTATAGTAGATTTAGGGTCACAGGGACCTCATCTTAACCCCGTTCCCTCTGCAAAGACGTATTTTCAGCTAAGGTCACATTCACAGATTCAGAATGGGCATGAATCTTGGGGGTGGGTGGGACACCATTTAACTTGCTACGCCCTGTTCTATCTTCCTAGCAGGCGCCACCATTTACATGTTTGTGTGTTTGCCTGCTATTTGTCTCTCCTACTAAAATGTAAGCCCCAAGAGGGCAGAAATTTTGTTCTTTTCTCCTAGAAACCCCAGGGCCTAAAACAGTGCCTAGGGTAGAGTGGGTGTGCCATAAATCTTTGGTGAACTGCTATGGATTGAACAGGACTGGGCTCCCCGAACCCAAGCAGACATTTAAACCCCAAGGTCTGACATTAACGGTTAATGCGGCAAAGCTAATCGCTGGTATATTAGGGAGGAGACTTGATCTAATTGTGGCAGCTGGGAGGTGGGCCTTAGGGGGAGGTATTTAGGTCACTGGGGGCTTGCCCTGGGAAGGTAGTTCTCAGGAGAGCATGGCTTACACGCGCTGAGAGGGCTCCCTGTGTGTCTCTGCTTCCTGCATCACCATGTACTTATCCTTCCAAGTCCACTCCAACTACCAAACGGGGTGCTGGCTCTCACAGCAGTCACGTGGGTGAACTTGGAGGACTTCCTCTCATAGCTGGGCCTTCAGGTGAGCTCGCAGCCTTGGGGGCAGCCCCCGCACACCAGAATGCTTCAGCCACAGCACCAGCAAAGCCCAGACTCAAGACCCAGAGAGACTGTGACGATAAACGTTGACTGTAAGCCACGTCTACAGCCAGTTTTGGGTGAATCTGTTGGGCAACACCTGAAAGCAAATACAGTTGTCCTTCACTGTCTGTGGGGGATGCGCTCCAGGACCCCTTGTGGGCACCAAAACCCACAGATGCTCAAGAATCTTCTATGAATTGGCATAGTGTTTGCACAGAGCCTATACATGTCCTCCTATATACTCTAAGTCATCTCTGGGTTACTTTAACACTTGATACCATGTGAATGCTAGGAAAGTAGTTATACTGTATTGGTTAATGAATGACAAGAAAAAGAAGTCTACATTTTCAGTACAGACACAATTTTTTCCTAAATATTTTAGGTCTGTAGTTGTGCAGTAGTTGAGCCCTTGGGTACCCAGAGCTGACTGTGTAATCATCCTCAAAAACAAAAGCTCTCTGGGGCCCCCAGCATTCTGTAAGAGTCGCAAGAGTTCCTGGGAGCAGAACACGTAAGCACTGCCGCTCCAGAGATAGTGCAGAGCCGGATGTGGGGCAGCACACAGGCGGGGCACAGTTAGCCCGTGCCAGGGGCAGTGCGTGGTGCAGGGCAGGTGGAGAAGGCTCAGACCCACAGCAGTTCACGGAGGCTGTGGGGGAAGGGGAAGCAGGCTACATGCACAAATTTGGCACACACAGGCACACATGTGTGTGCACAGAGACACACAGAGTGACCATCACTGAGGCAAAAGAAACAGTGAGAATCACTTCAGTTTTTGATGGGAGGTGTGGACCAAGAAAGGCTTCATGGAGGTGAGGGTTTAGCTGAGAGGCCTTGGCGCAGAGAGGGGCCTGGATGGGATTGTGGCTGTGCCTCCAGAGTGGGAAGAGCAGAGACCCACAGTGGAATAAACCTGGGGAGAGTCAGACTGGAAGTGCATCCTGGGGCACTGGGACTTAAAGAAGAAGAGTCTCTTTATTGCATGCTTTTCCAATGTCAAGGACACTCCTAAACAGTGCCCATGCTTTTAAACTCATGGCTTCCCGGGGGCAGGTGAGAACTTGGTGGTGTTTCAAGGGTAAAGGTTTGCCGCAGGTTCTACCTCGGATCACACACACGGCAGGGCTCCATCTCTCGGCCTGCGCTGTGATGAGGACTCCCAAGGCGGTGAGAGCAGAGTGGCTGTGGCTTCCTGGATGGTGCAGGAGGAACTGGGACCGGAGGAATGTGAGAGGCTGGTGCTGTGGCATAGCAGGTAATGCTGCCGCCTACAGTGCCGGCATCCCATATGGTTGCCAGCTCAAGTCCCAGCTGCTCCACTTCCAATCCAGCTCTCTGCTATGGCCTGGAAAAGCAGCAGAAGATGGCCCAAGTCCCTGGACCCCTGCACCCGCATGGGAGACCTGGAGGAGGCTCCTGGCTCCTGGCTTCAGATAGGTGCAGCTCTGGCCGTTGCAGCCAATGGGGGAGTGAACCAGACAATAGAGGACCTCTCTCTGCCTCTCCTCTCTCTGTAACTCTGACTTTCCAATAAATAAAAATAAAAGAAGAAATGTGAGAGGAGGCTGTGGTGGGGGCACCTGCAGGGGAGAGGCATTGGGTTTGTCAGGCAGCCAGGGAAGGTGCTCACGGTGGTCTGGCCCACGTAAGCCCGGGGGTTCATATTGCAGGTTCTGCAGTCTGCCCCATTAGATGCTTTGCCTTCACCTGGCAGCAGGTGTGAGAATGGCTTGGGGCTTTTCTGAGCACCTCGTGCCCATGTGGGGTGCTGTCCTTTCCAGCTGATGGCTGGTCCCCCACCTCGCTGATACACTCAGCTCTCCTTCCCCTGGGCATAGCTTCCCCTGCTCAATTCCCATGGCTAATGCAACTCTATTAATAATAGCTGCCAGTGCCAGGCGCTGCAGTAGACACTTTGGCGAGGTCACAGCAAATCCCCGCCGCATGCTGGGGAGGCAGTTATGTTTCCCTGTGTGTGCAGACGAGAAGGCTAGACTAGAAGGGGGTAAGAGGCCAGCCCGGATCACCTGCTGGTGACTGCTGCCTTGATGGCATTTTTTTTTTTTTTTTTTTTTTTGGAGAGGTGAGTTGTAGACAGAGAGAGGGAGAGATCGAGAGAAAGGTCTTTCATCACTGGTTTATTTCCCCAAATGGCCACAACGGCTGGAGCTGAAGGCAGGAGCCAGGAGCTTTTTCCTGCTCTCCCACATGGGTGCAGAAGCCCAAGCAGTTAGGCCATGTTCCACTGCTTTCCCAGGCCATAGCAGAGAGCTGGTTCAGAAGAGGAGCAGCCGGGACTTGAACCAGTGCCCTTATGGGATACCGGTGGCACAGGCAGAGGCTTAGCCCACTGCACCATGGCACAGGCCCCTGCTTACTGGTACTGACAGTGCCCAGTAAGCGCAGGACCCCACTGAGGCCGGTTCTGCTTCTGAGAGGCTGAGAGCTGGAATGAAGGCTGTGAAGGTGGAGTCGGCCCCCTACAGCTGAGTCCTTGTTCCCATATAATCTAATGCACCTTGCTTTGCCTTTTGGGGGTTCCATTTACTTATATACAAAACAAAGGGACACACTGCTGTGGTCTGAATACGTGTGTCCCCGTCCCAGCCCTTGCATCAACGTGTTGAAACCCAGTCATCAAGGTGATGGCTCTGGGGGCCGGGGTCCTCGGGAGAGGCCTAGAACACGAGGAGGCAGTCCCCTCACTACCACAAACGCAAGTGCATTCCAGCCCCAGGGCTTTGCACGTGCTGCGCCCTCCGCTCCATTTCCCTGTCCACCTGTCCGGCCTGCCGCCTGGCTGCACACACATCTCTGCTCCTATGTGCCGTTTCTGACACCTTTGTACAATGGCACCTCCCCGTCACTCTCTCTCTCTCACCAGTCCCTGCCTTGTCTTTGGAGCGGTCAGCATATCTACGTGTCTCCCTCCACATCCTGGGTCACAGGGTACGGGTTTGGCCTGTCTCATTCCTGGCTGTGTCCTTGGCTCCTAGGACGGTTCCTGCTTTCTGACATTGCACTGTGCTGGGGACAAGAGATGGAGCCCTCGTTAGGGCAACCGTCCTCTTCTAAGAGTTCAGTGTGTGCTTTCTGGACAGTCTTTTTGGGAATTTGTGCACAGAGGAGCTACCATGTTGCATCAGGAGGACTGAATGAGATAATTTGTGTCCAAATGCCTCGCCACGTGGCCGGCACCAGCCTGAGCCCAGGAGAGAGGGGTGTGCTGCTTGGTACTGCAGGGGAAGGAGCACTGAGCCGCGCCCCATCTCGGGGAGACAGCAGTGTCTGGGGCTGAATTCTGTCACCTAAAAATGCCATCTGCTGCAATCCTGATCCCCATTAGCTCAGAGTGTGCCTGCCTCTGGCGATAGGGCCTTTGAAGAATCGGTGAAGGTCAAATGAGGTTATCGGAGTGCATCCTAATGCAAAAAGATGGGTGTCCTCCTAATGAGGAGAGTGGACACACAGAGACACCAGGGTTGTGACTGTGCAGAGGAGAGGCCACGCGGGGACACCGCGAGCAGAGCAGGCCACCTCCACAAGCCTTGGGGAGGGTCTCAGCAGAAACTCAGCCTGTGGACACCGTGACCGTGGACTTCCAGCCTCCAGAACCCACAGAAGTACACCACAGTCTGTGGCGTTTTGTGACGGCTGCCGGAGACGCCTCCACACACGGCTGAGACAGCAGGGTATCAGGGTCCTCGGGCTCCAACTTCGCAAGGCATTAGCATCTCCCAATCGTGGGTTGGCATCCTGCTGCTGGGGGATCTTGGGATCCTTACTCAACAGCATAGATGTTGACAGTCCCCATCAGCCAGCTGGCTGGGAGCCAGGTGCAGGTGGGAGATCAGGAGGTCACGTGGGCAGGGAAGGGCAGGTGCAGGCACAGTGCCCATGTGGCACAGCACCAGTGGCGAGCGATGCTGCCTTATACAACAACTCAGCCTCTCTGTGCTGCGTTCACTCATCTCATGACGGTCATGGTCAAGATTAAGAGAGGGACTGGCTGCCACAAGATAAGCCGCAGTGTACCTCACCTATTGTCAGTAGCAAATCTCCCACAGGGATATTCTTTTTTTTTCCCTCCCTTTTCTCTTTCCTTTGTAGATTGATTTGAAAGGCAGAGCCACAGAGAGAGGGAGATCTTCCATCCACTGGTTCACTCCCCAAATAGGCCAGGCTGAAGCCAGGAGCAAGGAATTCCATCCAGGGTCTCCCTCGTGGGTTGCAGGGACCCAATACTTGGGCCATCTTCTGCTGCTTTCCCAGGAGCATCAGCAGGAAGCTGGATTGGAGGTGGAGCAACCAAGACTTGAACTGGTGTCCATATGGGATGCCAGCATCGCAGGCGGCAGCTTAACCCCCTGAGCCACAACACTAGTCCCAATATGACTATTAATAACTCAACAGCTTAATATTTATTTTTGGGCCAGACACTGTCCTAAAATTTCACATGAAGTGTCATTCATAGTGAAGAATAAAATAAAATACAAACCACACGAGGCACTTTCTTTGTATACAGGTAAGCGACTATATGTATGTATATAAAACTTTTAAATCACTTAGCCTCTAGTGAGTGTTGTCTTCTGTGTAGAAGTTAACGTGGGGAACTCTTAGGTGTGACTTGTGCCCTGCTCACATGGGGACTGAGTTGTAAGTGCTGGCTCTGAGAGTAAGGTTATATCGGGTCAGTTTCTTGGAGTTCGTCCTGGTTCAGTTCTTGTCTCCAGTCCTGGGGTGTTTCATACTTCTGAATTTAAACAGAGCATTCAAAAGAAAGAGCCACATGCAGATCTGAGTTCCTCATTCTAACTTCCACGTGAACACTTGAATTTTTGCTTGTGATTAAAACTGAAGACAGAAGCAGGTGTTGTGTTGCAGGGTAAGCTGTACTTGGGACACCTGCATCTTGGAAGGTTTGGTTCAAATCCTGTCTACTCTGTTTCTGATCTTGGTTCCTGCCAATGTGCATCCTGGGAGGCAGCAGATGATGGCTCTAGTATGTGAGTCCCTGCCTTCCGTGTAGGAGGCCTGGGTGGGGCTCTGGGCTCTTGACTTTGTTTCGACCCAACCCTGGCTGCTGGTACAGGCATTTGGGGAGTAAACCAACAGATGGAATCTCTCTCTCTCTCCCTCTCCCTCTCCCTCTCCCTCTCCCTCTCTCTCTTCCTCCCTCCCTCCTTTTCTCCCAGCCTTTCAAATAATTTGATTAATTTAAAAAAATATAATTTAAGACAGTGTGAGCCCTGGGGTATAATATTTTGCTTGTAGTTGTATTTCATACATAAAATGTATTACTGAATTGTCATGGTATCTTTTTAAAAGGTTTATTTGAGAAGGGGAGAGAGAGAGAGAGAGAACTCCCATCCACTGGGTTACTCCCTAAATGCCCACAATGGCTGGGGCTGATCCTGGCTAAAGCTAGGGACAAAGAACTCAATCCAGGTCTCCCACTTAGGTGGCAAGAACCCAACCACTGGAGTCATTACAGCTGCCTCCCAGGGACCGCATCAGCAGGAGGCTGGAATCAGGAACTGGGAATAGAACCCAGGTGCTCCAGCATGGAACGTGCACATCCTAACCGCTAGGCTCGAGGTCCCCCCTTGCAGGTTTAAAAGTGAAATGCCCTTTTCACTTTAATTGTGAATTGTGTGTTTGAGAATTTGACTGATAAAGAAAACATTGCTGATGATTTGGCTATATAGAGGAGGGAAGACTAGAAAATGATAAACCCTGGGTGTCAAACACCTCAGAGGAGCCGGGGAGCACGGGGATGTTTGCTGAGGCAGCTCGACCCTGCACCTCCCTGGCGCGATAGCGTGGATGTTCCCCACCTGCAGGCTGCTTCACGCAGGAGGGGGTGGATCTCAGAGCAGATGTGGGGGGGGGGCTGGGCTCTATGGCTGCTTGGCACTGTTGGTGGCTCTTTGGGCTGTGACACCTGGACAACAGGGCTCTAGCAGGAGATCCTACCCTGGCCTCGCTGGGGGTCCCAGGTAAGCCCCTTACCTTCCAGGCCTTGGTTTCCCCTCCTGCTCAGCAGGGGCTCAGCTTCAAGGCGTCCAAGATCCCCCCATATCCTGTGACTCGCTCCCCTTGAAGCTGACGTCAGCCTAGGCCTGCAGAGGCCATTTCTGGACAGGAAGAGAAAATATGCATTGTGTGCGAATCAAGAGAAAGTTAAACCATCACTTCTCTGTGGAAGCTTTTGTCAACCTCTTCAGCCCTGTTCCCTGCTTTGGTACTGAAACCGACCCTTAAGTACCCATAGGCAGCCACTGCTCCTCCTTCATACAGTGTCTTTCTCTTTTTCAGTTGGTCTTTAAAAGCAAAGCAAAACAGCAATTCCTGTGGCGTGGAGATATTTTGCAAACTGTGTAATAGGGTTGCAGTGTCTGAAATATCACAAAACTGGCCAGCTGGGCTCCTAGGCGTGGAGGGAGAAGACAGAGGGCAGTGCTGCTGGGTAGGGCCAGCGCGGAGCAGGGAAGAGCTTAGTGCTATTTGGTGGACCCCGATGCACGTGCTGGCTTTGGTCAAGGCACTCCCCATTCTGAGTTTCTCTCGTTTTTTTCCAATGGGGCTTCTGATTCCCATCCTATCCCAGTTGACAGGAGGACCTGAGAGCACTGGGTGGATTATTCCTGCATGTTCAGTGCGAGGGGCTGGGCTGCAGGCCAAGATCTAGAGCGGGCGAGATGGAGTCTCTGGGTGCCATGGGTGTCACCTTGTTCTTGCTGGCCTGTTCCATCAGAGTTGAGACCCAGGAACAGAAGATTTGGTAGGCGGGGTTGGGGGGTTTGGGGGCCTCAGTGAGCAAGGGAGAGGGAGTGAGGTGTGCATGGGTAGCTGTGAGTGAAGATATGGGGGGTGAGCAAGAGGACAGAGCCTGGGGTGAAAATCAGAGGGCACGTCTGGGTGGCCAGGACACGACCGGCCCTGCTGTTGAGCCCTAGGTGTGTCGGTTGGTGCTCTGATGCACCCAGCCTTCAACACTAACTCTGGCCTCAGCCACAATCACCTGTGAAGTGGCTGCTGCTGCTCCAGGGGCCCCGTGTGCTGCAGTGACTGCTTCTGCTCACCCCTACCTGCCCTGAGCAAGGGTCTCCCCTTCCTTGCATCCCTGGCCTTGGGTCAAATCTGCAACTGATGGGGAAACCCAGGCAAACTCCTGCTGTGGCCAGCAAGACCCCCAGGGCTGGCCACTTCCAGCCCTGCCTGTCACCCGGGGCTCAAGGGTGCCGAGTAACTACACACAGGAACAGCTTGGATTGATGACTGATTGCCAACGAGAACAGCAAATGTCCACTCAACATGGTTACTGGGTGCGCTGTGTGGGAGGCCTGAGCATTGGGGATGAGGGAGGAGGAGGAGGAGGAAGAAGAGGAGGAGGAAGAGGAGGAGAAGGAGGAAGAAGAGGAGGACACTGCCTCTGGGAGGTCCGGGCTGGATTCCAAACCCCGCTCACGTCTGTTTGACCCTCAAACCCCTCCACAAGGGAGACTGGACAGGACTTCTCAGACTCACTTTAGAGAAGAAGAACGTGAGCTGGCCAAGGTCATGGAGGTCACAAATGCAAGCTGGTCTTGTTTCCTGGGAATTTGTTTTCTAACCACATTTCTTTCTGGTGTGTGGCCTCATCAAGGTCATGGATGAAACAGGGTTTTGCTCAAACCAGGCTCGGCCTGTTTGACGTTCCTCTGGGCTGGGGAGGAGGGGTGCGGGGATGCGCATCCCATGGGAGACGGGGGGCTGCAGAGTTGGGAGTGTTCTGTGCATTGATTGCACCTGAGCTGTACCTGCCTCATGTTTGTGCTTCCTCTGGGAGGGGTGTGTGGGATGCAGTGAGCCAGGGGTAGCAGCCCCCAAGAGCGGCTGGATCTACAGGGCGCGGGGTGGGTGGGTGCTCAGGCCTGGGCATTTCTCAGGAGCTTGGGTGCATCTCTCGGAGGCCCCAGCTGGAGCCTCTCTGGCATTTGGGGCTTCTGCTCACTCTGGGTTCAGACCACAAAGGCTGCAGACAGTGCCTGATCGGTCGTCTGGGCCGTGGTCAGCTTACCAAGGTTGCCTGAAGACAGTGAGCGGCCTCCTGGCCCCAGACCTCCAGCTCTGGGGGAAAACCCTTCTTGGCACAGGAGTGGCTGGCCACTGCCCCACTGGCTGACCTCGCCTGCTCGCCTGCCTGAGCTAGAAGCAGCCCTCTGGGCGCTGTGGGCCATGAGCCTGAGGGATGTTCTGGTCTTGGGGGAAGAGCGCTGACTTTGGAGTCTGGGTGCACTGCAGTGTGGGTGTTGGCCTTGGCCAGCCAGGGACCCTGACTGAGCCTCCGTTCCCTGCCTCCAGCAGGATGCTGCTGCTGTGGGCTCGAAGAGAGCTGGTAATGCAGCAGCTCAATGGGGCACCCTGTGCAAAACGGCCTCGCGGAGTCCCTGGGGCACGAGTGATGGGATCAGTCGGCCTCGAGGGCCCTGGGTGCCAGCAGGCCTGTGTACCTGCGGGAGGCAGGGGGACAAGGGCTGGAAGTAGAGGCACCAGGTTTTCAGTTCTGAGGGCCCCGCAGAGTCTTGTCCAATGCAGTCATTTTACAGGCGGGCAGAGTGAGGCTGAGAGGCAGGAAGGGACCTAGCCAAAGCCACGGATGGTTGACAGAGGAGGGGCTGCTCCTCTGTGTCCACCCCTGCTCCCGAAGCACGGTGCCTTCTCCTCCAGCTGCCGCCCCCAGATGCACGGGGGCTGCCTCGGGGTGCGAATGGCACAGACGTGAAACATCAGAGTTCAGATTGGACAGATGTGGGTGACAGTGCCTAGCTGCGTGGCTCTGAGCCCCAGTTTCCCTCTGTGTAGAGTGGAGATTATGAAGCGCATCTCTGTGTAGACGAGATGCCCGCTGGTGGAGCAGGCACAAATGGCCCCGGGGTGGGCTGTCACCAGGCCGAGCAGCCCCTCGCCTGCGGGGAGCTGCTGTCTGAAGGCTCATGGGGCTGAGTCCCTGGGAGCACACAGACAGGGAGGTGCCAGGTTCTCCTCCAAACCGCAGCTCAATGAGGGGAGGGGCCGGAGGGAGGCCAGGCTGGGCCGTGATGGCGTCTGCCTCTCCCCGGTGCCCTGGGCCTGGCCTGCCCTTCTCTGCCCTTGGCACTCGCCTGCATAAGATGAGGGTGTTTGCCTAGATGATTTTAAAAGCGCCTCCATCTCTGATGTTTAAACATTCTTTAAATGTATTCATTTCAAAACTCCTGGCAGTATTTCCAAGGGCCGTATCTCCCACCAGGTCAGTTTTGAAATAATGACTCGGGAGCTCATTAGGGTTCTCTGCCCATACAGGCAATTTTGGGGTGTGTGTCTGTGGGGGGATGCACATGTTCTGTGCTTGGGCACACGCCAGTTTTCCAACATCTCAGGTTGTCAAGTGATTCTGTTATTCCACTCAGAGAGGTCTCTGAGCCAAGGGGTCTCAGCGGTGGCAATCTCCTCCCTGTGAGAATGTGTTTGCACCTGCCAGACAATTAGCCCAAGATGGCAGGGAAAAGCCCACCACTTGACACCTGAAATGCCCTAATGACACAGGACAAAAATCTGTGGGAGCTTCTAACGTTATCTGAATAATCGTTATCTGAATAATCGTCTCCTATTCTCGGGGAGCCTGTCTGCAGCGAGAGGTTTCCCCAAAGCCATCGTAGGGCTCTGAACCTGCCTCCCGCTGCCCTGTTCTCTGGGACACCCATCTTGCTGCAGTCTGGGGTCCCTTCCTTCCTGGGATCCTCTTATCTCCACCTGTGAAGTGAAGCCACACAATCTCCTACATTTCACCTAACATGCCCATGCCATGTGCCTGTCCTCACCATCCTGTGGGTGGAGAAGGAGGTCCCGGGCTGTGGGCTCCCTGCCTTGCCTCACTGCCCCTAGGGAGCCCTGCAGGGCCTCCCAGGCGTCTGTGCTGGGAGCTGGGCAGGGGTCCCGACTTGCCTGCAAATGCACCAGGGGTGAAGTTTGTTCCCCTTTGACCTTCATGTTGACACAACCCAGAGCCCCTGGAAGGGGGCAGCCCTGTGGTCCACGAGAGGGGGCGGGGGAGGGGGAGGGGAGGCGGAAGGAAGACAGCGAGCCAGGCTGGCCCTTCTGGCTGCAGTGCCCAGCCAGAAGGGGCACAGCTCCCCTGGCCAGTGTCCCCACTGGCAATGGGCAGGACCGGCAGTGGGGCGAGCCCTGCCTGTGCTGTGTGGCCTAAGTCCCCCGTCTCTCCAAACCTCAGTTCTCACCTCTGCAAAAGGGAGGCCCTTGGACAGGACAGAGCTCAGAGCCCGGGCACTGTGCTCGACCATGGCCCCTTCTCCGGGGCTACCAGACTGCTCCTTCCCAGGTGACCTCCTGTAACCCCTTCAGCCCTGGGCAGGTCGGCTGACCTGTGACCCCGAGGTGTTGACAGAATCTCTGCCCTGCGGGGAGGGAGCAGTCCCTTTACCGAGTTTGTGCAAATAGATAAAGAACAAAGTGGCCCATAAATCAGAGCAACAGGAAAAACAAATAATTCTCCCCCTCCCTTGGGAAAGGTGGTGGGGCTGGGGTGGGGGTGGGGGGAGCCCTGCAGTGCAGGCAGGCTCCTCTGGGGCGGGCCAGGTTGCCCACCTGGGTGGAGGTGGGAAGAACCAGCTTGGGGAAGGGTCTATTCAGGAGGATGGGGCCCAGGGCTGTTGCCACAATGGCCCTGGGAAGCCCTTTTTCAACTCAAAGGATTGGGGGCCTTTGGTGACCTTTGGTCTCAGAGCCTGGCTCCGCAAGGAAAACCAACCTGGAGGTTGTGGAGAAAAAGGCCCCCTCTCTCTGGGTGTTACTGGTTATTGCACGGGGGAGGAGCAATGAGGACAGGGCCTCATGAGGCCTCCATCAGAATGCCCCTGCCTGACAGGCCCTTGCTACTGCCATGCGACTGGAGACTCAGTTTCCCTGGCTGTGCAATGGGAGGCTGATCCCTGGCCTGCCTGATTCTCCAGCATGCAGTGAGAGTGACAGAGGGTGTGCAAGGGCATGAGTGTCACAGTATCTGGGGAGAGACACTGGCCCTAGAGTGGGCAGCTCAGTTCAGACCCCGGCTCTTCAGCCAGGACTGTGTGAACAAATGATTGAACTTGCCCAGGATGGTTGCACTTCCTGGCCCCTGGGTTATTTGGAGGATGAGAGGGTGCACCACCTAGGGCAGCTGAGGTATACCAGATGTCTCCCGGCCCTTGTCTCATTGGAACTACACTCTCCTCTCTGACCGCTGCTCCATTTCAGGGTTAGGTCCTGCGTGCTCATGGGAAGGCCAGCACCGCAGGTGGGAAAAGCCTCCGTGGCCCTGCCCAGGCACTGCCGCCCGTGGCTCCTACCTGCTCCAGCCACACCCTCTCCCCTCACTGAAAGCCAAGCCACACTTGGAGCATTGCGTTTGCTATCCTTGAGGTGACAAACTGCCCTGCTTTGCGGGGACTGAGGGCTTCCTGGGGTGTGGGACTTTCTGTGCTGACACAGGGAGCAGGTGCTCCTCCCCCAGCCCAGGCCGCCACTGATCACCCGTACAGCTCCCCTCCTCCTCTCCCCTGCCTCCGTGGCTCTCAGGCATCCGGTATGAGGTCCATGAGGTCCATGAGGTCCGCACACCTGTTTTTGTTTGTCGGCCCCGCCCTTTGGAATGTGATCTGTTTTGTCTTACTTTCCAGATGTCTCCTAGAATCCTCCAAATAATCCCAGGAGATGCGTCCTGTTCACATCCTTGTTTTACAGAGAGGGAAACTGAGGCACAGAGGGATTCAACCCTTCACCTGCTGCCTCTAAGTGGAGAGCCACAGGCCCCCTCCATTTCTGGTTTTGCTTTTTGTTTGTGTTTATTTATTATTTGCCGCTGTAACCCCTGGAGTCTAAAGCAGGCTTTGTCGGGTAGTGGGCATGAGATTCATATTTGGTACATGAGTAAGTAAGTAAGTCAATCCGTGGTTTGGGGACCTGGATAAAAGCAGAGAAAAAGCCCAAAGGACAGCTTGTTAAAGGGAGGCCTACAAATAGGCATTCGTGGCTGCTCTGGGTTGAGTGATGGGGTGGAAGTGGGGCTGGGGCTCAGCCTGGAGAGGGAGACGGGGAAGTGCAGGGAGAAGGGAGACAGCCATGGAGATCAGCGGGCGGGGCAGCAGCGGGTTCATCTGGTCCCTGGGAGGTGGACAGGTGCCATCCTCAGCAGGTGGCCGTCATGAGCCTGGCTGCTGCTCAGCCTGCCCGGGGTTCCTCTGGTCACGCAGGGGTATTTCCCTTCCCACCCGTCCAACCTTAGCCCTCCTCTGCAGTCCTGTGAGCTCAGCCAGGTGCAACCAGGAAGCTGAGAGATTGTTCCCCTACCCCAAACAGAGCTGCCCACCTGGGCAAGCTCTGAGCCAAAAAGAAAAAAAAAATAAAGAAAGAAGGGACTCCAGGCATGAATCACCTGTTGATGGGCTGGCCCTTCAACAGCCCTGTCTCATTTAATCCTCACAGAATCGTGACAGGGAGGGGTTGTGATGAACCCATTTTACAGACAGGGAGACTGAGGTTCACAAGATTAACTAACAAGCCTAAAGGTTGACAGCCAAGAAGTGGTACATCTGGGACACGTGAATCGGTCACCTCCCAAATTGCAGACTGATGGAAGCAAGAGCACAGAAGTTGGAAAAGTCTTGTGAGAGCTTGGGACCCAACCCCATATTTTGTGGATGGGACAATTGAAGTCTTGGGGTGTGCAATGGTGGTGGACCGTGGCCTCCATGTGCACCTGATGGGTAGGAGCCCCCAGCACAGTGGCAGAGGTGGCAGGACACAGCAAGCTGTCTCGTCTCCCCCCACTCAGGGCCTGTGTGCTGAGGGCCCCCACTGCCTCCCTCACCCTCTGGGCGCCTGTCTGCTTGGACTCTGCTGAGGCCCGGCTTTGCTCGCAGAAAAGGTGAGAGGGCCCAGGCTTTGCCGCAGCCAGGCCCAACGTGGGTGCTCCTGGCGGGCCGAGCTCCCTGCCCACACACCTCTGGGCCTCGTGTCCCCCATGCCTTCTCTCTCTCCCTCTCAAATGCCCACTCTGGCCCTGTTCTCCCCTGGCTTTGGGACTTGGACTCTGAGCATCAGATGGGTCTGACCGTGTGCCCGTAGCCCTCCTGTCCCTCTTTGGGCCTTCATGTGCCCCCGAAGCGTGCCTGGGGGAGACAGGACCTCAGAGCAGCTCAGCAGGCAGAGAGGTCCCCGAGATGCCCCTTACCCCCACCCTTCCGTCCCCCAGGCGATGGAGAGAAGTCAGGACAGAGCCTAGTGCTGCAGGGGAGTCTTGGGCAGAGCTCCAGAGGGACTCGAGGCTTTTCCTAACCTCATCCCCAGGGACAAACGCTGCCCAGCCGAGGGCCCTGTCCTGCCCAGGAAGCCTTCCCTGGGCCTCTGTCAACTGGACCCTGGCAGGCCCTACAGTCCCACCAATCCAAGCCTCGGCGTCTTGGCACCTGAGCCAGGGCCAGCGCCAGGCCCTTCTCTGACCTCTGCCCACCCCCACCAGCCCCCAAGGGCCCTCTTTCCTGGTAGGGAGCAGTCGTGGGACTCGGCAGCTGGGAGTCTTCCCTCCCCAGCTGCTCAAGTCCCTGGGGGCAGGGCCATGGTACACAGAGCGTTCCTCAGGCACTGCAGGTGGTGGCGGCGTGCCATGGTGAGCAGAGTCATTTGTGGGGCGTGTGCACCTCCCCCAGCCAGACCTCAGGTTCCCTAGGCACCTGGCCAGGTCATCACGCTCTGTCAGAAGTGGGCAGCTCTAGGCACAGAGTCCTCTCTGGAGGGAATGGGGGGAGGGAGCCGAGGAAGGGGCTTTCTGTTCTCTGGCTGTTTCCAATCCTGTGTCCTCATCCCTGGCTTCCAGGGCTGATGAGGCACAGTCTGGGGTGTGGTTAGGCAGTGGCCTGTGGGCCACTTCAGCAGTGCAGCCACCTCGGCTCTGCGTGCCCCAGCCCAGCCCTGACCCAAGCCATCACCCTGGCCTGGCCCGGCCTGGATGCAGCTCAGAGCAGAGTGGACAGTGAGAGAGAGAGAGACAGAGTGAAAGGTCTTCCTTTTTCTGTTGGTTCACCCCCCAACGGCCACTGCGGCCGGCGCACCATGCCGATTCGATGCCAGGAGCCAGGTGTCTCTCCTGGTCTCCCATGCAGGTGCAAGGCCCAAGCACTTGGGCCATCCTCCACTGCACTCCCGGGCCACAGCAGAGGGCTGGACTGGAAGAGGAGCAACTGGGACAGAATCCAGCGCCCCGACCGGGACTAGAACCCGGGGTGCCGGCGCCACAGGTGGAGGATTAACCTAGTGAGCCACAGCAGCAGCCTACAGCTCAGAGCCCTTAAGATGAGCAAGACTGCAAGGTGCAGGCTGGCCTCTGCTCCCCGACCCCATCCTCGGGGAAAGGGCAGCCGTCAGGACGGGCAGGCGCAGAGCCCAGCCGCCTTCCCCGGTCCTGCTCTAGTGTTCAGTGGTCTCGACCCCAGTGCGGAGCAGAACTCCCCTGGGTGCAGGTCGGGGGTGCACGGAGCTGAGGATGCCGAGGAGGCCCCAGGTGGGGACGTCGCTCCTTGGGAAATGGAGGTGAGGATGCCCATGGCGCACCCCTACCTTCCCGGGAGAGGGGTGGCGAGGCAGGCTGCCGTGACACCCCGGACCCTGGCAGGCACCAGGTAAAGGCTGACCCCTTCCTTTCCCTTCTCAGTGGGAGAGATCCTGCCGGGGCCAAGAGCATGGCTGTGACCGCTGCCTTTCAGGCCTGGTGAGCGAGGCCCTTTTCGTTTTTCCAAAGGGCATCCCGGGCAATGTTCCATGGGCAGCACACAGGATTGAAGTCCAGAGGACTTCACCCTGGGTCACCCAGCAGGACAGGGATGACTTGGGGCTGGGCCTGGCTCCCCAGCCTGTGGACGATAGACTCCCCCTCCTGTCTACCCCCAGCCAACGCTGGCTTCTGCACCCCTGGGAACGAGGGTCACCTTGGCTTCGCAGCCTCTCGGGCTTTCTCCCCTAGTCAGCTCAGCAGCCACAGACCACAGGACCTGGATCAACCCGGAGGGTTTCAGCCCCTCTCTGGGCCTCAGTTCCCCCTCTAAAGCAGAGCTGGGGCTGGGGGTGCTGTGGGATGCCCGTGGCGCTAACATCTGGCTGTGTCGTCACTGCATCTGGAGGCAGAGGGTCATCAGTTTCCATCATAGACAGGTTCAACAGCCCCCAGAGCCCCCCAGGCCTGCGGCAGGTGGGCTGAGTGTGAGACGGGGGGGTGGGGTGGGGGGAGCAGCAGGGAGCCTTGCAGGAGGCAAGCAGGGGCTGTCCTCTCACCCCTGCTGAAGGTCTGGAAGGGTGAAAGGGCTGACTATTCCAGAGGGGAAACTGAGGCAGTGCCTTGAGAACCTGGGGAGGGTCTGCAGAAAGGGCTGGTGGGAGTCAAGGAGCTCGTGCTGGGTGCAAGTCCTGCACGTGTGAGACCCTGGGTGTCGCAGTGGGGAGGGCACAGCCCCCACCTCCAGTCTCTGCCCAGATGGGGCCTCTCCAGGGCTCCCTCTCTTGCCCAGCTCCTGCCGCACTGCCTGGGGTCTGGGCACCGTCCCAAGCCTCAGGTCACCTGCCATCTGGGATGCACCGTGGCTGTTCCTAGGCTCGCTTCGAGCCTCTGCCTTCCTCCCCAAGTGTCCTCTCTGGCTCAGCCTCCCATGCTTTAAAACCCAGCTGAGAGCAGGTGACTGATGCACACAGCAGCGTGCAGAGACCTCAGGGATGTGGTCAAGAAGCCAGAGACACACCCCCCACCCCCAAGCTCCCTTTGTAAGAAGTTTGAGAACAGAGGTGGCCCTGGGGGACGGGGGTGCTGCCGTGGAGGGGTCTGTGGGAGCTTTCTAGGGTGACAGAACTGTCTTTCATCTTCAGGGCTGGTGGGTATGCAGGAGGCATCCTTCAAACTGTATAAACGCGGGCTGGAATTCTGTGCGTTGTATAGTCTATCAGTCGTAACTCTGGGGCAGGCATCATAGCGCACAGGGTTACGTTGCCTCTTGTGATGCCTCATCCCTTAGCAGGGTGCTGATTAGCATCCCAGCTATTCCCTGCTGATGCACGTGGGAAGCAGCAGATGATGATCCTTGTCACCCATGTGGGAGACCCAGATGGGGCTCCTGTCTCCTTGCTCTAGGCCGGCACAGCCCAGCTAGTGTGGGCATTTGGGGAGTGAACCAGGGAACGGAAGATCTCTCTGCTGCATGCTCTCTTGCACTCTCTCTCTTTCTCTCCCTCCCTCTCTGTCACTCTTTCAAATTAATTAAATAAATATTTTTTTTTAAAGTTGATTAGTGGTTGCCAAGGGCTGGGGGAACTGAAAGTATCTGCTAAGTGGCGTGAGAATTGAGGTGATAGAGTGGTTCTGAAAGTGATGTGTAGTGATGGATGCACACACACAGTTCTGTGAATCAGTTAAAGACCATGGCACCATATACGTACAGTGGGTAAAATGCATGATATATGGATTACACCTCAAGTGAGCTATTTTAAAAATATACTCAACTATGTGTTAAAAATATAAAGCTACTACTAAATCCTCAATAATTCATCTTTTTACTTTTTTCAGTAAAATTAAAAGTAATAGTAATTTGGATCTGAGCAGCATCTTACAATTGACCCGGCCTTGGGTCCACATCTCAAGGAAGCCTCACGCTAACTCAGTGAGGGAGAAGCAGCCCTGCAATGTTGGATGTGCATGGATGTGGCCCAGGTGGACTGAACGGGATTCAATCCTGGTTCTGCTGTGTGCCAGCTGTTCAGAGTTGTGTCAGAGACTTCAGTCTCTGGCTTTGTTTTTCTCATCGGTCAAGATGGTGGTGGGCACGCCTTGCATGGAGAGGATCAGGAACAATGCCTGCAAAGGGTCTGCTAAGAGAGTAGTGCTCCCAGAGAAGCAAAGTGACTTTCTCCATTTTACTGATGAAGATGCAGCGGCTGGGACCAGGGAGCAGAGTTGGTCCATCTAGATGCTGGGACTAGCACTCAGGCCGTGGACTTGGGTCCTTCCGCTCCCTGCCCATCTATCTGGTTATTGAGTGCTCCACGTCCTAGCTATGGGCACCAGGATAGATCTGGGCACACAGATATGCTCAGAAATTGAATGCGGAGGTAACACCATTTCTTATCGCATGTCTGTGGTGTCGAGCTGTCCCAGCCCCAGCATCTGTGTGTGCTGTGTGTGCTGCCTACTGCGAGCCCATCTGTAGTGGCTATTGCAGGCTGGATGTCTGTGTTCCTCCAGAATTCAGATGGTGAAATCCCAACCTCCAGGGTGCATGACACTGGGAGGCGGGGCCTCTGAGGGGTGGTCACGGAGTGGGATCAGTGCTGTCCTGTCCCTTGAATGCGTGAGGACTTAGGGAACAAGCAGCCATCTCTGAAACAGGAAGCAGCCCCTCCCGAAGACCCCAAATCTTCCTGTGCCTCGGTCTTAGACTTCCACCTTCCAGAACTGTGAGAAATCAACGTTTGCTGTTTAAGCCATCAAGTCCGTGCCTCTTCTAACTGTACGAACTGAGACACTGGCTTGTGGTGAAGATGTGCACTGCTGAGGTGCTGTCTACTAGAAGAGTTGCTGAGAGAATGGTCCCACGTTAGATACAATAGATCAAGATGCTATTTTAAAAAACTAAGAGGAATGGCAAAACACCCGGTGGTGACCGAGAAAGACCATACATGCACTGGATTAGGTGCATAATTGCATTGTGGGTATCAAGAGAGGGAGGTCAGGGATCTGAGCAGAGACTCATGGGACATAAGAGACCAGGGGAATTGGGTTGTGGCTACGGTTTATTCCCTCCAAACACACAACCACAGATTCTAGTAATTCCATGAAAGCATGGACCAAAGGCAAGAAGGGGAGCGCCTCCATCCCCTGCAGCTGGCTGCCTGACCGAGGAGAGTGCAGAGACCTGAGAGTCTCCTCCAGTAGAACCCAGTGCAAACAGTCCGTGCACATCCTATGCCCCTGAGTCTTTGAACACAAGATCCATGCATCAAGGGGAGCGTGCGTTTCAACATCTCTCTGTGTTGACATTTCAGATAAAGTCATTTCATCATAGCCTCAATGCTTGTGGCTGTGCTGGGGCCCCCTCCCTGCTGAATAGCTGGGAGGGGGTGTGTGGCGCTCACACTGTTGCCCAATCCTTCCGGCTGTCTTTTCAATGTTCTGAGCTGAGCAGGCTGTGTACAGGGGAAGACACAGCCCTGTCCGCTTGGTCAGCTCTCCAGCCAGGAAGGCAACTGTGTGTTGTATGGGGAGAGCACAGTGAGAGAAGAGGCTGTCTTTACTGAAACTTAATGCACTACCGGCTTCCGTAGATGTGACTGTTTTTCGGGGTATAGTTCAGCGTCACTGAGTACATTCTCAGTGTTGTACAACCATCGCCATCATCCAGCTCCAGAATCTTTTCCTCACCCCAAGCTGAGACCCTTGTCTCTGGGGAACACAAACGCCCCAGTGTCCTCTCCTCCCAGCCTCTGCCAGCCACCTCTGCACATCTGGCTCCATGAATCTCGCTCTTCCAGGCACCGCCTATAAATGGGATGGTTCGGCATTGGTCCCTGTGTGTCTGGCTTCTTTCACTTAGTGTAAAGTCTGCAAGATTCACCCATGCGCAACACGTGCCAGCTTTCCTTTTTAGGGCTGAATCATATTCCGTTGTGTATTTCAACCGCATTTTGTTTATTACGGGCACACTTGGATCACCCAACTATCTCTCTGGCTCTGTTTGGCTACTCTGGTGGAGGGGTAGGGAGACCAGTGGGACTGAATAATGCAGCATTTTTATTTGGGCAGGGAAACGAGGCAGCCTTGAGCTAATTGGGAGGAATCTGCACAAAAATGATGTGGGTCATTAGGTCAGTGGAGATGCTTCCGAGGACAGAGATCTGGGAGGTGTTGTGATGCGTGCAGTCATCCCCCGGATCCTTGGGGAACTGGTCCCAGGAGCCCCCACAGGCACCAAACTGCGGGGTTGCTCAAGTCTCTTGTACACGATGGTGCAGTGTTTGCCTTAACTCTACGCACGTCCTCCCACACACTGCAAATCCTCTCCCGGTTTCTAAGAGTGCCACGTGCAGTGGCAGCGCTGTGTAGATGGTTGTTACGCTGTACTGTTCAGGGAACGATTACAGGCAGGAAAGTCTGTACGTGTTCAGAGCAGACACAAGCTTTTTCCAGTAGTTTCTATCCCATCCAGCTGAACCCTTGAATGTGGAACCCATAGCCAGGGAGCACAGACCACACTGAGTGTGCCACGAGCCCAGCGGTTCTCTTTGAGAACTGGGCTTTCTTGTATTTGTGTCCCTGAGCAGATGGGGAGAGTAGTGGGTCTACTCTGATGTGTGTCCTTTCCCCTCCGTTTATATTTTGCTATTTATCTAATTTTTTTACCGTGATGTTGATGCCTCGATCTGACTGTGTTACTATTGTTATTTGCTATTCTTTTCTTTGTTCTCATTATCACATCAAGTGCCTTTTGGAATGAAGTAAAGTATTAAAGGAAAAAAAAACACCTGTCTGTCATTAAGCTGTCAACCTGATTTCCTTTAGTCTGACGTTATCCACCCATCTCGCACCCCCGACCTGCCCTCTGTCGTCCGCATCCCTCCCTTCTCGTCCCCTCTCCTGGTCACTTGGTGCCTCTGAGGCTGGGCGCCCCACAGCCCCTGCAGGCGCCCCCTTCCCTCTGCTCAACAAAGTGACCCATGAGAACAGGCCCTGAATTCTTCACATTTTTCTGACTCCTTTGCTGCTTGTCGCTCTTTGGGTTTGCTGTTATTCTGGACAGATTTGTAGAGACCAGCCTGGGTAGGTGAGGGCTGTGGTGTCTGTTGAGACTGAGATACCTTGCTGGCGACGACTTACAATGAACTTTTTGGACGCTCTCATCACCTACAGGACAATGGCCCATTGTGAACTGGGCCGCAGCACAGTTTGCACTGTCCCCCGGGAGCATCCCAGCAGTACCTGGCTGCCTGCTGTGTGCCCATCGGCTGCCTCCCCTCTCTGCCTGCATCCACCTGCCCCCCAGGGCCTAGACACGTGAGCTAAGGTGCCAAGTGCTTTTGTGCCACAGCCCCCTTGCCGCTTTGCCACATTGTGTTTCTTTGAGCACCTGCCTCTCGCTCTGATCTGAGCTGCTCCAGGGCAGGGACCCGTGTGTGACAAGGCACAAGTCACACTCCTTCTGCTCAAGCAGTTAAGGAGGATTAAGGCGTTGCCGGCAGCAGGGCCAGCGTGGGCAGCAGGAGGGTGGACAGTGATGGCGCCTTGGCAGAGCCCAGGGTGAAGGGAGCGACTTGGGCACGGAGGGCAGTCAGTGTTCAGCCCAGGGAGCTACTAGGGCCGTGGAGAAGGAGTGGCTGTTGTCTCGGGGGGCCCCAGTCATCTCGGCGAGCAGATGGATGGGTTTGGCTGGCCGGAGTCCAAGGCAGAAATCCCTGTGAGAGAACCGACGAGAGACGGTGAGAGCGGAGAGTGCAGGGTGATGGCGAGGGAGCTGGAACCAGGGCGACCGCTGAGCTGAGCCCGGGTCACGTCCCGTGGGTGTGCCCGTGGTGGGTGAGGAGGCCTATTCCCTCCTACAAGGCAGCTGTTCTCCGCCACAGTCTCCACCCAGAGCCCTTGTCGGCCCCTGCCCTGGGGCCCGAGCCAGGTCAGCGGGGCTGACCGCCTGTGAACAGCCATCCCCATTCCTCTCCAGGAACCCTGGGCGGGGCTTCCAGCAAGGCAGTCAGAGCAGTGGTGGGGGTGCCACGTGTACCCCAGCACTTGCCTCAGAACAACCCAGTGCCTGCCTGTGAACTTGGCTCGCTTGTCTGTAAGTGGAAGTTAGCAAGAGCTGAGAGAGGGCAGGATTCTGGCCCAGAAAACAACCTGCTGGACGCAGCGTGTTCAAGGTGGTTGACCGAAATGAAAAAGGAAGGGTCTCCCTCTGCCCCTCACTGGCTGATATGGTTATGTCCATTTGATGTTTGAGGGTGGGAGATAGGAGGGGGAGGAGGAATTACCCTCCAGGTCTGGGGACAACGCACGAGCGAGTGAGAAGAGGCCTGAGTGAGGCGGGAGGCACTGTCAAGTCCCAGGAGACAGGCCCCAGGCCTGGGCACCAGGAGAGAGAGGTGTGTCTGTGTGCATCCAGCCCACCTGGTGGTCCCAGGTCTGCCCGGGATGTGGAAACCGGAGGGGAGCACAACTCCTAGCGGCTAGGGAGGCAGCTCCTCTGGCTCAGAGCTGGGTGGGATGGGGCAGGGCCAGGACCCAGGGAGGAGCCACTGAGCAGGCCTTCCATCCGTGGCCAGGGTGCTAGCCAGGATGGTGGGGTGCAGCTCTTGGGGACCCAGCCCAATTTCTATTCTACAGCATAGGTTCCCCCATGGCTGCTTCAGCACAGCCCACGGCACCTACAAACGTGCCACTCATGGTTTATTTAGCCAAAATATTTGTGGGAGGAGCCGATTCTAGCCCATGTAGCTTCTGGGCGCTGCGTCTACAGTGAGCAGAGCAGAGGAGGGCCCTGTGTCCCTAGGGCTGTGAAACAAGGACGTCTCCCCTGGGAAGGGTTCAGCTTACAGGTGCATCCCACCGCGCTGTCTCCTGGCACTCCTACCACAGCCTGGTGGGATCTCCACCTCCCTGGGAAGGAAACCGAGTCTCGGAAGCTGCATCAGTGCAAGTTCAAAGAGCTGGTCGGTGGCAGAGCAGAGGCCGTCACTCACATCACACCTTCATCCTCAAAGAGCTGCCGTGGCCCAGGAACCTACAGAACCCTTTGTAAAGGCGCCTGTGCCAAACCAGGTGTAGCTCTTATCTCAAAGGGTCTGAGGGTGGCAGCAGCCGGGTCTGAGGGTGGAAGCGGCCCCTCCCGGGAGGCTGCAGGCTTTGGTTTGGTGGCAAGGTTGTCCTTTGGTGCCTGTCTCCTCGCCCTTCCTCTGATCTTCCGGCCTGAGGGCCCAGTGTTTGTTTTGGAAGCTGGAGGACCAAACTTGTACCAGTTGAGACGAGGACACCTCTGGAGGCAGGAATGCGCGCTGTCACCCCTTGTGTACCATCCATAACCCTAAAAGACGGCCCTGTCAGCTTATCTGGCCGTGGGGATTTTAGCAGCCCCTTCATTAAGCCTGGAGAACAAAGGCTGCCGGGCGGGGGTCTCCAAACGTCCAAACACCCCGTCACCCTGAGTGTGAGGCTGCGCTGTTTACAGATGGCAGCAGATAGCCAGGGCCGGCTTTCCCATCCCCCCACCCTGCCGCCCAGCCCCCAGGGGGTCCCTGACCACCCCGATGCTCCAGCTGTCCTGCACAGCAGAGCCTGGGCGAGAGGAGGCAGCGAGGTGGGGGCAGGGAGCCCCTGGGATTGCATTTTACTTTGGAATCCAAACTCCAGGTGAACAGTTTGAATGGCCGCCACCCCTGCCCTAGACAGAACATTCCGAGGTCTCTGGTTCCTCCTCCAGAACTCCCTCCTGGGACAGGAGCCCCCCTCTGTATGTCAGAGACAGGAGCTTCCCAGAGGCTACTGGGATACCGCCAGTGACGGGGAGCTCAGTCCTCCACGGATGGAAAGCAGCAGATGAGAAAACTCCCTCCCCACCGGAGACGCAGGTAGAGCGCTCTCCTGGGCTCCGGGCTCTGGGCTCTGGGCTCTGGGCTCCGGCCTCTGGGCTCCGGGCTCTGAGCCCCTCGGAGGAGTCAGGGAGACCTCCCACTCCACCTCCCGGGGGCGGCCGGCGCCATCCTCGCTGACTCCTTTCTCTGGAGGAGTGATTCTCACTTTCCCACCCCGGAGGTTGCTGGATCATGGTCATGGGCCTGAATCAGCCTCTGCTTTTCAGATTAGCAAACTGAGGCCTGGAGACATGAAGTGAGTCACAGGCACTTTAAGGCAGAGGTGGGACCAGGCCTCACGCCCCCTGTCCCACCTAGTCCCTGAGGCGGCTCTCACCAGTGCTGTCCATGCGTTCTCTTCCCTACATGGAGGGCTAACTTTGGGTTTGGGGCTGAGAAAGAATCACTTCTGCCCTGAAGATTAGGGGGCCTGAGTGCCCCCCAAAACGTGGCAGGTGCTATAGCCAGAGTCCCGATCAATGTTCAGAAATGAACTTGGGTGTGATAGCTGGAGAAGGGGGCTCTGGGAGGAGGAGGTGCCTGTGCCTGGAGCTGGGCCCTCACCAGCTGACTAAGGGCCCCGTGCAGCTACGAGAGGGGCCCTGGGGACCACAGCGGGGCTGCCCGCTCCTGCAGGACACACAGATCTCTTTCCTTGGATGAAGACGCAGGGTCATTAAGAGCCTGCTGGATTTGCTCTGTTCACCCACCTGGAGACGCGGGGCTCCCAGGCTGAAGAGCAAGGGCTTTGGGAGCTGCATCGCCGGTTTGAGAACGGTGGTGGCTACTGATGGTTGCAGAGCCCCGATGGCTCACATGGCACTGTTGTATGTGCACTGCTGAGTTAGCTCACTTTACTCACCCTGGGGACCACCATCGTCCCCGCAGAGCAAACCAAGGACCAGAAACCTTGAACGACTTTTTCAGATCGCATAGGACCAAGCGGCAATGCCTGGGTTTGCAGCCTGGCTCTGCTGTGTGACCGTGGATAACTTGCTCAGCCTTGCTGGTCCCACTCCCTCATTTGTGAAGTGGGCATAGCAGTCACCCCTGTGTGCTGGGGTGTGGCATGGGCCTACTGGGTGCCCAGAGTACAGGAGGGTCCTGAGCGTTTAAGGAATAGCTGAGTACATAGGGTCCCACAGAGATGCCGTCTCCACCAGGCCTGCGTCCCTCAGGGCTTGGGTGTCACTGTGTTCACCAGGGCAGCACCAGGACACCTCCTTTACACATGGTTTCTGGGGGCCAACGTTGTGGCATAGTGGGTTAAAGCCCCAGCCTGCAGTGCCGGCATCCCAGATGGGCACTGGTTCGAGTCTCGGCTGCTCCTCTTCCGATCCAGCTCTCTGCTGTGGCCTAGGAAGGCAGTGGAAGATGGCCCAGGTCCTTGAGCCCCTGCACCCACATGGGAGACCCGGAAGAAGCTCCTGGCTCCTGGCTTAGGATCAGCTCAGCTCTGGACATTGCGGTCATTTGGGGAGTGAACTGCGCAATAGAACACCTCTCTCTCTCTGGCTCTACCTCTCTCTGTAACTATCTTTCCAGTAAACAAAATAATTCTTTAAAAAAATGCTTTCTGTAGAACCTCCTCGGGCCAGACACTGCCCCCCAGTGCTTCAATAAATAATAATGCCTTTTTTAAATAAAAGAGAATATTTATTTATTTATTTGAAAGGCAAAGTTAAAGACAGACTGAGAGGTCTTCTACCTTCCGGTTCACTCACCAGTTGGCCACAATGGCTGAAGCTGGCCCAGGCCAGAGCTAGGAGCCTGGAATACCATCCTGGTCTTCTCTGTGAGTGACAAGAACCCTGGCACTTGGGCCATCTTCTGCCGCCTTCCCAGGGGCATTAGCAGAGAGCTGGATTGGAAGTGGAGCAGCCGGGACTTGAACCGGGATTCCATCATCACAGGTGGGGGCTTAATCTGCTGTGCCATGATGCTGGCCGCAGTAATAACTCTTGTTAATCCACTGCTATCCCTGTTTCACGGATGATGAAATGGGGGCACCAAGGGGTTAAGGAACTCCCCAAGGCCTCCCAGGTAGCCAGGATGGAGCCAGGATTCCAGCCCAGACAGCCTGTCTGGCCTCAAACCTCCACCCTTGACCACTGCAGTGTTGTTGCCGTCATACTTCCTATCTGTGTGTTTGCCTCCCCCAGCAGATTGGGGCCCCCTGCAGGCAGGAACTTAGGTGATTTGACTCAGATCCCCCAGGACCCCTCGCACAAAGCCAGGAGAAGGCATCTGTTCCGTGAATGGATTACAGGAGGCCCATAGAAAAAGCAGCATTTGTGCTGAGACTTTGAGAATGATCAGGGGGCTAGCGCTGTGGCATAGCAGGTAAAGCAGTGCCGGCATCCCATATGGGCACCGGTTCGAGTCCCAGCTGCTCCACTTCCGATCCAGCTCCCTGCTTATGGCCTGGGAAAGCAGCAGAGGATGGCCCAGGGGCTTGGGCCTCTGCACCCGTGTGGGAGACCCAGAAGAAGCTCCTGACTCCTGGCTTCAGATCAGCGCAGCTCCAGCCATTGTGGCCATCTGGGAGTAAACCATAGGATGGAAGGTGTCTCTCCTCTCTCTCTCTGTCTCTTTCCCTCTGGCTCTGCCTCTCTCTAGTTCTGCCTTTCAAATAAATAAATATATATTAAAAAAAAAAAAGTACAGGCAGGGGCAACATGGAAGCTCCTGCAGCTCTCCTGCGTGTGGAGACAGTGCTGCCTGAGACTGTAAGGAGCCATGCCTTCGACATTTTTTCTCTTCTCCATTTTATTCTCTGTTCTTACACAGACTATGCTCTATCCATGAGTCCACCCATCCTTTAGCCATCAACTTGGGCAGGAATCGCCTTTGCACCCTCCTATACCATTGCTGTTTTAACCAACCCCGATATAGGGTCTCCTGGCTGCCAGATGTCCATCCGTCCATCCGTCCATCCGTCCATCCATCCATCCTTCATCCCCCATTATTCAATTCATCAACCACTCCATGCATCCATCCTAGAATGCTCACAGAGCACGTATGCATGTTACTCTGAGGTGTCTCAGAGACGAAATGTTATCCCATTATCTATGGTTGAGCAGAAATATCAAGGTGCCTACAGGTGTGCAGGGCAGTGAATTCCTAGCCCTTGTAGTATGTGAGCCAATATGGTCCCTGTCCATCGGCTCGATGGTCAGATGGAATCTCCTGAGTCTTTCAGACAGAGAGGGCTGGTCTGGGGACCCGAGTGCTGGGAACTCCTCTACGTCCAACGTCTTGCTCTCTTGTGCCCTCAGTCCCTGGAGACCCTGAAAAACAGCTCCCCCTTTGACCAATACTCACTCCTTCCTTTCTGCTCGGGCCCCAAACCCCCACGGCTGCTCCTTCCTGGCCGGTGGCTGCACGGGCGATCTGCACTCGGCTCACCACACACACACAGCCCCCTTGTTCCGGCAATGCAGGCGGCTGCTTGGAGCCACTGCTGGAAATGGCCTCCCAACAGATGTGCCTTTAATTTGTTTCCGGGTCAGTGGCCCCCATGCCCCAAGGAGGCTGCCTCCCAGGCAGGAGGCCCCAAAATAGCTGTGTGTGTGCATCCCTGGACGGGGTCATCCATCACTGCCCGGCCTCTGCCCCCGGATGCCTCACCCTGCTGGCTGGCTCCAATCGGACCGCTTGGTGCGGAGAGGGGAAGCTGGCTCCATCCCCTCGGGTGATGGCCCCTCAAAGGGCCAATTGTAACACACGGGAGGGCAGCCTTGTGCCCCGGCCCCAGGGTCAGCCAAGGATTCTTCCTAAACAGAGACCTTGAGGAAAGAAACAGGAGAGGTCAGCAAAGAGCGCCAGTGGTCTGAGGCCACAGCGTGTTTCTCCGTCCCGAAGTCACCTAGTCATAGCCAATGCCAGGTGCACCTGCTGTGTGCAGGCCCTGCACCACGCCCTGCCCGGGCATCTGCACTGACTCTCCTGTGGGCGGAGCCCGCGATTCCCATTCCACACGTTGGGAAGTGTAGCCTCAGCTAGTTGAAGTCTTCTCCAACCCAAAGAGTAAATAAAGATTCAAGGTAAAAACCTCAGGTTTGTCCAGCTGGGGAAATAGGGGCTTTCCCCAGACAGCATGGCCTCCCTGCCCAGGGCAGTGAACCTTGCACACGGTAGGTACACACACAATACTGTCTCTGCTTGGGCACCGTGTGCTGTCCTGGTAAGGACGTGCTCCGTGAAGGATCATACACCTGACGTCAGGGCTGTTGTCCCTCTTCTGTATCACGGGTACACATGGAGACATGCCTCTCCACCCCCACCCTACCCGGGGATTCTGAGCCAGGGTTGTCCAGAGCCAACCAGAGTCTGGGTTCTGTCCTGAGTGTGGTATGAAGCACCACAGAAGGGCCATTGGGAAGTCAGAGCCAGATCATGAACTTGACTGCAGGCCTGGGCTGGAGCTGGGGAGGTCAGTATCCTCCGGGTCCAGGGCCACCAGCCCGTCCCCAGCCACTGCTTCCCCTTGTTGCGTGAGCTGAAGGCCGCCCGTGGCAGCTTCTGCCCGTTCTCTCCTTCCCTTCACACTCCTAGGCAGCAGGAAGGAGGAGCGGCCGTCCATGTCGCTGCGCTGGGGGCTAAGGTCACCGCCCAGCAAACGGGACATGCAGGGCAGCCGTGGGACAGGCGAAGGAGCGGAGCGATCACTGACTCTGAGTTTGGCCGTGGCTTGTTCCTCAACTACCGAGCGCTCACCCACCCCGCTTCCTGTTCTAGAAGATGCAAACAATGATAACAGCAGCAGCGCTGCTCTCCCAGGATCATCAGAAGGGAAAGGCCCACGTGCGGGTCGGCCCTGAGGCACGATGCCGGTTCTCGGGCCAGAAATAAGCATCCCACGTGAGGTACACGCACTTCCACACGTCTGAGCTGCTGGCTGGGATGTCATTGCCACACGGCCCCAGGCATCAGGCTGACGTGCCCTCTGTGGTTGCATTATGAAGACGGGCGTGATGGAGACGCTGCGCTCGGCCGGGAGTTACTGTGCTGTGGCCCGGAGCGTGGGGTGTTGGTGAAGCCACAGTCCACGCTGAGTGTGCATCTCAGGTAGGCGCACACCGGAAACGAGGCCGAGGATCCACTGCTCATCAAGCACGCTGTGGGGGGCAGGAACCCAACCCTGTGTTTCCGGGAGGAGCTGTGGCACCGTGTCCACATCAGCTTTACCCAGCGAAGCCGCTGTGAGTGTCGAGAAGGGGCTGTTAGCTGTGGACTAGGCCCAATGGAGGCCATGGAAGGTCCTGACTGGGAGGGGACAGGAGGCGTGACTCTGAGCGACTCATTGTTTCCTGCCTCCTCTGGTTGCTGGAGCCATGCCCCTCTCCTCCCCGAGTAGGATAACGAAGCTGGACTTGGTAGATTTGGCAAATCCCGGCCTTCGGAAGCCCTGAACATCCGCATGAGGACGGTCAGCTTTGAAAGCTCTGAGCGAGTCTCTTCTTCCTGCCTTGGTACCCTTGGCTGGGAGACAGGGGACAAGGTCAGAGGACTTTTGCGACCTTTTCAGGGGCCGGCATAGTGGGTAAAGCTGCCTGCATCCCATATGGGTGCTGTTTTGAGTCCTGGCTGCTCCACTTCCCATCCAGCTCCCTGCTAATGCTCCTGGGAAAGCAGAGGAAAATGGACCAAGTGCTTGGCCCCTGCACCCACATGGGAGACCAGAGGAAGCTCTTGATTCTGGCTTTGGCTTGACCCAGCCCTGTCGATTGCAGCCATCTGGGGGAGTGAACCAGAAGACAGAAGCGCGCTCTCACTAGCTTGCTCTCTCTCTCTCTCTCTCTCTCTCTCTCTGTAACTCTGATTTTCAAATAACTAATGAGATAAATAAATCTTTAAAAAAAGACCTTTCCAACTCTACTTAGCTGAGACTGGTTGAGACTCAGGAAAAGACGAAGATCTGCGAAAGGCATTGTGGCGCAGTGGCTTAAACTGACGCCTATGGTGCCAGCATCCCATGTAAGCAATAGTTCTAGTCCTTGCTCTCCACTTCCCACCCAGCTCCCTGCTATGGCCTGGGAAAGCAGTGGGAGATGCCCCAAGTGCTTGGGCCCCTGTACTCATGTGGGAGACCCAGATGGAGTTCCAGGTTCCTGGCTTTAGCCTGTCCCAGGCGCAGCTATTGTGGTGATTTGGGGAGTGAGCCAGCGGATGGAGGATCTCACTCTCTCTCTCTCTCTCGCTCTTGCTCTGCCTTTCAAATTAAAAAAAAAAAAATCAATGTTTTTAAAAAAAGATGAAAATCTTTGCAATCTTGAAGTCATATGCTTTATTGACTATTTCTCCTAAAACCAGGTCACAATTTACCTGACTTTGCTCTGTCACAATCTGAGATGTCACCAACATTAATTGAACAGCTACTGTGCGCCATACAAAGGGCTAAGACTTTAGCTTTTTATGGGGGGACTCTATGTCAGGACTGTGCTGAGCACTTTGTCTGTAACTCGTTGAATTTTGACCACAACCACAACAGTTGCTATGCTCATCTCCATTACACACATGGGGAAACTGAGGCACTGCACACTTAATGGATTTTTCCAGGGTTGCGGACAGTAAGTAGGCACAGTGGGACACCAGCCTGGGCACTGCTGTCCATAGCCTGAGCTCTTAACCCCCTGTCCCACATCCCCGCTCATCCAAGCCTCACTGCTCACTGACCCATGAGGTGGGCGTCCCTGGGAGCTCGTGAGAAACGCAGACTCTCGGGCCATCCCCAGGGCTGCTCAGTCGGCATCTGTACTTGAACGAGACCCCTAGGAGAGCCCAGTGCACCTGCGGTGTGAGGGGCATGATTTGCATCTTCAGCCTTCCTGGGGCTGGTGGGGCAGACGTGGCGGAGGTGGACATTGAGCTCCGGAGGCCTAGCTGTAGGGGGTCTCCTCGGCACTCAGGGCCCTGGGGAAGGCAGGAAACTCTTCCTTACAGGAGAAGCCCCGGTGCGAAAGGCAGTGCGTCCACTCAGGTAGCAGACCCCCCCTTCGCCAGCTGAATCCGAATCTCCCCGTGGTGCTGTGGCCCGCACACATACCCCCCAGAGCAGGAAGCCGGCTTCCTCCGGAAGAAACCAAGTTCCCATCTGAGACCTCAAGGCCCCCGAAGACCCTCCTCTGGACTCCTCTTCACTGCAGCCCCACGCTCTGCCCTGAAGATGCAGAACCAGCCCCTGAGCCACACGCCGGCTCTTCAGCCATGCGGAGTTCCTGTGCAGCCCAGCAGGAGGCCTGAGGGGCCACTTTTGGGAAGTATGGGGAGTCTCCCGTGGTTCACGGGAATCGTGCAGTATCAAGAAACCATGCCTGCATTTCGAAATCCTTCAATGACTGTCCTGCGAAGTTTCCAAAGCACCCTTTCCTTGTGGTGGAGGCTCCGGGGGTGTGGGTGGGAGCCGGTGCACTCCAAGACCACCTGAGACAGCTTTGGCTGTGACCCCCTGAGAGGCGCCCACTGTGGACGCTGGACCCTGGCATGGGCTGCAAACCCAAGGGGCAGGGGAAAGACGAGGAGGAAGCAGCAGGGACGTGGTGGGTGGGGCAGAAGCCACTGTCTGGTGGGGAGTGTGGACTGGAGTGCGCCCTTTATCACAGCCACCATACGGCTGTCTCCAGTGGGCTGTGCAGGGCTGGGAGGACTAGGGTCCATTTCCCTAGGCTTCCAGGGTCCGCCAGGAACCAGTGGCGTCCAGAGAAGGAGCTTTGAGCTGGGTATGAAATCAGACCTGGAGAAGGGGCATCCTGAAGTCAGCTTCCCCAGCGCCTGCCGTGTTGTGGCCACTGCTCATCCATCAACGGGAATGATAAGAACTCCTCCCTGCTTCTTGCTGACTTGCAGTGTGGTTGTCTGCCCCGTGGAAGGGCTGCAGCCAATTCCGGTATTTGTGGACAGCAGGAATAAGATCTTCAGTCGTTGACTTGTCACAGGTGAGAAAGCAAGCAAAAAAATAGCCAGCCGTGGCACAGTAGGTTAATCCTCTGCCTGCAGCGCCGGCATCCCAGATGGGCGCCGGTTCTAGTCCCAGCTGCTCCGCTTCCGATCCAGCTCTCTGCTATGACCTGGGAAGGCAGTGGAGGATGGCCCAAGTGCTTGGACCCCTGCACCCACATGGGAGACCCAGAAGAAGCTCCTGGCTCCTGGCTTTGGATCAGCCCAGCTCTGGCCGTTACGGCCATCTGGGGAGTGAACCAATGGAAGGAAGCCCTTTCTCTCTGTCTCTCCCTCTCACCGTCTGTAACTGTACCTAGCCTGCCCTTACGCCTTCAGAACAGGTGTGTGTCTGGGTGAAGTCTTGGTGACCCAAGGCCTTGTCCCTCAACCGCCAGGACCCAGGTTGGACTCCACAATGACGCAGAGCATGTGCGCTTCCCCAGGGGCTTCCACCTGCAACTTCCATTTCATCCTCACTGCCAGCCTGGGTGCTGCCTCCACTCCTTTTGTACAACCGAGGTGCAGAAAGGTTCAGAGAGGCTGAGAGACCATACCGAGGTCACACAGCTCCTGGGTGAGGGGCCCCAAGGGCTCTCCGGGGAGGGTGACTTTGATCTGGGTGAGCACTCGGGATCCTGAGGCTTCCTGGGCAGGGGCCACCCCCGGCCCTTTGCGTCTGCAAACCTGCCGGTTCCCTGGGAGCCCCGGGCAGCAGCCCCCACCCCCTGCCCAGCCCCGCCCCTGCCCAGGAAAGCAGCGTCTTGAAGCCCTGGCCTGCCAGTGAGGCTCCACTGTGCAATGCGTGCCCCAGGCCGCGCCTTGCCGTGAGAGCCCCATCCTCCTGCCGGAGGTCGCCCTTAATTTCCCTTGGGAGTGAGCAAGCATTCGGAGGTGTGGTTCCAATTACACCTGGAAAAAAGTTGGACACAAATTTCAAGCCAAATAAATTAGGAAGCCACAGAGCTGGGACTGAAAGGGAGGGGTGGGGGAAGCTGAGCTCCAGTGCTAGTCCCCGGGTCGCCCCCTGGAGGTCCCAGCCGTGCCCCTCGCCACGGTCCCTTGACTGCCCCAGCTGGCCCTGGGTCTCTCCCGTCTCTAAGCTTCTGTGATCCTGACCCCCGACTCCCTGACGGCCTCCCTCTGTCCGGCTCTCCCAGACCTTCGATGAACATACACAAGAGGAACCACTTGTCACCTGATCATCTCCTTAAGCCCCGCCTGATTCTCCTTCCCTCCACCACTGCAGCCCGTTCTCCACCAGTCCCCAGAGCCTCAAGAGCGCCCCCTTCAGGAAGCCTTCCTGGATTGCTCCAGTCTGGGCAGGAGATCCTAGCGGATGTGACCCGAATCTCTGGGCCCCTCATTGCCCCTCAGTTCCAGGGTCTGGCTGGCGGTGCCAGGCATGAGGCCCATGGATGACAGCAGCCCAGCACACACACCTGGTGGGTGTCCTGAGGGCCAACAGGGTCCCAGGGAGAAACGAACAAATGGTCTAAGCAGGGCCCCAGCCATGGGCCCAGCTCAGAGGTTGGCCTTGCCGGGACGATCAGCTCATCCTGGCTGTGCGGTGGGGCTGGAGTGGGGAATCCAACCTGCTTCCATCAAGTGTGCGGGTGGGGCTGGGCAGGGAGCACCCGGGAGGGCCTCGCTCCCCTTGTACCTGGTCCCAGGGGTTCGCACTGCTGTCCCCAACCTCTGGAGCTAAAAAGCCCAGCAGGTGCCTCGTTCTCCCCTACACACATCAATGGGTCCCGCCCTGTCAGTTTCTCTTCTTCAGTACCATCAGCCTATTCCCACCCGGGGAAGTCTTTGGTTTTGCCTTTCCCATTTTGTCACTGTTTGCAGCCAAGAGGTCACTCCTCACCCCTCTGCTTGAGGCCTTTTTCTGTTGGTTCACCCCCACAACGGCCACTGTGGCCGGCGCACCACGCTGATTCAATGCCAGGAGCCAGGTGCCTCTCCTGGTCTCCCATGAGGGTGCAGGGCCCAAGGACTTGGACCATCCTCCACTGCACTCCCGGGCCACAGCAGAGAGCTGGCCTGGAAGAGGAGCAACCGGGACAGAACCGGCACCCCGACCGGAACTAGAACCCAGTGTGCTGGTGCCACAGGCGGAGGATTAACCTAGTGAGCCACAGCGCCGGCCTTTGACTAGAGCTTCTTGAGAACACGAGGATTAATAGGATCTATTTGCAAGTTGGTGGTGCCTAGCAGTTCAATAAATATTGGGGGGGGGGGAGGAAGGAAGAGAAAAGCGAAGTTGGGTGGCTCCCTAGGGGTAAGATGGAGCCTCCAAGGCTGCCTAGCGGGTCAGAGAGGAAACCCTGGGCTGGAACGTGAATGGCGAGCAACAGGTGGAAATCACGGGGAACGGGGGAAGGGCCGGGGAAGCGCATCGCAGACAGGAGGAGCAAGTGCGGGCAGAGACGCACAGAGCAGGTGCCTTGGCGCACCCATTGCCTATCCTCCGTGTCTGTTTGTTCAACCCCTCTCCACCCTGCAGGCCCCAGGCTTCCTCCCTGCTGTGGCCTGCCACCAGCAGGACCCTCCGCCCTCCTGTCTCCCACAGCACCCATGTCAGCTCCCTGGGCCTGGCGTGTCGGTTTAGTTTCATCGTCAAGCGCAAGCACACACATCACTCTCATGCTCCAGTGAGTCTGCAGCTCCCTCCAGGACAGGGGGCTCCTGCCTGAGGTCTCCCTGGCAGGGCGTGGACGCGGTTCAGCTGACAGCGAATCTAGACGCAGGCACAGCTATGTGACCAGCGCTGTGCCAGGCTCCCAGAGTGCAGAGATAAGCGCACCCAATAAAATGTAGGCGGCCCTTTCCACCTAGTGCTTGCCCTTGGTCCTCGCTTGTTTCTGTCACAGGGTCGCTGTGACACCGGGGAGAAATCCAAGGCTAACGTCACGGATTCCAGCAGGGGCGAAGCCAGGTCTCAAAGGCAGTGTCCCCTCCACACCCAGCATCCTCCCGCCACGCCCCAGTCCCTCCACACTGCCAGGGCTGTCCCAGGATCGGCCAGAAGACCCTTGAGGCAGTACCGAGGGCTCCTTGCAGGGCTCTGCACACAAGTAGGTCCTCAGACCCAAAGCCGCGAAGTCCTAGCTGCTTCCTGGACGAAGAGGCAGCGCAGGTAAGAGGCAGGTGACCTGGGACCTGGTGACCCTGGCACCTGGCCTGACCCTGTTTCTGCATGAGCGACGGGGACCACAGCCTGTGGGGCAAGCGTAGAAGCACCCCGAGAGGATCTGGGCTGCCCCACATTATCCAGTTTTCCTGGCACTGAAATCCCTGTGCTCCCAGCACGGTGGTCATGAAACTAACCCCAGGCATGCCGTTCTGGTGATGTCAGTGTGGGCGGTCAGAATCAGAAACACATGCACGGAGGGCCCGTGTGAGGGGCAGCCCCACCGGACAGCGCCGTTAGGATTCCAGAAGTCGGCCTCTTGTGTGTGTGTGTGTGTGTGTGTGTGTGTGTGTGTGGCGTGCTACTGGGCATCCGGCACAGCCCTGGCCCGCAGCCCACGTCCACCCCAGTGTGGTGCGTGCCCGGGGTCTTCCCTCACTCCACTATCCCCAGGGGCAGACCACAGTCAGAAGAGTACTTCCGGTGGATAAACTGAACCCTTGGCCAGACCCTCACGGTGCTCCGTGTCCTGGGCTGGCAGGGACAGTCCCCGCCTTCCCCGGTGGAAAGAAAATGCCTGGCTCAAGGTCACACCCTTTGTTCCCCTGCACAATCACGACTATCGTCTACTCAGCGCCGGGTGTGGGACATGACGCATTTTGTCTTCACAACCGTCTTGAGAGGTGAAAATGCATGCCCTGGTTTGTAAATGGGGAGAGGGAAGCTCTGAGTCACGTGCCTCGGCCAGAGGCCTGCACTATAAGCAGCAGATCTGGGACTCAGACCACTGCTGCAGACGGCACACATGCACTGCACACACACAATGCACACGCAGATGGCACATGCACACTGCACACGCAGCTGGCACATGCACACTGCACACACAGACAGCACATGCAGATGGCACATGCACACTGCACAGATGGCACATGCACACTGCACAGATGGCACATGCACACTGCACACGCAGCTGGCACATGCACACTGCACATGCAGACGGCACATGCACACTGCACAGATGGCACATGCACACTGCACACACAGCTGGCACATGCACACTGCACACACAGCTGGCACATGCACACTGCACACGCAGACGGCACATGCACACTGCACAGATGGCACATGCACACTGCACACACAGCTGGCACATGCACACTGCACACACAGACGGCACATGCACACTGCACACACAGCTGGCACATGCACACTGCACACACAGCTGGCACATGCACACTGCACACACAGACGGCACATGCACACTGCACACGCAGACGGCACATGCACACTGCACAGATGGCACATGCACACTGCACACACAGCTGGCACATGCACACTGCACACACAGATGGCACATGCACACTGCACACGCAGACGGCACATGCACACTGCCCACGCAGGGGATGAAGGAACCCACAGTGAGAGTTCAGGCCCTGGGCAGGACCCTGGTGAGCAGAGGCTTGGGCACAGCTACTGCATTGTGCGGGAATGCGGGAATCCGTCACAGGGACCTGCTGGGGCCACATGCAAATGAGGCAGTCCTGGGCGTGGGGGACACAGAGCAGGCATTAGCCACAAAGAATGCCAGGAACCTGGGCTGCAGCCCCAGCCCCGAGGCTGCCATAGCCGAGACCCAAGCCAGGCATGTGCTCCTCCGAGGGGACTCAGTCCCCTTGGCAATGCTGCTAGGCCCTGATCCCTGTCACTGCTCCCCGGGCTCAGTCTGTGTCCAGGTTAATTAATTATTTAATTAATAAATTTTTTCTTAAAAGGTTTATAGGAAAATGGAATGAAAACGTGAGTTTGTTATAGTACACAAAGAATTTTGAAATCCATGTAGTCGGTAAAGCCACCTACTGCAGTGCCAGCATCCCATATGGGCACCGGTTGGAGTCCTGGCTGCTCAACTTCCGATCCAGCTCTCTGCTATGGCCTGGCAAAGCAGCAGAAGATGGCCCGAGTGTTTGGGCCCCTGCACCCACGTGGGAGACCTGGAAGAAGCTCCTGGCTCCAGCCATTGCGGTCATCTGGGGAGTGAACCAGCGGATGGAAGATCTGTCTCTCTGCTCTGCCTGTCTGTAACTTTGCCTTTCAAAGAAAAAAAGAAGGGAGGATGGAAGGAAGCAGAAATCCACGCCTCTTTTTTTCGTAAGACACATTTTCCACGAACATTTTGAAGACCCCCACATGCAGCTGGGGATAGTCCCAGGGTCTTCTCTTGCCTAGGACAAGTGAATGGAAGATTTTCAAACGGGTAAGTGAATAGACCGGGGGCGTGCTCCGCCTTGGTTACTGTAGTGGTGCAAAGGGACGCATAGAAAAGCCCGAGTCATCCTTATCCACTGGTGGATTGATGTGGCATGGCAGAGGTGGGGTTCCGGGGGAAAGAGGAACAGGATCCTGGCCAAGACGAAGATCCCAGAGAAGGGCTGCTGGTTTAGGAATCTTAGCGACGGTGGATCTCTGGAGTGTGCTTGGCCTAGATACCTGTCTACAACTACTCCACTGATGTTTCTGATTTTGTGTTTTGTCTTTTTTTTACAAATCCAGCGCTTCATAAAAATGGCAGAAAAAAGAAAGTACTGAGACTGTCTTAACTCACGCTGTAATAAAAAGAGCCACTGCAGAGCGGCCGTGGAGTCCTCAGCAACCCCTGCCCCTATAGAAGGAGGGCGAGTGGGGTGGATGTTTACGTCTGGTTTGCTGAGCAGCCGGGCTGAGAGCCCAGAGCTGGGCGCACCTTGTACGCGTAAGGCGCATGCCAGGGGGTGAATTTGTACTCTTCCTCCCCTCTTGTTTGGGCTGGAAATAGACTTAGTCCTCTGAATTCTTTTGTCCTCAACAGAAAACGAGACAGATGTGACGAGCCTGGCAAGTGTCTCTGGTCTGGGTAAAAACATCTGCTTCCAGCACAAACGGAACACAGCAGCGGGAGCCAAGAACTTTCTACCGCACTCGCTACCGTTTGACTTCTTTTATTAATAACTGGGGAGGACTGCAGGCAAGGGCTTCTGGCAGGAATGAAAGGAAATGGTCCAAGAAAAAAAATCACACCCATAAATAAGTTAGAGTCACTGATGGAGGCCGTTTGATCTTTTTTATTTTTTATTTTTTTCAAAATGAAATATGGGCATTTCCCTTCAGAACCCGGCAGGTAGAGGAAGAAGCCAAGTGGGCTGTCTTCTTAGGGGGTCAGTGGAAGTGGGGTGAGAGATGCAGTCACGCCACTGTCAGCCACAGCCGCTTCTCCTTGGGTTTCTGGTGGGGGTGGGGAGGGGAGGGGGGCTGGGAGTCTCAGCTGGGCTGTGAGGTGGGAGCAGAAAGAGCGGGAACTTTGGGATCAGGCCAAACAGGGATTCAAACTAGCTGTGGGATCCTGGGCAGGTTCATTGCCCAAACCCTACGCTCCTTTCGTGTAAGCTGATGGACACGGGGTGCTTGTGAACACTGAGTGTGGTGATGAGAATGTACTCCTCAGAGGGGTGTTCCTGTGACAGCTGACCCCCGAGAGTGCAGAGGTGCAGTGGGACGCAATCCCCCACTCCAAGTCCAGCGCAGGCCGATGCCCCCTGTGTGTGACTCAGGGGGGAGGACACATCCAAGTGCCCAGGCCAGGCTGCGTCCCACCCACTCTTCAGTGCACCTGTCCTCAGCAAGCCCTCACCCCTGAAGATGCAGGGGACAGTTGGGCCGACTTTATGGCAAAGACTGCCAGCTGTCCACTATGAGCCACCACCCAGCCATGTAGCCAACAACGTGGCGGCCCAGCTACACCACATCTCCCAGTCCTCCTGAGGTTAGGTGTGGGTGCACGAGAAATTTTTGCCAGTGGAACGTGAGCAAAAAAAAAAAAAAAAAGGAAAAAAAGAAGTGTGATACTTCTAGACCTAACTGACAAATCTTCTGAATATATTCTCCCATGCTTTTCCGCTGTTCTCATGGGAATTCTTAGACCTTGGAGTCAGGTGTGGAAAAAGCTGAGCCTCAGTCTACCTGTGCATGACTGTTGGATCCAGTAGAGCCACAGCCCAGCTGAACACCTCGCCCCTCCCCACGGCTGAATGGTAAAGGAATAAACCTGTTGCTTGTAAAGCCACAGGATTCTTGGGAGCTCTTTGTCGTAACAGCTCCGACTGTTCTAACTACCGCAGCCTTGGGAGGCTGGCTGAGGAGAGACGGAAACATCACACACAGATGCTCACTCATCTGTTCATGCTTTCAACAAACATACACTGAGCACGTGTGGGTGGGTGCTCAGGCCCTGTGCTGGGCACACCACAGCACGTCATTTCATTCCTGTCCGCAGGAAGCTCCCAGTCTAGTTGGGGAGAGAGGCGGCTGAGATGTAAGGCACTAACCCAGCCTGGATGGGAACACAGAGAATTTATCTCCTGGAGAAGGTGAGCTTTGAGCTGAGACGTGGACTTGGTAGTTCCGGGTCAGCCAGGACCAGGTCTGGTTATCGAGATAAGGAGAGACAATGTTGTCTTTACAAAAGAGCCGGAATCTGTAGGACCTCAATGGCAAAGAGCTCGTGCGCCATCCTGCAGGCTTGGGGGTCTTCTGCAGAGCGCGGAGCAAGACGGGAACCAGACCAGAGCGGCTGTTCACGAAGCATCTCTTGGGCAGCCGCATCAGGAAACACTAAAGGTAGACATCCTTGAGATGTGAGTGTGATCGCTCCTCCTAGGGGACAACGGGGCCATGTGTTCCCCTGCACTAAGCCTTCAGTGGCTTCCCATCGCTGCTCAGGGCCGGCCCCTGCGTGTTCTGGCCAAGACCACCTCTCAGCCCCAGCCTTGCCGCTTCTTACCTTGTCCTTTGTGCGTGAACAAATGCAACATCCGCACAGACTTGCATTTCCCTCTGTCCGTCCTTGCTTCCAACTTCCCTGGCCTGACCCCTCCAGTTCCTGCGAATCTTAACTTCGATGCCGCATGAGCTGCTTCTGCCCTACGTTCCCACTGCAGCCTGCCCCTTGATTTGTGGCCATTGCCTATTTGCTAATGTGTACCCTGCACCAGACCAAAGCAATGCAACCAGAGAAGTGGGACTGCCATGTGGACTACTCCATCCCTTGTAGCACATTTTCATAAGTCCTGGTGGAATGCATGAGTGAGACAGGAGCCCATCATACTCATGCTGATTTGAGGAGCAGTAAGCTTAGCACAGGACCAGTGGGATGAAGAAGCGAGATCAGCGGCCATCACGTGCCCTGCGGAAACACTGGCCAGTGTTGTTGTTAGGGACCAGGTGCTCCTCAGCTCTCCATACCACTTATCAATAGGCACTAAGGACCCCCCCCCCCAATCCAGGGACGTGCCCTGGGGGGAAGAAACCACGTGTCACATCACAGGTCTGAAATTGGTGCACTTCATCCTGCGATTATAGAGTGAATTCAAAGTACGTTACTGCAAAAATTAAAGGAAATACAAGGAAGGAGAGGGGATTAAAGGAGGGAGGGAGGGAGAGGGAAGTATGGTGATCTTAGAACTGTGTTTGACAGCGCCTGGCTCTTGGCTTCCACTGTCCAGCATCGACTGTTGTAGCCATTTGGAGAGTGAACCAGAAGATGGAAGTTCTCTTTCTCTCTGTAACTCTTTCAAGTAAATAAATAAATCTTTAAAAAATTGTATCTTCAAAATACATGAAGGCCGGCACCATGGCTCAACAGGCTAATCCTCCCCCTTGCGGCGCCGGCACTTGGGTTCTAGTCCCGGTCGGGGCGCCAGATTCTGTCCCAGTTGCCCCTCTTCCAGGCCAGCTCTCTGCTGTGGCCCGGGAGTGCAGTGGAGGATGGCCCAACTGCTTGGGCCCTGCACCCCATGGGATCCAGGATAGGCACCTGGCTCCTGCCTTCGGATTAGCGCGGTGAGCCGGCAGCGGCAGCCATTGGAGGGTGAACCAACAGCAAAAGGAAGACCTTTCTCTCTCTCTCTCTCTCTCTCTCTCTCTCACTCTTTCTCTCTCACTGTCCACTCTGCCTGTCAAAAATATAAAAAAAAGAGAAATACATGAAATCTGTTTTCTTTATATTAATAAATATTTTAAGAAGACATCTACATGTCCCTCCTCCCTGCCCCCCCCCCCCCCAAAATCATTGCCTCCTACACCACCTCCACGGCAGCATTTATATCCCAACATCACTTGCAGCTCCTGTCTCCCATGCTGGGCTGGACACTCTTCGAGAGCGAAGGCTGAAGCTTCTGTAGGTCTCTGTGCCGACCAGCCCTGCGTCTGAGCAGGTCTCAGCCCCACGCTGAGCAGTGTTACAGACTCGGCTCCTTGGAATACCTGATTATGCTCATCTGGATGGAACTGAGACCCAGGCCCTGCCCTCAGAGGACCCAGTCAGTATCAGGTGGCAGCCAAGTACACCAGGAACTTCTTCAAGGTTGCCTTGACCATGACAGATGACACCATCTCGGGGCTGTAGGGGCCATTTAGATGGTTTGGGCTGTGCTGTTGAGCACAGAGGAAAGGCACTAGGCACGCTTCCCCGGGCCTGGATGAACACACCTGTTTCAGCATACTGCCTCAGTTCAGGGGGCAGACAGCCTGCACAGTGGGTAACTCCCCCTCTACCACCTGATGTGGGGACCCATGGATAGGCTTGCCATGGGACCCCCCCATGCTGGGCTTGGCTTATAGCAGTAATGCGGTTGTAGCAGCTGATTGAACTTTCCATCTAGCTGAGGATCGTGGAAAACAACAAGATGGCACTGATGCCCTGCCTGCTGCGTGACTCCACAGCTGATCGTGATCAAGTGCCGGATTGGAGAGCTCTGTGCATGGACTGTGATTGATTGATTGTGATTGGTTGAATTCTGTACATAAGCGGACTGCGGGAGAGGGAACGGGGCACACCAGCTTTCCCCCTTAAGGAACATGCGTGCCATTTCTCCCCCTTCTCCCGGTCCCCCACTCTCTTTCCCACTTGTTCTAAGTAAAAGTCTTTTGAAGACCGATTAACTGCGAGCAGCGTCGTTCCTTTTGCAGCCGAAGGAGTGACAACCTGATCCCTGGCTTAGCTGGTACAGATTTCTCTCTTGCTCCCACCGCAGTGCAAGGTAGGCCAGCTGAGAATCACGCAGAGGCCCAAGCACCTCCCCTTTAGTGCAGGGTTCTCCACCACGGCACACTGACCCTCTGGAGTCGTGCGGATTCGCGCTCGCGCTGAGCTGTGCAGTGTGCTGTCTAGGAGCGTCCCCGGCCACTGGCCACTGGATGCCAGCAGCATACTCCCTGTACCATGACAGCCCAAGCTCTCTCCAGACACTGCCAGTGTGCCCTGGGTGTCAAGCTCATCTCTGGTTGGAGACCACCGCTCGGGGAGCCCGGGCCTCCTCTAGAGCATTGAGGGCTGCACAGATGGTTTTTGGCCGGCCCTGCAGGTGACTTACCTGGTGGCTATTCATATTCTATTGGCTGGACTTGATCACATGACCACAGCTGATGGCAATGTGTGCCCAGTGGGAAAGTGAAGTGCTTTGGAGAGCTACGAGCCAGGTCGTCCATGCTAAGCTTTACGTATTTGATTTTCAGTCCTGAAGATAACACAAACACTTGTTGCTGTTTCCCGAATCAGCTGTAGAGTCTTGACCCGGCCTCCCAATCCACAACCCACTGTTCTTGGAAGGTCTTTGAGCCTCTCCAGGAAGCCACCATCGGCTCCCCCCCATGGTGACTGATGTCACCCTAAGGATTCCAACCTTGCACCGACTTAGCGTCTGCTAAGTCACCATGGCTGTGCCAGGCGTGGCTGTGGGGGCCACCTATGTCATTTCCTGCCCTTGAGAATGTGCTAATCAGTTGTGGGGACCCACCTTTCTCATGTGGTCCCAGTGCCAAAAGAACTGAGCATGGGCCGTCGTCGTTGTCAGACGTCTATGTGGGAAAGCAGGAGTCGCCACAGGATTCCAGGTGGGGAGCACCGTGAATGAAACAGTGCCGGTGGGTGGGTGTGGCTATCCGACTGGCACAGGAAGTTCATGTCGAACCAAAGATCAGGGCTGGAGGTGTGGAGGGGGGCGGGATCCCAATGCCAGTCCCACGCACGTCCTTTATTTTGTACAATGCTTCTACCCTCTGCATGTACTCAACAGTAACCCAGAAGGGTTCTGGAAGCCTCTACACACGCATGGCCATTTTGCACCCCGACAGGAGTCCCCTTCTCCGGCAGTGTGCGAGCTCCTGGCACTGCTCCACCACAAATGTTTCATGTGGTGGAGCCGAGAATTAATTAGAAAAGAAAAAAATGCGCTCAAGTCAAAACACATATCTCACAACCTATTAGCATTAAGATTAGCATTAAAGAAAGTTGGAAACTATAACATTTTAAGCACAATTTATAAGTCTAATTTCCTGTGTGTCACTCTCAGATAATGAATGCTTTTCCTTCAACTTGAAAGTGTGTGTGTGTGCGTGTGTGCGCACACGTGCGTGTGTGTGGCGGGAAGGATGCAAAAGAAAGAAAAAGTTAATTTAAGGCCTATTCGTTTATTTTTAGTTGCCCAAGATCTGAGGAGCTGGGGACATTTTCCTTTTCTGATGGAACACGCCTTCCTGTGTAGCAAGTAAGTCCCCTGACCCCGAGCCTCCTTCAAGGTGCTACTGATTTTTGACAGAATTCCTGGGGCCAGGGCTTTGAAAGAGGCTACGGCAGGCCTTGGCGGGGAGGGCGCTGGGGGCCTGGTGGGACGAGGTTAATTGCTTGGAGCGTCGGAGATGGGAGTTGCGAGGCAAAGGATGCCGGGTGCCGGGAGGCCCGCTTCCTGTGTCGCCCACGGCTTCCATAATAAGACATTCCTGCTAATTTGCCGGGAGCTGAAAGGGATGGCTGTTTTTAGCTTTGGGTCTGTGGCAACTGTTTTGTTTTAGATGAAAATTAAATGGGGACAAGGAGCTGGGGTTGGCTGGGGGAGGGGAGGCGGAGCGTAATTGAAGTGCATTACTGGTAATTACCGCATCCTTTCTTTCGCTCATCATTGTTGACAGAGAGATCTATTACCCAGCAGCTCTGTTTCCACAAATTGCCCTTCCCCGAAGACCTGGGAAGGGGGGGGGGTGCTGGAGGAAACCTCGGCTTTGTTTGGGAAGGTGGGCTCCCAGCCACGTTGAGGACTTAGTTCTGGCCGTCTCCTACCTGGAGGGAGAGGGTGCACGCGGGGACCCTGAGCGAGAGGCGTCACTGGGAGTCTGTCCCCACCAGGCTTCTTACCCAAGGCCTCGGGGTGCAGACCCAGTGGGGATGCTGGGTAGCTCAAGGGGCGTGCAGCCTCTTCCTGTCTCAGGAGAAGATGGGGTGTGGGAGGGGAGCGCTCAGCCTTCAGGGGCAGCTCTGTGCGGGAGCTCTTGTTTGCCCGTCCAGTGGACGAAGAGCCTGTGGGACATGAGCCCCCGCCACCTTCCTGTCCGTGTGTCCGGCTTTGCCTCTGCTCTCTCGCGCGCCCACCTTCCTTCTTCACCTGCGCCTGTCACCTGCCTCTTCGCTCCGTCTTGGAGGAGCCTGAGAAAGCGACGTTAGTTCCCACTGGGCCCTCATCACCCACCCGATCTTCTCCGAAGACATGTGTCTGAGCCACCCTGGGGCTTGAGGAAGCTGCTCCCAGGAGGAAGACAGAACAGACGGGCACAAAGCATCTCAGCAGAGCCCATCGGGCTCCCGCCCCCTCTGCCTTTGCCCTCAGCACAGGCCCCTTCAAAACTCACACACCTCGAGAGTGATGGAGACCTTGACCGTGTCCTTCAGAGGCTCCTGGTTGGGGCCATGGTGGGAGAAGAGCGAGTTGCCTTGAGTTGTCCTTGGATCCCAAGACTAAACATGACCAAGGCTAAGCCAAGTGAAGTGAGGCCTGGCTTTGCTCTGCATTTCACTCAACAAACCCAGGCCAGCATCCACATCATTTAGAAGCAGCAGAAAGCTTTTTTATTTATTTTTTATAGGCAGAGTGGACAGTGAGAGAGAGAGACAGAGAGAAAGGTCTTCCTTTTGCATTTGGTTCACCCCAAAATGGCCGCTGCGGCTGGCGCACCGCGCTGATCCAAAGCCAGGAGCCAGGTGCTTCTCCTGGTCTCCCATGGGGTGCAGGGCCCAAGCACTTGGGCCATCCTCCACTGCACTTCCTGGGCCACAGCAGAGAGCTGGCCTGGAAGAGGGGCAACCAGGACAGAATCCGGTGCCCCGACCAGGACTAGAACCTGGAAGATTAGCCTATTGAGCCACAGCACCGGCCTAGAAAGCTTTTTTGTTTTTAATTTGAGTGGTAAAGTTGCAGAGAGAGGGAGATACACAGAGAAAAGTCTTCCGTCCGCTAATTCACTCCTCAAATGGCTGCAACAGTCCGAGCTGGGCTGATCCAAAGCCAGGAGCCAGGAGCCAGGAGCTTCTTCTGGGTGGGTCTCCCATGTGGGAGTACGTGGGCCATCTTCTACTGCTTTCCCAAGCCATAGCAGAGAGCTGGATTGAAGAGGAATATCTGGGACTTGAACCGGCGCCCATATGGGATGCCGGCACTGCAGGCGGTGGCTTTATCTGCTATGCCACAGAGCCAGTTCTATACAGAAAAAGCGTTTACTTACGTATTTGAGAGAGAGAGAGAGAGATTGTCCACTTGCTGGTTTACTCCCCAGCGGCTACATCCGGGTCTCCCCTGTTGGTGGCAGGATCCCAGGCACTTGGGCCATCCACAGTTGCCTTGCACTAGCAGGGAACTGGATCAGAAGTGGAGTGAGTGGGAGTCAAACCAGCACTTCCACGGGATGCCTCACAGGCCGCGGCTTAACTCACTGTGCCACATCGCCAGCCCTGCGACAGAAATCTTGACTTCAGTGTCTGAAGGGAGATCACGCTCCTAATGCATGGCAAAGCTTCTGGAAATCCTGGTGTTTTTAATATTTATTTTATTTATTTGAAAGAGTTACAGAGAGAGGTAGATACACAGAGAGAGGTCTTCCACCTGCTGGTTCACTCCCCAGATGGCTGCGATGGCTGGAGCTGCACCAATCCGAAGCCGGGAGCTTCTTCCGGGTCGCCCATGTGGGTGCAGGGGCCTAAGGACTTGCGTCATCTTCTACTGCTTTCCCAGGCCATAGCAGAGAGCTGGATCAGAAGAGGAGCAGCTGGGACTAGAACTGGTGCCCATATGGGATGCCTCTGCGCCACAGTGCCAGCCCCTCCCCTCTCTGTTCAAAGCTACTGGAGGGTCCACCACCCCTATTCCCACCCCACCTGCTCTCCAAGCTGGAGAGCACACAGCAAGTTTCCAAACAAGATCATGGCCGTGTCTGCCATGCATGGGGTGCAAAAAAACCCAGAAGCACACGGACTCGTCATGGGGGCAGGGACTGCTGTCCTCCTCCAGGCCTTTGCTTTAGCTCCTGGCTGAAGACCTGGCCCAGAGCAGAACCAACAGGACAATCACCTGTGCTTTCCACAAAGCCGGAGAAGGGGGCAGATGCAAGGACACACCCAGCTCCTGTCTCCCAGCCCAGGACGGCTCCTGGGAAGGGAGGGTGGGCTGTTCAGAGCCTCAGAGCACCTTCTCCTGGGTGGGTTTTCTGCAGGGCTAGGGACCCCTCCCATCTCATCAGACCTGCAGCCCCCAGCAGGGTGTGTGTGTGTGTGGGGGGGGGTGGTTTTCAGACACATTTTGCAGGGAAATGTCTGCGCCAGGTAAGCAGCCTTTTGGGTTCTGTATCGAACAATCAGGGGTTGTCCTGCCATCCTTTTCTTTTTTTTTCCTTAAGATTTATTTACTTGAGAGGCAGAGTTACAGAGAGAGAAGGACACACACACACACACACACGTACACAGGCACAGGTCTCCCATCTGCTAGGTTCACTCCCCATGTGGCTGCAACAGTTGGGGCTGGACAAGCTGAAACTAGGGGCCTGGAACTCCATCTGGGACTCCCATGTGGGTAGCAGAGACCCAGGTACTTGGGCCATCTGCTGCTGCTTTCCCATGCACATTCGCAGGGAGCTGGATGGGAAGTGGAGCAGCCAGGACTCCTCTGATACAGGATGCGGGCGTCACAGGCCGCAGCTTAACCTGCTGCACCACGACACTGGCCCCACCAGCCACCTGGACTTACCTACCTAAGATCCGTGCAGGAAGTAGGCTGTTCCCTCTCACTGGAATCATGTGATCTTCCTGGAGCCACCTTAAAAAACAGCAACCAAGCTCAAAGATGTGATTCCAGAACAGCTACTGGAAATCAGGCCCAGCGCAGGTGCTCACACGTGTCTTTCCTAGCCCCTTAACAACACGATGGGTGGGTCTAGTTGATACTAATTTCTCTGTTTTAAAGATAAGAAAACTGGGGTAGACCTTGCGGTACATAGGAACCATATCAGAGCACTCGTTCCAAGATGCTCTCCGCTCCCAATCCAGCTCCCTGCTAATGTGCCAACTGCTTGTGTCCCTGCCACCCACATGAGAAACCTAGATGGAATCCTGGCTCTTCGCTGTAGTCCAGTCCAGTCCATGCTGTTCAAGCATTTGGAGAAGTAAATCAGAAAACGGAAGATCTCTCTCTCTCTCTCTCTCTCTCTCTCTCTCTCTCTCTCTCCCTGTCACTCTGCATTCCAAATGAATAAATCAAAACACATCTTTAAAAAAAAATAAAGAAAACTGAGGCTTACAAAGGTTTAAGCAAAATTGCCCAAGCTTATGAAGCTTGAGAATTTAGGGAGCCAATTTTGCACTCAGATCTGACTTCCAATCCTACCGTCCCTCTGAATGCCAGTGCCTATTGCACCTCTAGTGAGAAACAGCAGTGACTGAATGACTTTTCTGGAAGCTTCTTATGCCAGGGCTGTTCCCCCAGATGTCAAGTCTCCGTAGCATCTTTGTGTTTGGACCTCCAGCTACTGAAAGGCAAGCTGGTGGAACCAGAAGCTAGATGGCTGCTCACGGCCATGACAGAGAGGAAAGGGACCCCCACCCCCCACCCCGTAGTGGCCAGAAGTCATTCTCTCTGGACTCACGCTAAGACAGAGTATGGGGGCTGCACTGCCAAGCACGTTTCTAGAGTTGTTGGGGACGAAGAACCAAGCCCGAGGGCTCTCTCCCATCCTCGGTGTCTCCCGGCCAGAGCTGAAGCCATCAACTCTGGTTTTTCATCTTCGTTGGTCACAGCAGACATTTTACATGAATTGCACATAGCAGAGTCAGCTGAATACTGTCCGTATTTGCTGAGCACCTGCTGTCCTGCAGGTGCTGGGCTGGGGGAGCTGGGGATGGAGAAGGAAACAGGACGCACAGAGAGCATGGGCACAGAGAGACTGAAGCTGCTGGGAAAGTGCTTTGAGAGGAGTGGGCACAAGGGTGTGTGGGGAGCAGGGAGCCACAGCAAACTGAGCCGGGGAGAGGAGGACAGGGTTTCTCTCCCTGCTGTAGTTGCATCAGGGAAAAACAAAGACAGTAAAGCCTGCAGTGGCATGCCAGGGCTCAGAGCAAAGTGGATACTTGTATTCTTTTCTTTCCTAGTAGAGGCAAAGGAAAAAGGAAATTAGGAGGTTGGTTTGTTTTAAGATTTATTTGAAAGGCAGGGAGCCAGAGAGAGAAAGAGATCTCCCATCCACTGGTTCACTCCTTAAATAGCCACATCGGCCAGGCCCGGGCCAGGCTGAACTCCAGCCTGGTGTCTCATGTGAGTGGCAGGGGCCCGAGTACCTGGACCATGTTCTGTTGCTTTGGCAGGTGCACTGGCAGGGAGCTGGTTAGAAGTGCAGCAGGGACTAAGACTGACGCTTGGATAAGGGATGCTGCTGTAGCGAGCTGTGCCACAGCATTGGCCTTCGGGAGGGTTTTTTGTTTGTGTGATTTTTGTTCACGTTTTTAAAAACCCTGGGAGGGGGCAGCATTGTGGCTCAGCAGCTTAAGCCACCACCTGCCATCCTGGCATTCCATGGTTTGAGTCCCGGCTGCTCCACTTCTGAACCAGCTCCCTGCTAATGCACCCAGGAAAACAGCAGGAGATGGCGCAAGTGTTCGGGCTTCTGCCACCCAAATAGTGACCTAGATGAAGTTTCTGGCTCCAGGCTTTGGCCTGACCTGGTCCCTGTCATTTCAGCCATTTGGGGAGTGAATTAGCAGATGGAAGATCTCTCTCTCTCCCCCTCTCTGTAACTCTGCCTTTCAAATAAATAAATAAATCTTAAAAAAAAATCTGGAAGATTCCTCCCTCTTTAATATCTAGGGCTGTACATGCAGCTGGGGCTACCCACACTGGGGATTATTCTAGTCTCAGACATTCACCCAAATCCCCATTTTCTTCAGCTTGCTTGTGCTAATAGAAGGAGGCGAGAGGAAAAGGAGTAGAGGATAAGGAGAATTCTGCCTTTGTCAACGCTTTTCTACAGCACTGGTTAGCACGGTGTAGCCTTGCACCGTAACTCGACTTAATGGCTGTGGGCTGGAAACTGGGCCTCAGCACCCCAGGACTATCCCATTGCAGGCACTGCTGTGCCCACGTGCATGGGCGACAGGTGCAAAGCTGGCGTCTTGCTCCCGCGGGCATCACGGGCTGCAGTCAGGTGGGACTCCTGCTTCGTCAGAACCCCTTCGTGAGTCCGTGCGATGGTCTCCTGGTCCCATCATGCTTCCTTACTTCTTCCTCCGGCCTCACGGGATGGGGGTGAGGAGGGTCCGCAGGCTCCCTCCGCAGGCAGTCTCCCGCCCTGGCCAGGTCCGGGCTGAACTCCAAGGAGCTGCCCGTCAAGCTGCCCTGGGACACGAGTTTGACCCCTGCGTTTTGCACATGGGACCGGGTTTTCTGAAGGAGAAGCTGTGGCAGAGCTGCAGAGAGCACATGGGTGGGAGGGCCCAGGGAGGCACCCAGTGCCACCCCCTCAAAGGCCTGGGGAAGGGGAGGCGCCCGTCCAAAGCGGGTGGCCAGGGCTGGCTCTCCTCCCCTCTCCTCTCCTCACATGGCCTCCCTCACTGTAGCATGGTCATGAACTCACTCTCACCGTCCCTTACTCTCTCTGTGAGCTTTGGAATATTTTAGCCTCTGCTTGGGTTTAGTTCTTAGCAATTCACAGACATGTATATGGGTTTTTTTTTCCTGCAAAAATGCTTAAAATTCTGGCATCTTTTGTTCCACTTGATCCTGGAAGAATAATTCCCGGGGCCTCAAGTTCTCGCTTAACAAGCATCCCGTCTTGATGAAATGCTGATTTTCACATTGTTCTCACCCGGCACAGTTGCAGAAGCCAATGGCAAACGAAAGCAGGAAATTTCGAAGGAAAGAGCTTTACAGCCACAGCGACAACTCTGAGCGTGAACCACGTGGGGAGCACAGCGCTGTGGCTTCCCGGTGTGCTTGAGAAGGCAGGAGGGCGTGGCGAGAGAGACACGTGGGCTGTGGTCGGGACGTGGCTGGGTCTCGGCTCTGCCCGCTGCCTGAGAGGCCTCCCAGGACAGCTCAGTGTCTCCACGCGTGAGATGGACTTGCTCGTGCTGACTTGACAAGACTGCACAAGGGATAAGATGAACGCAAAGTGCTCGGGGAAGCCCAGCCACCAAACACAACTGTTTGCAAATGAGGGAATATGGGCCTGCGTTGTGACCTAGTGGGTGAAGGTGTTCCAGTCCTGGCTGCTCCACTTCCCACCCAGCTCCCTGCTAATGGCCTAGGAAAGCAGTGCAAGATGGCTCAAGTGCTTGGGCTCCTGGCACTCATGTGGGAGACCCAGATGAAGCTTTAGGCTCCTGGCTCCAGCCTGGCCCAGTTCTGGCCATGCGACCATCTGGGGAGTGAACCAGCATATAGAAAATCAATCTCTCTCTTTCTCTCTCTCTCTCTCCCCCTTTCCCTCTCCCTCTCCCTGTCTCTCTCTCCCTCCCTCTCTGTAACTCTGCCTTTCAAATAAGTCAACCAGGGCCAGCACTATGGCGTAGTAGGTAAAGCCACCGCCTACAGTGCCGGCATCCCATATGGGCACCAGTTCTAGTCCCGGCTGCTCCACTTCTGATCTAGCTCTCTGCTATGGCCTGCGATAGCAGTGGAAGATGGCCCAAGTCCTTGGGCCCCTGCACTCATGTGGGAGACCAGGAAGAAGCTCCTGGCTTGTGGCTTTGGATCGACACAGCTCTGGCCATTGTGGCCAATTGGGGAATAAACCTGCAGATGGAAGATCTTTCTCACTCTCTCTCTCTCTCCCCCCACTTCTATCTCTGTGTAACTCTAACTTTCAAATAAATAATCTTTAAAAAATAAATCAACCAATCTTTTTTTAAAAAAAATAAGAGGATCTCTGCAGGTGGTGAGGATTGGGTGCTTTCCAGGGTGCAAATGACCAGAAACCTGAAACAAGTGACACCTTCAGAAGGCCTGAATTTCCCTGTGGCCTCCCACTTAGCTACAGAATGGAAAGGGTGGGAGCCTGGGGGCAATGTTGTGGATGGAGGAGAAAGCTGAAGTCAGAACGTGGGGTTTACTAACTGACCACCCTCTCATGTGGATCCTGAGCTGACAGATCAGAAACTGTGGCCAGCATCAAGTCCACTGGCACTGAATAATGAATTTCACATGCGTGAATTAGCAATGGCCACCCTGGCCACTGTGCTGGGAAGGGGTGGGAGGCCTCCTTCGGGATTGCCAGGGACTTTTGCAGAGGTTAACCAGCGACCTGGCCATGCACATGTTGGGGTCAGGCCAGGGCTTTGTGCCCACTCAGTCACTGAGTCCCGACTGAAAGAGCTCAGCTTCTGTCTGATGGCCAACAATATCTGGTTCTGTACAACATGGAAATCAACCAACAAAGAAAGATGGAGCTGTGGTGCAGTGGGTTAATCCTCTACCTCTTGCACCGGCATCCTATATGGGTGCCGGTTCTAGTCCTGGCTGCTCCTCTTCCCATCCAGCTCTCTGCTGTGGCCTGGGAAAGCAGTAGAAGATGGCCCACACACTTAGGTCCCTGCACCCACATGAGAGACCCAGAAGAAGCTCCTGGCTTCAGATCGGCTCAGATGCGGCCATTTGGAGAGTGAACAGGCAGATGGAAGAACTTTCTCTCTGTCTCTCCCTCTCACTGTCTGTAACTCTACCTCTCAAATAAATAAATAAAATCCTTTAAAAAATATATGAAAAGATGGAGCTCTCACCATTCAGCGAGCGGACGGCCGCTCAGGCTGTGCCCTGCACAATTCCAGATGTGTTGGTCACGTGGACCACAGGGAGCTTGGTGCAGAGCCATGGCACAGGCCAGGAAGAAGCCCAGGGCAACTGAAAGAGCAATGCTCAGGGCCTTACAAGACCTGGCTTCTGGCTGCTCGCTGGGATCTGCTGCCCACTCCCCGTTCCAGGGAGCTGGCCCACACTCAGGCTCCCCCCACGGTGTTTGCTCCGCGGGCTCCCAAGTGCTCTCCTGTTACCAGCACTCAAGCCTCCAAACCCTTGGATGTTCACTTGGCTCCGCTGCCAGACCCCTCATCTGGGCAAGTGGGGCTCGTTTCCGGGCAGCTTCCAGCCAGCCTGACTCCTCAGCCCAGGAGGGCAGTGGCGATTGGGTGCACCTGCTGGCTCCACAGCCACCTGGGATATCGTGTGGGGCCATCCTCTTCTCTCAAAGGACAAATCTAGCCCCCCCTTTGTGCCTTGCACACCAGGTCTCTCTCTGCACCTGTCCTGCCGCTGCCCTCGCTGAGCCTGTGCACAAACCAGTCTTTGTGCCTGCAAGACCCTTCCATGCATCTATCCAGAAAAGTCGCACCTGAATGCAACCTCTATGCAAGATGCACCCCGACTCCCCCCTTCCAGAGATCACTCAGCGAAAATGTGGCAGCAGTAAAGCTGCCTGTCCCCAGAGCCTGCGGGCCTGGCTCCTGCTTCTCCCCAGCTGAGCCATCCCCTCCGTGGGCTTCCTTTCGCTGCCTGCACTGGCTCTGGGTATTACCTGGGAGGAGCAGGTCTCAGAGCATCCTGGGCAGGCAGCCTGGACAGCCCGAGGTAAAGTGGGGGCGAGGCGGGGGATGCCCTGTGTGTGGCGGGCGGGCAGGAAGTTGAGTTTCCCCTAGGAACTGTTATCTGCACAGGCCGATGGCAGTGCACTGAAATAGACTCCTTCCAGCGAGATGTTTCTCCCCTGCCTCTCTCCCTCCCTCCCTCCCTTTCCTTCTTCCTTCTGTGTTTGGCAAGTGTCAGCACGGGTTTTCCAGATCTGTGAATGAACACCAGCGTGAGTATGCGGGTATCTCCATCAGTTGCACAGAAAGCCAGGTAGCCAGACTGTTTATGTAGTAGATGTGTGGGCTTCCTGTTCGCTCTCTGAAAGAACATTCCTGAAAGGGTCATTTTTTATTTCCCAAGATGCCTTTTTTCCTAATTGCCTGAAGGTTGGAAAATGGCTCCGTTTCCCCCGTTTTCCTTCTGTGCACACGCGCTTCCCCGACACCTCTGCCCCTCCCCCAGCCTCCCACGTGCCTTCTGTCTCTCCAGGAAAACCTCGAGATTCTAATCCAAGTGGGAAGAAGCACAGCGCCTTTGGTTTTTCTCTCTGGGAAACAGATTTGACACAGTGAGGTGGGAAGAGCTGGTTTGCGTCCCCGGGGGCTGCCTCGCACTTGCCGAGTGACTCGGGCCAGGGAGGCACCAAGACACACTGCGGGTCTTAAGAGAGCCGGGGCCTGTGTCCGGCCAGTTTTCTGTTGGATGGGAGGAGATCTTTTTCTTGGGCTCCCGCTGTGTCCAGTGTCCTTGTGAGGTCCACACTGGGAGGGGACAGCTGTCATGAAGACGATTGTACCGGGAACTCAGATTTTGCCGGCCTCGGCTGGGTGACCTTCAAGTCTCCATTAGTTGGAGTAGGTGCCTCGGTTAGGCGGGGCCTGCAGTTCCCTCTGCCTTGAGCAGCCAGCTGTAGACCTTGCTGGTGTCCCGCGCCTTTGTTCTTAGAGACTGACTTATATTTGGAAGGCAGAGCGACAGAAGGGTCGGGGGGAGAGACCTTCCATCTACTGGTGCACTCCCAGAATGCCCGAAACAACCAGGCCCAGGACATACTGAGTAGATGTGCTAATGGCCTGGAGCCCCAGCCCCTGGGCTGCTCTGTCCTGAATGTGGCCTTGCACACCAGCCATCCCGTTCCCGCTGTGGAAGCCATCCTGACACTGGGAGTGATGGTCCTACATCCAGCCTCCTGCCGGCCAGCACCTGGTTCCTGGACTCGAGAGAGAAGTAAACACCACTCTGTGAGCCTCTGTCATGGGGGTCTAGCTGTTACAGCAGCAGCTACAGTATTAACACAGTGGTTTCTCTCTTTCTTTCTTTCTTTTTTTTGTTTAAGATTTATCTATTTATTTGAAAGTCAGAGTTACACAGAGACAGAAGGAGAGGCACAGAGAGAGAGAGAAAGAGAGAGAGAGGTCTTCCATCCGCTGGTTCACTCCCCAATTGGCTACAACGGCCGGAGCTGCCCCAATCTGAAGCCAGGAGCCAGGAGATTCTTCCGGGTCTCCCACGCAAGTGCAGGGGCCCAAGGACTTGGGCCATCTTCCACTGCTTTCCCAGGCCAGAGCAGAGAGCTGGATCAGAAGTGGAGCAGCCGGGTCTCGTGCCAGCGCCCATATGGGATGCCAGCACTGCAGGCGATGGCTTTACCTGCTATGCCAGAGCACCGACCTCTCTTTCTTTATTTTTAAGATGTATTTATTTATTTGAAAGGCAGAGTGACAGAGACAGACAGAGATCTTCTATCCACTGGTTCATCCTCGCTTTGGCTACAACGGCCTAGGCTGATCCAGGCTGAAGCCAGGAGGCAGAGCTCCTTCCAGGTCTACCACGTGGGTGGCAGGGGCCCAAGCCATCTCTGCAACTTTCCCAGGTGCATTAGCAAGGAGTGAACTGCTAATAGAGCGGCCAGGACTCCAACCACAGCCCTGACGTGGGATGCCAACACGGCAAGCGGCGGCTTACCTGCTGTGCCACAATGACAGCCTCGATTTGGCCTTTTTTTTTTTTTTAAGATTTTTTTATTTATTTGAAAGGTAGAATTACAGAAAGGCAGAGAAATAGAAAAATCTTCCATCCACTGGTCTACTCCCCAAATGGCCACAATGGCCAAGGCTGGGCCAGGCTGAAGTCAGAAGCCAAGAGCTTCTTCTGAGTCTCCCATGTGGGTGCAGGAGCCCAAGCACCTGGGCCACCCTCCACTGCTTTCCCAGGCACATTAGCGAGGAGTTGGATGGGAAGTGGAGCAGCTGGGACTCGAACTGGCACCCATATGGGATGCCAGCACTGCAGACAGCAGCTTAACCTGCTGTGCCACAGTGCCGGCCCTCACCCTGGCTCTTACCTCTGTGTCAGGTGACTGCTTAAGCGCCTCTCTCACTAGACTCGGAAAGTTTGATATGTCCTCACATTCTGGAGGTTGCTGATGGTGCCTGCTGTATAGTTAGGGGCTCTGTGTTGGTGAAATGAACCAAGTTTGAAAGACTCTGGGGGGTTGTGACATAGTGGGTGAAGCCACTGCCTGAGACACTGGCATCCCATATAAGTGTCAGTTTGAGTTCCAGCTGCTCTACTTCTGATCCAGCTCCCTACGAATGCCCCTGGGAAAGCGGTGGAGAATGGCTCAAGTGCTTGGGTCCCTGCACCCACTTGGGAGACCTGGAAGAAGCTCCTGGATCCTGGCTGCAAATTGGCTCAGCTCCAGTAGTGGAAGTCATTTGTGGAATGAAACAGTGGATGGAAGAACTCTCTCTCTCTCTCTCTCTCTCTCTCTCTCTCTCTCTCTCTCTCTGTAACTCTGCATTTCAAATAAATAAATTTAAAAGATGCTGGCTACTTCAAATTATAACTAGGAAGAGAAGTTGAACATGTAGCTGCCATTTTCCTTATCAAAGATGATTGTGGTGTAGCAGGTAGAGCTGCGGCTTGCAACACCAACATTCCGTAGGGGCGCCGGTTCCAGTCCCGGCTGCTCCACTTCCAGTCCAGCTCCCTGCTAGTGGCCTGAGAAAGCAGCAACAGGCATCCCAAGTGCTTGAGCCCCTGCCACCCACTTGGGAGATCCAGAGAAGTTACTGCTTCCTGTCTTTGTCCGGGCCCAGTGCTGTCTGTGGTGGCCATCTGGGGATTGAACTAGTAGAAGGAATCTCTCTCTCTCTCTGTCCTCCGTCTCTCTCATAACTCTGAGTTTCAAATAAATAAACACATCTTAAAAAGGAACAAAGAAAGGAAGGAAGGGAGGGAGGGAGGGAGGGAGAAACAGCAAAGCAACACTAGCTGGCTCCCTGGAAGAGGCAAATGAAGTTCGAAAAATGTGTTTTGGGGCCAGTGTGGTGGCATAACAGTTGCCTGCAGCACCAGCATCCCATATGGGCGGCTCTTCAAGTCCCGGCTGCTCTTCCAACCCAGCTCCCTGCTAATGTGCCGAGGAAAGCAGGGGAAGATGGCCAGAGTGCTTGGGCCCCTGCACCCACGTGGGAGATCCAGAAGAAGCTCCCGGCTCCTGGCTTTGGCCTGGTCTTGCCCTGGCTGTTGTGGCCATTTAAGAAGTGAACCAGTGGATGGAAGATCTCTCTCTCCCTCTCTCTCTCTCTTTCTCTGTAACTCTGCCTTTAAATTAAAAAAAAAAAATAGTATTTTGATTGAGTGAGGTAACAGCAGACACGTGGGGAAGTGCAGCTGATAACACACGGGGTGTGGATAGGAGGACAGGATCTTGGGGAGTGAAAGGTGGGGCACTGAGGAGCTGTGTAAGGCACAGAGAAGCGCCCCCACCTTGCTGGTCACCTCTGTGCCGGCCTGGCTCGTCCGCCTTTGATTCCGTCTCCTCCACGGCTCATCCGAGGCTGTCTGGTGGATGCTGAATCACTTGCTCAAGGCTGGGCAGCAGAGAGGCAGGCCTTGCTCCAGCCCCAAACCCCAGGCTCTTTTCTCCATGGCAGCAGTGAGGCCAGGCTGCTTGGGGCCCCGCCTACCCCACCCCTCCCTTGCCTGCAGCCCTGAGTTCCCGCGAAGCCAGGAGACAGCTGGGGACAAGGAGACCAGAGATGCCTGTGACACCATTGACTAAAGCAGAGCAGGAATCCGTCTGTAGGGACAGCCGCCCTCTGCCAGGTGACAGTCCCAGCTCTCTGCACACGCACTACTGGGAAAGCAGTGCTAGGACTGCCCTGCAGGCGTGCTCCCCCCTGGGACTGGGGAGAGCCCTGCCGGGGACGCGAGGGACCGGCGAAGGCTCTGCAGCCGCCACGCTTGCCAGGTGCCCAGCCTCGGGGTGAGTCACTCCATTTCCACGAGGTCCCTCCGGAGAATTAGATAAACACGCCTCTCTCCCAGGGCCAAGCACCCACCAGGGATGTGTCACCCGCGGTGGCCATCTTGCCTCGGGTGCTTTTTGCCAATGGAGAAATGAGCCAGAGATCAGAGAGGAAAGTAAGGAGAGGAAAGCAAACAAGGACTAGGTCAGTTCTGGGGCGGGACTGGGCAGTGGGGAGAGCCCAAGGTGCCCTCTCTTCCTGGTTTGGGGCTACGGCTGGTGTTTGATTGACAGCTGGGAGTTGTGTGCCTTTGGGTTGGCGGTACGAGTGGCTACAAATGGGCGCTCATGGGTGGGTCCTGGAAAAGGCAGGGACCCTGGCCCGTGCCCTGGCTGAGAGGCCCTGGCTGAGGGTCTCATGACCCCTCTCTAGCCACTGGTACAACACTGTCTGGCAGAGGGTTCTGGCACAAGGCTCTCCCTCATGAATTCTGAGTGTTTGGGACAAAAACAGATACATTTCCACCCCCCAGCCCACCCTCCATCCTTGCTCCTCAGGACAGAAGATGGAGATTCGGGCCAATCTTTTGTGATCTACTTATTTATTGGTTCCTTCATTCAATAAATGCTTACCGGGCACCTAGGGTCTTCTGTCCTGGGTGGGGCATTGCACACTCTGGCCAGCAGGCCAGTCCCCAGGAAAGCGGCACAGTGGGCCTTTCTCTGGTGTCCACGGAGATGCTGAGTGAACAGGGTTGGGTGCGTGGGCTTCCCGTGGGTAGACCAGCCCGGGGGGCCCTCTCTGCTCGGGGACATTTGAGCGGAGATGGGACTGACGAGGAGCCGCCATGGCCATGGCTGGAGGAGGTGGCCCCAGGGAAGAGGACATTGTGAGAAGACCTGAAAGACCCTGGGGAGGTCCAGCCCGGCCTAGCACCCGTGGCCCCTGAGCTGTGCCTACTCCTTCCCTGGGACACAGGCATTTGTGACAAGACTCCCCCTCCCCCACCTCCAACCTTCCCCCCCAATAGCAGCCCAAGCCAACTCTCTCGTCCACAGGAAATCAAACCCTCTGAATCCGGCGGCCGTCCTCATCACTCCTGCTGTTTGACAACTGTTTCCTCTCAATTCCAGGCCCAGCCTCCCAGTGCAGAACCGCCGCAGCACGCCAATGAAATTGATGTAGTGTTCGCCGGCCTTTCTCTTCCCAGCCCCGGGCAGGAGAGATTTACGGCTCCTGGAAGTGCCACCCCTCCCTGCTTCCTGTAACTCTCCCACCACATTCGGGGGCAGCTGGAGCTATTTGGGTAACCTTTATCTGAACCACAACTTCCTCGCCAGCCACTTCAGAGGGTACCTCCAGGAAGAACGGGAGAACCCCAGGGGCCACCTTGTTTGGGGGAGGGCTCCAGCCTGCTCCACGGGGCGGCCGCTCCACAGGCAGCAGGCACGGAGCGGCTCCTCTTTGATGCCACGGCTGCCTTTGTGGGCATGGCGCAAGCCCCCGGAGGAGCTCTGGGCGTTTATGGAGGACGTGTGGGCAGGCAGCGTGCGGCTGAGCCTGAACATCCGGCTTTTCTAAACGAGCAGCCGGGCGCACGGTCTGGGGCCAGGAGGAACGGGAGGTGGGCCGGACAGCCCTCGCCAGTGGGGGTCACATTTGCACCTGTGTTCATCGACTGTCTCCCCTCCCAGAATCTCACCTCCAGGAGATCGGGCTGCTTGTTCTTGCATCCATCCCTAGTACACAGAACCACATCGTGGTGCTGGTTAGTGCTTGGTTAGTATTTAGTGACTAGTGAACAAAGAACTGGCTGAATCTGGGTCCTACCCGCGTGTGACCTGGGGCAGATCACTCTCTCTCCGAGCCTCGGTCTCCTCCCCTGCACACTGGGGATAATAAGCCAAGGATGGAAATGCTCAAGGAGATTCTGTTTGCTTCCGCAGGTAAACGTTGTCTCCATTCTTCCTCTTTCCTGCAAAGACGGCTTTAGTAGCCGTGGCTTCAGGGCAGCTGGCGAGGATGCCAGCACACCCCTTTTCAGAGGGAGCCATCACCCTGGGCCAGGCACTGACAACGTGTGTGGGCGGAGCCCTTGCAGGTAGAGTTCATACAGGAGGGTTGCAGTGTCCCATGGGAGAAGCAGGGAACAACCTGCTGGGGAGGCCCTGTGGCTTGGGACTGAGTTAGTCCTTTAATACCTGCCACGGGATGCTTCCTCCAGGAAGCCTCCTGGGACCCATTCCTCTCTTGACCCAGACAAAGCTGGGCTGCAGGTCTCCCCTGGGAACACCTGCAGCCCTTGTGCCCCCTGTATCAGAGTGTCACCCCTCCCTTTAACGCTGTCCTAACTGGGCTGCAAAGCCCTTAGAGACAGGGTCTGAGACCCTGTTTGCAGCCCCAGCTCCTCCCACAGAGTCAGCGCGGTGGCTGCTCGGTGGCACACCCCAGGGCTGACACAGCAGGAAGGAGCGGGAGGGAGCTCCCCCAGCGCCCGTGGTGACATTTATCCTGAACAGGGCAGCCAGTGGCCGCCGGCGCTGGCCGGGGGAGCAAGCTGAAATCGCTTCAGTAAACAGCTCGGTTGAGAGAAACCCGGGCCTCATTAAACCACAATTAGGATTTCTGATCTGGCTTCCAAGGAACTCCGTTTGGGACCCAAGACTGTTTATTTGAATAAGACCGCGGCGGGGGCGGAGCGAGGGGAGGGGCAGAGGTGGAGGTGGAGGTCAGGCGGCGGGCTTTGGATCTTTCTGTCATTCTGGACACTTTAATAATGGGAAACCTTTGACCTGAGCCCTCCCAGATCCCTGGATTCCAGAACCCAAATAACCATGGGCCGGCAGTTTTGAATCTCCCTCAAACGACTAATTAAATGGGATAAGGTATGGAGAGGGCCTGTGCCTTGCAAGGACCCACGAGATGTGAGGGACCGCCAGTCCGGTCCACCTCCACACCACAGCCGCGAGAAAGCAAGCCCATTCTCTGCCCGTGACTGCAAATAGTCACCAGCTCTTGCATTTGACCGCTATTTTTTTTTCCTATTGACAAAAAACAAAACAAACAAACAAACAAAAACAAGCAAATGAATGACCTGAGATTTTGGAGATGGCCTTTCATCTTTTAGATCCGAAACACGGAGCCTGTTCCAGTGCTGCTGGATCGCTTCCCAGCCTAATTCACCCCTGCTCCAGCGTCTCCCACGCCCCTTGTACGTCACACGGTGCTGACAAGAGCCAACCTTTTGCGCCCAGCCCTCAGGCCAGTCCGCCCAAGGTTGCAGTGGGAACAGACAACTCCCCTACCGGTAAGCAGAGCCCATCATCACATCCATTCTGCCCTGGCAGCAGAGCAGGGCAGGTTCCCTGAGCCCCAGCGTTTCAAGCTGGTTCATGGTTGCCTGGAGACCTAGGAAGTAGAACTTTTTTTTTTTTTTTTTTGACAGTGAGAGACAGAAAGGTCTTCCTTTGCCGTTGGTTCACCCTCCAATGGCCGCTGCGGCCGGTGCACTGCGGCTGGCGCATTGCACTGATCTGAAGCCAGGAGCCAGGTGCTTCTCCTGGTCTCCCATGGGGTGCAGGGCCCAAGCACCTGGGCCATCCTCCACTGCACTTCTGGGCCACAGCAGAGGGCTGGCCTGGAAGAGGGGCAACCGGGACAGAATCCGGTGCCCCGACCAGGACTAGAACCCGGTGTGCCGGCACTGCAGGTGGAGGATGAGCCTAGTGAGCCACGGCGCCGGCCAGAACTTTTCTTTTTGTAGTATGGAGACTGAGGCGGGAAGAGTTTTTCCAAGCTCGCCTGACGTACTCTAGGATGTATTGTAACAGGAGGCTGCAGACTGGGTCTTGGATTGCAGAATCATCTCAGGTCTGCTGCTAGCCTACTGCAAGAACTGGAGCTTTGTTTTCTCATCTGTAAAAATGGGAGATATGCAGTAGGGACGGAGCTTGCTGCTCGAGTCTAGGAGAAGGTAGTTTAAAAAAAAGTGGAAAGAGTGCATCTCCGAGAGAGCTAGGGAGAAAACAGCAGAGGAAACTTGATGTAAAGTGGAGGAACACAGTGGACCTACGTGGAGGACGAAGACGCGTAGGAGGACGAAGACGCGTACAGCTTGGGCCCCCACCAGCTGAGAGGCTCCGCACCAGCCTTCGAGAGCAAGATTCATAAAAAGCTAAACTTAAAAAAAAAAAAGGGGGGAGATTGTCCAGAATCTCTCGAACGTATGTGCAAAATCAGGCAATCTGGATTTCTGCGTACCCATTGAATGAATCATGATATTTACCAAGAGAACTGATTATGTTTTCTCTGATTAGGTGACCCTAAAAGAGGAAAAAGACCCCTTTGTAGTGGCAAATTGCATTTAGGCAGGCTTTTAAAGAAGCCTGCTGCAGGGCTGGCATTGTGGCGTAGTGGGTGAAGCTGCTTCCTGCAGTGCCGGCATCCCAGATGGGCGCTGGTTCGAATCCCGGCTGTTCCACTTCCGATCCCACTCTCTGCTATCTCCTGGGAAAGCGGTGGAAGATGCTCCAGGTCCTTGGGCCCCTGCTCCTGCGTGGGAGACCTGGAAGAGGTTCCTGGCTCCTGGCTTCGGATCAGCACAGCTGCGGCCATCTGGGGAGTGAACCAGTGGATGGAAGACCTTTCTCTATCTTTCTGTCTCTGCTTTCTGTAACTCTGCCTTTCAAACAAATAAATAAATCTTTAAAAAAAAAATAGAAGAACAATAAACCAGGTCAGGCTTACCACAATTACTCATTAAAAAAAAAAAAAAAAGCCTGCTGCAGAGGCGCTGTGATGTGCAATGGGTGTGGTTGATTCCAGGCTCTCAGTAAATGTTTGTTGAATGACTGCTCATAGGAGTCAGGTCAGGCTCTGCTGAGGCCTGTGCAGTGAAACCTTATGGACGTCAACTGGGCAAAGCTCCAGGGCCAGGGACAACTGGTGAGTGAAGAAATGAGTGGGGTGGAGGGACGGACAGGTGGATGGACAGATGGACGGTTAGATGAATGGGTGGGTAGGTGACGCACACACCTGCCACCCTGAGCTGAGAGGCTTCTGTGGGAATGTACTCCCTGAGGAGCTCCTGGGCTCTGTGCTCAGAGCAGCTGGAGGTGGACCAGCGGGGTCAAGCCATGTGGTCAGCCTAAGGCACCTGTCATGCACACATCCCCCAGGCTAGAGGTCTCCTTATTTATTTATTTTTAAAAAGATTTATTTATTTGAAAGTCAGAGAGTTACAGAGACAGGAGTGGAAGAGAGAGAGAGGGAGAGGGAGAGGGAGAGGGAGAGGGAGAGGGAGAGGGAGAGGGAGAGGGAGAGGGAGAGAGAGATCTTCCATGCTCTGCTTCACTCTGCATAGGCTGCAACAGTCAGGGCTGGGCCTGGATGAAGCCAGGAGCCGGGAGCTTCTTCCAGGTCTCCCACGTGGGTAGCAGGGGCCCAAGCATTTGGACCATCCTCCGCTGCTCTCCCAGGCCATTAGCAGCCAGATAGATCAGAAGTGGAGCAGCCGGGACTTGAACTGGCACCTATATGGGATGCTGGCATTATAGACGATGGCTTTACCTGCCACGCCACAGCACTGGTCCCAGAGTGCTCCTTGTTTAGCTCTTTGCGGATATGTCTCCAAGAGCACCCAGAAGGCAGGTTGTGGGAATCCAACGGACAATTGAGAGCAAGGGTACACAGGAGGACATACAAAGCTGACCAGCCCAAATCCCACAGTCATGCCTGGAAGGATACGTAGCCACCTCGCTCCATGTCACCTCCCTGGGCTCCCACGGAAATTCTCCCCTTCCCTCTGTTCTAGTCCTCACCATACCTCTTGCTGTGCACACGCCTGAGTCTTTGCCTCCCTCTTTGACCCAAGCAGGCACAAGGAGCCTCAGCGCGGATGTATGGGTGAGTGACGTCCAGTCTACAGCTGCGGGCTCCTAGGGACTCACAGGACACCGTTGCTTCCACTGTTGTTGGTATCATTTTTCCCAAGTGGGATTAACAGTGCATATTTCACACCTCTGCCAGGAAACCGTTTTTAGTTTGCAATAGCAGTACTTGCCTAAGCAACAAACCCTCCTATTTGCATAACCCGTCGTAGATCTTAGTGTTTCATTTTGACGGTCTCATTTCCATTTTCCTAGCAGCCCTGACAAGAAGATGGGATAGAGACCACAATCTCCCATTTGGGGAAGAACTTGGGATTCGTGGAAGTCAATTGACTTGGCCAGCATCATGCTCAGGACCTGGAAGTGCCAGCATTCCTGATTCCTGGCTCTGTACTCGCCCCAAATTATGAATTCTACTTTACCTGCCCCCCCAACTGGGGGGACCGGCACTGTGGTGTAGCAGGTAAAGCTACCGCTTGCAGCGCTGGCATCCCATGTGGGCGCTGGTTCGAGTCCCGGCTGCTCCACTTCTGATCCAGCTCTCTGCTATGGCCTGGGACAGCAGAAGATGGCCAAAGTCCTTGGGCCCCTGCTCCCTCCTGGGAGACCCAGGAGGCTCCTGGCTTCAGATCTGCTGAGCTCTAGCTGTTGTGGCTATTTGGGGAGTGAGCCAGTGGATGGAAGACTCCTCTCTCTCTCTCTCTTTCTCTCTGCTTCTCTGTAACTCCATCTTTCAAATAAACAAATTTTAAAAAAAGAAAAAAAAAACTGGGAGGCAAAGAATGGATTGGTGGGAGATCACTTTAATAAGCATGTTCTTAATAACAAAATCAAAAAGACATTCTTGGTGGCTTCATAGATAGCCAACTTAAACCTAATTGATTAAAACGCCCTGATACCAGATTATCAGCAACTTCAAAAGCAATGAAATCCAGCCAGGGCTACCATAAACATGCCCCCCTCTTTGCTATTCCGATTTACCTGCACCGCTTTTCTATGTCTGGGCAAGTCACACCTGTCATTTTCACCTGAGTGGGAATGCAGTGGGGGAAGGGAAAGGCCAGGGGCTTTGGAGTTTGATGCTTTCTAGCCAGCAGTCCCGAGCCAGTCACTCAACACTCCAGGCCTCCGCAACCTCAGCTTTCAAATGGCCAGAGCAATACCTGCCTTGCTTTTCAAGATCAAACAGCTGGCGTGGTGTGGGCACACGGTAGACGGTCAGCGGGCGGACACTGGCTGCTTCTCTCTGTGTGACACCGGTCACAGACCCTACCCAGGAGAATGAGAGCTCACCCTGCCCAGGGGTAGCAGCCTGTGGCCCACGTTACCTGGCTTCCGCAAGGCTCTTGGAATCAGAGCGTCTGATGTGCTGTGGCTGCAGGCACATCATCCAGGCGCATCATCAGAGCCTCAGTTTTGTCAGCTGCAAGACAGGGCTCACCATCATCATCGAAAGAGATGCCTGCCACGCCCCAGGGTGCAATGCACAGCAACCGTCACTGTTCAGTGGATGACTAGCAAGAGGCCTGGGAAGATGGTGCAGGGAGATCCGGTTCAAGTCCCAGCTCCGCCAGAAGCAGGTGTGCCGCATCTGGGACTTGGGCCTCGCTTTCCTCGTCTCTGGAGGGGAGATTCCTCAGCCACCTGCCTGCAGCGCTGTTTCAGGGACCAGCAGGCGATGGTGGGTTCACCTTGCCTGCGCCTCACAGGTACCCAAGGAGCTTTCAAAAGAACCTGGTGCCAGGGGACCAGCCCCCAGCCAACGTGATCCTCACTGGGGGTCTGGGTCTCAGGCGTGGGTGTTGGACAAGCTCCCAGTGGAGACTAAGAGGCTGCAGCTGGGAATCGCCGCGTTAAGGCTGTGGCTTGCTTTCTCACTCCTCCATCCCTGTGACATGTGGGGGGCTGGCACCTTCTAGGGGGTCACCATCCCTTCCTCCACGGGTCAGCAGCCGTCACCTTCCTTGATCCGCTTTCAGCACCTCCCAGGATTCCTGTCGGTCTGAAGAGGGAAGCAGGGTGCTGGCAGTAACCAAGGGCATGCTGACTTTAACCTCTGAAAAAACAAGCTTCATTGTGAAGACCAAAAGGTCTTATAAACCTTAATGAGCGGCATATGTGAAACACATACATGGATTGCTTGTTTGAAAAATATTTCCCAGCCAGCATTCAATAGCAGAGCCTTATTATTCTAAATGGGGAGCTTGTCTTAGCAGAGGGCTGAACAAAATCCCAGTTGGAGATAATTATCTTAGCAGAATTCCCCGTGGGTCCCTGGAGAGGGGCTGGGCGTGGAAGCCTCTGGAACACATGTGCTAACTTAGGCTGCCTTTGTGTACACAACAAACACCCGAGCTGCGCTTTGGGCAGCGAGGAGAATTCTGGCTCCTGAATGGTGACCTCCACATTTGTTCCGGGGATAGCAAGTAGGTTCGTCTCGGGGGGAGGGCGCTGGAGCGGGGAAGGCTGGGGGTGGAAGACACGTGTCCAAACTCGGGTTACAGGGGGAGCGTGAGGCGCAGGCGAAACATATGTGGGCAGTCACGCCGGGCCGGGACGAGCACAACTGGACCGGAAGTGGAAGACAAGACCCAGGCTGCCCTCATCAAGCCAGGTGTGGGTGTGTGCTCCACTCCTGTTCACTTTCTCCGTCTGTGAAATGGGGTCACCGTGAGGGTTAGGGGAGGTGACGACAGAGGATATATGACCGAGCTCAGCGCCCTCTGAAGGAGCAATCGTTCCATGCCGTGGGATGAGAACCCATGGCCGGTCCCATGGCTAGTCGCCTCCCACACAGCCTCTCTTCCCTTCAGATAATCCTGGCCTGCAGACACGCCCCCAGGGCAGCCTTGCAGGGTGCGGGGTCCCCTTGTTCCGACACTACTCAGCTGCCACGGCCCGGATGGTTTGGACTGTCAGCTGTCTGGGCCTGGCACCCAGATGTTCAGCGAAAGTGGGCCTCCGGGCTTCCATTAGCTGAGTAATTGCTCCAAGTCCCGGATGCTCCCTACCCTTCATTATCTCCCTGCCGCCTTCCACTTTGGAGCTCAGGAATCCCACACCCCTACCCTTTTCCCAGCCTGGGCGGCCCGAGAGGAACCGCGGGGAGACTCGTCCCACAAGTGCAGGCAGCCGTGGACAGGTGGACAGGCCCCTTCAGGCCCAGAGCTCTTTGATCGCTGTCTTCCACTGCAGGAGGTTGGGAAGAATGTGGCTGGGTAAGGGAGAAGGGGGTGGGCGACTTGATTTGTGAAGCTTTGGGGCTCTGGGAGTGAACGGGATCAAGTCGGGGGTTTGGAGCCAGGCTCAGGGGCTGTGTCGTCTTCTGCAGATGCTATTGCTTCCTCCAGCCTCCATTGTTCTCAGCTGTAAAATGGGATTCACAAGGCCTCGCCAGAAAAGCTGTGGTTGCTAGGGTTAAGTGAGTTGCAATAGTCATCAGCAATAGTCCCTAGGCCAAGGAGGCAGCCAGGTGAAGTGGGAGGAGTTTCAGGGCAAGTTAGCAGCTTGCTCTGGGACCACCGGCAGGAAAGGCCTCAGTGTACCCATCTGTCACGCGTGGCCCCTTAGGACCCACCGTCTACTGAGGTTCCGTGCGGGGAGAAGAGGGAACACCTCGGTTCCCTCTGTGCCTCCAGCACTTGTCCCCAGCCTGTTTTCCCACCAAGGTAAACAGAGTCATTAACACTTTATCTTAATTGCCACTAATGATGGTAAATTTGCCTCATTACGCAAAACGGGGCTTTTTGGTCTAATTTGTTTCCTAAGCAGAGCTGGAACATTTAAAATTTCAACTGCGTAATTCCAGCTTTGCAGCTGAACCTAATTGGTCAATTGTGGGTTATTAATGGGGGATTTGACTCCTCCTAGGATAGACTTTTGGGGACACGCGTGGGGCAAGAGGCAAAGGGAGGCACGGCCACCCAGAGCCAATTCTAGGGAGCAAGAGTTGGAGACTTGTTTTGTTTTTCTGACTATACCACTTAATTCTTGAATCTCCATTTTCATAAGGTTTCCTAAGTGCTCATCTTTTTTAAAATTTTAGATTGTGTTTTAAATTCAGACTCCTTAAATTGGCATGTTTCTGAAATCTACTGAAAGATTCAGAGTTGGTTTTACCTTCTGTTCCCTGTGTCATCATTTTATATATATACTTATTGATTTTCTATTGATCTTTCTTTCATTATTTTTTAAAGCCAGAATTCCATTTGGTTGTTTTTTTTTTTTGGACAACCGTAGTCTTGGTCACAAGGTTTAGCTTTTGCTTTGAAAGTCACTTCCTGGGCCCGCGCTGTGGCGCAATGGGTTAACGCCCTGGCCTGAAGCTCCGGCACCCCATAGGGGCGCCAGTTCAAGACCCGGCCTCTCCACTTCTGATCCAGCTCTCTGCCGTAGCCTGGAAAAGCAGCAGAAGATGGCCCAAGTCCTTGGGCCCCTGCACCCACGGGGAGACCTGGAAGAAGCTCCTGGCTCCTGGCTTTGGATTGGTGCAGCTCTGGCCATTGCGGCCAACTGGGGAGTGAACCATCAGATGGAAGACCATTCTCTCTCTCTTTTTCTCCCTCCTCCTCTCCCTCTCCCTCTCCTCTCTGTGTGTAACTCTGACTTTCAAATAAATAAATCAGTCTTAAAAAAAAAGAAAATCACTTTTTTAAAAAAAATATTTTTTAGCTCAATAAATTGCCCTGTGGTGGCATGTGTATTTTCTTCAGCAATCCAGAAGCTAACCGGGCTCCAAGTTTTGGAATTTTAACTAAAAATAATGCAATGATCCAATCCTGATGCTCACTTTGCAAACACAGTGGCAGGACTGGGAAGGCATCAACCCGATGGAGTAGGGCCCGGTAAATGTGGCCCTGCCAGGTAAATGTGGACCTGCTGGGTAAATGTGGCCCTGACAGGTAAATTTGCAACCAGTCTGCACCTTTTTCTGCTCATTTTTAGGACTTTCTAGAACATTTTTAGGACTTTCTTTTACATTTTTCACTCGATCCTCAAAATAGCTTTGTGAGATTGAAGCAGGACAGGGACTCAAACCCCACTTTACAGATGAGTAAACTGAGGCCCAGACTGACATCATGGTCTAACCCATGGGCAGATAGCTGATGAGAAAGGACAGAAGGGAAGGCAGCTACAGAGAGGGTCTTGGGCTGACCTCAGCTCCAGCCCCTGGCCTCCCTCTCTTGGCCTCTTGGCACTGTGTTGGCCTGGGTCCTGCAGAAAAACAGAACCAGGGAGATATGCAGACAAAGGAAAAGTGACTTACTGTGGACACTGGCTCCCGGGGCTGTGGCGGCCAGGAGGTTCTGCCATCTGCTGCCTGCAGGCTGGGGAGACAGCGAAGCTGGTGTGGGATTCCGTTGAGTCCAGAGGCCTGGCCCAGGCTGTGCAAGGCGCTGGGAGGCCCAAGGACAGGGAGCTCTGCTGTCCAAGGGCAAGAGAAGTGGCCGCCCCAGCTCACGCAGGGAGACAGAGAGTTAATCTTTCTCCACGTCTGGTTCCCCTGGGTCCTCCGTGAGTTGGATACTGCCCACTGCCCAGGCTGGGAGGAGGCTCTTCCCACTGGCTCTGGCTCAGAGGCTGGTCCTGCCTGTGGATGCTCTACAGATGCACCCAGAAGTGATGCTTCACCAGCTCCCTGGGCATCCCCTAACCCAGTCAGGCTGACACGTACAATTCACCAACACAGCCATCCTCTGAAAAAAACAATGGCCAGACCGTGAGCGCTTCCAGATGGGGCCAGGCAGGGACTGAACTGCACCCCTTTCCAAGCGCAGGTCTTGGAGCCCTTACACCCAACGTGACTCTGTTCGGAAATAGGGCCTTAAAATAGCAAATTAAGATCAAGGGGTCAGCAGTGTGGCATAGCAAGTTAAGCTCCCCCCGTGACACTGGCAACCCAAATGAATGCCGGTTCCAGTCCCCACTGCTCCACTTGCGTTCCAGCTCCCAGCTAATGGCCTGGGAAAAACAGAGAAAGATGGCCCAAGTGTTTGGGCCCCTGCTGCCACTGTGGGAGGCCCAGATAAAGTTCCCAGCTCCTATCTTTGGCCTGGCCTAGCACTGCTGTTGCAGCCATGGGGAGTAAACCAGCAGGTGCAAGATCTCTCTCCTTCCTGTAATTCTGCATTTCAAATAAACAAATACATCAAGGATGTATTTATTTATTTGAAAGTCAGAGTTATACAGAGAGAGAAGGAGAGGCAGAGAGAGAGAGAGAGAGAAGTCATCCATCCACTGGCTCACTCCCCACATGGTTGCAATGAGTGGAGCTGCGCTGATCTGAAGCGAAGAGCCAGGAGCTTCCTCTGGGTCTCCCACATGGGTGCAGGGACCCAAGGACTTCCAAGGCCATAGCAGAGAGCTGAATAGGAAGTGGAGCTGTTGGGACTCGAACCGGTGCCTATATGGGATGCCGGCACTGCAGGCGGCAGCCTTTAGCGGCTATGCCACAGTGCTGGCCCCAAACAAATACAACTTTGACAAACAAAAAAAGAAGACCTGGAGCTCTGGTAAGGCCCTAGGTCTTGGTGTGGCGGTGAGGGCGTTTCCAGAGACTGGTGGGAGTCAGCGATTGAGTGGAGAAGATACACACTCGCCATGGGTGGGCACAGAGCTGTTTCCTCACACTCTGTCTTCTGGAGCTGGGACCCTCTCCTCTCTGGTCTGTGCACAGTGATCCCCCAGGTCCTCGGGTTTCGGCCTTGGACTGAGAGTTGCACCATCAGCTGTCCTGGTTCGGAGGCCTTCAGACTTGGGCTGAGCCATGCTGCCCGGATCTCAGCACCTCCAGCCTCTTCTGGGACTTCCCAGCTTCAGAACCGCGTGACCCACTCCTCTAACAAATCCCCGTCCTCCACTCTGTACTGCCCGTCGCTGGGGAGGCCTCTCCTTGCCATGGTCTTCCCCTGGACGATGGGACTCTACACACCAAAGCCTTGTCCTCCGGAGAACATGCTCCTGCCTGCCTAGGGGCAATCCCCTACTAGGAACAGGGCTGCCCCTGCTCAGGGCGCTGGGCAAATATTTTTTTCCAAGATCCTGTCTACATAAACAATTGGAATGAAAAATGGGTAATAAAATTCAGGAGCCCATATGAGTCACAGTTGAGTCTCATTATTCACAGTAATTACGGTCTATCAAGGCACCATGAACCCTGAATTACCAAATACTGAAATCACCACTGCTAGGAACAGCTCAGGCCTGGTCCTGTGAGCTTTGATCACATTTTCATCAACTGATCAACACACAAGTTTATGTTGTATGTGTGTTTCTATTTTTACATGCCTTATTTAGTAAAACCTTTTACTGTTGGTTCATTCGCAATGAATGGACAGCCAATAGCACAGTACCTTGGCCTAAATGAAGCCTCTGGAAGACACCTGCTTTCTCTCTAAGGCATGGCGCAGCCTCCTTGCCGAGGCACACTAGACAGCACTTGGGTTGTACACTTGGGGACCATGTTCTGCAGCCAAATTGCCAGCAAAGCACAAACGTGCAATAAACCCGCGAGGCCCAACACAAGCAGGAAGAGTGTCACTTCGTGTGACCTCAGCTGAGTACCTGCACTCTGGATCACTCGAATTTTGCACCCCTCTGTGCATTTTTCCCCCTCTCCACCTGCCAGTTCCCAAAGGTTTTATTTATAAATTTGCTTTAGAAAAGAATGACTGAAGGGCGGGCCTTGTGGCACAAAGAGTTAAGCAGCTGCTTATGACACTGGCATCCGATATCTGAGTGCTGGTTCAAGTCCCGGCTGCTCTGCTTCCAATCCAGCTTCTTGCCAATGCACCTGGGAAAGCGAGAGAAGATGGCCCAGCTACTAGGGCCTGTGCCACCTATATGGGAGTCTCAGGTGTGGAGTTCCTGATCCTGGCTTAACCCTGGCCCAGCCCTGCTGCTGCAGTCATTTGGAGAATGAACCAGCTGATGAAAGATCTCTCCCAGCCTTCCATCCTCTGAAGAACAATTCTGCAGTACTCTGAGGCCCGCCGGTGGAACGAAGCTCCAGTTACCATCGTGACAACTGCCTGGACAGCGCCTCCTGTTCTGATCCCGTCTGATCCTTTCTCTTCCTGCACCCAGTCTCCCAGGATCAGTGCCCATATTCACAACCTGCTCCTAATGCTGTCTCAGGCTCTGCCATGGGGGAAGCCGAAAATAAAGGCACCGCATGGACCAAAGCTAGAAGGGGGGGCAGGGATGAGGAGGCCCAGAGATAGAATTGGTTGGCGTGAGAGTTTTGAGAGCAGGCAGCCCCAGATCTCCAGATCTCCCAATCCATGCTCCGTGTCTTCTGGCTGCCCTAAGAAGCTCCATGGTTTACAGCACACAGATGAGTCTGAGATGGAGGCGTTAGCAGCTCGCGCCCCCTCTGACACTCTGGCTAGGGTGTTTCCTTGCCTCTTCCTGGCTCCTGGTGGTGACCAGCTAGTGGTTGCATTCTTTTGTTTATAACTGCATCTCTCTCGCCTCTGCCTCTGCCTCTGCCACCATGAGGTGCCCTCACTGCGTGTTTCTGTGTCTCCGACTGCCCTTCTCATGGACGCTGGTCAGCATTTTTGGCCTAGGGCCTACCCCAATCAAGCAGTGACCTCATCTGAGCTTGGTACAGCTGCAAAGCCCGATTTCACATAAGATCAGCTACGGTTGGAATGTGTCCCCCAAAAGTGTGGGTGTTGGAAACTTAATCCTCAAAGTCTTATGCTAATGATTCTGGAGGTGGGCTTTTAGGGGGTAATTAGGATTAGATGAGGTCCCTGGGCAGTGTCAATGGCTTATAAGAAAAGGAAGGGAAACTGGAGCAGGTGCACCTGCTGTGTCTCTCCAGGCGGTGTGCGATGTGGCCAATGAGGCCCTCACCAGCTGCGGGGCAGATGATAAGCACCGAGCTCTTGGGCTTCCCAGCCACCCAGAACCAGGAGCCAAATGAACTGCTGCTCTCTAGAAGTTACCTGGTCTCAGGTATTTTGTTGTGACAGCAGAAAATGGATAGTCACACTTTGAGGTTCTGGGTATAATTTTAGGGGGAATGGCTCTTCAACCTAGCACACCCTTCTTTAGGGCTGAACAAGCCTCTTAGCCCCTTGAGGGAGCTGGATGCCTGTGCCCACACCTCTGCAGCAGCAGCAGAGCCGGGGAGGTGTGGCTTGGTCCTCGGCCTAGCTCTGTATTCAGAAGGTCACTTTCCCCCTGGGGAGCCCTGGGTCTCTAATCATGCATGGGACTTAAATCAGACATTCCATGCTCTATGAGACGACCACAAATGGGAAGAGGGGGCCGGGTGATTTCCAAGTCCCTCCATTCAGATCCCTTGGGCTCCAGCGTTTTGTCTCCACGCCCTGGTTGTCCCCGAGATCTGGCCTACAGACCACATCAAAATCTGGGCCGGCGGCTGGGGCTGGGCTGGGGCTGACTGCAAGCAGGGGATCTGCTCATCCTTCTGCCATGTCGCTCAGCGATGGGAGGAGAGGGGCCGCTTTCTCACTTGCGAAAGTGACAGCATCATTTCCTAATTATCACATTTGGGGGAACAGATGGGAACCATGTGGAGGAATTGTGGGCTTCTTTGGGGGGGGGCATGTTTTCTAAAGAAAGTTGCTGTGAAATGCTTCCACCCAGTTGTCCCAAAAGCGGTGGGGATTTGAGAGGCTTTTAGGAGAGAGGATGCCACCGTGCAGATGAGGAAGCAGCAGTGGGTGAGGGGCGGGGAGGAGGATACACAGTGAGCACCTGCACGGCGTCCTTGTGCCAGGCATTTGCCATCCTTTGTTCCTTGAGTGCTCGCAGCGAGCCTGGGAGGCAGGTGTTCTGATCTACATTTCTAAAGCAAGGAAATGGCAGCTCAGCCACTGAGAGGCAGAGCTGGGATTTGAACCCCGGGTTGTCTGGTCCCGGGGACTCCTTTCAGGTTAGTCAGGGAGAGGTGCCTGCAGCTTGGACTCTGGGGCTGGTGCTCATGTGGGCATACACATGCCTGACGCAGTTCCTGGAGAGACTTAGACCCAGAATCAGCAAGGCTCCCACATTTCCCATCCTGGGGGTGCATTCAAAAGGCTTCAGAGCGGGGACTCAGGCACCAATGTTCCCAGCAGCGTCACTCAGGGCAGCAAGAATTGGAAGCAGCCCAAGTGCCCGCTGGCTGACGAGGAGGATGAATGAGTGGTCCAGGCACCCAAGGGAGAGTCCAGAAAAAGGAAGTCCTGCTACATCCCGGAGGACGCTAGGCCAAGGGAGAGAAGCGAGATCAAAGGGACAAACGCTGCACAATTCCTCTACACTGGGTAGCAACTTCAGAGATGGAAAACAGAACAATGGTTGCCAGGCGTTGGGAGGGCTTCACTCTGAAATGAAAAACTTCTAGAAGTAGATATTGGAGATGGATTCACACATTGTGAATGTACCTAATGCCACTGAATTCTACACTTTAAATGGCAAAAAATGATAAATTTTATGTCAATTTTATGTATAATTTACCGCAATTATACAGTGAGAGAGAGAGAGACAGAGAGAAAGGTCTTCCTTTTCCGTTGGTTCACCCCCCAATGGCCACTGTGGCCGGTGCATAGTGCTGATACGAAGCCAGGAGCCAGGTGCCTCTCCTGGTCTCCCATGGGGTGCAGGGCCCAAGCACTTGGGCCATCCTCCACTGCACTCCCGGGCCACAGCAGAGAGCCAGACAAAAAGAGGAGCGATCGGGACAGAATCCAGTGCCTCGACCTGGACTGGAACCTGGGGTGCTGGCGCCGCAGGCGGAGGATTAGCCTAGTGAGTCACTGCGTCGGCCCCACAATTTTTTTTAAATAAAAAAGAACAAGAACGGACAGACTCCTTTGCAGAGCATCACGGGAGCTGGGCTGGGGAGAAATGAATTCTGCTGACCAGATCTGGGGAGGCCACTTGGAAGGTGAGTGATCTGGGTCTTGAGGGATGGTTGGGTTTCCCTGGAGTTTCAGAGACAGAAGGGCAGCCCAGGGCCATGCAGCGGCAGCAGGTGTGAAGCTGCAAGTCAGCAAAGGGCAGGTGTGAAGACAGGTGTGAAGGCTGCTGGGAGGTGGGAGGGGCCTGGGGTTGCTGGGGAGAGGACTGAAGGACTTGGAGAGCTAGGCGAAGGTCAGGGTTAACCAGGGAGCACCCAGCTCCAGCTGTTGAACACAGGGACCCAGCAGCATCATGGTCCTGAGAGACCCGTTCCCTACAGCAATGGACAGCAAGACTGGAAGGACTGGGAACTCCACGTGACAGCTCTGATGCCCTCATCACATCCTTGCTGCCACCTGCTCTCACGGTCCAGAGGGAGGCTGGAAGGCCGGCCGTGGCCCTCCATCCACTGCTGCCGAGACCGAGGTCCTGCTCCAAGGACACGCTGGCCAAGGATGCCAAGGACCATTGCTTTCCTGTTTTCAGAATCCTTTTGATGGGCGGAGTCCCGAATAAGCACTAATAAGCCCGTGGATTGGGGAAGGAGGATTTACTCCCACCTAGGGCCGGTGTCTGTTGGCACACAGTTCCCTCACGTGGCCCGTCCCGAATGCTGATGCCGCTGGGCCAGCACTGGGCCCACGACACTACTCCTGTGGCAGAGCACAGCTGTTATCATCCCGCAGTATAGACGAGGCAGGTGCTGTCCTAAGTGGGGGCTCCAGCCCAGGTGTCCTGGACATTTCTGTGGCCTGCCCTCCTGCTGCACAACTCCTCCTTGGTCTGGAGCCAGCTGACCTCTGCAGCTTGACTCCCCCTGGACACCCGATGATGACGTCCATCCCACACATGCACAGTCTGTTTGTACCTGCACACCTTACCTCGTGCCTCGTGCCTTACCCATTTCTGCCCTTTAATACTTGACATTGGCTCCTACTTCCCAAGGGTCGTCCAGGAGCAGCCTCAGAGGAGCAGGGCTTGCTGGCCCTGGTCACCTCCACGGTCCTCGTGCCTCTCTCCGAGGACCCTCAGCATGGCTGGGAGGACTCTTCCCACTCAACCCACGGGAAAGGCCCTGGCCGCAGTCAGAAAGCCCTGGCTGCTGGCTTGATGCTGACAGTCACTACGTGTGACTGTGGCCAAGTCACCTGCTCGCTCTGAGCTTCTGCTGTCGCCTCTGCAAGACACAGGTAAGCAGGTTGCCCGGCCCTCCTATAATGGATTTCCCAAATCGAAATGACACGATGCACTGAGCACCTCCCTATCAGAGAGGCCCGAAAGAGAGGAGCTTTTGACAGTCCCGAGCGTGGTGAGGCTGCAGAGCCCTGTCACTCTCGTAAGTCATTGCTGGGCAGGCGGAGTGGGGCAGCCAGTTTGGAAAACAGCTGAGCAGTTTCTCAGGAAGGGGAGGCGCACATTCACCACACGAGCCGACATCTCACTCCCCAGCGCCTACCCAAGAGAGCTGAATATTTATGTTGTCATAAAAACCAGCAGGTGAATGCTGGCAGAGGACAGCAATCCTAACTGCTGAAGCCTGGAAGCCACTTAAATGACCTTGAACTGATGAAAGGTCAACTCTGGCATGCCTACACGGGCACTGGGAGAAGTCAAATTACAGGCACAGAAAAGAAGCCTATGGTTGCCAGGGCCTGGGAGTGGGGGGGGAGACCTAGGACAGGGTTGGAGGGGCTCTGGGGGAGATACGCTGTTCCACATGTGGATTGCCATGGTGGTTTTGTGACTACATGCACTTATCAGAACTCACAGACATGGGGCCGGCGCTGTGGCATAGCGGATAAAGCTGCTGCTTCCTGTGCCAGCTGCTCTACTTCCGGTCTAGCTCTCTGCTGCAGCCTGGGAAAGCGGTGGAAGATGGCCCATGTCCTTGAGCCCTTGCACCCATGTGCGAGACCTGGAGGAGGCTCCTGGCTCCTGGCTTTGGATTGGCATAGCTCCAGCCATTTTGGTCATCTGGGGAGTGAACCAGCAGATGGAAGACCTCGCTCTCGGTCTCTGCCTCTCAAATAAATAAATAAATCTTTAAAATGAAAAATAATGAGAGGATGGCCATGACTACACTAAGCTTATGCCATTGGCGTTGGTGTGTATCAGATCAGCTCCTCGGCCTCCTACATACACACGCACACACATATGCACATGTATGCGCATGTGCGTGTCAGGCTGGGGCCTCCTGCCAAGGTTCCCCTCAGCTCCCTTCCCCACCCAGCAGCCTGCAGGGGCCGGGCGCTGAGGGCGTCTCGTGCCAACCAGTGAATGAACAGCTGCTCACTCCATGGTCCACCCTTCAAAACCGGAGACGTGAGCACCATCAAGAGAAAGTACTTTTTCACCCCCACATAAAACTAAAGTTCTGCAGAGCTGGGGGGAAGTGGAGAGCAAGGGAGAGGAAGTGAAGGAGGGAAGGGGAGGCAGAGTCATCGTTGGCCCAGGTCTGGGTCTCCGCACGTGACACGTTTCATCCTGTGTGCAGGTGTCAGGGAGGGAAGGATAACCAGCGACACAAAGGGAGGCCAAGGACATTGGCTGTGGGAAGCGCCTTTGTCTTCAGGCCTCCATCTCCCAGGGTAGAAGGGGCCATGGAAGTGACATCCAGACTGGAGATGCCCTGGTATCCCCTCAGTGCCACCTATGGGGTGGGCTCCTGGCACCTCCTCTGCCGGTGTCAGATGGGCTGTTGAGGTTCAGGGACCGAGGCCAATCAGTGCTGACAGAGCCCCAGACATCTTGAAGTCACGTGGGATAGACTGTGAGCTGGGTCTGGTGCTGAAGCTCGGAGCGAGACCTGGCAGACAGATTCTCTGAGCGCATCAAGCTCATGCCTGCCGCAGAGAACACCTTGGACAGCTCCAAGATGGCTAGGGTGAACCTTGAAGACCACACCCGCCTGGAAGAGCCAGACGAAAGGCGCTCAGTGGGCAGGCTGACAAAGGCCATTTGGCCAACCGTTCCTCCAGTGCCTATTCTAAGCTCCAAGCCAAACCCACAGTACTCGGAAGGCCCGTCCTCCATTTACCCAGAGGTGCTGTCCCCTGCAGGGGCTGTATCTGTGGACCTCTGTGCACAGAGGACTCCCCGAGGCCCCTGTCCATCCCTCGCTGCTCCTGATGGCTCTTGTGCCCGGTCCCACTATCCAGGCTCACCCCCACTGACCATTCCCCACAGCCTCTCTACTGTTTTCACTCACATCTGCTCATCTCGGATCCCTGTCTCACGATGCTATCCCATCTCCTTGGCTGCCCAAGCCCCAGACCAGGGCCTTGTCCTTGTCACCCTCCGTGGGTCCCAGACTCCGTTCACGTATTCCAGTATTCATCCCCTGCAAGGCCAGACTCTGGCCACTTCCCGCCCTTCCAGCTCCCACAGCCTTAGGTCTGGACCTGCTCAATGGAGGAAGATGCTGACACCCTGCCCCCCTGCTGGTCTGCAGGAGGGAATCAGATGTCTCTCTGAAAATCTCCTGCTGCAGCACCAGCAGTGGCTCCACCCGGGAGGCTTTTGTTTCTGGTTGCACACCCTCGGGATTCTGAGCACAGAGCTCCAGGTGAGCCCGGAGCAGCAAGGCCCACAAGGCCCTGACTTGCAGTCCACCCTTGAGCCCGGAGATCCCAGAGCAGTCGTCCATCCCACAGACAGCATCTCAGCAGGTGCGGCTTCCCGGAGCGCACCCTGCACGCCACACTGGTGACCTGGACACGCTGCTCCCAGTGCCAGGACCACCTTCTCCCCACCTTTATCCCTCTCTGCATGGAGAGACCCAGCCCACCCCTCTCCTGCCTCGGGGTTCCCTGTCCTCACAGTGGATCCAGCAGTGCACTCCGTACCCTGAACTGTCTTGCTCTGGCCACGACCCCGAGCTCCTTCTGCTTGGGCGTTGTGCCTTCTCCTCTAAGGATCAGAACAAAGCAGGCATCTGCTCATCAGACCCTTCAAATTACAGCAGCTGGCAGATTAGTTAATGTCTGTTTATTGTATTTATTTATGTATGTATTTATGTATTTTTGACAGGCAGAGTGGACAGTGAGAGAGAGAGAGACAGAGAGAAAGGTCTTCCTTTGCCATTGGTTCACCCCCCAGTGGCCGCTGTGGCAGGTGCACCGTGCTGATCTGAAGCCAGGAGCCAGGTGCTTCTCCTGGTCTCCCATGGGGTGCAGGGCCCAAGCACTTGGGCCATCCTCCACTGCACTCCCGGGCCACAGCAGAGAGCTGGCCTGGAAGAGGAGCAACCGGGACAGAATCCGGCGCCCTGACCAGGACTAGAACCCAGTGTGCCGGCGCTGCAGGCAGAGGATTAGCCTATTGAGCCATGGCGCCAGCCTATGTCTATTTATTGACATGTGGCAGATACTGAGTTCCACACACCTGAAGTGTACAAGTCATTGAGTTTTCACAGGGTGAGTGCACCCTGGAACCAGATCCAGACCTGCCAGCCCCCAGCAGCCCCCCACCCCTGCTCTCTCAGTGTCTCCAGGAGGAACAGACAACTGTTGGTTCTCACTTTGTATTAACACGGACGGGATCCCATGGGGGTCTGGGGTCTTTAGGACGTTTGTGGGGAACGCGTATCATGAAGAAACTATGCATGGACTTTAATTTTTTGCACCAAAATAAACTCACGTCTGCTTAAAATTCTTTATTATTTATTTTAGAGGCAGCAAGAGAGAGAGAGATGGACAAAGGACAGAGCCCCCATCCACTGGCTCAGTTCTCAAATGCTGGCAATGGCTGGGGCCGGCCGGAGGCTGAAGCTGCGAGCCGAGAACTCTGCCGCCATCTCCCACGCGGTGCAGGAACCAGTTCTTCGAGAAGGATGCCTCACGTCCATGAGTCCCTGGGTCCTGAGCCCTCTCTTCCCTCCTCTGCACTGGCCCAGCTGACCAGCGCCCCTTGCCGGGGTGAGCCCACCCAACCTCTGCGTCTGTGGAGGGGGGACGATGGGGGGGTCTCGTGGGTCCCTTCTGGCTCTGGCCACCTCTGCCTCAACCTCATCAAGCCGTGGGCCCAGCTCCCTCCCCACGGAGATGACTTCAGGCCGAGGGAATGCCAGGCTGAGGCCTGATTCGATTACGGGGGGCCGGAGCGGTGTGTGACGCCACAGGGCAGGCGTGCCACCACACTGGCCCCACGGGCGGGTGCTAATGGGAGTGGGGGCCAGCCCACACAAATCTCATTACTGGGCGTCTGGCCGCGGCCTGCCTGCATCTTTCTTCCCAAGCAGGTCCCTGTATGGGCAGGTTTAAATCGAATCAGGTCCTGGTCCCTGGCATGGAGCAGGCTCTTGCAAGGCAGGCCTGGCCATAGGGTCGTGTGGGTAAACTGGGGCAGCCAAGCTGCTGGCAGGCAGGCCCTGCAGCCGCCTACACAGACCAGCCCCGAAGAGGGCCCCAAGCCTGGCCGGAGAGGGGCAAGGGACCCCACAGCTGCTGTGAGTTGCGTGCGCAGCCCTGCGTCCAGTCCCGTCTTGGTGGGGGAGCCTTGGAAAATTGCTCAGGTCCCGTTCTCACAATGACCTGTTATCCCAGCTGCCAGTGGGGGCTGCAGTGAGGAGAGGAAGGGGGCCTGGGCAGGGCCGGGCCTGTGGAAGGGGTGGACGCCGGTCTCGGGCTCTGGGCACACACAGCAGGGACAAGAGGGTCCCCCTGGCAGAGGCTCCTCTTGGGGGTCCCCTCCTCTCAGCCCCTGTGGGAGTTACCTTGACCTCCGGGCTGCCTGTGTGCCCGACCCAAGTCCTAGCAGACACCTGCTTCTGCCTTTATCCTAGAGCCGTAGTAGGCAGAGCCACAGGAGCCCAGCACGCTGCTCCCTGATTCACGGGTGGGAAAACTCCCCCTGAGAGAGGTCAGGGCAGCTGCCTCCTCACAGCAGGGGAGCCGCGGGGAGGCAGCTCCCTCTGCATAGCTGCTCTATGCTAACCTTATTTTAGCAACCAGGAACCCATGGCCAGAGAGGGCACATGCTTTCTGAGGTCTGCTGTGAGACACCCACTAGCAGACCTCACCCCAACTCCCTCTCTCTCTCTCTCTCTCTCTCTCTCTCTCGTTAAAGATTTGTTTTCTTAGAAAGGCAGAGTTACAGAGAGAGAGGGAGATACACACAGAGAGAGATCTTCCATCTGCTGGTTCAACCCCTCCCCGCAATTGGCCACAGCAGCCAGGCCTAGACCAAGCCAAAGCTAGAAACCTGGAGCCCCATCTGGGTCTCCCACATGGGTAGCACTCGGGCCATGCTGGAGCCCCGACTTAGACTCATCTCATACCGGCTGCTAGTGTCGCAGCCATCGGCTTAACCCGCCGTGACCTCAGCACTCCCTGCTCTGGCCCCAGCATGTTCAAGGGCCAGCCAAAACCGTGGCAGCAGGATCAGCACACGGAGTCGTTAGTGTGTGGGAGGCCTTGAACAAGACATTGAAGACTCACTAATAATCCAAAAATAAATGCTTAAATACAGGGTTGACTGCTGCAACAAGTGTGCCAGCAGAACTGGAGTTCCAGCCCCAGGCGGGCCGAGGCACCTCTCCCTGCCTTCACCCCCCGACCCCGGGTCCGACTCCCTGGCCCGCACCCCCTCCAGGGCAAACCGCCTGGGCTCTCGTGGAGAAGCAGCCGGGAGCATCACCTTGGTAAGCCGCCTCCCTGTTCCAGTTCCCATGGAAACGCCTCGGGACCCATTGATCAACGCTCATTTGAGGCTTTCATTAGCCTGAGCGTTGGAATAAGTTTTGATTCAAACATGACACTTTTTAACGCAGTGAAAAACTCATTTTGTACAAAACCCCATTATGTGGAACAGATACGCAGTTGATGGCCAATTTAGTTAATAGAGCTCTGCAGCTGACATTGAATTCAATCTGCAGGAAGCAGCCTCTGTCTCTCACCAGCAGTCACGTGCAGGCCTGCAGTGGCTGGGGAAGCAGAGCGGCTGCCCGCTCCACTGCCCCTCCCAGCCCAGCCCTGCCACACCCTCGACCCTCAGGTCAGGCTGCACGGATGCTCACTCACTCGCTGCCCCACACCTCCCAGAGGGCACTCACTGCGCTCTGGCTCAAGTTCAAGATCTCCAGGAGGGGGCTCATGCCCTCCTCTGACTGTCATCACCTTGTGCCCACCCCCTGCCCTCCCTGTTGCTCTCCCTTCTGCCACACTCATACACCTTCTGCCTCTTCGGTGTGCAGGTGCAGAGGGCCTACCCCTGCCTGTCCACCTGCTACACCCCTCCAACCTCAGGGGATGCAGCTCCAGGTCACCCCTTCCCACCCCTCCAAACTTCTGGGGCCTCCTGGACCCTCCCTTGCGTTCCTCCACCTAAAAACCTCTGTGTCCCCGTTTTCAGTCATCTTGGGTCATTGCTAATTCTTTTTGAACCTCAGTCTTCTCCTCTGTAAATTGGGGATAATAACACGGCCTGAAAAACTGCCAACGATGTATGTGAATAGCGAGTGCGTGAGACACAGGGCGCTGTCGTGCATGGTCAGCCTCATTGTGCCTGCCCTTCCTCCCCTGTCCCATGCAGGAAACAAGCGTGCTCACCTCGCCGGGTGGCTGGAGGATTGGATGAGCTGACACACACAAGATGCTGGGGGTAGTGACTCTGAGTGTGAGCACCTGGCGATATTAACCACCTCCACCCCGGCCCCCACTCAAGATAAGGAGGCGGCCAGCTGTTGGCTGCACGCAGCCCCTCTGGCCTGACCCCCAGGTCTTCCGCCTTCCTGGGAAGGAGGACTGGCTGGCATTTAACATGGAGGCCCGGTCTCCGGGCAGCCTCCCCAGGAACTGCTGCCGCCTGCTCCGGACACCTGGGCACCTGGCTCTCCCTTCTCGTCCATGCTCTTTGGGGCAGCATCACAGGCAGCAGGCCCACCTGCATGACAGGACACCTGGGGCCTGTCTGGTCCCCCCCCATCTCCTGTGCCCCCTCAGACAAGCCGCTTGCCCCGTTTCAGGTTCCACTTCTCAGCTCTGACCACCCTTGGCAGGGAGGGGTGGTGGAAATCCACCCAGCAGCGGCAGCACGTCCAAACTCAGAGAGCAGCAGAGGGTCGCAGGTAGAGATTCACAGTGTGACGCAGGTGCCTACAGTGCGCGTCGTGAGAGGTGTGGACGGGTGGTGAGGAGAGGCCTGCAGCCCGCACCATGGCTGGTGCGCGCACCCCCCCCCCCGCCCAGGCTGGCACACTCACGCTCTGGCTGCTGGGAGTGTGGAGGGCCAACAGCTCACTGAACGCCCCCCTCTCCCTGACGACCAGGGTCGCGTCCCTTCCCCAGAGCAGCTGTCATTCAGCGATGGGTCGAGGCCCTCGTCCTGGCCTGGCACAGCCCCGAGCGACAGGCTGACACCTTTGCTGTGATTGGGTCACACTTGGCTTCTCCCTCTGTCAGCCCAGAGTCCCTTGCTCCAGGGAGATTCCTGCCGCCTAATCTCTGGCTCTCAGAGCCAGCACCTGCCGTGGCGCTCTGTGGAACTCACGGAGTCGTCATGGGGCCCTGTGAGCAGAAGTCAAGAGCCCCGTGCTAGGGATGGAGAGATGCATGAAAGACCCAGGCCCGAAGGGTGCACCCTGGCAGCCGGTGGCACAGGACAGTGAGCGGGGAGGCAAGCCCTGAGAACACACTCCCCACACCGCCCGAGGAGGCCGCGCAGAGCCAGGCTTTGGAAGGGAGACAGGAAGACACCAGGTAGGCAGGGGGCATGGGTTCAGACAGTGAAAGCTGAATCGCATGTCTCCTGGGATACCAGAGGCCAAGGGGGAGGGGGATGGCAGCAACAAGCTCTCACAGCAAGAAAACACTGCCCGTTGTGTCTCAGCCAAGCTAGCAAGTGCGAGAGGGGACCTTAGGGGCCGCTGACCACAGCCATGCACAGTGAGCCCTCTGGGTGCACCCAGTGATGACCAACGGCCTGCAGTAAAGAGCCGGAGGCATGGACAGCAAAGCAGCATGTCTGAGAGCCACATGGTATCCCACCATGGAGGGGCATCCTGACCTGGTGGGTAAGGGGGGCTCATCCCGGCCACTGGGCCCCAGGGGCAGACGCCCCCATCCTGCAGGTGAGCTGCTGCCCCAGGTGTCAGGGTCTCACCTGGAGCTGAAGACTCTGGAGGGCGAGGACCACGTGGGGCGCAGTCGGTACCAGCCAAACCCCCTCCCTGTGCTGGGCCCGGCAGGTGCAGCCGTGAGCAGGCTGCAGTCCTCGCCCTGAGAGTGGGCCATTCTGGGGAAGGACAGGTCCCGGCTCACTGAGGGAGCTGGCAGGGGTGATGGAGTCGGGGTTGAGTCAGCAGGTAAAGGAGCAGGTGTCAGTGGGAGAGGGAACGGTGCATGGCAAGTCCTGGAGGAGAAAGGGCACCTGTAGAGAGCCCTGTCGCAAACATGCCTTTCTGTGAAGGTCGCTAGGGTGTCAACAGCGATGATGGCGTCCAAACTTGAAGCCAGCCCAAGCTGGGCAACCCGGATTTGACCTAAAGAGAATGAGAAGCACACGCCCGATTCCTGCCGAGGCCGCCGGCCGCTGTCCTCCGATTCTGTGGCCCTTCCCGCTGATACAAGGCCCAGAGGGGGGTTGCTGGGCTCTGCAGGTGGGTTTGTGGCCCCATTGTCCTGGAGCCAGAAGTACCTTCTTCCCTTTCCTTCTCATTATTTATTTTCTGTGTGTGAGAAGCAGGAAAATCTAGCACTTCTTGTGAAGTTAGGGAGAAGTCACCAAGCTTTAAAAGAGGGTTATCCGGCAGATACCGCAGCTCACTAGGCTAACCCTCCGCCTTGCAGCGCTGGCACACCGGGTTCTAGTCCTGGTCTGGGTGTCGGAATCTGTCCCGGTTGCCCCTCTTCCAGGCCAGCTCTCTGCTGTGGCCCAGGAGTGCAGTGGAGGATGGCCCAAGTCCTTGGGCCCTGCATCCACATGGGAGACCAGGAGAAGCACCTGGCTCCTGGCTTCGGATCAGCGCGATGCGCCGGCCGTGGCGGCCATTGGAGGGTGAGCCAACGGCAAAGCAAGACCTTTCTCTCTGTCTCTCTCTCTGTCTCTCTCTCTCACTATCCACTCTGCCTGTCAAAAAAAAAAAGGGGGGGGGTTATCCTTTTCTGATTGGGTGAGAAGAAGAGGAATCAGGGTGATGGAGAGGGAGGATGGGTGTACCAAGAGTGGGACACTTACTGCCCTCGGAATGAAGTCAAATTTCCCTCTGATCTCTGGGAGTTATGACAGGGAGTGAGTTGTTCTCGGTCTCCAGGAAATCCTGGGAATTGGGTGGGGACATTTCTTGTTGGCTGAGACAGGTTGTGTGGAGTCAGGGTCCAAAGGAAAGAGAAAAGTTATCCCATGATTCAATCACAGAGATCTTAATATACTGAGTTTTGGGGCTGGCACCATGGCGTAGTGGGTAAAGCCTGTAGTGCTGGTTTGAGTCCCAGCTGCTCCACTTCTGATCCAGCTCTCTGTTATGGCCTGGGAAAGCAGTAGAAGATGGCCCAAGTCTTTGGGCCCCTGCATCTGCATGGGAGACCCGGAGGAAGCTTCTGGCTCCTGGCTTTGGCCCAGCTCCAGCAATTGCGGCCATTTGGGGAGTGAACCAGCGGATGGAAGACCTCTCTCTCCTCGCTCTCTCTCTCTCTCTCTCTCTGCCTCTGCCTCTTTGTAACTCTATCTTTCAAATAAATAAGCAAGTATTTAATATATACATATATATTTGATGATTATTTAACTGGGTATAAAGTTGCTAACTCGGTGATTGAAAGGACAAAGGGAATCTAAAGTAGCACAAAGATAACAACACAGGCGATGGCCACGCTCCCCGAGGGCTGGGGAGACGCGGGACGAGTCTGGCATTTCTAACATGGGCAGGGCCCAGCCGAGCTCTGTCTTGGGCCTCTGAGGTGGACCACTGTGGGACCAGTGCTGGGGACTCTGAGCTAGAGGAGGAGTCCTGCAGAGCTGGGACCCAGAACTCTGAGAAGAGGGCTCTATGTGGTCGGTGCTGGAGTTTCTGAAGAGCAGGGTAAACTGAGGCTGGTTTAGGAACAGGGAGAAAAACTTACAACTGGCTTTAGTCCTGCCACACTGCCAGACGGAGCGGCACAGCGTGGGTGACCCGCACAGGAAGAGCCCTTACCTTTGGCCTTCCAGGTGCCCCCTGCCGCCCCCTATTGGCAGAGCTTGGTAAGGAGTCAGCTGATAATGAGTCCCAGCCACAACCACGGAGCTGATCCTAGAAGTAAGGCTGGAGTTGATAGAAAACACAGATGCTGTGAATATTGCTTAGCACACAAGGTTAAGGGGAGGTGGAGGCGGTAAAGGCAAAAGCAAGGCTTGGGTTGGCAGGAGGATTGGTCTCAGGGTGGAAAATACGGTGGGAAAAAAAGAAAGAACCAATCGTGGTTCAAAATATATATTTTTAAAATTGTACATAGGGTGCCAGTGTTGTGGTGCAGCTGGCTAGGCCACTGTGTGTGATGCCAGCATCCCACACCAGAGCACCAGTTCAAGTTCCCGTTGCTCCTGTGAATGCGTCTGGAGAAGCAGCAGAAGATGATCCACCTACCTGGGTCCCTGCCACCCACATGGGAGGCCAGCGTGGAGTTCCAGGCTCCTGGTTTCAGCCTGGCCCAGACCTGCCTGGTGTGGTTATTTGGGGAGTGAACCGGGAGATGGGTGATTTCTCTTTCTTTCTCTCCCTCTCTGTCATTTTGTCTTTCAAACAAATAAATAAATTTTTTAAAGTTATGTCTGTGCTGAATATGTAGAGTCTTGTTTTCTTGTCATTAATCCCTGAATGATAGAATATAACAAGTATCTACATAGCACTGACACATAGTATTAGGTATTATAAGTAATCAGAAGGTGACTTAAAGTACACATAGGTTATATGCAAATACACCATCTTATTGAGGGATTTGAGTATATGTGGATTTTAGTATCCAAATGGGGTCCTGGATCCAATACCGATGGAAGCTGGGGGCACGACCGTAGGGTTGTACAACCTAATTTGCTTTCATCTAATACATCGTAGTATGTGGTGGACATTGAATTATGTCCCCCAAGTGATGTTGACATTCTGAGCCCCAGTGCCTGTGAACTTGAGCTCATTTATAAATAAGTCTCTGCAAATGATTGAGTTAGGATGAGCTCTTTGGGGTGGGCCCTGAACCAATATGACTGTCATGCAAAATGATTGTGTACTTGGACACAGATACACACACACACACAGGGAGATGCCACGCGGAGACTGAAATGGTACTGCTGGGACAGGCATGGTGACACAGTGGCTTATCCCACAGTCCAGATTTTTTTTTTTTTTTTTTTGACAGGCAAAGTGGACAGTGAAAGAGAGAGACAGAGAGAAAGGTCTTCCTTTTTCTGCTGGTTCACCCTCCAATGGCCGCCGCGGTCGGCGCACTGCGCTGATCCGATGGCAGGTGCCAGGTGCTTCTCCTGGTCTCCCATGGGGTGCAGGGCCCAAGCACTTGGGCCGTCCTCCACTGCACTCCGGGGCCACAACAGAGAGCTGGCCTGGAAGAGGGGCAACCGGGACAGAATCCGGTGCCCTGACTGGGACTAGAACCCGGTGTGCCGGCGCCACAGGCAAAGAATTAGCCTATTGAGCCACGGCACCGGGCCCCAGTCCAGACTTTTGATGCAACTCCCTGGGAAGGCATTCTCAGTGGTAGCAGATAACGGCTCAAGGACCTGAGCCCCTGCCACCCACGTGGGAGACCAGGATGGATCCCAGACTCCTGATTTGGCCTGGCCCACTTCCCTGGCCTTAGCCTGACCCAGCCCTGGCTGCTCTAGGTATTGGGGAGTGAACAGTAGATAGAAGAGTTCTCTCTGTCTCTCTGTCCTGCTGTCTTTAAAAGGAGATGAAAATACTAGACTTTGAAATGATACTGCTGTAAGCCTAGGCACACCAAGAACCAGCCTTTTGCAGCCAGGAGGGACCCCTGGAGTGGATTCTCCTGTTGCCACGCCCTGCTCTGGACTTGCAGCACCCAGACTTGCGAAGTAGGAATCCCGGTGGTTTAATCTTCGTCTGGTTCACAGCACCTTGTTCTGGCCGCCTGCTGAGCTGCAGGAGCAGGTCCGCACTATCCTAGTCTCTTCTCCATGAAATTTCAGTGGCATGTAGTGCTCCACTGGGGGCCTAGCGCCTCAGTTACCTGTTTTGGACGTCACTCAGCTGTGATAAACAACACTATGCAAATCGTATTTGTTTATGATCATCTTGCTTCCCCATTTTAGATTGTCTTCTTCAGCTAGATTTCTTGAAGTAATTTGATTAGGTCAAAGGAAATGTCGATTTTTAAGGTTTCTAACAAAACAACACTTTCTACTAATTAGAAACTTAACACATTTTTTCGCTGATAATTTGCAAACTAAAGCCTGAACATGGAAAATGAAATCACACAAACATTTAATTATACCAGCCAGGAATGTCTCTTGTATTTTTAAGATTTTTTTATTTACTTATTTATTTTATTTGAAAGGCAGAGAGAGAAAAAGAGACCACCACCCCCCATCCAATGTTTCACTCCCCAAACATTCACCACAGAAGGGTCTGGGCTGGCCCAGTTCCAAAGCCAGGAGCGGGAGCTCATTCTTAGTCTCCCTCTTGGGTGCCAGGGACCCACACCGTGCCCCCCAGGACACCCTTCAGCGGAAGGTGGAGACAAGACTCAAGCCCAGATCCCCCAATGTGGAATGCATCCCAGGTAATGGCTTAACTCCTGTGCCCAATGCCCATCCCCCACCCGCCATTTATTTTAACCTAATTTTTGCAATTGTTTTTAAGACCCTCAGTACTTAAGACCAAATTGTCTTCCATAAAGTTATATTTCCACCAACAGACAAAACGGTGTGCGCGAAGTTCCCCGACTGGCAGCCTCTTCAGTCCTGACGGCTCCACATTTCAAAGTCTCCGGAGTTTGGTGGCAATGAAGGCATGGTTTTCCTTGGTACTTGATTTCTTGGGAATTGAATATATTAAAGTACTTTTTAGCTATTTATTTACATTCAAGTATATAATCTAATGAAATCCACTGTACAGTTATTTTTTTAATCTGAGTCTTAAGGTTTTGCTTACGCATTTGTATAATCCCTTTATACATTAAATACCAACCTGTCACACTGGCTAGAAATATGTGTATATTTTAAAAATATTTTACTTCTGGGGATGGCACTGTGGAACAGTAGGTTAAAGCCCTGGCCTGCAGCGCCGGCATCCCATATGGGTGCTGGTTTGAATCCAGGCTGCTCCACTTCCTATCCAGCTCTCTGCTATGGCCTGGGAAAGCAGTAGAAGATGGCCCAAGTCCTTGGGCCCCTGCACCCACATGAGAGACCTGGAAGAAGCTCTTGGCTCCTGGCTTCGGATCAGCTCACTTCTGACTGTTACGGTCATTTGGGGAGTGAATCAGTGGATGGAAGACCTCTCTCTCTCTCTCTGGCTCTACCTCCCTCTGTAACTCTTTCAAGTAAATAAAAATAAATCTTTAAAAAAATATTTTTACCAGTCATTTAAAAGTGTATTTATTTATATATTTATTTATCCATTTGAGAATCAGAGATAGAGAGGAATCTCCTGTTGGATGGTTCGCTCTCCAAATGCCCTCAATAGCTGAGCCCGGGCCAGGTCAAAGCTCAATCTGGATCTCCATGTGGGTGTTAGGCACCCAGGTACTGGAGCCATCACACTGCTCTCAGGGTTGTATAAGCAAGAAATCAGACTTGGGAGCAAAGCCAGGCGTAAAACTGGCACTTGGATACAGCTGTCCCAACCAGCACTTCAACTGAAAGACCGACTACCTACAACAAGAGCTGTCACTTTAAATGTGAATTAATATATAGGGATTGGGGCCAGCACCGTGTTGCAGTAGGTTAATCCACTGCCTGCTGCACCAGCATGCCTTATGGGAGCTGGTTTGAGTCCCAGCTGCTCCACTTCCAATCGAGTTCTCTGCTATGGCCTGGGAAAGCAGTAGAGGATGGCCCAAGTCCTTGGGCCCCTGCACCTGTGTGGGAGACCAGAAGAAGCTCCTGGCTCCTGGCTTCAGATCAGCGCAGCTCCGGCTGTTGCGGCCAATTGGGGAGTGAACCAGCAAGCGTAAGACCTTTCTCTCTGTCTCTCCCTCTCATTGTCTCTCAGATAAATAAATAAAAAATCTGAAATATATATATATATATATATATATATATATATATATATATATAGGGGCCGGTGAGCAACATAGGGAGTAAACGCACAGGCTGCTACACTGGCCTCTGGTATGGGCGCTGGTTCATGTCCAGGCTGCTCCACTTGCCATCCAGCTCCTGCTAATGTCCTGGGAGAAGCAATAGAAGAGAGCCCAAGTGCTTGGGCCCCTGCCAACCATGTGGGAGACTCGGTTGAAGCTCCTAGCTCCTGGCTTTGGCCTAGCTCAGCCCTAGCCATTGGGCCATCTGGGGTATGGAAGATTGCTCTCTCTCCTTCTCTCTCTCTATGTGTCTCTCCTTCTCTCTGTAACCCTGATTTTCAAATAAATAAATAATTTTAATGAAATTTAATCCAGATATACAGATTTTCCTGTTTATGATTTTTTCTTTCACAGTTTACTTCAGGTATTTTTTTTCCACTCTGAATGTTGTTTAAATGTTCTATATTTTCTATGCCTTCTCGTTTTTATATTTATTTGTTTGAAAGACTTATTTATTTATTTGAAAGGCAGAATTACAGTGGGAGAGGGAGAGATGCAGAGAGTGGGGTCTCCCATTCACTGGTTAACTCCCCAAAATGGCTGCAACATCCAGGCTGGGCCAGGCCGAAGCCAGGAGCCTGGAACTCCATCTAGGTCTCCCACGCGGGTACAGGGACCCAAGGACTTGGGCCATTTTCTGTGGCTTTCCCAGGTGCATTACCAGGGAGCTGGATTGGAAGTGGAGCAGCCAGGACTAGAACTGGCGTGTATACAGGATGCTGGCATTGCTGGTGGGGGCTTCGCCCGCTGTGCCACAATGTGGGCCCCTGCTTTTGTGTTTACTCCCTCAGTTCTGATACTTATTTTGGTGAGTGATATGAAAGTAGAATTTCGAGTTGTCCCTGTGTGGTCCACTGACAATTCTCTCACTCTGTGGTGCCTAGTTCAGCACAGAGTACGTGCTTCCGTGCTCTGGAGCCAGCTGGGCCTCATCATGCTGCTTCGTGGACCCAGCTGTGCAGATTCACTCGAGAACCTCACTGCGGGTACTAGGTTTGCAGTTCTCCCCCTCTCATGTTTTTTTCTTTATTACCTTTTTTTTTCCCCTAACTACTCCCATTTGCCTGTCTTCCAGACGGCTGTCAGATGAGAAGGGCTCCCCTTTGGACTGTGACCCCCCAGGATGCAGTCGGTTCCCCTTGCTATGTTCCTCACAGCCCTGAAGCCAGCCCAATAGGCACTGACCCCTGCTTCGTTCGCAAATGGAGGAATCTGAGCTACCTCAGGCTTGGAAAACAGCAAAGGCGAGACCTGTGGGAGGACACAGTGCACCCCACTCGTCCCCACCACCACTCGGGCTGACTTCCCCAGCCTGACTGGTGACAAGAATCAGCCGGCCTCTCCCCTCTCTCCCTTCTAGCCCAGGCCTGGGGAATCAGTGTCTCCAAGGGAGACAGCTTGACATCTGTCAACAGATGCCCCTGGGTGATTCTTGACCCCAGATGAGAATGCAAACACGCAGTGCTGAGGGAAGAAGGCAGAGCAAATCCCAGAACCAGGAAGTCATCTTGGAATAGCCTGGCGGAAATCAGGGCCCCAGAACCTGACGGAGAGGGAAGCCCTGGGAATGGCTCCTGGACGGGGCCAGACTTCAGCCTGAGATCTTCAAGATGGGACAGAGTGGAAGGAATGATAACCATCATGGTCCAAAGGAGCAGATAGGGTTTGTCAGGCCTGGGTGGGGCTAAGGGAAGCAGAGAAGGAGGCCAAGCACTTAGCACACGCCCACAGAGTCTCTGCTGGGCATAGGGACCAGTAGGGTGTGGCCCTGCTCTGGAGAAGCTCGAAGGTAGGCAAACAGATTACGGTAGAACGTGGTAAGTGCCGAGACAGAGGTGGTACAATTCCTTTGGGATCATGGAGGAGGTGGAAACTCATTCTGCTCAGAGCAGTCAAGAGACTTCACAGAGCAGACGACCTTGAGTTGGCTGGAGGGATATAGCCTAGGGAGTCGGAGTCGGACAGTGGTTGAGGCTGGCAGGTGTGGGGAGTGACATTGTAGGAATTCTGGGAGGTGGGCATGGACTGGAAAAAGCTGGGGAGAAAGAAGATGCTTGGAGTTTGGGGAAAAGTCCAAGTGATGCCACCCAAGAAGTGCCTGATGGAAGACTGGCTTTAAGAAGGGCAAGATCAGAAGTAGGAAGACTATTATGAGGTTGTTATATAAAAAAAAGACGAGTCTTGACTGAGCAATGGACATGGGTGGTGGCAGGAGTGATGGATGAGAGAGGGAAAGAGGTCAGATCTGGATATCTCGGGTGCTAGGCTTGGGACTTCTCTCAACAACTGCTCTGTCTCCATGACTGCAGCTCCAAGAGGTATCCTTGGATGTCACGCCAGGCTGGACCGAGTGTCCTCCCGTCCTTATTCTGTCATGCTTGTCTGGGAGGTGAGAGACCATGTTAAACCTACTGCAGGCTCCATCTGGTGTGCTCTAAAACTGGGAATAAACCAGCATTCACTGGGCCTCGTCCTAGGAATCTGCACTTTCTTAATGCTCAAGCAACTCTATGAAGTCTACACGTTTGTTGCTATTTTAGAGGTTAAAAAAACTTATCTAGAGAAGCTAAAAAGTCATTTGAGACATATAGAAATTTGGCCGGTTTTAGTAGTATTGATCTTGTATCCTGCAAACTTGTCCAACATGCTTATTAACACTTCGCTTCTCTGTAGATTTCATTGGCTTTTTGACATAAGTGATCATGTTGTCTGCAAATAAAAGGACGTTTGGCCTCTTCCTTTGCATGTAGATGCCTTTGTCTGTTCTTGCTTTGTCCTACTAGAGATGAACGACAGTGTGCAATGTGTGTGGCTGAGACTTCCCGTCCAGCTCCCTGCTAACGCACCTGGGAAAGCAGTGGAAAATGGCTGAAGCCAGGATAGGTTCCTGGCTTTGGACCAGCCCAGCCCTGGTCACTGCAGCCATTTAGGGGAGTGAACCTGCAGATGGAAGACCTCTCTCTGTCTGTCTGTCTGTCTCTCTCTCTCTGTAACTCTGCCTTTCAAATAAATAAATTGATTAATTAAAAAAAAGAGAAGTGGGAAGAGTGGACTTCCATGTCTGGTTTCTGACTCCGAGAGAAAGCAGTGTGTCACCACTGACTTGCTGTTCACTCTCCTGGATGGCCTGTGCCCAGCAGAGGGGATGCTCTTCCACTCCCAGTTCACTGAGAGCACAGTCAGAAAAAGCAGACGTGGGACTTGAATTCATACAACGCCTCCCATGCCCCTAAGCCTGGGCGTTCAGCCCTCCCAGCAGCAGGAATGACGTGACGTTGGCCGGCAGCTTCCTGGACGAGAAGCCACTCCCTCACCCCCTGAAAAATAATTTTCTGCACTAGGCAGTAGGGAGGAACAGATTTCTCCAAGGCTGTTTCTCCAAAAACTTGATGAATGTTCTGTGTTGCTCTAATGTGCAGGTTCTTATTTCTCATCAGCTAGACTCTTCATTAATTTCACGTAAGTGGTGTAATTAAAGTAACTGTTAATTGGTGTATTACTAAGGTGCCATTATGGTATGTGACAAGCCTTAATTAGCATGTGGTCTGGCACTCAATGTTCTCAGCGAATCAGTCGGAAGCAGAGCTCGCTCTCTCAAGAGCAGCCTTTGATATGAGCAGACAGGTAGCGCAATTTTAAGGCGATGGAAAAAGAGAGAGATGGCAAAATAACCTCTAGTGGGTTTTATTCTCGTGGAAGAAAACGTCCCGGCTCCGGTTACCACCTCCTTCAGAGTGAAGCAGACGGACCCGGAGACCACGCGTGTCTCTGCTAACTGAACAGTGGCACTCGGAGGCACACCTCCCGTTGTCTCCGAAAGCCCAGCTACCTCTTTGCCCGACATGCCTGTCCTGATGGCACGATGCCCTCACCACTTCCTCTGCCTGGAATGTCCCTTATTCAGGCTGTTGTATATCAACACGGTCCTCTCCCCATCTGGTAAGCATTTCTGAGCACCCACCGGGTGCCGAACCGTGCCCCCGGTGCTCACAGGGCCTCCCCACGACAGCTGCACTCACCTCTACCAGGCCGTCTGTGGGCTCATAACAGGCTCGCTGGTCCCCGTGTCCTCCACGGATGCTGTCCCTGAGGGTTGCCTTACTCTCCCTGGCATCCTTGACCTTCAAACTTCAATCAATGTTAATCGACAGGCTGTTAATCGGCGTTATTCCATTCCCACGCACAACACGACCCTAGACAACAGGGTGTAGTGGAAAGAATGTGGCTTTAGCTTTAGGATGCTTATCCAGGGGCCAGAGTTTTATAGCTGATAAAGCTGCCACCTTCGACGCCAGCATCCCATAGGGGCGCTGGTTCACGTCTCAGCTGCTTTACTTCCCATCTGGCTCCTCGCAATGGCCTGGGAAAATAGTAGAGTATGGTCCAAGTGCTTGGGCCCCTGCACCCACATGGGAGACCCAGAGGAAGCTCCTGGCTCCTGGCTTCATATTGGCTCAGCTCTGGCCATTGCAGCCATTTGAGGAGTAAACCAATGCATGGAGAAGTCTCTCTCTCTCTCTCAATCTCTCTTTCTCTCTACCTCTTTGTAACTCTGCCTTTCAAATGAATAAATAAATCTTAAAAAAAAAGAGAGTGTGATAAGTTTATATATATAGTGTATATATAATATATATATTGTGTGTATATATATATATATATATACACACACATATATATATAAAGAAGAGTTCCTTGAATTGTGGAAATTGATTTCTTAAAAAAATGTTCAGAACAGAAGAGACAATAATGTTCTTTGGGTGTCTGAGTTGTCATCTTAAATGGTGTCAGGGTGGAATTTTGTACTAGTCACCAATAAAATAACTAATGAATAATTTCTTTGAATGACAGTTTTCAGTGTAACATGCATCATCATATAAAGTATACCATTTAAGTCACAAATCCATCTCAAAATTGTATGACTTATTTTCACTCCTATTTCAAAGATCAATAAAATGAAAGCTCACAAAGATAAAGCTGATTGGTTGATTTGCCCAGCTGGCAAGCATTTTATTTTATTTTACTTTTAAGATTTATTTATTTATTTGAAATTCAGAGCTACAGAGAGGGAGAGGGAGACAGAGACAGAGAGAGACAGAGAGATCTTCCATCCACTGATTCACCCTCCAAATGGGCCAGACCACCCTCGGGCTGGGCCAGACCACCCTCGGGCTGGGCCAGACCAAAGCCAAGAGCCAGGAACTTCTTCTGAGTCTCCCACAGGCGTGGCAGGGGCCCAGGCACGTTGGCTTATCTTCTGCTGCTTCTCCCAGGTCACTAGCAGAGCGCTGGATTGGAAGTGGAGCAGCAGGGACACGAACCAGTGCCTTTAAGGATGCTGTTGGCATTGCAGGTGGCAGCTTTATCCGCTATACCACAACGCTGGCCCCTGGGCAAGCCTTCTAAACCACAGCGCCGGCCACAAGGACTCTTCTAATAGCTAACAATCCTGTTGACCCTGAGACAGTCTTTAAGATAAAATCCCAACTAATGTCCTACAGGTGCCTGTAAATTCACAGACTGTGTTCTTTTAGTATGTTAATCAATCAGCCAGGACCTCACTGCTGCCTTTGCCTGGAACGTCTTGCCCTGGGACTCAGGGGTCACTTTAATCCATGCTTTCTTCGTTCGACACAGCTGTCTCTCCCCAGAACCACAGGTCGTGTAATCGCTCACAGAAGAAGCAATAATGGAAATTCCCACAAGACTCTCACAGTCCTCACAGATCTTGGGGGACTTGGAATCTTTGTAGACCAAAGCAATGGGCAAAAAGGGTGACTGTACATACTCCATTGTTTAGGTAGACACATCTGCTCTTTAAAGACTGAGCTTAGAGCTCTCGGAGCTTCTGACAGCATTCCACGGGGAGCTTGTCAGACCAGAAAGGTGGTGGTCAGAAAAAGGCGGAAAAATAGTGTCCAAAAATTGCGGGAAAGAGAGCTGAACCCCAGGGCTGTCCAACCACACTTGATTAAGCACCATTCACGTACAGACTCCAGGGGGCGCCATTCATGCAGGCATCAACCTTGCCCAGGCAGCGAGACTGGATCTGGGTAAGGATCTGATCCACGCTCTGTCTGGTGGTATTACTACATAACACCAGAACTGTTTCACAAGTTACTCATGTATGTCGTTTTATTTAGGTTAGCATATTTTTTATGTATATGTAAATGTTCATATATATTTAATAAACTGTTAGCCAATCTGTAGATAACTCAATCTGTAGACTAAACCAAGTTATCGAGTATCAAGTAAAACAAACCATACAGTACTGTCAAGGATGGGAGCCTGGACTTGGAAAGAGAGGATGATGGGTTCTTGGTTGGGTGGCCCAACCCAACATCTCAGTGAGCTGGTGAAACCATGCTTCGGTCAGCCAAGGTTTAGCCTGCGAACCTTCAGAGAAACAACTACAGTGTATTCCCGTGGAGTTCATGGACACTGCAGAATTTTTAAGTTAATAGATTGTATACTAGAATACTCAGCAGTTTGCCCTGTAGCTTCCAATAGAGTATAGAATTCTGATCAAAGAGTTAATGCTGAGCGTTTTATTCTGGCATCAAAGCAGTCTAAGTCAAGACAAGAAAATTCTATAAATGTATTTGTTATGGCAGCCTCTCTCTGGCTCTCAGAAACTTCTCTCAATGAATGTCATTATTCAAGCCCGCAATTGTCAGTTGCGTGCACAGATAATGGCTGTTCGTTCATTGTGCAACTCTCCCGGTGAGGAAACGGGCTCAACTGCTTTTTAAAAAGCTCAACAGGCAAAAGGAAAAAATGATTGAAGACAGCGGCTTGTAAGGTCTGTTCAAAGGGGCCGGGCTTTCCTGCAGCGCTTCCTTGACCTGCAAGAATCCCGTCTGGCTTCTGCGCAGGTGACTGTCATCCTTTGTGCCAGGCAGGCCTGTCAACATCTGATTTTAGATGTCAGTTGACAAAGTACATGCACATCAGCCTGAAATACAATTTCGGTTTAGCCTGTAGTATTCCATGGAGAAAGGACAGATTGGGCTTTAGCTATTTGTTTAAGGAAATAGTTAATTGGTGCTTATTTAACGCCTGTGTTCTGAGTGCTAGTGATTCAGCTCCGAACAAGGTCCCCACCCCTGTGAAATTCACAGGCTGCTAGGGAAGACAGAATTAACAAACAAGTGCATTGCAGTGTGGCAGACGCTGAGGGGCTACAGAGAAAAACAGAACAAGCTGGGATGATAGGGACAGCATGTTTTTTAAAGTGTGCTTTATTAAAAAATAAAATGATGTGGAGCAATGTGTGTGGTACACATAGGTGTGGAGGATGCATCTAGGCTATGAAAAGAGTATTCACAACTCAATACTAAGAAAACAAAGAACCCAATTTAAAAACAGGAAAAAAGACTTAACAGTCTTGGGGGAAGAAATACTAATATTTCTTCTTAATATTTAAACATGTAATAAGATTTATAATACCAAGTATCAGCAAAGATGTGTTACAACAAAATTTTATATGTTGCTGATGAGAGTGTAAAGTGGAACAAACACTTTGGAAAGAGTTTGACTTTTTAATGAAATTAAACATAATCTTCCCCCTTTCCCCATCAATTCTACCCCTAGGTCATTATGCAAGAAGATTCAAAACATTTGTGTACAGAAATCATTTGTGTAAAATAGTCACAGTACTTTTAGTCATAATAATAAAAAATTGGGATATAAAATAGTGCCCATCAGAAGGCAAGTGGATAAGCAATTGTGGTGTATCCATCTCACGCAGAAAAAGAAAAAAGCTATTGACATGTTCAGCAGTGTTTATAAATTTCAAAATCATTACACGGAGGAAAAAAGAAACCAGACCCAAAAGCGCACATAGTATTTAATACCATTTATGTGAATTCCTAGAGCTGGAAAAACTAATATATAGTGACAGAAAATAGAGCAGTGGTGGCCTAGGATGGGAGTGAGTTGGAACATGATGGCAGGTATTGACTACAGAAGGAAATAAAGGACGAACATGTATAAATATGTTTACTGTACATTTTAACTGGGTAGAACTTACATGGGTATAAACACTTGTCAAAACTCACCGAACTATTCACTTAAAACACATGCATTGTCTGCTTGCAAATTATACTTTAATAAAATTGAGCACATTTTTGCAAGGAGAGAATTTTGGACTGTTATAGTGACACAGCAGGTTAAGCCGCCACCTGCAATGCTGACGTCCCATGTGAGTGCCTCTTCGTGTCCCGGCTGCTTCACTTCTGACCCAGATCCCTGCTAATGTGCCTAGGAAAGCAGTAGAAGATGGTCCGAGTGTGTGGGCCCCTGCACCCATTTGGGAGACCAGGAAGAAAGTCCTGACTCATGGGTTTGGCCTGGTCCAACCCTGGCTGTTCCGACCATCTACGGAGTGGACCAGCACATGGAAGATCTCTCTCTCTCTGTCTCTCCCGCTCTCTATCTCTATAACTTTGACTTTCAAATAAATAATCTTTAAAAAAAAAAAAAGAAAGAAAGAAGAAAGTTGAAATTGAAGTTATGAACAGAACAGATGAGTTTAATTGGAAACCAAACCCAACAGGGAAAATTGGTAACTTAGGTATAAAGAAATGATCCAGAAGCAAGGTAGAGATACAAAGAATGGAGTGAGATGGTCTAACATACTCCAGGTGGCATTCTGTTAGGAAAGGAGTGAGAAATACGCCAGCTGACACCACCAGGAGCAGAGATGGGGTGTCTTCCCGAGCTTTGGCCAGGCTGCAAATTCCCAAGCAAAATAAATCCTTGTTGTTTTAGTCTACAGGTTTATGGAACCTGTACGCAGCCATAGTCAACTAGGTTATGATACCAGAAGTGTGCTGTTGGGGGCCGGCACTGTGACATAGAGGGCAAAGCCACTGCCTGCAGTGCCGGCATCCCATATGGGCGCCGGTTCTAGTCCCAGCTGCTCTACTTCTGATCCAGCTCTCTGCTATGGCCAGGGAAAGCAGTAGAGGATGGCCTGAGTTCCTGGGCTCCTGTACTCGCATGGGAGACCCAGAGGAAGCTCCTGGCTCCTGGCTCCTGGCTTTGGATCGACGCAGCTCCAGCCGTAGTGGCAAATTGGGGAGTGAACCAGTGGATGGAAGATTTCTCTCTCTCTCTCTGCCTCTCCTCTCTGTGTGTAACTCTGACTTTCAAATAAATAAAAAAAACAAAAAACAAACAAAAAAAAACTTGGATGCAACCAAGATGTCCTTTAATGAGTATGGTAAAAAGAAATGAGCTCTCAGATCATGGAAAGACATGGAGGAACCTTACATACACGTTAGAAGTGAAATAAGCCAATCCAGAAAGTTTCTGTATTGCACGAATCCATCATATGACATCCTGGAAGAGGCAAAGCCATGGAGACAGTAACAAGATCTGTCAGTGTGAGTTGTTTGGGATGAACAGGTGGAGCACAGAGCAGTTGTAGGTGAGTGGGACTATTCTCAGTGCTACTATAATGGTGGATACGTGACACGCACTTGTCAAAATCCATAGAATGTACAACACAAAGAGTGAGCCTAATGCTCACTCCATGGGTGGACCTTGTTGATAATGATGCCACAGTGTTGGCTCATTCGTTGTAGCAAAGGGACCACACTGAGGTACATTGATGGTGGGGGTTATTTGTGTATGTGATAGGAGAGGGGGTAGATGGGAACTCTGTAGTTTCCACTCAGTTTTCCTGTGAACCTGCAGCTGCTCTAAAAAGCGAGGTCTTGGGCCAGGTGTTGTGGAGCAGCAGGCTAAGGCGCCACCTGCATCTCATACCAGAGTGTGCCACTTCAAGGCCCAGCTACTCCATTGCTATCCAGTCTCCTCCTAAGTGCCTGGGACTCAAGTGCTGGAGTCCACGCCCCCCACGCAGGAAACTCACATGGAGTTCTTGGCTCCCAGCCTCAGCCTGGCTGAACTCCGGCTGTTGTGGTCATTTGGGAAGTGAACCAGTAGATGAAAGATCTCTCTCCTTCTCTCTCTGTTACTCTACCTCTCAAATAAATAAATTTTTTAAAAAAGTCTATTAGTTGAAAACAACATTTTTAAAAGAGGGAGGCAGGATTTACTGCTTGAAAATAAATTGCTTGTCATTCAGTCTCTCTGTATGGCAAATGATTTCAAATTAAGGAAGATTTCCAGGCAAAAATCAAATCCAGGGCACTATCAGAAAAATATGACCTAAAAATGAAGCCAAGGATTTGCCTCTACAGCCTTTGCTAAGGCCTCAGATAGAGTTAAGGCGCTGTCCATGGATGCTTTCCAACACACAAGGCCTTCTCAGCACCTTCCCGGTGAGCCTTCCTTCCCTTCTCTGCCAAACAGCCGGGCCTCTAAAAAGCCCCACAAGGAGCCCGAGGTAGAGAAGAGATGACCGCTAAGAAATCTGTGGGTGTGGCTGCTGTGGAATGGAGTGGATTTATAAATTGACTCATACGGAACCTACAAAGTCTTCAAAGAAATGTCATCAATTTGCCCTGAGACAGAGACAGTGCAAAACAAAAAGAGCTCTTTGGACCCCGGAATTCCTGCTGTCAGAAAATGAGGAGAGAAAACGCACTCGGTGTCAAGATCTGCTCCCCAGTCACCTGAGAGCCGCCTTAGAAGTGATTTCTGGGGCTGACCTGGTGACAGGAAGTGGAGCAGATGGAAGCTGTCCCCTCGCACACCTATTCAAACCAAAGATTTTTGAGAAAAGTAAGCGGGTGCTGTTGTTTAAACCACCAAGTTTGGGATGATTTGATGTGAAACAATAGAAAACTGAAATAGGGATTTTCTTGAACTGGTGCAACTACTGTTCCAGATGATTCCAGAAGTCCAGTAAATCCCAAGCAGGAAAAATGAAAGAAAAAAATAAGGGACAGTACTGCAGTATAACAGATTAAGCTCCTGCCTGTAATGCCGGCATCCCATATGGGGCACCAGTTCAAGTCCCAGCTGCTCCATTGCTGATCCAGGTCCCTGTCAATGGCCTAGGAAAGCAGCAGAAGATGGCCCAAGTACGTGGGACCCTGCCACTCATGTGGGAGACCTGGATGGAGTCCCAGACTCCTGGTTTAGGCCTCGCCCAGCCCTGGCCATGTGGTCATCTGGGGAGTGAGCCAGATGATGGAAAATCTCTCTTTGTGTGTCTCTCTCACTGTAACTCTGACTTCCCAATAAACAGTAAATAAATCTTTTTTTAAAAAATGGGAGAATTTTGGTAACATATATAATCAACAAAGAATTTTTAGCCAGACAAACAAAAAAAGAGCTCTAAAATATCAATAAGAAAAAGGTAGGCAATCCTGTAGAAAAATCGACAGAAGATTTTTAAAATATTGCAGAGAAAGAAAATGTAGAATGAGATGTTCAATCTCATTCATCACCAAGAAAATGCATCCATGATATGAGATGGCTTTCACATCAAATTGGGAAAACGGGTTCGACAGTAACAAGCGTGCAGCCAGCTGCCCCAGGGGGTAACCACTCAGGGAAGTAGCGTGGCGTGATTAGTCACGGTTGAAAAGCCATATCCCATTTCTGGACATGTGAGGGTGCTTCAAAAGTTTGGAAAATGAAATTAAAATGTAAATTTTTGTTGGTGCAAAACATTTTGAAATCCATAGTCTTCTCATAATGTGGGTTCTCCATGAACTTTATAAAGTCCCCCATTGTACTCTAAAAATAGCCCTGTGAATGTACAAAAGACAGTTCAAGCGTGCTTATAATTGCATTGCTAATAATAAAAAAATATCCATTTACAACAACAGCAAACCCATCAACAATAGAATGGATGAATGATGTGTCCTGTAGTCACAGCATGCACAATCATTAGCTGTGAGAATGAATAAAATCCATGTAAATGCAATAGCACAGGTAAAAATTGAAAGTACACAGTGAAAACAGAGTTAGGGTCCACCTGTTGCAGGATCCATGAATATCATGTTCAAAACCAGAGGAAACTAAACTACATTGTTGAGAGGTGTTCAAGCTGTGAAGAATCGGGGAACTGTTTACCCCCAAATTCTGGGTGGTGGTTACTTTTAGGAGACAGAGAGGGAACACCCAGGGCCCCCTGGGGGATGCCTGTGTTCCCATAGATGCTCACTCTAATGTATCTATTTTGCTACATATCGATAGACTGTTTTTCTGTCCCTGTTTGTTATACTCCACAAAGGAAGCGAAAGTTGAGAAGTTTAAGTAATTTTCTCAGGATCAAAGAGCTCACTCCTCAACATCTGTACTACACAGTACTTAGTACTACACAGTACTTGTACTACACAAGACTTAGTGCTTGTGTCGGTCCATAGCTCTTGTTGCTCCATGTTCCATGGCCTCCATCTGGGGGTCAGTCTCTCCTACTAGCTTTCAGATTTGCTTAACATAATGAAAGGGATCTCACTGTTGATTTGCAAGAAAGAAAGGAACAGATACGGTTTCTTCTCTTTGCATTGTTGCCGTGACAACCCAAACCTGGAGATGTGTGGATGTCCGTGCCCACCAGGAGAGGCCAGGAAGTGAGGCAGATGGCAAAAAGGAAGGTTTGGGATGACCCCCTCAACAATTTATCCCAACGCCTGCATTTTTGCCCAGTGACAAAACCCATTTTGATGTGGATATCCAAGCAGAAGTGACTTACTCAGCCATCAGGAGCTGGAGTTTAGCAAAATGACCCCCATCATCAGAATATGTGTAGGAGAGATGGACCGGGGGAATCTCAGCCTTTAGAGTGACAAAATGGATCAGTCAAACTTCAGACTGGATGGAAATGGAATAAAAAGAGAGTGGAAAGAAAAGCCTTTCTCTGTTGATTAAAAAAAAAAAAAGATGAAAGCAAAAACTGGCTCTAAACGTAGCCGAGAAGGCAATCCTAGGCTGAGGGGTTACAGATTAAACTCACCTGTGAGGGCTGGAGGGCTAGCGCTGGGGTGCTGCGGGGAAAGCCGCTGCCTGAGACACCAGCATCCCCTGTGGGTGCCGGTTTGTGTCCCAGATGCTCTACTTCCCAACCAGCTCCCTGTTAGTGGCCTGGGAAAAGCAGCGGAAAATGACCCAAGTGTTTGGACACCGGCCTCCCGTGTCAGAGACCCAGACGAAACCCCTCATTTCTGGCTGCAGCTTGGCCCATCTCTGGCCATTGTGCACATCTGAGGAGTGAACCAGCGGATAGATGGGAGATTCCTCTCTCTCTCTCTCTGTCTCTCTCTCTCTTGCTCTCGCTGTCACTCTGCCTTTCAAACGATAAATAAATCTTAAAAAAAAAAAAAAAAAGATGATGGGTGGGGCACCCACTTCCCACCATGGAGTGCCTGGATTCAGCCTTGGCTCTATTTCCAATTCCAGCTTCGGGCTAATGCGCATCCTGGGAGGCAGCAGGTGATGCATGGAGTGCTTGGGTCCCTGCCATCCACATGGAAAACTAAGACTGAGTTCCTGGCTCCTGGCTTTGGCCTGGCGCAGCCTTGACTGTTGCAGGCATTTGGAGAATGAAGCAGCAGATGGAAGATCTCTGTCTCTCTCCCTCTCTCAGCTTTTCAAATATAAATAAATAAATAAGAAGAAACTCATGTAGAAATAAGTAAGAATGAGGTCCTCACGCCGACTCGGGTGGGCTGAGGACTAGATCGGTGTGGCACACTCGGAGGAGGAGGCTCAGGCCACAGAGGGACAACCAGAGGACTCCTGCTGGGGACGGGAATATTCATTCCACAATCATCCACCAAGGGCCGATCACGGGCAGGCTCTATGTGGAAGTCAGCAAGTCAGCCACGGACTTTCTGACCCTCCTGGAAGCCTTATTTTCTTAAAGGTTTCGAGCAAAATCCAGCTGCAAGCTCTGAAGTACCAGCAGGGTCAGATTCTAAAGCGCTCTCGCTCAAGACCAGAGCGAAGCCCTCCTCGATCATCCTCACAAAGTGCCGAACTGAAGGACCTCTCTGGGCAAGGGCAGAAGCGCCACGAAGCTTGCATTCAGGCTCTCTTGGTTTGCCTCTTTTCCAGACCAAAATAGCCTCCCAGAAAGCGTGGGTGGCATGGCCATATGCCGCGGTGACTTTTTCCAAAGAAGGGTGATGCATCCCGGAAAGCTAAGACGGCCACCTTTTCTCACTCTACATCCCTCGTCACATTGTCTTCACAGAGATGGTGTTCAGGTGAGGATCCTCTTGGGTTTGATAGGCTGGGTGGCATGGTTTGCAGTCCTCGTGGATATATGAAGGTAGTACAAGCTGTCTTCGTCCATTCTGTGCTGCTTTAACAGAATGCCACAGACTGGGTGATTCATAGCACGCAGAAATGCATCGGCTCACAACTGTGCAGGCTGGGAAGTTCAAGATAGGGTGGGGTGGGAGCTGGCACCTGCTGAGGGCTTCTTGCTGTATCAGCTCAAGGCAGCAGAGCAGAAGGAGGGCAGGAGAGGGCAAACAATTGAATTCTCTCAGTCTCAGCGCTTTTTAAAACTTTTTTTTATTTCTTTGTTTTCATTTGAAAGGCAGTGAGAGAGAGAGAGAGACAGACATACATACAGACAGACAGATTCAGAGATAGATTAGATACCTAGAGATCTTCCACCCACTGGTTCATTCCCCAAATGCCCACGACAGCCAGGGTTGATCCATACCAAAGCCAGGAGTCCAGAACTCAATCCTAGTCTCGCATGTGCATGCCAAGGGCCCAAAGACTTGAGCCATCAGCTGCTGGCTCCCAAGGTACACTCTAGCAGAAAGCTGGAACTGGAAGCCAAGCTGGTACTTTTCCATGGCATGTGATGCCTTGTAATTGGCATCAGTCATACACCTTGGTGACCTAAGCACTCCTGTTGGTCCTGCCTCCCAACATTTGCTCTAAGCATTAAGTTCCCAGAACCTACTTTTGGGGGATGCACAAACCCATCTTGGAAGAGGTGTGCATCCAGGAACTCTCCCCACACCCCCTGTGCCAGCTCCCCTGCGGGCTGATGACAAAAAGCCAGGGGCTGCTTCCCAGTGTCTACACACCTGTCCACCATCAGAAGTATGTGGGAGCTGATGTAGAAATGAGGAGCGAAAAACACAGAGCCGGCAGCTAGATTGTGGGGACTTCTCCCAGGAAGCACATGTGTAAGACTGGAAGCAGGTTCCTGATGATGTCTGGTCAAAATTTCCCCATCGACAGAAGGTGCTGCACACACAATTATACATGCATCATGTACTTTTTCTCTTTTTTGATAGGAGTTGCCTGAAATAAAATAAAATTGCATGGAGTCAGAGTTCCCTGTTTTTAGGGTACACATCGGGAGGAGTAACACCAATAATACGTACATCTAGAATAATCATATAAATAATGTTATATAATCATATAAAATCACATAAAATTGCAAGGATTTTTCCAAATTTGACTTCAATCCTAAAAATTTACATGACTCACAATTGAGTTTTGAAGCTGAAAGAAACTCCTGTAATCCGGCGATAATAAAACCTTAAGTTTGAGCACTTATGCTGTAGGATGCAGCTATTCTTTAATTTTTTTTCTCATTGAAAATATTACAAAATCACTGCTCTTTGAAGAGCAATCAAGTCAGATGTAACAAAAGACTATAAGAAAAGGATATTATAAAGGCTAGGGATAATTCATAAAAATATTATTTTCTTAGATTTTAAGATATTTGCCAAGCCTTTTAAAGATTTTTAAAGTTTGTAATTTGCTGTTATTTCTTTTCCCATTCAGAATGAATATTCACTTCTGTGCCTATTTCTTGAATTTTTAATTCTATGTTCTTTTTCTTAAAGAGGACCTATCACATTGCATACACTTCAGGCGCTACAAAAACGGATCCATCTCTACCTCAAGGTGCTGATCTGTCCCAGTAGATCCCTGGGCAGGTGCAGTTAAGATCATAGTACCCCAAAGCCAGTGTTTTGGCGTAGCTGGTTAAGCCACCGCCTGCAATTCTGGTATCCACGTGAGCACCAGTTCATGTCCCAACTGCTCCACTTCTGATCTAGCTCCCTGAAAATGGCCTGGGAAAAGCAGCAGATGATGGTCCAAGGGTCTGGGTCCCTGCCAACCACATGCGAGACCTGGAAGAAGCTCCTGGCTCCTGGCTTTGGATCCGCACAGCTCCGGCCATTGCAGCCGTCTGGGGAGCGAACCACCTGGTGGAAGATCTCTCTGCCTCTCCTTTTCAGTCTGAAACTCTTTCTAATTAATTAATTAATTTAAAAAATAGATTCTAGAACCCAGAAAGGCCAGGCTAGACCAGCCATTCCTCTCCCACCATGCCTGATGGCTAAGACATGGGCATCTGCATACACACAGGGAAACCTCCCCAGGCCTGCCTCTCTCCCTGTTCCAATTAATGCAGCTGCATGATGATTAATTTTATGGTGTTGACTTGACTGGATCAAAGAATACCTGGAAACCTGGAAAAACATTATTCTGGGTGTGTCTGTGAGGGTGTTTCCACATGAGACTAGCACGTGTGTCTGGATGTGCTACTTTGGAAGATCTGGCCTCTATGTGGGAGAACTGAGTGACCTCGAGAAAGAAGACAAGGGGCTGACACTGTGGAGAAGTGGGTCAAGCCACCACCTGTGACACTGGCATCAGAGCACGGGTTCTAGTCCCCACTGTCCTCCACCAATTGAGCTCCCCACTAATGCACCTGATAAAGCAGCAGAAACTGGCCCAAGGACTTGGGCCCCTGCCACCTATGTGGGAGACCAGGATGGAGTTCCTGACTCCTGGCTCCTGGCTTTGGACTGGCCAAGTCCTGGCCATTGTGGTCACCGGAGGAGCAAACCAGTGCTCTCCATCTCTGTGTCTCTGACTGTCTCTGTCCCTCTGCCTTTCAAATAAATAAGTGAATCTTAAAAAAGAACAACTGGGAAGGCGATGTGGTGTGTTTCTGAGAGAGCTGGGATGTGCTCAGTTCCTGTCTCTGATGTCAGTTGCTGACTTTTGGACTTCGGGACCACAGCTGCAGCTCCTTTGGCTGGCATTTGGGCTTTTCAGTCTCTTACTAAAACCCACAGCCTTAGTTTCTCTGGTGCTGAGGCCCTTGGCCTTGTGCTGAGCTATGCACCAGCATCATGGGCTCTCCAGCTTGCAGTGGCCTGTCGTGGAACTTCTTGCATGAGCCGACCCCCTAATAAACTCCCCTCCACCCTATCAACTCTGTGTCTCTAGAGAACCCTAACATAAGATGATTCATTTCCATCTAGATGCCTGCATGGAATGTGCGTGTCTGATTAACCAGTGATCACCCTGTTCTGATGAAATCATCCACTATGGGAGGATTCTCCATGGGTTTCCCAATAACAACTGTCCGACTCTGCTCCCAGGCAGGGAGAAGCCCCCAGCACTGGGAGGCTGATTCCAGGGGACAGAGCAGGCTTGGAAAGAACACAGTGTGCCCATAGGCTTTGCTGGTGAGAACTGAGAAGACAAACCAAGGATGATGCAAACGAAAGGCTAGGGTAACCAGGCATAACGTTGCCAGGCAGGGATTGGCAACACCCCAGCAGAAGGTACAGGGTAGCAGACAGGACTGGAGGATGCGCCAGCACCCCTTGAACCTGGCTGCAGGCGCTGTTAGCAGAGTGTCCATGGTCTCGGCTAGGAACAAATGGAAATGTTCTGATCCAGGGAGGTATACCGGGTCAGTGCCATCAGAATGACACCTGCATTTCTAGGTCTGACATTCAGAGCTCCCCACCTTTAGCCCCAATATTTCCTGCTGGCTTTGCCTCCCGCTAAACACACCCTGACACACACACACACACACACACACACACACACGTTCTCAACATTCATAGCATCCCTGAACAATGAACCGTCACCAAGCTGCATCACCGCAGCAGCCCCCACGCTTTGCCCTCCCTCCGGTACTCGGTTACCATTGACTCAGTGCACGTGGCCCAAAGGACTGACTTTGGGGCACACCAGACCCCGCGCTGGGTGCCTGACAGCCGTCCTCCCAGAAGCTGCAGTGGAGCAGTGGAGGTTGTGTTAGCCACGTTTTCCCCTGGAGAAACTGCAGCCGTCCATCACCGGTACAGGGTCCCCATAGCAAAGACAAGCGAACACCCGCGCAGAGATGGCCAGGTTGGCAATCAAGTAGGCAGGTAGGATCAGACCAGTGAGGCCAGGCCCAGGACCCCTCATGTGCAGAACTGGACTTATGGAAGCCCTGGCATTTCAAGTCAGAGGGAAGAGGGTGGGTTTCAATGAGTGGTGTTAGGATAGCTGTTCACCTGTGTGACAGAGGCTATTAGATCCCATACCTTGCACCATATACAATCAATTATAAATAAATCAATATAAATATATAAAAATCATATAAATCAATTCCAAGTAAATTGAAGATGTAAAATGATAAAACCATAAAAGATCTAGAATGAAATACAGGAGAAAATATTTTTCTTTCAACAAGGCAGTTTTTTTAAAATGAATCTCAAAGCGTACAAACGATAACATACACAAGTCAAAAAGAAAAAAGTAAACAAATTTGATTCCATTAAAATGTGAAACTCCACTTTAAAGGGCACCATGAACAGAATGTAAAGACCTTCCTCAAACTGAGAATCAAGGCTTCCACAACCTTGGAGAATTCTTCCATAATATATGCAGTGGACAAAGCATTGATTATTATCCACATACCAAAGCAAACCCCATGGAAAATTTGGCAAAAGACTTGAGGCGCTTTACCTAACAAGAATCTTTTACGATCAATAAACATATGCAAAGCTGTTCAACTCACTTACTAATTAGGAAAATGCAACTTAAAATCATAATGAGAATACCATTTCACACCCCTAGAGTGGCAAAAATTTAGAAGTCTGAAAATATGAAATGTTGGCAAGGCTGGAACAGCCAGACTATTTATGCACTGATGGAGGGAATACGAACTGGTGTAATCACTTTGGAAAAGAATGTGGTGCAGACAGTAAGTATCCGCATCGTGGATCCCAGCAGTTCTGCTCCTTAGTGCATACGTACGCCAGAAAAACCCTTCTACCTGTGCACAGGAGATTCCTAACAGTGTTCTAGGCAGTACTGTTTCTAACTGGAAGGTAACCCAGAAGCCCTCCCACAAGGGATAACTAAACATATGATACATTTGCATAACACAATGCCACCCAGAAGAGACAGTGCCTGAATTACAGTGTTCCTCGATAAATCTCAAGAATTTGATATTGAGGAAACGAAGCCATTTTTGGAGGAGTATGGAGAGTATGATTCTGTTTACGGCAAGTTCAAAACTGTGATCTAAGTAAGGTATTGTTTGAGGATATAAACATCTGATAACATTCTAAAGAAAGGCAAGGGGAAAATTAAACCAAAACTCAGCATTTTTGGACTGGGCACAAGTATAAAATCAATGGAATTGAGTAGAAGTTTCAAGTTCTTACATTTAAAGCAGAACTGACAAAGGCCAGTGTCATGGCGCAATGGGTTGAGCGGGAACCTGGGATGCCAGCATCCCATGTTGGAGCGCCAGCTCCAGTCCCCTGCTACTCTGCTTCCAATCCAGCTCCCACCTGGAAAGCAGCAGAAGATGGCACAAGTACTGGGGCCCTTGCCATCTACAGGATGGAGTTCCAGACTCCTGGCTTGGGCCTGGCCCAGCCCTGGCTGTTGCGGACACTCGGGAATGAACCAGCAGATGGAAGATCTCTGTCTCTTCCTCTCCATCACTCTGCCTTTCAAATAAATAAATAAACCTTATTAAAGCAAAGCTGTGAGTTTGAGCTTATGATGCATACCCCCCCTTTTTAAAAAGATTATTTATTTATTTGAAAGGCAGAGTTACAGAGAGGCAGAGAGAGACAGAGAGAGAGAGAGAGAGAGAGAGAGAGAGAGAAAGAGAGAGAGAGAGGTCTTCTGTCCACTGGTTCACTCCCCAAATGGCTGCAACAACCAGAGCTGGGCACATCTGAAGCCAGGAGCCAGGAGCCAGGAGCCAGGAGCCAGGAACCAGGAGCTTCCTCCAGGTCTTCCACGTGGGTGCAGGGGCCCAAGGACTTGGGCCATCTTCCACTGCTTTCCCATGCCATGGCAGAGAGCTGGATCAGAGATAGAGCAGCCAGGACTCAAACCAGTGCCCATATGGGCTGCTGGCACTGCAGGTGGCGGCTTTACCCACTACACCACAGTGCCGACCCCCTCATCTAACCCCATTCTCCAATGCATTTTCTCTTAAGAAGAAAAAATGTTGAAGAAGCTGAGGAGGAGATGAAGGAGAAAAAACATAAAATAATTTCATCTCTGTCTACTACCAAGGCTTAGAAGCAATGACCAGCTCAATACCAATGAGTACCCTTGGGGTCCAAATTATGGTCACTAAATACCATTTCCCTTCAAATGGAACTAAGTCTCCTTGGGAAAGAAACATCTGAGTCTACTTTAGGAGAAGAAAATGTAAACATTTATGATTGAAACATTCTAAATCAAGGAAGCTAGGATTAATAAGGCCATTTTCACAGGACTCAGAAAAGAGAGGGTACATCAACAAGGATGGAGTAACTTCAACATGAAAAGAGTTTTTAAAAATCTAATTAACAGCCGGCGCTGTGGCTCAACAGGCTAATCCTCCGCCTTGCGGCGCCGGCACACCGGGTTCTAGTCCCGGTCGGGGTGCCGGATTCTGTCCCGGTTGCTCCTCTTCCAGGCCAGCCCTCTGCTGTGGCCCGGGAGTGCAGTGAAGGATGGCCCAAGTGCTTGGGCTCTGCACCTGCATGGGAGACCAGGAGAAGCACCTGGCTCCTGCCATCGGATGAGCGCGGTGCGCCGGTCGCAGCGCGCCATCAGCGGCAGCCATTGGAGGGTGAACCAACGGCAAAGGAAGACCTTTCTCTCTGTCTCTCTCTCTGTCCACTCTGCTGTCAAAAAAAAAAAAAATCTAATTAAAATGCATTAGATGGGGCTGGCACTGTGGCACACCAGGTTAAGCCGTAGCCTGCAATGCCAGCATCCCTTATGGTCACCAGTTTGAATCCTGAAAGCTCCACTTCCCATCCAGCTTCCTGGGATATGCCTGGGAAAGCAGCAGCAGATGGCCCTAGTCCCTGGACCCCGGTGTCCATGTGTGAAACCTGGAGGAAGCTCCTGGCTCCTGGCCCAGCCCCTGTCACTGTGGCCATTTGTGGAGTGAACCAGTGGAGGGAAGCCTTCTCTCCTTGTCTCTCTCTCTCTCTCTCTGTGGCTTTTAAATAAATAACTTTAAAAAAAAAAAACATTAGTTATATTTTAATCCAAATATTTATGATGATTCTAAATAAATCAAGCCAAAAGCACACACAAAAACTAATGGATTACTTTGGGAAAATATAATGAACATAAGTGCATTGTTTTGAGCACTGGTGGATGAGGAATAAGAGATAAATTTATCCTGTCGTTCCTACCATCTCAGAGTGGCCAACTAGCTAATACTGGGAGTTATGTGTTTTCCTCCGGTACGTATTACAGATAATACATGAAGAATAAACAATATAATCCAGTCATCTTGTGGCCTTCTAAGGAGTGACTATCAAAAGTGTCAAAAGGATAGAAACCCGATGTTGCTCGTATCCAAGTGTCATTCATATCGCTACCTCTGCAGTGCACGATAGGGAGGCGGAAGGTACCTAGACAGATAGAACTTGAGTGTGACTAAGCGTCTAGATTTAACAGTCATTGTACAGAGACTAGAGGGAGGGAGAGGCAGGTTAGAGGACGTCATGTGGACACCAGCACAGTTTGGACTGGGAGACACCACAGGACAGGAAAACTGGCTTCTCCAAAAACAAACCCTAAGAAAAAAGAAAATAGAAAGGAAAACTGATAAATCAATGACTTAAAAGATACATTAGCCAATTACGGTTATAGTCCTCACTTTGTCCATGATTCATTTAAAAACTTTAAATTATTAAGAAAAACAAAGAAAAGGAACTGTTACAGGTGGTGAAAATTGGTCATTGATTGGCTGTGTTGTGATTTTAAGGAATTACCGTTGGGGCTGGCATTGTGGTGCAGTGGGTTAAGCTATCGCCTGGGGCACGGCATCCCTTTAGGCACCAGTTCGAGTCCTGGCTGCTCCACCTCCAGTCCAGCTCCCTATTAATACACCTGGGAAAGCAGCAGAAGATAGCACAAGTCCTTGGGCCTCTGCACTCGTGTGAGAGGCCTGGGAGAAGCTCCTGGCTCCTGGCTTCAGCCTGGCCCAGCCCTGGCTGTTGTGACCATCTGAGGAGTGAACCAGATGATGGAAGATCTCTCTCTCTGTCTCTGTCTCTCTTTTTCTCTCTGAAACTCTGCCTTTCAAATAAATAAATAAATTTTTCTTTAAAAAAAGAATTACCACTAAATGTTATGAGATAATGATGATGTTGTGAGGGTTTTTTCTTTTTTAAAGATATATGTATTTGAAAGGCATAGTGAGAGAGAGAGAGAGAAACCTTCCATCTGCTAACTCACTCTCCAAATGGCTACAGCAGCCAGGGGTCAGCCAGGACAAAGCCAGAAGCCAGGAACCCCATCCAGGCCTCCCGTGTGGGGGGCAGGGGCCTGTGTCCTGAGCCACCACTTGCTGCCCACCAGGCAGAGGTGTCACGACTCAAACTAGCTCTCTGGAATGCTCCGCAGGTGGATCTGGAAGGTCTCTTTCATTCTCCCCTCCCCGTGTTGCTCTGCCTTTCAAGTGATGTAAATATTTAAATAAGCTTTTTCTTTTCTTTCTTTTTCTTTTTGACAGGCATAGTTAGACAGTGAAGGGGAGAGACAGAGAGAAAGGTCTTCCTTCCATTGGTTCACCCCCCAAATGGCTGCCACAGCCGGCGTGCTGCGCCGATCTGAAGCCAGGAGCCAGGTGCTTCCTCCTGGTCTCCCATGCAGGTGCAGGGCCCAAGCACTTGGGCCATCCTCCACTGCACTCCTGGGCCACAGCAGAGAGCTGGCCTGGAAGAGGAGCAACCGGGACAGAATCTGGCACCCCGACCGGGACTAGAACTGGGGGTACTGGTGCCACAGGCGTAGGATTAGCCTAGTGATCCGCGGCGCCGGCCTAAATAAGCTTTTATTAAAAAAAAAAAAAAAAAAAAAAAAAAAAGGATATGAACTGCGGCTAATGTGGCACAGCAGGTTCAGCCAGCCATGTGATGCCATCATCCTCTATAAGTGCCAGTTCGAGTCCCTGCTGTTCCATTTCCCACCGGCTCCTTGCTAAGGTGCCTGAGAAAGCAGTGGGAGATGGCCCACGTACCCAGTCCCCTGCAGCGCATACAGGAGCCGATGGAGCTGGAGGCTCTTGGCTTTGGCCTGGCCGAGTCCCAATGGTTGTACCTTTAGGGCAATGAACCAGTGGATAGAGGATCTCTCTCTCTCTCTCCCTCTCTTTCACCATCTTTCTCTGTCACTCTGTCTTTGAAACAAATATAAACAAATTTTAAAAGATAATAATAAAATAAAAAAAAGCATGAACTAAGAGTTGAAAACGACAGAAATACCAATGCATATCCTTAAAAAGCTATTCAACTCCATTCACAATACAAGACACACAAATTAAGTTTATAAAAAGAACATTGTTCATTATTTTTTAAAAGATTTATTTTTATTTGAAAGAGTTACAGAGAGAAGGAGAGAGAGGACTTCCATCCGCAGGTTCACTCCCCAAATGGCCACAACAGCTAGAGCTGAGCTGATCCGAAGCCAGGAGCCAGGAGCTTCTTCCGGTTCTCCCACGTGGGTGCAGGGGCCCAAGCACTTGGGCCATCTTCTGCTGCTTTCCTGGAAGCATAGCAGGGAGCTGGATCAGAAGTGGAGCAGCCGGGACTCGAACCTGTACCCATATCAGATGCTGGCAATGCAGAGAGCGGCTTTACCTGCTATGCCACAGTGAAAGCATAAGGGGTTTATAACAGAATCCACCGCAAAAACACCAACAGACGAGAGTAAATGTGTGTGTAGCTGTTTTGAAAACCAGAGGAGAAGTTTAAGCTTGGGCTAGAAGGGGCTCTGGAAAGCCGTCAGGAGGAGCCGGAGGCCCAGGACATAGACGGTCCCCGGGGAACAGCTCCTCACAGCACCTGAACGGACAGCTCCAGAGATGGGGTAAGGAGCAGAGGCGCCTCTGCCGAGGAGCAGCTCTGGCCGCTGGGGGTTACAGGGAGGGGAAGCGTTAGACACAGGGAGGAAGAGCGAGACAGGGCGGAGCTCGGATTCCCAGCCCTGGAGTTGTGATGCGAAGGTCATGGGCACGCTGTGGACTGCAGGGGTTGAGCGTGGCCCCGTGAAGCCGCCCAGCTCTGCGTTCCTCTGCTGGGGCTGCCGTCACAGCACAGCAGAGGCCCGGTGGCTTCGCCAACAGCCGGCAATTTTCTCACAGCTGCGGACGTGGAGCAGCCCTGCCTCCAGTCCTGTGCATGGTCCCCAGCTCGCAGGTCCCTCCGTGTCCTCTCCACGCACAAGTGTCCTCTTCTTACGATGACCGCAGTCCGATTGGATTAGGCCCCATCCGAAAGGCCTCGTTGAACCTAATCTGCTGTTTAAATGCTCTTGCTCCTTGTACCAAGGCCATCTCACTAGTCCAAGTGATCAATTTCAGTTCACAATTGATCACACTGATAGGCCTAAGAGTCAAAGGGATCACACAAACAAGACTAGTGTCTGCTAATACTAACTGATGGAATCAAAAAGGGAGAGAATGATCCAACATGGGAAGCGAGATACACAGCAGACTCATAGAATGGCAGATGTCCTAAATAGCACTCCGGCCTCAGAATCAGCCCTTAAGGCATTCAGATCTGGCTCAAGAGCCCATGAGAATATTCTAGGCATGGAAAGCCAAGACACTCTGGAAAAAAAAGAAGACCTAAATGAAAGATCTCTGTGAGTGAGATCCCAGTGGAACGAATGGGGCCATCAAAGAAGGAGGTACCTTTCTCTGAAGGGAGGAGAGAACCTCCACTTTGACTATGACCCTGTCGGAATAAGATTGAAGTCGGCGAACCCTAAAGGCTTCCATAGCCTCAGCAACTCATGACTAGACCCTAGGGAGATTACTGACGCCATAAACAAGAGTGTCAAATTGTTAAATCAACATCAGGAGTCACTGTGTACTTACGTCTCATGTGGGATCTGTCATTAATGTGTTGTCCAATGTGAAGTAATGCTATAACTAGCACTGAAACAGTATTTTACACTTTATGTTTCTGTGTGGGTGCAAACTGATGAAATCTTTACTTAGTATATACTGAATCAATCTTCTGTATATAGACAATTAAAAATGAAAAAAAAATCTTGGTGTTAAATTGGAAATTGCATAGAAAATTAATCAATTTTAAAAAAAAATATCATGTAGGATCTCTGCCCTTAATGTGCTATACATTGTGAATTAATACTATAACTAGTACTCCAACAGTATTTTTGCACTTTGTGTTGCTATGTGAGGGCAAACTGTTGAAATCTTTACTTAATATATAGTAAACTGATCTTCTGTATATGAAGAGAATTGAAAATGAATCTTGATGTGAAGCAAGGGGAGAGGGAGTGGGAAAGGGGAGGGTTGCAGGTGGGAGGGAAGTTATGGGGGGGAGCCATTGTAATCTATAAACTGTATTTTGGAAATTTATATTCTTTAAATAAAAGCGTTATTAAAAATAAATAAATAAATAAATGCTCTTGCTCCAAACGCAGTTGCATTGTGAGGTGCTAGGGGTTAGGGCATGGATATAGAGATGTGGGAATGGGTGTTTGGTGCAATGGTTAAAACGCCACTCGGGACGATCACATCCCATATCAGTGCCTCATCTGAATCCCACTCCTCTGCTTCTGACCCAGCTGCCTGCTCGTGCCCCCTGGAGGCAGCAGTGATGGTTCAGGTGCGTGGGCCCCTGCCTCCCACACGGGAGACCCGGATGGAGTTCCTGGTTCCTGGCTTCAGCCTGGCCCAGCCCTGGATGCTGTGGACACCTGGGGAATGGGAGATCTCTGTCTGTCTGTCTGTCTCTGTCTCTCTGCCTCTCAAATACATTTTTAAAATTAATAAATAAAAAGAAATTAAAAGAAAAGAGACGCAAGTTCCCTTAGGACATGCGATCCCCAAGTGGCAGACGCAGACGGCACCTCCCTGTACAGGGAGCAGGTGTAGGTGGCCCTCGAGAGGACACATCAGTATTTCCAGCTGTCAGGCCTGGGAGGAGAACGACTTGGTCTGTTTGTGTCGCTCCAACAAAAACGCTCCAGGCTGAGTCGCTTATAAGCAGCAGGATTAATTCGTGTCTCACAGCTCTGGCGTGCTGGCGGGTCTGAGATCTGAGATCGGCGTGCTGGCAGATTGGCTGTTGGTGAAGAAGCTCCTGCTGTGACCTCACACGAGGGTGCGGGGTGGGGGCAGGCAGCTCCCTGGGCAGCCGTAAGGGCTCCCCTTCACCTCCTGCTCATCTCCCAAAGGCACCGTCTGTCAACACCATCGCATTGGCGTGAATGGGGGGAGGGGGGAGGCACGACCGTTCAGATTCTCGTAAAAAATTCATCTATGACCTATGTCTGTGTTCTCTGCAAACTATAGTATTAGCACGCTTTTACGCAAGCAAGCGTCCGCTGTCTGTGCGCTGCGCTAAGGAATCTGGACCCAAGCAAAGTAATGGTCTCGTCCCCTCTAAATCACAGAAGCCAGAGTGCAGGGCTCCATCGTTTTGTAGGTTTATGCGGTACCTGATAGCCCTGGAAAGCCTTGTAAATAATGAATTCACCAGGGCTGCTGCTCTGCTGTTTGGAAATTTAAAATCCCTGTGCCGGCCAGGCAGCATTTATCAGCCTCTCATACTGTTTCCTAGACCCCAAACCACTTCTGCTGTTTATGTGTGAGACACATGGCTGTGCTCCAGCGAGCGTCAATGCCTTTGTGGGTTTTGAGGACTGCAAATGCCCACTTTGCTAGGATCACAAGAATCGGAAGGCCCTGCAGACAGCCAGCGAGGCGTGGGAGAGAGGGCAAGGCTGCACGAGAGACCATGCTCTGGATGGTGGGAGGAGGAGGCACCACTCAGTGCGGGAGCCTCAGAGCCTCAGGCAGAGCTGGCCCCTGCCCTGGAGCGCTGCTTAGACGTCCAGGAGACGCTGGTCCTCGGTCCTCGTGGCTGGGTCTTTTCCCAAGCTGTTGCCGCATACCTCCTGCCATGAACACAAATGCCCCTGGCACTCCACCCTGCGCTCACCTGCTCCGGTGCTCTCCCGTGCTTGGCTCCTGCCCCTTCCTCCAGCCCTCTCTGCTGACGGTGAGCTCTGCTGACTCTGCTCCTGGCTTCTGGGACTTGTGCTTTTCCAGGTGGAATTTGGCTTTGCCGGCTAACTTGCATAGGCTGCCTTAGAGTCAGCGGCCGCTGCAGCCCAGGCCTCTCCCTTTTGCCCAGAGGGATGCCTGTCTTGTCCCCACCTGTCTCCTGTACTGTGCCACAAGGGGACAAAGCTGCTTCCTGGGCCATCCTAGCCACGTTGCCTGAGCAGCACAGACAGTCACAGAGCAGCTCAATAGGACAGACCACGGGCTGGTGGCCCCAGGACCTCCCAAGGCACAAATCGGGGCCTTGCACAGCTCAGTCAGCCTCATGTCTCTGGGAAGAGCGGTTCAGCAGAGTCCCACCCCCATGTGCTGGGGAGGAACTGGTGGCTGTTTCAGAGTTGGAGGGAGGAGGCCAGGTGGGGGGAGAATCAGTGCAGTGGGGAGCCTGGGGCCTGGAGCCTTAGAGGATGAGTGTAGGAAGTGAGTGTGTGCGTGACTGTGAATGTGTGTGTGAGGGTGAGTGTGTGAGTAGGTGTGAGTGTATGTGAGTGTGTGTGTGTGGGTGGGTGTGAGTGTGTAGGTGGGTGGGTGAGTGTGTGTGACTGGGTGTGAGTGTGTGTATGTGTGAGTGGGTGGGGGGTGGGGGGTGGGTATGTGAGTAGATGTGAGTGTGTAGGTAGGTGGGTGTGAGTGTGTGAGTGTGTGTGAGTGTGTGTGTAGGTGTGTGTGTGTGTGAGTATGTGAGTAGGTATGAGTGTGTCGATGGGTAGGTGAGCGTGTGTGGGTGAGTGTGAGTAGCTGTGAGTGTGAGAGTGTGTGAGTAGGTGTGAGTGTGTGTGAGTGTGTGTGGGGGTGGGTGAATGTGTGAGTGGGCGTGAGTGTGTGTGGGTATGAGTGTGTGATTAGGTGTGAGTATGTGTGAGTGGGTGTGAGTGTGTGGGTGGGTGTTTTAGTGGGTGTGAATGTGAGTGTGTGGGTGGGTAGTGTGAGTGCGTGTGAGTATGAGTGTGAGTGTGTGGGGGTGTGAGTGGGTGTGAGTGTGTGGGTATGTGGGTGAGTGTGTGAGTGGGTGTGAGTGTGTGGGTGGGTGTTTTAGTGGGTATGAGTGTGAGTGTGTTGGAGGGTGTGTGTGTTGGAGGGTGAGTGTGTGGGTGAGTGTGAGTGTGTGTGGGTGTGTGTGTGGGTAGGTGGGTGAGTGGGTGTGAGTGGGTGTGAGTGTGTGTAGGGTGAGGGAAGAGAGGGAGGGGACCTATTCAAAAGCTGCCTTTTCCTATTCCCCCCATAAAGACAAAAAGTCCCTCAGGGTTAGGCCTGGGGCTGGGACTGCATTTCCAGCCACTGGGCCTCTAGACGGGTGTGGGACTGCCTCACTAGCGGAACCTGCGTGGGAACCAGCAGGCTCATGCCACAGGAGCCCCTTGATGCCCCTGAGCCCGGGGGAAGGCATGGTTAACGGTGATCACCACCCAGGGGCCAGAACCTGGGTCTTGAATCAGGTCTGGAGGGGGGTCCCTGGAACCCTCACAGGGCACGCTGCCTGTTTGTACCTCTTGCACGCTATTGGAGCCACCGTGTGAGTCTGGGCTTATTGCTTATGGAGCTTTGCCCAAAGTAAGTCACATCTGTTTTTCAATAGAGACGTGTGTGTAACTTCAACCCTAAAAGCTGAGAGTGAGCTCCCCCCCAGCTGTGTGGTTCACAACCAACCTCTTCTTACTTCTCTTCACTTTAAAAAATTGTTATTTATCTCTTTGAGAAACAGAGGAACAGAGAGAGAGAGAGAGAGAGGGAGAGAGAGAGAGGGAGAGAGAGAATCTCATCCACTGGTTCACTCTCCAAATGTCTGCAATGGCTGCGGCCAGACACAAGTTTAAGCCCAGCACCAGGAACTCAGCCCAGGTCTCCCATGTGGATGGCAGGGACCCAGCACTTGAGCCATCACCTGCCTCCTCCTAGCATCTTTATGGGCAAGAAGCTGGAGTCAGGAGACAGAGCCAGGACACAAACCCCAGGGACTGGAATATGGGACACGGGTGTCCCAATGTGTGTCTTAACCACTAGGTAAAATGCCCACCCCACCCTCTCATTTTGGCCCCCCTCCCCATCCCCAGGGACACAGAGGGCTACGGGGCTCCTGTGGTTGTCCTCGTCACCGGACCACACAGCGATGCTCACGGGTGAAGTGGCCCGTCCTCACTCTTCTCACCTCCCAGCGAGCAGCAGAGACGGAGCTGCAGCAACTCCGGGGGACCACACCTGGTCAGAAAGTGAGGCTGGCTCTCCCCCCGGAACTCCAGCTGCATTGGATCTGGCAGTTGGCATTATCCACAGCGCACAGGAGAAACCACTGGGGAGACAGCAGGGTGTCTGCGAGAAGAAATCACAGATCCTCCCAGAGCAACTTGTCTGTTTTCACGCCAGCTGCAATGTGCAAAATGATATCAAATTGTCAACATCTCGCCTGATCGGAGGACTCTGAAATCCTATCTGAGCGTGTGGGCTGTCAGGTCTGCTGGGGGCTGGGGGCCACAGCACAGACCGCTACCCTCCAGCTGCTGGCGCCCCCTTGCTCAGCTCTGGGAGAAGGGCGGGATCTCAGTTTTCCCACTGCAAAGCCGATACTTCAGGGCTGGGAGGAGGATTTGAAAATATTACATGGCAGCCGTAGCTGCGGCTCACTAGGCTAACCCTCTGCCTTGCAGCGCCGGCACACCGGGTTCTAGTCCCGGTCGGGGCGCTGGATTCTGTCCTGGTTGCCCCTCTTCCAGGCCAGCTCTCTGCTGTGGTCAGGGAGTGCAGTGGAGGATGGCCCAAGTGCTTGGGCCCTGCACCCCATGGGAGACCAGGAGAAGCACCTGGCTCCTGCCTTCGGATCAGCGCGGTTCGCTGGCCACAGTGCGCTGGCCGCGGTGGCCATTGGAGGGTGAACCAACGGCAAAGGAAGAGACCTTTCTCTCTCTCTCTCTCTCTCTCTCTCTCACTGTCCACTCTGCCTGTTTAAAAAAAAAAAAAGAAAAAGAAAGAAAATATTACATGGCACAGTGCTCTGCGAACTGTGAAAGGCTCAAGTATGTGAGGTGACAGATGTAAATACCCACTAGGGGCCTGTGTGTAGGTGGCCAGCCTCAAATGGCTCTCCCTTGCCCCTGTCTCATTCCTGCTATGACTTTCCAAGTCTATCCCTATGGTGTGAAGTCTTTCTAGTTCTGTACCAACCCCTAATAAGAGGGAGAACTCGGGGCCGGCGCTGTGGCATAGCAGGTTTAGCTGCCGTCATCTGTGATGTTGGCATCCCAAATGGGCACAGGTTCCTGACCTGGCTGCTCCACTTCCAACTCAGCCCCCTGCTAATGTGCCTGGGAAAGCAGTAGAAGATGACCCAAGTGCTTGGGCCCCTGCTATGTACATAGGAGACCCAGCTGGAGTTCCTGGCTGCTGGCTTTGTCTTTGCCCAGCTGTGGCCATTGCAGCCATTTAGAGAGAAGAAATTTCTCTCTCCTCTCTCTCTTGCTCTCACTCTCCCTCTTTAACTCTGTATTTCAAAAAAAAAAATAAATAAATAGAACCTTTTTATTAAAGATTTATTTATTTGAAAGTAAGAGTTACACAAAGAGAGGAGAGGCAGAGAAAGAGAGAGAGAGAGAGAGAGAGAGAGAGAGAGGTCTTCCATCTGCTGGTTCATTCCCCAAATGGCTGCAACAGCCATAGCTGTGACAATCCAAAGCCAGGAGCCAGGAGCTTCTTCCGGGTCTCCCATGTGGATGAAGGGGCCCAAGGACTTGGGCCATCTTCTACTGCTTTTCCAGGCCACAGCAGAGAGCTGGATTGGAAGAGGGGCAACCGGGACTAGAACCAGCACCCATATGGAATGACGACACCGCAGGCAGAGGATTAACCTACTGTGCCATGGCACTGGCCCCAGTAAATAAAAATTTAAAAATATATATACGTTTAACACAGCAACAGGAGGGTACTTCAAAAAGTTCATGGAAAATGGAATTGAAAGAAAATTTTCTTTTGGTGCCAAAACATTCAAAATCTATGCATATGAAGATTCATGAAAAATGCATATTATGAAAAAAAAAACTGTGCATGGATTTCAAAGTGTTCTTGTACCAAAATAAACTTTTTAAAAATGTATTCTAGAGGCAGAGAAACAGGGAGAGAGACAGACGGTAGACAGAGCTCTCATCCAATGGTTCCCTCCTCCAATTCTCACAACAGCCACCAGGCCAAACACCCGCCCTCTGAACTCATCTCTTAATTCCATTTCCCAGGGACTTTCTGCAGCGCCGCATAGTGAGGACAGGGCCAGAAGCCCTGTGTGGGTTTTGGCGTGAGCTCACCGAGCTCACTGAGAGATGCTGGCCGTGGGCTGTTTAGGCCACTGCTCCTCCTCTTTCGCACTCCTTCCCCAGATCGCACACAACACTTCTGCTTCAGTGTAGCTGGGGACGCACACAGCTGTTTCCTTTGTCCCCTTCCTGACCCCACCGAGTACAATCTGCAGACATTCACACTCTGAGCAGGGGCATGGGAGGAAGCCGACCGGAACCGCTGACGGGGAGGTGGGCAATGGCCAGAGCGTGAAAGGCTCAGAGCTGTCCCTGTCATTCCAAGGGAGAGTGGCGGGGCTGGGCGGAGCAGCCTGTGCCCTTCGCACACTGGGTGGCAGTCTGCCACTTCGTCTTCGCAGTGTGGTCCCCTTCCAGCTGCTGCTGCCTGAACTGTGTTTTCCCATGGTCAGGCCTGCCCGAGCTGTCACCAGCTGTGACCAGCTGTCAGCCGGTTGTTAGCGCCGCGTGCCTCACTCCCGTCCCTGCCACGAGACGGCTCCCACTGTCAGCCAGAGCTCAGGGCTTCCTGAAGGCAGCAACTGGGGGGTGACGGCGCTTGAGGCCTGGGCACCCTAAAATCAGTTGAAGATGTGAGGGGCTGAGCCAGGGAGGCAGCTGGACACCAGAGAAACAGGAGTGGGGGGAAGCGGAGAAGAGAAGGGGGTGGGGACAGATTGAGAGAGCCACACCCAGGCACCCAGGCTGGAGAGAGGCCCACCGGCAGGCTGGCTTGGCAAAGAAGGTGGCAAAGAGTCATTTGCTCCCCACTGTGGGGCCCGGGAGCCAGGTGCCTCCACAGCCTCACTCCTCGGAGAGAAGCAGGCCCCGCTCCACAGTGTGGCCTCCGCTCCGAGAGCCACATCTGCGTTTTCCCAGGAGCCCTGGGAGACTGAAGCGTGCTCTGGCCTCTGGCTGCAGGAAGTTAGAATTTGGGTTCTTAATGTCTACGCTTTCGCTTCTGGGGGGGTCCCAGCACGCAGGTGTGCCCTCTTGGCTCTGAGCAAAGCCAGGGAAGGCCTGGTAGCTAGCCGGGCCTGCACAAGCCAGCCCCAGCCTCTTGCTCCTCTGCTCTGTCCCCCCCCGGGGCTCCCCTGCTCCAGGGCTGCCTCTGGGCCCACTCCAGGCTCTCCCAATGAGCACCTCAGGGCCAGCATGTCCCCAGCCCTGTGATATTTCCCACAACCCCCAGCTCCTCTGCTGAGTCGGCTCCCTTAGCCCTCACAGCTGAACTGAATCCAGTCACGTCACTGTCCCCATTTCTCAGATGAGAACACCAACATTTAGAGAATGGGCCAGTCTTTCCTTCAGCCCACCCGGTCGGTGCCGGGGCCAACTGGTCTACTAGGAGCCAGGCCTTCTGCCTTCTGCGCCAGATGGGAGCCCCGAGGGTGGAGCAGGCCAAGCCCTAAGGAGGGGCAGGAGCCCAAGAGATCTCAGCTGCTCAGTCCAGATAACAGCGCTTTGTTCTTCTGGGCTGAGCCCATAGGCGGGCAGCTAGCTCCTGGGTTGTTGCACAATCAGCCCTGAAACGTGAAGAATGACAATTATTATTTATTAATCAACTCGGGATTGACCTGGTTCCACACGGGGCGGGCGGTGGGGCGGGGGGGGGGGGGGGCGAACCTCCTCCCAGCACAGGCCCCCTCCCCGCTCTCAGTCTGCATCCCTAACAGGATCCCTTTGCCTTAGCCTGTCACCGTCTAGAGCAGGCAGGGCAATGGGGTCCCTCTGGAGGCCTATGGGGTGGCCCTGGACAGAGGCCAGCCAGGAGCACCCCCAGGTCTGGGCCCACAGGACGGGTGCGGAGTCCTGTCCAGCCTTCAGCTGGGTGTCCCGGGGCAACAGACCACACCAGTTTGGAACTCAGTTTTGCAGGACGAGAATGGGGACTATGGTCCGGCACTGGGGAGAGGAAGGGGAGAATCTGAAGAATGTGAAGGTCCCACAAAGTGCCCCAAAGAGGGCAGGGCCCCGGCCCCACTCGGACCCAGCAAGGACCACTCCCGTCCCCTGCCGGAGGACGCCACTTCCCGTTTTTATCTTGCAGATTGTGATCTATTACCAACAGCCGCGGCTGCGCTAGCACCATTTGCATTATACTGATCACGATTTCCATTTTGTAAAACCCTGTTGCTTGCAGAACTTTGAACTTGCCCCTTACAAAGAGCAGGACATAAAGGAGGCGAGGGCAAAACAGAGCCAGAGGGCCCTGGAGAGCTTCCTTTGTTTAAGGAGTGAGGCTTGGAAGTCTTAAGCGCACGGTCACCAAAGGACTCACTACTGGCGTTTCTGCAGGAAAAACGGGGGTATTTTTGCTGGTGTGTAACTCGCACAAAGAGTTGTGCTCATGCAGCCTCCTGCCAGCCTGCTTGGCACCCCTGCCACGCGCTAAGCTGTGTCGGATCATGTCCGTCTTCCATCACCCGCGAGGAAGCTACCACTTCCGTTTGCTGCATGGGAAGACTGAGGCCTGGGGAGGCGACCTGTCTCCCCCAGGGTTTCATTGTTGATAGAGGGGGAAGAATGTGGAAGCAGAGCCTTGGATCACTGCAGCCCTATTTTCTGCTGTGTAGACTGTGTAGAGATGGATCCCCACCCCATGGATCCACCGCAACAAACAGCAGATGACAGCACACCGTCGGAGGTGCGAGAATGCTGGCAACTGCCAAGGCCTACACCCAGGTCGGAGATTTTTGTACCAAAGCTCTGATTGATCACCAGCAATGTTGAGCTTGTTAGCTCCTCCACCCGTGGAGCCTTGCTTTTACAGAAGGAGCCACCGCGGGGTTCCTTGAATAATGAGTGTTTAAAATATTACTCAACACTACTTCCCAGAAACTCGGCCTGCTCATGGGAGTGCAGGGCATTGTGGGCCGGGACTTGAAATCGCTCCCACTGTGGATCCTCACAGGCCTCCTCGCAAGGACGAGCACTATTGGTCACCCTACCCTGTTTACAGGCCCGGGACAAGCAACTCAATTCTTTTTCACCTACGTCCTATTTATCATCACTCTCCTTACCGTAGGTGAAGTTCCTGGTGGAGTCTAACAGAGATAACATTTCTGATGTTGCTCGGAAAGGTTCAATAACCTAAGATCAGATATGCAAACCTCTCTTCATAGTCAATGTGCGACCCAATGACCCGGCAACCCCACCCCTGGGTATACACACCCAAGAATTGAGAGCAGGGATTCAGGCAAATGCGTGCTTGACTGTTCATGGTGTGTCAATGCACCACAGCCAAAGAGGAAACAACCCAACAGACTAACAGATGACCAGAATGTGATATGGACACACAAGGGAATATCAGTCAACCTTAAGAAGGAATGAAATTCTGATATACACCACAGCATGAATGAACTTGGAAGACACAATGCTAGGTGGAAGAAGCAGACATGGGGCCCACGTTGTGGCACAGTGGATTAAGCCACCACCTGCGATGCCAGCATCCCATATGGGAGCACAGGTTCAAGTCCTGGCTGCTCCATTTCACATCCAGCTCCCTCCTGATGCACCTGGAGAGCAGAGAACTATGGCCCCTGTGCTTGGGCCCCTGCCAGCCACGTGGGAGACCTAGATGGAGGTCCTGGCTCCTGGCTTTTGGTCTGGCCCAGTGCTGGCTGTTGTGACCATTTGGGGATTGAACCAGTGGATGGAAGAGCTCTCTGTCACTCTGCCTTTCAAATAAATTAAAAAAAAAAAACTTTAAAAAAGGTAAAGAAATAAAGAAAAATACCAGAAGCAGAAGGGTGATTACTGCACAGTTCCACTTCTGTGGGGGCACCCAGAGCAGGCAAACTCAGAGAGGCAGACAGTAGTTGGCTGCCAGCGACTATGGGGAGGAAGAAGGGGGTGCTATTGTGTAATGGGTGCAGAGTTTCTGTTTGAGGAAATGAAAGAGTTCTGCCAAACACCGTGACGTCATTTAATGTCGCTGAACTGTATGCCTGAAAGTGGTTGAAATGGTAAGCCCCATGTCTTCTATGCGCAATGAAAACACAAAATCTACGTATGCCTGAACAGTAATGGTGGTTACCAGGCACTCAGTACAACCGTATAAGGAAGTTATTACCTTCCCAGCTCTAGAGATTTAGAAACTGAGTGGTTAAGTGACTGCCCCCAAGTCATAAAACCAGAAGCAAGGCAGGATGTCAAGCCAGGTTCTACTGGCGGCTCGTTCTCTCTCTCTCTCTCTCTCTCTCTCTCTCTCTCTTTCTCTCTCCCCTCCCCTGTGCTGCTGCCTCTCTCTGAAGCCTTATTGGCCTTTGCACAGCCTTTGGTGAAAGAGTTGTGTTACTGGGGCTGGCGCTGTGGCACAGTGGAGTTTACGCTCTGGCCTGAAGCACCGGCATCCCATATGGGCGCTGGTTCGAGACCCAGCTGCTCCACTTCCGATCCAGCTCTCTGCTATGGCCTGGGAAGTAGAAGATGGCCCAAGTCCTTGGGCCCCTGCACCCGCATAGGAGACCTGGAAGAAGCTCCTGGCTCCCGGCTTCAGATCGGCATAGCTCTGGCCGTTGCGGCCAATTGGGGAGTGAACCAGTGGATGGAAGACCTCTCTCTCGCTCTGCCTCTCCTCTCTGTGTAACTCTTTCAAATAAATAAATATCTTCTTTAAAAAAAAAAGATAAAGTTTTGTTTCTTTTACAGAAAACAATCACTGCAAGACATTTAGCCTTGGATCGTGTGTTGGGAGTGGCGTCTGGCACAAATTCAGTGTGAGCTGGGGTTGGTCCCTCCCCACCTGCACCTCCGTTTCCTCACCGGGCAGTGAGGCAGCTGGGCTGATGGCTGGTCTCCAAGGGCCCGTTCCGGTGCAATATTCCAACACTCTAACTCCACAGGGCCTCTGACAGAGCTGTGGCAACAAGCCTAATCCACAGGTCGGCTGTGAGTCCCCTCGGAAGTCCTGCTTTGTGCTTCTGCCCTGTCATGGCAGCGTCACTCCCTTGACCCCTGGGAAATGTCCTGCTGGCTGTGATGTGCTCACCGGATGCGTTCACCAGCCACGTCTTGTTTTGGCAACAGTTGGTTGGCTTTGGGCTTTGCAGTCAGAGCTGCTGCCCACGAATTCTTTATTCCTGGTTGTTTTGAAGCCTTCAAAGTAAAGTAAAACTGGGCAAAGGTTGTCAGGACTGACAGTTGCAGATTCTGTTTTGAAGAAACCAACAGGGACAGTTTTATGTGCCTTTGTCGGACCTCAAACGCTATGATCTCTAGTGATTTGTTTGCTTCTGCTTCAAAGATTTTAAAATCTTTTTTTTTTTATCTATTGACTGATTAGGAATTATCCTTGAATTGATAAAACACAATAATTCAGTTAAATGACTTTCAAAAAATCTAAATGGAAGGCCTGCACAGGCAGAATGGCTGACTTGGCTGGATGGGCGATCAGGTAACTACCATGAGTGTCTGAGCTGATATTTAGAAGAATTACACTTTTGTTCAAGTGCAGAAGTCAAAAAGTATCTTGTTACAATCTTGGGCAATTTATTGTCACTCTGAGAAGCCTTTAATCTTTTTGTATTATCAAAAGTAATACGTATATTCAGATATAGAAATGTAATAAAGTAGAAAAATACAAACAAAAAGACAACAATCCCATCACCTGAGATATCTGATAGGAAACTTAAATATCTATTTCCACTTTTTTTACAATATATCTTACTTTTACCCGAAAACAGTATCTTGTGCTACATTGTCTTCTATAACCTATTTTTAAAATTTTTATGGCAATTTCTTCTATTTTATTAAATATATGCTATTAAATCATTTTAATAGCCACATTATAGTCTACTACATGGATATGCCAAAACTGACTTAACTGTGTAAATTATAAATACTATATTATTGTTGAATATCTCTTTGCAATTTCTTCTTTAAAAAAAAAGACTTTAAAAAACATAAAAGACTGAGATTGTCACTTTGGCAAAAAAAAAAATCTCTACGCATCCTACACATCTCAATCATTTCTGGAGAATAAATTTCTTTTCCTTTTTTTTTTTTTTAAGATTTATTCATTTATTTGAAAGCCAGAATTACAGAGAAGCAGAGGCAGAGAGAGAGAGAGAGAGAGAGAGAAAGGTCTTCCATCTGCTGGTTCACTCCCCAGAAAACCACAATGGGCAGAGCTTTGCCAATCCAAAGCCAGGAGCCAGGAGCTTCTTCCGGGTCTCCCCTGCAGGTGCAGAGGCCCAAGCACGTGGGCCATCTTCTGCTTTCCTAGGCCAGAGCAGAGAGCTGGATTGGAAGAGGAACAGCCGGCACTTGAACTGGTGCCCATATGGGATGCCAGCACTGCAGGTGGTGGCTTTACCCGCTATGCCATAGTGTCAGCCCTGGGAATAAATATATCGTTATTGTAGTTGTGAAAATTCTAAATCTTCCTGAATAAATGCAGAGCAAGAGCGATGAGAGGGATGACCTTCCAGTTCCAGATCCACTCCCGTGTGCCGTCGCAGTCACTTTCCACCAGCTGACCGGCCTGTTCTGCCATCTCCCTGCTCTCAGTCTGCTTGACTGGAGAGGGGAAGAACAGCTCTGGAAGATGGACATCGGGCTTCTCTAAACTTAGCTCTGGCCCCTCACTCGATACCTGGTTCTCTGGAGGTAAGTTCTTCCGTTTGTGAAACTGGAGTGTCAGCCAGGTAGTTACAAAAGGCCCTTCTGGCTCTTCTATTGGAAATGAAAAAAAAAAAAAGATAGAAATGCAGAGAAGGCGTGAACATGGCCTTCCCAGTTGATCTTAGCTTCCCACGCTCTCTTTTCTCCAGGTGGGCGCCCCCTCTGCACTTGGCTGCATTTACCTCCCTTGTTTCTCTAGAAAACTTACTCCTCTTGGACAGGTTTCAGTTGGGTGGCCAGCAGTGCTTGAGCCATTCAGAATTAGAAGTAAGCCTCCCCCCCCCATATGCTCCTTTGCAGTTTGTCCAGAGCCTTTGAAATGCAAATAACCCCAACCTGCAGCTAGGAAAGCTAGACTCTGCAGGGCCCACAGCTGACCTCCCCAGACTGCTCTAAGCCCAAGTGGGCAGGAGCCTGTAGCCGCTTCCGAAGATCAAAGGGACATTGTTCATCTAAAGTTCACCACCAGGAAGACCTAGATTAGCGAGCAGTTCTGCCCCTATCAATCTTTAATATCAAACTTCAGTTAACACAGGCAGGGACGGGGGCTCTGGCAACTCACGAGAAGCTGCCGTGACATCTCCAAAGAGGGACGAGGTAGCGGGTGGATTGGCCACGATGCTCACTCTTGGTACGGACTACATCAAGAGTGGTTGACAGTGGGGCTCTCAAGTTGGGTGAGCTGCACTGTTCTTTGACCTTGCCCAGAGGTGTGACGGTGCTTGTGTTTCCAATCAACTAAATGCATTCCTATAGCTACGTCTAGGTGCTCCTAATGCTTTGGTGGTACATTTGTGGTCTCTGTCTCTCTCTCCTTTGAACTTGTCCTGACTAGGCCATGGGGGTCACCAAGCTCCAGCCAATAGGAAGTGGACTCAGCTGCCTGAGCACCCCAGGTTTCCATATGTCCTGCTGAATTACCTGGGCCCCTGCCTTGTCTTTCCAGTAAATGCCCCATGGACACACACATTATCTTTGTTCTCTCCCGGAATCCCACTAAAATGATAGTAAAGGAATGTAAGAAGCACAAACCACAAGGACAAAGGCAGACAAGAGATGAGATGGCAGCAAACAAGAGATATCTACGAAGTTCTTGAAGCTGGAAAACACATGGATTTGCGGTAACTGCCCTAGCAGAGGGGAGAATTCTCTCTGATTTCAGTGGGTTGAACCAACTAGAGAGGACACAATGCAAACAAGGCATATCAACAGGGTTCTAGAGACATGACTGCAGGTGGATTAACCGTGTGTCTGAGCGAGATGGGAGAAGACAGTGAATCCCAGTTTCTGCAGTGGTACACATCAGAAATAAGCTGATACCCAGGACTGTGGAAAGGCGCAACATTAGAGGACCCTCCTTCTTCTGGAAGTGGAGCTAAGGATAGGAGTATTCGCTGCAATTCTTTAGAAAAAGCAATTAGACTTGGAATTGTCTCCCCATGCCACATGTACCCACGTTGGCAGAACAATGATGGTTTATTTGCTAAAGAAGTTGAACTGTAGAGGCTATCAGCTGGGAGACAGCAGGTACCTCTGAAAGCAGCTGATATTTGATCTTGAAAGCAGGGGGCAAAATAAAATCCACAGAAATGCAGGGATACCGCCCCCGCCCCTGTCCCCTGTCTTGGCATCACTCTCCGGATGGTGGCCTCTGCCACTTCTCTGCAGGCCTGTTTTGGCTCATCGTGGTGATTAACTGACCAAAACAAAAAGATCTCTGAATACCGACGTCTGAAAGTTCACCTACGGATGCAAGCAGGTGCCGTACCTGATCATGTTCTACGAAAGCCTAGCAGTTAGCAAACCCCATAGAGGCACCTGAAGGTATTTATGACTCCTCTTCAATATGGTGTATAGCCGAAGACTACTGTCTGGCTGTGAAATCGTCTAAGATGACGAAGAAGTCGAAACAATTCGAAAAGGAATGCAGCCCAACTAGAAGGTCCTTATCTGAATTGTAGGAATACCAGACTCTGTTCACAGAAATGACACAAGAAAATCTCCCAGAGCTAAAGGATATGCTTTGTTAGAAAAAATACAAAATGTGCTTCAAGTATCCAATATAATGTGTGAAAGAGGTCCGTCGTGATGAAACTTAATAGCAGATATAGATAGATAGATAGGTAGATAGATAGAAGTTATCCTCCAGGTATGGAGGGTCATGTCCTTTCTCCATGTAACTCTGAATTCCAAATAAATAAATAAATAAATAGCTGTTTAGAAAAAGAGCCCCGGAGGTTCCCCAGCGCATGCAACGGAACACTAATCAGCACAGATGTGTGAGAAAACTGACCAAGATCAGCGAGAGAACTGCTGCAAGGATGAGAGAGGAAGTGTGGGGATGTGGGGATCTGGTCCTCCGGGCGGGACCCTCTCTGGTTCATGAGGCGTTGGCCGGAGCACCAGGGAGACTTGCCGTCAGGCTTGGAGGACTTTGCCCCTAGACTAACTCCTGCTTCGTTCTAATCCAACAAAGAATAAAGGCAAAGATCAAAAAGAGTCCCTTGTTTCCACGTAATTTAGCCCCATCCAGGAACAAAGCTTGAAAATACTTTTTAGGAATGCAAAGGTATCCAAATTCAAAGTAAATAAAATATACAACATCTGGGATCTAGTTTAAAAAAGAAACATACAAAGAAGCGGGAAAATGACAATGAAACTTATACAAAGAGGGAAACTCAATGGGAATTGACCAGAAATGGCACAAATGATAGAAATAGCAGACAAGACATTAAAATTGTTATTATGTTTGCATTTTCTATTTCCAAGAAGTTAGATGAAAAGTTGAACATGTTCGATAGAAGATATACTAGAGATCTAAATTTTCCATATCTAATATAAAAAGTACATAGATTGGGATTAATGCCAGATTACACAGTGCAGAAAAAAAACTCATGAATGACTTAGTCTGCTTGCTTTGGTGATAACACAATACTACAGACTGGGTAAACTGTAAACAAGAGAAGCTAATGTGGCTCAAGATTCTGGAGGTTGGAATGTCCAAGATCCATGGTGAGGGCTTCTTGCTGTGTCATCCGTGGTAGAAGGGATCACGTGGAGAGAGAGAGAGAGGGAGAGGGAAGGGGAGGGGGAAAAGGAGAGAGGGAGAGGGAGAGGGGGAGGGGAAAAGGAGAGAGGGAAAGGAGGGGGGGAGAGGAAAAGGAGAAAGGGAGAGAGGGAGAGGGGGAGGGGGAAGGGGAGGGGGTGAGGAAGAGGGGGAGGGGGAAAAGGAGAGAGGGAGCGCTATCAAATGTTCTCCTTTTATAACCAATCCGCTCCTTCCGTAGCAGTCTGCATCCATTCATGAAGGCGGTGCCGCCATGACCTAATGACTGAAAGTTCCATCTCCTGGGGGCAGTGGGGCGGTGCAGTAGGCTAAGCCTCTGCCTGTGGCGTCGGCATCCTGTATGGGCACCAGTCTGTGTCCCAGCTGACCCTCTTCCGAGCCAGCTCTCTGCTAACGTACCTGGAGAAGCAGTGGAGATGGCCCAGGCACGTGGGCCTCTGCACCCAAGTGTGAGACCCCGAAGAAGCTTCTGCTCCTGGCTTCAGCTTGTTGTGCGGCCATCGGGGCGTGAACCAGTGAACAGAAGACCTTTCTCTCTGTCTCTCTATCTGTAACTCTGCCTCTCAAACAAATAAAAATCTTAAAAAAAAAAAAAAAGATCCACCTCTCAACACTGCTGCTGCAATGGCAGTTACATTTTATTGTGAATTTTGGAAGGGATGTTCAAAGCACACAGTGAACTTGAAGGCACAGCAATAGAAAAACTCTGAGCTAAGAATGAACAGAGCGTCAGTGAAAGGTGGGACAACTTCAAGCTACAGAATCCACTTCACCAGCTGACGCTCCGCTGTTCTTGCTCTACAGGCCCTGGTGTACCTCTTCCCACCGAGTATGGGCGGAGCTCGGTAGCTCACTTCTGAGCAGCAGGTTGAAGCAGAGGCGATGGTCAGAGACTTAGTACCAGTGCAAGGAAAGGAAAAAGGCCAGGGGCAGAGAAGTATTTGAAGAAATCATACCAGAAAGTTTCCAGATTCGATGAAAATTATAAACCTACAGATCCAAGAGGCTGAAACAAGCATGAGAAAAGTATCCCAAGCTGTGGTCTCTACAAATTGCTGAAGAGGGCATTTCAGACACAGGAAAGCAAGGACAATGTATCTTCTGCAGAATCACACTGTAGGAAATGGAAGCACGTCAAGTAGACGGAAAGTGACTGCAGATGGAAAAAAGAGGGACGAGAAGTACCGATGGCACAGCCACAGACAACACGGAGGCTGTTTTTATTGTCATTGAAATTGTTTTAAAAGATAGAACTGCTGAGAGCAAAATATTAATAATGTATTAGAAATAAAATAGATGAGGATAACATCACAAAGGCCCAGATAGAAGAAATGGAAGTGTGTTTTTTTTTAAAGATTTATTTATTTATTTGAAAGTCAGAGTTACAGAGAGAGAGAGAGAGGTCTTCCATCTGCTGGTTCACTCCTCAATTGGCCGCAATGGCCGGAGCTGTGTTGATCCAAAGCCAGGAGCCAGGAGCTTCTTCCAGGTCTCCCTCAGGGTGCAGGGGTCCAAGGACTTGGGCCATCTTCTATTGTTTTCCCAGGCCATAGCAGAGAGCTGGATCGGAAGTGGAGCAACTGGGACTTGAACTGGTACCCATGTGGGATGCCAGCGCTACAGGTGGTGGCTTTACACGCTGCGCCACAGCACCTGTCTTGGAAGTGTATTGTTACAAGGTTCTGATACATAAAATAGTATAGTCCACTTGCAAACAGCCTCCTAAGTGAGCTGGGATTCTACAAGGCCTGCTGACAACTTGATTGTAACCTTGTGAGAGATCCTGAGTCAGATCTGTCCAGCTAGGCTGCTTCAGGATTTCTGACCCTCAGAAACTGGTAGGATAAAAAATGCTTGATGCTTCAACCTGTTGTATTTGTTACTCAGCAGTAGACAACTAATCCATGTCTAATCCAAAAGGAGATGTTATCAGGCTGGATAAAAATCAAGACCCACAGCCAGACATTGTGTGATACAGTAGGTTAAGCCACCACTTGCAAAGTGTCATTCCATACCAGGGTTCAAGTTTGAGTCCTGGCTGCTTTGATTCTGATCCAGCTCCCTGTCAGTGCACCTGGGAAGGCAGTAGAAGATGGTCCAGGTACCTGGTTCCCTGCTACCCACAGGGGAGACCTGGACGAAGTTCCAGGATCATGGCTTTGGCCTGGCCCAGGCCTGGCTGTCGTGGCCTTTTGGGGATTAAACCAGAAGATGGAACATTTTCTTCTCTCTGCCTCTTTCCATTTCTCTCTCTTTCTTTCTCTCTGCTTTTCAAATTAAATAAATAATTTTTTTTAAAAAATAGTCCTATAATACCAAATATTAGTGAGGATGTGAAATGACTGGAACACTCATACCCAACTACTTGCAAGGTAATATGGTACAAACCATAATTTGGAAAACAGTTCAGTAATTTCTTAAAAATCAACAATGAGAAAACAAAATATATATCTCTAGGCGAGCACTTCAAAAAGCTCATGGAAAATAGAATCAAAAGATATGTTCATTTCAGTGCAAATTATTTTTGAAATCCTTGCACAGTTTTCTCATAAATATATGTTTTCCAAAAACTTTTTTTTTTGACAGATAGAGTTAGACAGTGAGAGAGACAGAGAGAAAGGTCTTCACTCCGTTGGTTCACCTCCCAAATGGCCGCCATGGCTGGAGCTACGCCGATCTAAAGCCAGAAGCCAAGTGCTCCCTTCTGGTCTCCCATGCGGGTGCAGGGGCCCACACACTTGGGCCATCCTCCACTGCCTTCCTGGGCCACAGCAGAGAGCTGGACTGGAAGAGGAGCAACTGGGACCAGAATCTGGCGCCCATATGGGATGCCGGCACTGCAGGCAGAAGATTAACCAAGTGAGCCACGGTGCAGGCCCCCCAAAAACTTTTTGAAATGCCTTCATATATGACCTGGCCATTTCACTCCTAGAAATTAACCCAAGAGAAATGAAGGGCATATGTCTAAATTGGAATTTTTATATGAATGCTCATAGCAGCTTTATTTGCAATAACTAAAGAATAGAAACCCCTCAAATCTCCTCAGTAGGAGAAAGGAGGAGCAAATTGTGGGGTGTCTATATGATGGACTACTACTCTACAAGAAAAAGCAATGAGCTATGGACAACAAGTGTCAACATGGATAAAACTCAAAAGAAATACGCTGTGTGAACGAAGCCAGATAAAGATGGGCTCATCCTGCACGGTTCCATTTATACAGACCCCTGGAAAATGCCAACTCCTCTGAAGTGACAGGAAGCAGACCAGGGACTGCCTGGGGATGAGGGAGGGGCGGCAGGGAGGGATTGCAGAGGCTCAAGGAAATGTGTGGAATGTTCAACTTGTTCATTATCTTGATTATGATGATGGTTTCACACATGTATACATATGTCAAAACTTATAAAATGGTACAACTTAACATGTGAAGTTTACTACTTGCTAATTATACTTCAACAAGCTGTTAAAAATAAAAAAGAGTTTAAAAAAGGAAAACCTTTAAAAAGATAAAAGATGTGGGATGCCTAGAGTGCGCGGGCTTAGGGCAGCTGGGTGTGAGTCCGAGCAACCCAACTGGCAGCTACCCACTGCTCCAGGGAGGACGACTCCGGGGATCAATGAGAGATACCATTGGCTTCGCGTGTCTGAATGCACTTAGCAAAACACAAAGGAAACCCAAGGGGACTTCGAGAGTTCATGGAAAAGTTGAATTAAAAGATAAGTTTATTTTGGTGTAAAAAAATTTGCAGTTTTTTCATAATATGCATTTCCCATGAACCTTGAAAATGTATTTGAGAGGCAGAGACAGAGGGAGAGAGAGACAGAGAAAGAGAACACTCCCATTTCCTGGGTTCCTTCCCAAACGCCTGTAACAGCTGGGGCTGGCTGGGGACCAAAGCCAGGAACCAGAACTCAATCCAGGCCCACCGTGTAATTGACAGGAATCTAGAAACTCAAGTAACCCACAGCCTCCAGGGTCTACATGAGCAAGAATCTGGAGTCAGGAGCTACGGCTGGATTTCAAACCACAGCACTCTGAGGTGGGGTGCAGGTGTCTCAACTGCTTGGCTGAACACCCATTCCCTCCACATCTTTTTAGAAGGACCCTCTACAGTGCTACTGGAGATTTTGGGGCTGCATTAGAGATAAATACATACGAAGCAAAGTAAACAAAATGGGACAATCATAGAATCCAAAGAAAGCAGAAAGTTGTACACGGCAAAAAATGTAACAACAGGACGCAAAGGGGCTGGGTCCAATTGTATTTACATACAAATGCACATAAAGTGTAAGTAATGATGATGCCACCACAGAGCTTCCCCAGCTGCCACACTTGACCTTGGTGATGAGTCAGTCCGCCCCTGTCTTTCTCAAGTGCATCAGTTATTCTGCAACTTGTTCTCCCTCCTTGCCAGCCTCTCAAGCACTGAGATACTGTGCCCTCTCATGGTTGCCTTCCCTGGGCGTGCTGTCCAGGTTCATCATGGAACTTTTCACAAGTGCACAGCGTGTCTGGGGCCATCAGTGCCCCTCCGAACGCGTGATGGAGTCTTCATGGTCCACTGGCCAGTGAGCGACCCACCTCCAGCATCCCATGGACCACTCCCGGCACCAACCTCTCTGAGCTGGAGATGTGTGTGTGCTGAGTTCATTATTGGGGAATGCCCTCCAGATGCAGCCCGCGGGGGTGTGCAGGAAGTGAGCTTTGCCAGAACTTGAACTCTGTTGCCTTTGCAACAGGAGCCGCAGCCAATGCCATGAGGAGCTCTGGGCTGGGGTGGCTCATTCGAGCTTGGGAGGGGGGGGCTTTTGTACCCCCTCCTCAGCCAATAGTAGGAATGGGCTGCCCTACAGGAGGGGTTCTAACTTGGAGTATGGTAATGGTCTTGGGCCCAGCTTAGAGCCCTTGTCCAGGGAGTGAGTCAGCCAGGAGCTGTCAGGAGGCAGTGCTGCTGGTGGGGGGGGGGGGGGGGAGGGAGGATGCATGTTTTGGTTCAGCGAGGGGGACCTGGACCCAGACACTACTGCCCCCTTCCACACCCACAGTGCCAAGAACAATTCCTTCTTTTCAGGGGCAGCCGTGGAATTGACATCTGGATGCCTCGAGCCTGAGATCCATTACAAGTAGCAAAAGAATTTGGACAGGATGCCTTTAATCTTGAGTTAATGGTACAGGGCTCCGCCAAGATAAACTTCTCAGCCTCAACATATTTTATTTTGAAAAAAAAATGTTATTGTCAGGTACCGGGGAAATTCCTCCCCTCTCAGGATGCGCTGCCGGATGACGTAATCCCTGGAGCCACCGCACGTCTGCGACGTTATCTGTTTCATCGGCCCAGTCTCTCCCCCCAGGCCGGGTCCCCGTGAAGCTGGTGGTGGCTCCGGAGCCGTGCCAGCCTCTGACAGCTGCAGGAAAGGAAAGAAATGTGGCTTGAAAACAGACACGTTGGGAGGCCGCGTCTCAAAACACCAGATCTGCTGGACTTCGTCCTCTGCTCTCATCCCCCACTCCGCTCCTGCTCTGGGTGGGACTTAATGGGGAATTAAAAGGAGCATTTTGGGCACGGGCGCTGTGGCATAGCAGGAAAAGCCACCGCCTGCAGTGCCAGCATCTCTTCTGGGCGCTGGTTCGAGACCCAGCTGCTCCTCTTCCGATCCAGCTCTCTGCTATGGCCTGGGAAAGCAGTGGAAGATGGCCCAAGTGCTTGGGCCCCTGCACCTGTATCTGAGACCCGAAAGAAGCTCCTGGCTCATGGCTTCAGAACAGCCCAGCTCCGCCCTTGCAGCATTTAGGGAGTGAACCAGCTAATGGAGGATATCTCTCTCTGCCTCTCTGTAACTCTCCCTTTCCCATAAATATATAAATCTTTAAAAAATAATAATAAGCTCCCTTCACAGCTTATGAGGAGCGGAGGTTACTTTGTGAACTTAGGAGGACTGCAGGAGGCTGTTAACATTACCCCGACTGTCTGCAAGGAAAATGGAGGAAACTGGATTAAGCATCTTGACCAAGTCAGTGGTGAATGGGGCCTTTTGTCTTAAGTTCCAGAACCTTCCATGAATCATGGAGTGAAGTGAACTTGAAGAGATGATTGAGCCATGAAGACCGAACAGCAGGGGTCGAAGCAGGGCGGCTGTGCTGCCTGTAACCACGGGCGGGCAGCGTGGGTGTGACACGTACATCTGCCTCTCAGGGTGGCCCCTTAGCTCTCGGCCCACTCCATTCCTTCATCCAGGTCTGGGTGAATGTCTACTGGTGGGACAAAGAGGTCGCACCCAGGGCAGGAGTGCCACTCAGCCCTGAGCTCTCCATTCTCTGCCCCAAGGATGCTCTGAGTGTCTGTGCAGAGGCTGGACAGCTGGGCAGTGCGTTCTGTGGGCTGTGATAGGGCCAAGGGACGGGGTGGGCTGGGGGACAAAGCAGGTCCTTTGGCCCATGTACAAGCACCCAGGGAAGGGCTGGGCATCACTACGGTGCCATCGTATCTGGGGGCGGTTCCTGTCTACTCCTGGAGGTGCAGTCACTTCCAGTCTGCTAGGCTTTCTTTAGAGACATTTCCCACCCAGTGAAGTTGGCAGGGTTGGGACCGACCAGTTCTACTTGGGAGAAAGGAAGTGACACTCAGAGCAGTGAACTCAAGCAGCAGAGCCAAGGCCCCCTCTCCATCCCCCCTCCCCTTGGTGTCCAGACCACACACGTGGGAGGGGCTTGGTGTTCTTGCAGAAGGAGGCCTGGCTCTGGACTCCCAGATCTGGGGTTGAATCCTAGGTCTCTAGCTGAGTGATCTTGGATAAAGGGCTTTGCTCCTCCTAGCCTCAGTTTTCTTACCTGTAAATTGGGGGTAGTTTGTACATTCAAGAGATTAGAGGATACCGTAGTTGTAACGAAGCTGGTGCATGATGTTTAAAATAAATCTTACATCCAATTCCCCTTCTCAGGGATGTGCGGTTATTCCTACACAGGGGTGTGATTACATTTATTCTCAGACCTGTCTGATTCTGGAAATAATTTGAGGCAGCTGATTTAGCAGTAAGCCTAAAGCAGAAGGATCTTTGTCCCCCTTAATCCTTGCTCTCCAGGAGTTAGTACAGGTGGGTTTAGCATTTTAAAGAGGTGGAAAACAGGGGCCAGAGAGGGTTAAGCCACCACCTGCAGTACCAGCATCCCATATGGGCACAGGTTCAAGTCCTGGCTGCTCCTCTTCTGATCCAGCTTCCTGCTAAGGCGCCTGGGAAAGCAGTGGAAGATGACCCAAGTCCTTGGGCTCCTGCACCCATGTGGGAGACCTGGAAGAAGTCCCTGGCTTCCGGCTTCTACCCAGTTCTGGCTGTTACAGCCATTTGGGGCGTGAACCAGCAGATGGAAGACCTCTCTCTCTTTGTAACTCTGCCTTTCAAGTAAATAAATAAATCAATCTTAAAAAAGAAAAGTAGAAAAGAAAAAGGAGCACAAGGCGTGCGTTTGACAGGGACAACGCCAGCCAGCACAGGAGCTGCAGGACAGCCCGTGGCCCGCCTTTCTGGGGCTCACGTCCCCAGAGGACACGCAGCCAGTGGCCACTGCACGCAGGCTTCCAATCCCCCCAGCTCAGGCAGTTCTGCCTGCTCCGTGGTTCTCAGGCCCACCCATTTCCCCCATCCTCTTGCCCAGTTCTCTCACTCTCTCCTCGTCCAGGTTTCTGCAGCAACAGCTGTGGAACGGGTGCCCTCTGCTCTCATCCTCCTCCCAGCCCCTCTCTGCAATGTAGACAGAAGCGTCTCCAGAGCACACCCACAGGTCAGTTCCCTGCTTCCCTCTTTCCGTGGTTTCCTCGTCCCCTGGGGAAAAGCCTGGTGTGGCCCTGACAGTCATGGGCTCTCCCCAGGTGCCTTCTCCCTGCCTGACTTCTTCTCTTTCCTCCTGGCATTTCTCTCTCAACTCTGCCCTACCATTTTCAAGGCTCTTCCCCGTTCCAGGAGCGTTCTTCATCTGTCGAAGCCTGGCCTGGATGCCACACTCTTCGTTCACTCATTCAGTGTTTGCTGAGTGCCCCCTGGATTAGAAACAGAGGCTGCTGCTGTATGCCGGTGAGCCTGCACAGAACCCTGCGCTTGTGTGTAAACGCGGGCCCCGGAGAATTTCTGTTACTGCTGGGGCTCTGAGCACAATAGGACTAGACAGCATGAGAGAATGCCTAAGTGTTGTGTTAGGTCTGACGTCCAGGAACACAAGCCTCAGTGGCAGAGTCCAGAGGAACGTGCGGACACGGCAGGCAAAGGTGGAGGGGGTGGGGCATGGATGCTCAAGGTCGGGGGTGTGTGGGGGGGGGCAAGTGCAATACCTGGGTGGGGATGAAGTTTGAGCCTTTGCCGGGAACAGCGTGAAGTTCTAAGGGGCTGGGGCTTTGGAAAGGAGCCAATGGTGTGAGACTGCTTGGGGAGGAGGCGTGGTCACTGGGCAGGCTTTGCCCACGCCTCTACCTGCATCCTGCAAGAGCAGCCAGTTTTCCTCTGACAGTGCTGTTTGGCACCCTGCCTTCAAGTGACTGCCTGAATACCCATGTCCCCACTGCACTACAGGCTTTTGAGGTCTCACTCGCAATGTATGCTCTGCAATAAGATGGGTTCTCTATAAATAGCTGTGGGTGAGTGAACGACTAGCTGGACCATCCATGGAGCTAGGGGTAGTGGTGGTGATGGTAAGCTGTCACTAGGCCCCAGGCAGTGCAGTCCAAGACAGGCAACAGGGGACTGCGGGCAGTCTGGAGAGATGGGTGGAATGAGAGGTTCAGCTGGACAGATCATCTGGAGCAAGTGGGATCCGTTTGGGTCTTGGCTGAGAGGGGGAGGCTGGGTTAGGAATTCCCACGGGGGGAAGGTTGGGGCTTCTTTGGAAACACTGAGCAGACCACAGAGTCGTTTCTTGTAATCACAAGGAAGCTCAGAGCAGAAGAAGAACCCACGCTCCGCCAGCCTCTCTAGCCGTAGAACCTGGGCTTGTCAGAGAGACGTGAAGTTCAATGTCTTTGTGAATTTCACTGGAGGAGTCCAAGAGCCCCAGCTCTCAGCCAGAGCAGGGAGGTGTCAGGACACCAGGGAGCTCAGCTGAGCCTTGGCTCTGCTCCCTAGCTGCAGGCTTCCTGTCCAGAGCTGGATGGACATGCAGCGTCTGGGAGGCCACACCAGCAGAGCCATCCCCGGCAGGCAGGCTCATCAGGGACTTCCCACAAGTCCACACTGAGGGATCCCCCGTCTTCCCACCCAGGGCAGAATTCCTTCAGTGTTAGTTCCCTTGGGCTCATGTAATCACCAACTGGAAGACTTAAACAATGATGATGGATCCTCTCAATCCTGGAGGCCAGCGGTCTGAAATCAAGGTGGTGGCAGGCTCCCGGGAAACCAAAACCCTGTGAAACCTGGGGAGACATGCTTCTTTGGGCTCCTGGCAATCCCGGGATTCCTTGGCTGGGAGCTGCGTCCTTCCAGTCTCTGCCTACACCTTGACCTGGCCCTCTCCCTCTCTACTAAGCTGTCTTAGTGGAAGCACATCCTTCAGATTGGATTCCAATCCCCACCCTATTCTTCAGCTGAACTGGTCGTGTCTGCAGCAGCTCTGTGTGCACACGAGGTCACCTACTGGGATACTGGGGTGGGGGCCTTAGACCACGGCCCTGCCATACTGTCCCCCGTGGGAGGCCCTTCAACCTCTGACAGGCACTGGCTGGTGGGCACCTAGGACCTGTAGCACACTCGGCTCTGTTGTCCGGGCTTTCCCCCTCCCCCACCGCCCCCCTTCCTTCCTCCCTCTCTCCTACAAATATTTATCGAGGGATTAATATATTCCAGGAACGGTGCCAAGTCCTGGATGCCCAACAGTAAACAAAACAGATGATGAGAAAGGCTTTCATTACATCATCTTCTCCCACGGGACCCTGAAGCCACACGGAGCACCCGGCTGTACTCCAAGCATCTGCTCTTTACCCATCTGCAGGCACGGGCTTCCCAAGGCACCTGTGGGCTAACAGCTTCGGGTTTTTTCCCTCTACTCCTCGCCCTCAGGGTGACTGTGTATGTCCTGGATCCGACCTGGACATTCTGAGAGGGAAAGTGGAGGCGGCTGCTTGGAAGCCTGTTTCCATCGGATCACTGCTCCCGGAGCTAACCACCAGCTGTGTCTGCCACTGTGGAAAGAAACAAACAGGCAAGGAGATCGTGGCTGTAAATCCAATAAAGCTCCATGTTTTCCAAGTGCGCACTGGCCGGACCTGTTTGTGCATCCTCACTGGCAGCTGGGCCATCTGCCTCCTTGGTATTCTCGGTATAACTTGGGTTCTACGCTGTGAAACCAGTGTGATGAGTCCCTTTTCTCGGAGCTCCTGAAGGGCTGCCCTGGCCTGGGAAGCAGAGTCCTCCATCCCTCTGAGACCACAGCAAGGTCTCCAAGCTGACAGCGGCGGGCTTCCTCCCAGGGCTGTCAGAAGCAGCTGTGGCCAAATTTCAGGTATCTTTCTTCTTCCGGTCATCCATGGGCATCCCTGTGAAATTCAGAGAGCACTGGCCACCCCTGCACCCTTGCTAAGACAGGGGATCAAGCAGCTCACGTTAACACAGAATGTTAGCACAAAACGTTCTATTAACACAGAATGTTCAATGCCTTAATAGAAGTCAGAGGAGGGACCCGGAGGAAGAAACAGCAAACTCTTGCGGAGAAATGGAAATGTGAACTTCAGGCATGGTCTTCGCTGGGTCAAGGAACACCTAGAAACCTGGAAAAGCAGTTATTTCAGGTTTGCCTGTGCCTGTGTTCCCAGAGGGGGTTAACATGGGAGTATGCATAGACTGGGTGGAGAAGCCCCACTGGCAATGTGGGACGGTGCCATCCAGCTGGCTGGGGGTCTGGAGAGCACAAATTCAGGTCAGTTGGAGGCCCCATCCTCCCAAGGCTTGGGCCACGCTCGCCTCTGCCTCAACCATCAGAGGTCCAGGCTTGCTGGACTTCAGGAATTCCCCCGTGGTCTCCTCTCCAGGGGCTCAGGCTTCTGGTCCTAAACTGAGGGTTCCACCGTCAGCTCTCCTGGCTCACAGGCCTTCGAATTTGGACTAAACCACGTCATTGGTACCCCAGGGTCTCCAGCCTGCAGTCTAGTCTGCCTGTCGTAGGACTTCCGAGCCCCCACAGTTCCGAGAGCCAATTGTCCTGATGATTCCCCTCTTGTAGCTCCACATACACGTCAGCTCTGTGGCCCTGGGGACCCCCCACCCCCCCAGCGTTGTGGAGGTTGGCTTCCCACAGGAGCTGATGTCTGGCATGGGTGTTCAGGTGTGTGTGGAAGTCTCCCCAGGCAGGAGAGCTTGGGCAGAGGCATCACTGTCATCCATCAGGGTTCCTGGCACAGCTGCTGCTGGTTGGTACCCGTGCTGTCTTCCTAGAATCTCGTGAGACCTCGTGTGATGCTGTGCTTTGAGCCAACCCTGGAATAATCCCGAAGAATATACTTGTCTTGGGTACTGCTAGCCCAGAACTGTTTCAGCCCGGCTTATTCTAAGGGTGAACAGCTGGAAAAAAAAAAAAAAAAAAAGAAAGAAAAGAAAAATCAGGGCGAAACTTGGCAGATGAGGCACCAGGCGACTTGGTACCTTTAGGCTTTAGTAGAAGTGAGTTGTGGAGGCCGGTGCTGTGATAAAGTGGCTGCTTGCAGTGCCGGCATCTCATATGGTCACCAGTTCAAGACTTGGCTGCTCCACCTCCGATCCAGCTCTCTCTATGGCCTGGGAAAGCAGAAGATGGCCTCAAACCTTGGGCCCCTGCAGCTGTGTGAGAGACTTGGAAGAAGCTCCTGTCTCTTGGCTTTAGATTGGTGCAGCTCCGGCCATTGCAGCCATCTGGGGAATGAGCCAGAGGATAGAAGACCTCTATCTCTGTGTAACTCTGCCTTTCAAATAAATACATAAATTTTTAAAAAAATATGATGCCTGTTCTTAGCCAGTGCTTGTGCACAGCTCACTTCTTTTCTTTTCTTTTTTTTAAAGATTTATGTATTTATTTGAAAGGCAGAGTTACAGAGAGGCAGAGGCAGAGAGAGAGAGAGAGAGAGAGAGAGAGAGAGAGAGAGAGAGAGAAGGGTCTTCTATCTGCTGGTTCACTCCCCAAATGACTGCAACAGCCAGAGCTGAGCTGATCTGAAGCCAGGAGATTTTTTCTGGGTCTCCATGTGGATGCAGGAGCCTAAAGATTTAGGCCATCTTCTACTGCTTCCCCAGGCCATAGCAGAGACCTGGGTTGGAAGTGGAGCAGCCAGAACTTGAACCAGCTCCCATATGGGATGCCGGCAATGCAGGCGGCAGCTTTACCCACTACACCACACTCCAGCCCTGGCATCATTACTTTTTAAAGATTTATTTAGCAAAACTACAGAGAGAGGAAAGAGAGAAAGAGAGACCATCTATCCATTGTTTCACTTCCCAAATGACTGCAACCACCAGGTCTGGGCCAGGCAGAAGAAAGGAGCCAAGAGCTTCTATTGGGTTTCCCACATAGCTGCAGGGGTCCAAGGACTTGGGCCATCTTCCACTGCTTCACCAGGTGCATTAGCAGGGAGCTGGATTGGAAGTGGAGCAGCTGTGACTTGAATGGGTGCCCATAGGGGATGCTGGCACTGCAGGCAGAGGTTTAACCTATGCCACTGCGCCAGCTCCAAGAACAGGCATCCCTGATGGGTTTGTGCAGGTCAATAAGGAGGCAAAAATCACACATGATTCCCGATTTCACAGAGGTCTGCCTAGTGAAAAAGACACAGGCATGCAATTAATTAACTTCAAAGACTGGCAAAATATCTAAAGATTCTCACTCACCTTTGTAAGTTTGCCATCTATTTTTTTTTTGAAATTTGGCAATTTTTTTTCCTGAGAAACCTTTATTTAGGGAATACAAATTTTATATATTTCACAAGTACAACTTTAGAAATATAGTGATTCTTCCCACCATACCCACTCTCCCACCCACACTCCCACCCCTCCTCCTCCTTCTCCCATTCCCAGTCCCATTCTCCGCTAAGATCCATTTTTTATTAAATTTATACACAGCAGACCAACTCTACACTAAGTAAAGAGTTCAATAATTTGTGCACACACACACACAAATTGTTCCTCAACATTTGAGACAAGGGCTATTCAAAGTCATTGCATCTTGCATCTTGAAGTTAATTTCGCTTCTTTTTTTTTTTTTTAAGAAACATAATTCATGGGACTGGCATTGTGGCAGAGCAGGTTAACACCCTGACCTGAAGTGCAGGCATCCCATATGGGCACCGGTTTGAGACCTGGCTGCTCCACTTCCAATCCAGCTCTCTGCTATGACTTGGAAAGCAGGGGAAGATGGCCCAAGTCCTTGGGCCCCTGCACCCACATGGGAGACCCACAAGAAGCTCCTGGTCCCTGGCTTCGGATCAGCACAGCTCTGGCCCTTGCAGCCAATTGGGGAGTGAACCATTGAATGGAAGACCTCTCTCTGCCTCTCCTCTCTGTGTGTAACTCTGACTTTCAAGTAAATAAATAAACCTTAAAAAAAAGAAAGCAACATAATTAACTTTAAAGAAGCACCCAAGAATGATACATCTTTTGTGAGCACTTAGACGTAATTATAATACAACTCTTTGAGGACAGAGGTCCTACATGGGAATTTAGTGCACAGTGACTCCTGTTGTTAATTTAACAGTCAACACTCATATATATGACATCAGCAATCACCTGAGGCTCTCGACATGAGCTGCCAAGGCTATGGAAGCCTTTTGAGTCCACAATTTCCATCAGTATTTACACAAGGCCATAAGTAGAGAGGAAGTTCTCTCCTCCCTTCAGAGAAAAGTACCTCCTTCTTTGATGACCACTTCTTTCCATTGGGGGTCTCACCCACAGAGATCCTTCATGTAGGACATTTTTTGCCACAGTGTCTTGGTTTTCCATGCCTGAAATGCTCTGGTGGGGTTTTTAGTCAGACCAGCATGCCTTAGGGGCTAATTCTGAGGTCAGAGTGCTGATTAAAACAATTGTCATTCTATGAGTTTGCTGTGTGGACTGCTTCCCATGTTGGAACATTCACTCCTTTTTAATTCGATCTATTATTATTACCAGACTTTGAATCCCATCCATATGATCATTTTAATGCTTAAGATGGTATTTTTACCACCCAGCTTGAGGGGATTTGGGATCCCATGGCAAGTTTTTAAATGTGCCTTTAGAAGTAAGTCCATAGGAATGCATGCAGAACTATACAGCTTTACAGTTATAAACTTCATACACTTCATAATTACAACTTTAGGAACATGGTGATTCTTCTCACTGTGGCCACCCTCCCACCCATTCTCTCACCCCTCTTCCTCCTCCCTCTCTTATTCCCACTCTTTTTTTTTTTTTTTTACTGAGATCTATTTTCAATTGACTTTATACATGTATGTTTAACCCTATGTTAAGTAAAGTGATCAACAAATAGTATGGGGGCTGGTGCTGTGGTGCAGCAGGTTAAAGCCCTGGCCTGAAGCACCAGCATCCCATATGGGCGCCGGTTCTAGTCCAGGCTGCTCCTTTTCTGATCCAGCTCTCTGCTATGGCCTGGAAAATCAGTAGAAGATGGCCCAAGTCCTTGGGCCCCTGCACCCACGTGGGGGACCCAGAGGAAGCTCCTGGCTCCTGGCTTTGTATTGGTACAGCTCCGGCCATTGCAGCCATCTGGGGAGTGAACTAGCAGATAGAAGACCTCTCTCTCTCTCTGTCTCTACTTCTCTCTGTAACTCCATCTTTCAAATAAATAAAAAAAAAAAAAGAAAAAGAAACATAAAAATATGAAAAAAATTTCCTCAACAGTCAAGATAAGGGCTGTTTTATCAAAATGTCAGCTTCACTTCTACAGGTTGCCTTTTAGGTACTCTATTAGTTATCAGAAGTCAGAGAAAACATGTGGTAATTATCCCTTTCAGACTGGCTTATTTCACTAAGTATGATGCTTTCCAGATTCATCCATTTTGTTGCAAATGACTGGATTTCAATTTTTTTAATCATTGTGTAGTATTCCGTGGTGTGCATATCTCATAATTTCTCTATCCAGTCTTTAGCTGATGGGCATTTTGGTTGATTCCACGTCTTAGTAGCTATTGTGAATTGAGCTTCAATAAGCATGGAGGTGCAGATAACTCTTTTGTTTGCTGATTTCATTTCCCTTGGGTAAGTTCCTGGGAGTGGGTCATATGGTAGGTCTATATTCAGATTTCTGAAGTATCTTTATACTGTCTTCCACAGTGGCTTTACCAGTTTATTCCCATCAACAGTGGATTAGGGTTCCTTTCTCCACATCCTCACCAGCATTTGTTGTTTGTTGATTTCTGTATGAAAGCCACTCTAACCAGGGTGAGGTGAAACCTCATTGTGGTTTTGATTTGCATTTCCCTGATGGCTAGTGATCCTGAGCATTTTTTCATGTGGTTGTTGGCCATTTGAATTTCCTCTTTTGAAAAATACCTGTTTAAGTCCTTTGCCCATTTCTTCAATGGGTTTTTTGTTTTGTTGTTGTTGAGTTTCTTGATCCCTTTATATTCTGTTTATTAATCATATATCAGCTCATAGTTTGCAAATATTTTTTCCCATTCTTTCTGTTGCCTCTTCACTCTCCTGAGTGTTCCTTTTATAGTACAGAAGCTTCTCAATATGATGTAATCCCATTTGTTAATTTTGGCTTTGATTGCTTGTGCCTCTGGGGTCTTTTCCAAGAACTCTTTGCCTGTGCCAGTGTCTTTCAGGGCTTCTCCGATGTTCTCTAATAATTTGATGGTCTTGGATTGAGTTCTGATGTTTCTGTTCTGTTCCATTGGTCTATCCATCTGTTTTTGTACCAGTACCAGGCTGTTTTGATTATAACTGCCCTGTAGTATGTCTTGAAATCTGGCATTGTGATGCCTCCAGCCTTGTTTTTGTTGTTCAAGTTTGCTTACTCTCCTCCCACTCCCCCTTGGAGGCAGGCCCTTGGACCACTCACTGCCATGGGACCCCCCTCTTCTGAGGTAGGAGTGGTAGTCCTCTTGATTGGTGACTCACCCACAGAGCCTGGGCTCCTAGAGCCAACAGGAGGCCATGCCCGGCCCTCTAAACAGGAAGCCTGGCCAAGGAGCTCTTCTGGGACAGATGCTAAGACCAGCAGTGTGGGTACCTGCAGGCTCTGGAGAGAAGTTCACACACCCAAAAGACCCCAGCTCTTATCCAAGGTGAGGGACATTCTCCTGGAGATTCAACATCACCTCGTTGGTGGTGGTGGTGGGAGTGGTGGTGGTGTCGTCTCTCCCACTCCACTGGGTTGGGCAGGACTCTCTGCCTGAAGCTGATGACTTTCAGTGAGTTCCATATCTTCATTTCCTGCCTTTCCAGACAACAGAGGGCAGGAAGTGTGACTCCCCACAGTTGGCACATGCACCAGGTAGTCAAGAAAAGTGGGGCTTGTTAGTCAAATGGTGCAGTCTTATCTATGGCACTATCTATGCCCGGGACACCATCCTGGGCTCTAGCCCCCCCCCCCCCCCATTGCAGGAAGCAGGAAGCCAGGTGACCACACGGCCCAACCACAGGTGTCAGCTTCACTCCTGCCCTACTGGGATTCGCTACTCCTACTTCCTTGCCCACCCCTGGTAAAGTTTTGAGGGGACCTGTTCCTGAACACGTGTCCATCTCTGTCTCTCTCTCTAGATCTCTACCTCTTACACTCTCCTCCTCTCTCTTTTCCCTTCTTCGCTCCTTCCCTCTGGTCTGTCGAGTTTCCCCCACCAATAAACCATTTCCCCTTACTCTGGTGTTTGGTGTGTTTTGTGGCAGCCCCACGGGGCTGGGAAGGCACGGAGCAGGAGAAGGAAACGCTGGGTGCTGGCTGGCGAGGGCCACGTGCTATGGTTGCTGGGCTCTGGGCACATCTGCCCTTGTGGGGTCCATTATTTAAAAATATTAAAAACTATATTTTATGGCTCTATTGATACAAAGACAAGTAGAATCCAGGCACTATTCATTATTATATATTCATCCTTATTATGTTCACTTTTTTCTCCTGGTTTTAGAGGGCATTTTAAATATGAGACATTTTCATGGTCACTTAAAGTACAACAGGCCCCAGGCACTGAGCTGACCTTGCCTAATGAGGGAGCTGGCCCTGAGCGTGGCCATCAAGGAGGAAGGAAAGATGATGCTTGGGCCCTGCCAATCAAAAGTGACCTTTTTTTTAAAGAAAAAAAAGTGACCTTTTCGGGGAGCATGTTCCCAGAGGCACCCCCTGTGCAGACATTAACCCTGTGGTTGCTGGTTTTGGAAGGAGGAGAGCGGAAGCAGAGGGGTTGGGGATTTCAATGGTGGGCAGGGGGCACTTGGGGAGTTTCAGTGGGGATGGGCCCTGACTTACAATGATTCAATTCATGATTTTTCATCTTTGTAATGGTGTGAAAACGATTCACCTTAAGAGAACCATGCTTTTGGTATTTTGAGTTTTGAACTTTTCCAGGGCTATAGTGAGATAAGATCCAGTCCCTTCTAGCCGTGCTGGGCAGTGGTGGTGTGTATGGCTCCCACTCTGCCACTCGATCTGGAGGAGAAACAAGAACGCTAAGCTAAGACGGTCAGTAGGTCAGGAGCCACGAAATGCATTTTCAACTTAGGATTTTTCCATCAAGGAGCATTCGCATTTCAGAAATGGGCACAGACCTTCTGGTGCCCCTGTGTAGTTACACGGAAGTGGTCGCCGCAGAGACGCAAGATGAAGAAAAAGGAGGCGGCCATCCTGGAGGCGAGGTTTCTGACTGGGGTGGTGCTGAGGAGTGCTCCTGGGGAGCACTCGGCTTGGGGGTACAGACAGTGCATGGTGTTAGGGGCTCCGGCCCGTGATGTCTCCAGGCTTGGGGCCGTGATGTGTCTCCAGGATTTCCAGGAAACAACAGATTTTCTTTTTTTGGGAAATGGGCTGGGCCTTAAACGGAGACCTTCAGCTTAGAGTCGCCTCTCCATCAATCTGTCCCGATTTGGTGTTCCGGACGCCCCTGGGCTGGGGGAAAACTCCCCGTGTGAACATTGCAGCCCCAAACTTGGGCGATGCCTGTGGGAGGGCCCCACGCAGACTGGCTGTCAGGGAAAACACAGGACACCCTTTGTCTGATTACGATCAACCAGACAACTGGAGGGTGCGTTCAGCTCAAAGCACCAAGGTGTGTGGGGCCCACCAGGAGCCAGCGCAGGGGCCAGCAGCAGCTTGTCCTGCACCTTGGAGGGCTGGGAGGCACGGGAAGAAGCTGCATTTTCCAAACCCTGAAGCAACAGTCACTTTTCCTTCACATCTATTTCCCTACGTGTATTTTCTTTTTAGAACTCTGTTGATAGCTATTATATAATCACATTGTTTAAATATTTGAGATGGTGATTACACCACCATTTGATTTTAATTGCTACCTCTGTTAACATGTCAGATGTTCTCGGGCCAAATTAATTAGGATTAAACAATCGACTGATGATCTTTAAAACCTAACTTTCAAAAACGAACCGGTTTCATAACCCAACAACACCACTGCAGAGTGGAAAAGAACTTATACGTTCTGGGATGATCTTCCCAAAGGCCACATGTTGGTCCTGTCAATGAGAAATAAACATGTAAAACATTCAGTGGAGATTCAACTTGTAAAAGAACTTAGTCCAACCCCCTAGAGAGAGAATTCTCTTTTATTGACAGAATTCTCTTTTATTGCAAGCCAGATGCTTCACTAATCTCTTCTGTTTCTTTTTTATTTTGTTTGAAAGACAGAGTTACAGAGAGAAGTAGAGACACAAAGAGAGAGACAGAGACAGAGGGCTTCCATCTTCTGGTTCACTCCCCAAATGGCCACAATGGCTGCAGCTGAGCCGATTCAAAGCCAGGAGCCAGGAGCTTCTTCTGGGTCTCCCATATGAGTGCAGGGGCCCGAGGACTTGGGCCATCTTCCACTGCTTTTTCAGGCCATTAGCAAGGAGCTGGATCAGAAGTGGAGCAGTGGGCTCAAGGACCATATGGGATGCCTGCACTGTAGGTGGTGGCTTTACCGCTATGCCACAGTGCTGGCCCCATAAATAAATCTTAAAAAAAGAAAAAAAAAAAGAAATATCCACTTCACATTCTGGTTTCTGAAGGTTCGAGCTTTGGGAAGTGATTAGGTGGATTAGGTTGTCAGGGTGGAGCTCCCGTGATGGATTGATGGTGGTGGAATAAAGAGAGACCACACAGACACCGATCACAAAGCTCTCTTCCTGTCTCCCTGCTTCCTGGCTCACCATCAGATTCTTTCTTTGCACTTGCTTTGGCCTCACCTGAAGAGCAGACCAGTGGATTCTGTCTGTGAGCCTAGACTGCGAACCTCCAAAACCACGAGCTAACACGAGCCTCCGTCTGACATCCGTGACTTCTCTCAGGTATTTTTACAGCGAGGAAGAGCTGGCGATGTATCAGATGTAAACCTCACCTGGGGCAGCACAGAAATTCCATTTCTCCTGTGACGATTACCTTGAACATGGAATCCTTGTGGATAGGAAAACAAACAGGCTCAGCAGAGACCAGACTCTGCCCCTCAGTGAGACCCTGGGGTGAGGACTCTCAGGAGGGCTGGAGCAGATGTCGTCTCACAGTGTGGGGTTCCAGCTCTCCAACTAGAAACCTTGATCTCGAAAGGAGCTCTAAGTGGATGGGCTGGGTGCTGTAATTCCCACAAGAGACAGCACAGGCTAACGTCTTACCCGTGCCCTCTTCAGTTCGATAAAGGTGCATCTACGCAAGACCACCAAGAGAGTCCTAGTCAGCATCCAATATTTTACTTTAAAATCAGACCGCAGGGCAGGCTTTTGATAGCTGTCTCCCATATCAGAATGCCTGAGTTTGAGTCCCAGCTTCCTGCTATGAGCACCCTGGGAGGCAGCAGCTGATGGATCAAGTATCTGGGTCCCTGCCACCCATGTGGGAGACAGGAATTGAATTCTGGGCTCCTGGGGTTGGCCTTGTCCAGCCCTGGCTGCTGTGGCCATTTGAGTAGTGAACAAATACATGGAAGATCTGTGTGTGTGTGTGTGTGTGTGTGTGTGTGTGTGTGTGTGTCTATCTGTATCTCTGTCTTCCAAATAAACGTAAATAAAAAATAAATAATCAGATTGCACATACAAGTATGTACTGATACAAAATAAAGTTTATTCAAGTGCATGAAGTTTAATGCAATCGTCAAGCTGGCATAGGAAACCTAAAGAGAAGTGGTGTTATAAACAAAGGCACCCTTTTGCAGTCAGGCTGTGCTGGGTTAGAATTCCAGCTGTGCCATCTGTTAACTGCATAATTTGGGGGCTTAATTTCCTCAGATGGAAAACAGGTATTAAAATAATTATCCTTGCAAGGTTGTAGTGAGGATTGAGATAACGCCAACCTTCAGCCTGGGATGAAGCAGGTGCTCAACAAATGGAGTGATTAGGACTTTAGCATTCAATTTTAATTTTTTTTAAGATTTATTTTATTTATTTGAAAAACAGAGTAACAGAGAGAGGTAGAGACAGAGACAGAGGTCTTCCATCTGCTGGTTTACTCCCCAGATGACCGCAATGGCCAGAGCTGAGCTGATCCGAAGCCAGGAGCCAGGAGCTTCCTCTGGGTCCCCCACGTGGGTGCAGGGGCCCAAGGACTTGGGCCATCTTTCACTGCTTTCCCGGGCTGCAGCAGAGAGCTGGATCGGAAGAGGAGAAGCTGGGACACGAATTGGCACCCATGTAGGATGCCGACGCTTCAGGCCAGGGCAGTAACCTGCTGCGCCACAGCACCGGTTCCCACTTTTAATTTATTTTTAAAAGTTTTATTTCTTTGAAAGGCAGAATCAATCTCTCTCTCTCTCTCTCTCTCTCTCTCTCTCTCACACACACACACACACACACACACACGAAGTCTTCCATCTACTTGTTCACTCCCTAAATGTCCACAACACCTGGGGCTGGATCAGGCCAAAACCAGAAGCCAAGAACTGCATCTGGGTCTCCCAAGGCGGTGACAGGGACTCCAGTACCCAGTGGTCATCCGCTGCCTCCGAGGCACACTAGTAGGAAGCTATATATAAGTGGAGTAGCTGGGACTGGAACCAGGCAGTCTGATATGGGATGCTGGTATTACAAATAGTAGCTTAATGTGCCGCTCCACAGCACCTGCCCCTGGATTCCAATTATAAACATGAGCAAGAGTGTTAGTTTAACTTACTTTTGAAGTTTAATAGCAAGAACAGGCATGTACAATGTAAAATATATTTCAGGGGCTGACACTGTGGGGCAGTGGGTTAAGCTACTGCCTTGAATACTAGCAACCCATATGGGCGTTGGTTTGAGTCTGGGCTGCTCCACTTCCTATCCAGCTCCCTGCTAATGCTCCTGGGAAAGCAGCAGCAGATGGCCCAAGCACTTGGACCCCTGCCACCTGTGTGGGAGACCCAGATGGATTTCCTGGCTCCTGACTTCAGGGCAACCCAGCCCCAGACATTGCAGCCACTGGGGGTGTAAGCCAGAAGATTAAGATCTCTGTGTCTCTCTGTCTCTCCTTTTCTCTGTAACTCTTCCTTTCAAATACATAAATAAAATTTTTATAACATATATCCCAAAACCATATGTTTAAAGTATTGGTTGAGGTTTCAAATTTTTGTTAATTGAAAAAGTGTCGCCAAATCATTATTTCTAAAATATTCGAACAAAAAATAAAAAACCATGAAATTTCTTTACCATCATTCCTTCTCATTTCTCAATCCCAGATCCCTCAAATTCTGCCAGGTGGTTTGGTGCGTAACCTTCCAAAGGGCACGTACACCGTCTGGCTCCCCTTCAAAAGCAAGCTGGTGGTGTTCGCACAGGTTTGCTTCTTCCTCTACATCCAAGTCTGAGTGACGGACGTGGGTTCCAGCTCACAGCCCTGAGTTGCTGAGGGTCTTTCAAAGTGATGTGGTGTTTTCCTGGAGCCCACAGCTGTAAACAGCTGGAAGGAAACTGAGACCTTCAGGCGACCGGCAGACTGTGTCATCTCCGAGGACAGCAGAGACCAGAGATCAGGTGGGGGCTTCGGAGGAGCCAGGGTGGATTTTGTGTATTGACAACCGCCGGTGTGAGTGTTGGGCGCTCCCTCTCGAGGAGGGAAGGAACCATTATCCCCACTTACACCCTCAGAGGTGCTTGTGTGCAGCTGCGAGACCAGGAGTTGGGAGTGAGGTGGTGGGAAGGGGCCCTCGCCATACAAAGGAGCCCAGGGACCCCCTGGCATCAGACCTTGTGCCTGAGGCAGAGCTGAGTTCCTGCCTCGATTTCTGAGGAAGGTTGTTCCGTGACCTCTGGTCTGACAAACTGGGCCTCGGCGTTCAGTGGGCACCTGCACCATGCCCAGCACTGGGCGCTCAGTGGATGGCTGTCAGGGCGACAGGCACTGCGCTGGCAACCGGGGCTTCTGTCCCCAGCTCAGACAGGTCCTGTCCCCTCTGGAGTGAAACGTGCCCATTAATAAGGAGGCTGGGGGCCAGCGCTGTGGCATAGCTGGTAAAGCCACCACCTGCTGTGTGGCATCCATACCAACTCAAGTCCCGGTTGTTCCACTTCCTATCCAGCTCTCCGCTGTGGCCTGGGAAAGCAGTAGAAGATGGCCCAAACTCTTGAGCCCCTGCACCTCCGTTGGGAGACCAGGAAGAAGCTCCTGGCTCCTCAGCTCTGGCCTTTGGCGGAATGGAAGACCTCTCTCTCTCTCTCTCTCTCTCTCTCTCTCTCTCTCTCTCTCTCTGGCTCTCTTCCTCGCTCTGCAACTCTGTCTTTCAAATAAATAAAATAAATCTTTAAAAAAAAAGATTTTTAAAAAGTCTTGGCTTCTTGTTCTTAGCTCAAACGACTCCAGCCTGGGCAGCCCCGGGCGGAGGCGGATCCCTTTCCCTCCACAATCCTCCACTGCCGCATAGGATGAGTTTCACTGGACTTCTCCGTGTGGCTTTGCAAGTGCCTTGCGAACCAAAGTCCGCAGCCACGCACAGCCATACACAAGTGCTTGCCGAGGGCCTGAATGAACGCTGGTCTTTAGAAATCGGTTCCAAAAGCCTACAGCCTAGTGCTCACCAGTGGGCTGCAGAGAAAGGCCTGTTGCCGTGAGATGACGTGGTGCAGGTGTCAGCGTCCTCGCCAACCCAGGTTGTGTATGAAAGCCAGAAAGCCAGGGGGTGGCGGAGAAGGTCTAGAAGCTTTCTGAACACTTGCCGGCCAGGGCTCCACGAGCCAGCTAGAAAGAAACCTCCCTTAGCCCGCATCAGGGAAAAAGGCGCAGTCTTTCACGGAGAGACAATTTGTTAGCATTTACAAGTTCACTTTTTTTTCTTGTATTTTATCTCCTAATTGGTTTCCTCTTTTGTGCTAAGAGTGCCATCTGTCCCTTTGACAGGTTTTTGGATTTGATACCACTTGCCAGGAAACGTGACCATCCTAAGCATTATAGGAGGATTTGAAAGTGTCCATCCCGAACAGCCCTGTTTAGTAACTTGACACTGAGGCCCACGCTGTTTGTGTGTAGAGGTTTTACTATTTTTTAAGCCTTTGTCACATGCAATAAAGCCCTTCACCTCCACACTTTCTTAACATTCGTAGTAGGATGCGAAGTAGGGGTTAGCATTGTGGGGATGCCGGTTAGTAGGTTATCTGCAATGCCAGCAATCCCACTTCTGATCCAACTCCCTGCTAGCATGCTTGGGAAAGCAGTGGAAGATGGTCCAAGTGCTTGGGCCCCTGCACCCACGTCGGAGACCAGGAGGAAACTTCTGACTTTGGGCTGGTCCAGCCCCAGATGTTGTGGCCATTTGGGTGGTGAACCAGCAGATGAAGATCTCTTTGTGCCTCTCCCTCTCTCACTCTCTGTAACTCTGCCTTTCAAATAAATAAATAAATAAATAATTTTTTTTTAAAAAAAAAAAGGAAGAAAGAAATCATAGGACCAGGTCATGGTACTTAATTTCTGAATCTAAACCCATCATGCTATGGAGATCTCGTCCTTGTGTAATGAAGAAGGAATGAGACCCATTACTCCTATGCTATGAATGAGGAACCTAAGGCCAAGAGAAGTTAAAAAACCCAATCTAAGACCTTCAATTCTAGACGTAAGGAACGTCAGCCGCTTCCCGAGTGGGCCAAGTGCTCTGGCGTTACCGTCTTATGACTTGGCAATGTCTTTGAAGCCAAGCATTTTGCAGACGCAGCCTCAGTTCATTCTTGCAAGGTACTTATTTAGAGACACAGACATTGAGGCTCAGAGTGGCTGTCTGGATTGCACAACTCTGCAGAGCACCCTGGCCTGTCAGCCTTCAGAGCTTGGTTCTGCACACTGCCCGCTGCAGCTGGGGCTGTACCAGATGCAGAGGCGGGATGGGGGAGGTTCCTTTCACGCAGGAGCTGCTGAGCTGTCGGGAGAGTCGTTGTCCACGAGCTCCGGGTAGGCTGTGTCTGCAGGCAGCAGGCAAAGATCAGTGGCGATCCCGACGGGATGATGGAGGCTGGGGAGGCAGGTCCGGATTCTTCCAGGCCAGGATTCCCTCCAGGACAGTCTCTGGCTGCATTTGAAGGAAAGAATTTGAATAAGCAGAGAAGACAGGAAAGGACTTTCTAGGCCAGAAGCAGCAGATTGGATCTAGGACAGATTGAACAACTGATACTTGTCAGTGATTGTCACCGAGCCAAGGGGACTGAAGGGGCCTTGGGCAGTTGCAACAATTCCAGATACTTAGGTGGGCTGGGGCCGTCAGTGGGGCTCCCGGGGGTGTTGCCGGCATGGAAGGAAAATGAAATGAGCAAGAATCAAGTGGTAAAACCAGCCATCCACTAAGCAACCACCTGCAAAGATCTAAAATCCCAGGTGGAACAAGATCTGGACAGACCCAAGTCATGCCCTTGTGACTGCAAAGTGAGCCCAGACAAGGAGACAGGCTGGAGGAAGCCCTGCTCCAGCTCAGAGACACGCCCCCTGCGTCTGAAGGCCAGATCTGAACTCGGAATTCCTTGTAGCCCTTGGAGGGCCCTGCTAAGACCAGTTCCTGGAAAGTAAACCCTTGTGGCGTATCGACAAAGCAGAAGCCTGGCTTGGAGTGGGGACATTGTTCCACCTCGTCTGTTAGCATCAAGTAGGAGGCAAATGGGCATTCCAGGGCTGCAGCAGCAGCTCCTTGCAGCACACAGGACATTTCTCCTCACCCCGCCTTGCCCTCTCCCCAGCTTCGGAGGGTACTGACCTCCAAAGGCCCCTTCCTGGTGGAGGGGACCAGGAGCTGCCTCAAAGGATGCAGAACATGGCCCCTGGGACACTCGCATTTTCAAATCAGTCCTTCAATTCCTGGCATTACAAGAAGATGAAAAAGCAAAGCAAAACAAAACAAAAAAAAAAATGGAGGGCAAATGAAACTTCCCCTTTTGAAGGTCTGGGACGTTGAGCCTATGACCAGAGCAACAGGAGAAAAGATGTACAAGTCTATTGTCTGCACAGAGGCGCCCCAAGAAGGAAAAGTGAGTGCCCAGCCAGCCAGTGAAATCTAGAAACTCATCTACAGGCTCCAAAGGAGAGAGGGAACAACTTAGGGATGAGTCAATGATTTGGGGGAGAAAATGAATGGGTCCAAAGAACAGGCGATAGGCTGTGAACGGTTTGTCTGGATGTGGTATTAACCTTCTTCCCTGTGATCTGAGCTGAGCTCCCTCAATCATGAGAGTCCTATGCAGGGATCTGGGACAATTGAATTCTTTCTGGAGGATCCGGTCTCAAAGCAGATAAGAGAAATTCAGAGAGAGCCTCTCCCTGCTCTTTGGTGGGGGAAGAGGGATGGGAGAAAGGAGAGCAAAGACCAGCAAGACCTTGTTTCCGTGTACAGAAAAGCACCAGCGGGTCAAAGCACCATGCTCTGGGCATTGTTTTCCCAGCCCAGTGTGATGATGCCTTCACCAGCCCTAAAATCTGTTTTTCCTCCAGCTTCAGATGCCAAAAAAGTGCTCACTTGTGTCTTATATTGGGAACATCCAGCATCACACGTTTAAATCACTTTGGTTGACTTGATGCTATTCCCCTTCTGTGTTCCATGTTGGTCTCTGGAGGCCTACTCTCAGCTCACTCATTTCAGCACCAGTTCAGTTGGAAAGCATGCCAACCAGTCTGGGAAACAAAGGAGCCACTTGGGGGTGACTTAAAGTTTCACAAAAGGCTCCTTTATCTACACCCCAATATTAACCTCACTGGAGAATTCCAATGTTTTATTTATTTATCTATTTTAAAGATTTATTTATTTATTTGAAAGATTTACACACAGAGAGAAGGAGAGGCAGAGAGAGAGAGAGGTCTTCCATCCACTGGTTCACTCCTCAATTGGCCGCACTGGCCAGAGCTGTGTCAATCCGAAGCCAGGAGCCAGGAGCCTCTGGGTCCCCCACACGGGTGCAGGGTCCCTAGGACTTGGGCCATCCTCTACCGATTGCCCAGGCCACAGCAGAGAGCTGGATTGTAAGTGGAGAAGTCAGGACTTGAACCGGCGCCCATATGACATGCCAGCACTGCAGGCAATGGCTTTACCAGCCATGCCATAGTGCCGGCCTTGTAATGTTTTAAATAACAGAAAAAAGTTAAATTCACTCATAATCTCACTGCTTTTTAAAAGAGCTATTTATTTCAAGCAGATAGACATAGAGACAGACAGAGATCTCCCACCCACTGGCTCGTTCCTCAAATGCCACAATAGCTGAGGCTAGGGCAGGCCAAAGAGAGGAACTGGCAACTCAGTTTAGGTCTCCCGTGTTAGTGGCAGGGATCTAACTACTTGAGTCATCATCTGCTGCCACCCAGGGTGCACTCTGGCATGGGATGTGGGCATCCCAACTGGTAGTTTTAACATTGAGTGCCACCTGCCAACTCCCCCACACTGCTTAAAAGAAGTACACTGGGGTCTGTATTGTGCCACAGGGGTTTAAATCATCACCTGGACGCTGGCATCCTGTATCCGTTCCTATTGGTGTCCTGACTACTCTACTTCGGATCCAGCTTCTTACGAATTTGCCTGGGAGGCTACAGGCAATGTCTCAAGTATTTGAGTTCCTGTCCACTTACATGGGAGACCCAGATGCAGTTACTGTGTCTGGGCTCCAGCTTGACCCAGTCCCAGCTGTGGGGACCATTTGGCAGGCCTTTCTCTCTCTGATTCTGTCACTCTGCCCGTCAAATAAATAAATATTTTTAAAAAGTGAAATAAACTTAAAAGTTACATCAAGAAGAAAGTTTCTCCTAAATCTGATTCTATTCCTCAAGGTAGGTCAGTGTTGATAACTCGTTTCATATTTTTCCCAACTTGTCACCAGCTTATACTCATATATCCAAAATGCCGGACACATTTACCTATACCTTGTTCATTTCCTTCATGCTCATGGACATTTTCCAATTCAGTACCTGTAGCTCTCACCAATAACTCTTATTTTCAGTGGCTAACCATTATTCCATTGCCTATGTATATTACAGATGTGCTTCCATAGAGTTGCACCCCAATACACTCATGGTAAATGGAAATGATTGTAAGTCAAAAATGCATTTAATACAACTAACCTAGGAAACATCCTAGTCTAGCAGCATTGTACACGGTAGAATATCTGCTGTTTGCCTTGGTGATTGTGTGGCTGAGTGGCTGGGAGCTGAGGTTACCACCACTGCCCAGCTTGGTGAGAGAGAATTAAAGGACATGTGACCAGTCTAAGATCAAAACCCAAATGGAAGCAGGGTTTCTGTAGGACGTGTATCATTCTCACTCCATTGCAAGGGCAAACAATCCTAAGTTAAATCATGGTGAATTGGGGGGCCGTTTACTTACACCATCCATCTTTTGATGGACATTTGGATTGTTTATGATATTTTTGTTACTGAGAACACTACAGCAACACACAGTTGTGTTTCTATTTTTTATGTATTGATTTTATTATTTCTGGTCGTTTGGATTCTGAAGAATGGATTTGCTTTTACTCTCGGGGCCAGGAATACTAATGGTGTAGGAGAGGCCATATCTCCACTCCTTTGCCTTGCCAACACTGGGGACCCATCTACTAGACCCTAAGTCATTAATCACCTTAAGATCTAATTTGCATTGCCTTGACTACTGGTGAAGTCGAGCATATTTTCTTATGTTTGTTGACAATTTTGCCTTTCCTATTAGGTGAACCACGTGCACCTATCCTGAACCCATATTTCCATCTGCTTGGCTCTTTCTACTCAATTTGTAGGAGCTCTTGTATATTTGGGACATAATCTCTGCCTCTGGAGGAGTTCAAGATGACACTTCAGTGTGCTGATTACTTTGAGCTGAGCACCCCTGGGGGAGAAAGGTGGGGCAGAAGCTTTCTCTGCTCTCCCCTCATCTGCCTAAAGCTTGAGCATCGAAAAGGAATTGTCATGAATTCCCTCCCCAGGAATCTTATCAACCAGAGAAAATTAACTCCTTGACACCCCGCCCAGACAGACTGTCACTGATCCTCTGGAGGACTGCTCGCAGTCAACTTTTGTTACCCGAGAGACTTTTTATCTGCATAACAAGGCAACCTTTATCCACCAGACGCCCATAACTTGGTGGCCACCACCCCAAGAAGCCCCAATCCCCTAATCCTTTTGGTGGCTCCCGAAGGTATATAATCATCTGCCCCTTCTTTGAGTCTTATGTTTTGTGGGCTCCTGTGCCTACGGATGCAATTAAGCATGGTTTTTCTCCTGTTAATCTCCCTTCCTTACACTTTCATTGTCTTTTCCCAGCTGTATCTTAAATCCAGCTTCCCACCACTCTTTAAAAAAAATTTTTTTTTTTTTGCAATGGGATGAGGCAGGGTTCTAGCATTAACTTTATTCCAAATGAAGTCACTTGAGCCTGTGGACTCTTAAAAATGATGACAATCAGCAAACATGCACACAACTGTTTTGGAGGTGGTGGGGATCAATGTGAGGTTCCTGGGAGAACCATCGGCCCCTCAGCCTGGATGCAGTTCTGGCCAGTCATGGGAGGGACCCTTCTGATCTGTGTGACGTTTTGTGTGTGTGTGTGTGTGTGTGTGTGTGTGTTGTTACAGCAAACAAGGCGTTTGTAGACTAACACATTCTCCTTCAGCAATCTACTTAGACATACAGCAAATGCTGTGCCTGATTCTATCCTGTAGTTGGTCATTAAGGGGAGGTCTACTTCCCTGATCCATAAGGAGGTCCTCAAGGCTGTCTTGACTCACCTCTGTTCTGGACCTATCTCGGGGCTCAGGACACCGAAGGCGAATCCCAAACAGCACCTCAGCTTCGAAGCTTTCTCCAGGCTTTGCCGTGCGTCCACACTGGGACCACGCCAACGTTTTCAAGAGGACTGTTCAGGATTCCCTACGAGGAAATGAATGAAGCGCAGTAGGCGAGCATTCTCTCCGTGCTTCATTTTCCACCTGCGACTGGAGGTACCAATAAATATTTGCTGAATTTGATCATCCTGTTTCCCTTCAGATTCAGACTTGTCGGTAATTACGGGCTTGCGTTACAAGCAGGAGATTGGGGCTGGAGGTCCAGGAAGGAGAAACGGTTTGCTCAGAGGCGTGGAGGGCAGCCCAGTCTCCTGGCTGGCCCCGTGTCCCCGTCCTCTTCGTCCTTCAACAAAAGGGCAATGATGTGGCGAAGGGCACAGGTGCAGTGAGAGAGGACACAGGCGGGACTTTTAAACACAGCCGCTGGGCCCCCTCCGTCCTGATTTCCCAGTCCTCCTGCCACGTGGATTCTGAGTGTCACTTCTGGGTGTCCAGAAGATCCTGGAGACACCTTTACTTCCCTCACCTCTGTGGCTAATACACAGAAACTGTACTGGAAGATCAGCGATCTCTGCCTTAAAACAGTGTCAAGGGGTGCTTACTGTACACAGCAGGGTACCTGCGGTGCCCTGAGGATCCCCTGGGGCAAAGCCAACCGGCCTCTCTCCAGGAGCTCAAGGGTTGGTGAAGGAGACAGAGCCCGGCTTCCCACAGCCTCCCGGGGGAAGCCACATTAAACAAATAGTCTCAGGCTCCTCCAAGAGCAATCGCAAATGGAGGCAAGTGCCCGCTCGGAAAAGCCGGGCGTCGGGAGGGAAGACAGCAGGAGGGGAGGTGCAGATGCGGGGGGGGAGGGGGGGGGAGTGGGGGTGCTACAGAAGGGCTTTGCAAAGGTGAAGTGTTTTACATCTGAGAGGGGAACGCTGCTCAGGTGCCTGGCAGGGCGGCGCCTCCGTATTCATGGGCCACTTCCTAGCTCCCTGGGAATCTGCCGCTCTTTCCAGAATTATGTAGGCATCCCGGGTCAGGCCGCGAAAGGCCTACACAAATGCTAATCTGTGAGCACTTCCCGGGTGGCCCCTGACCCTCTGCCTCCTCCTCCTGAACGCGTTTGAATGCGGAGGTGAAGGGGGCGGGGGAGGGTGGCATTTCCAGTTGGGAGGTGGAGGGGGCTTCACACTCCGACTTTAGGCGCCAGGTCCCCCCCTTACCCCCGGCCCCAAACAACGCCCACCTCCTTGTGCATTTGACTGTGTAGGGGGTGCTGCCAGGGAAATTGGGTAGTTTTTTTTTGGGGGGGGGTTCAGGGGATTATGACCTCTGACCCGCCACCCCCCCTCCCAACACACACTAGAAAGAAACGACCCGAGCCTAGTGCGGGGACCGGAGAGCGAGCGCGGCTCTCCCGCGGCGCGAATTCCGGGAGAAAGACTCTCTGAGGGTCTGGTGATGGCAGCAAGAACAGCTGGCACACTGACCACAGCTGGGCACTGGGCTCGGCGCTCCCTCACCCCCGCTATGCGCTGGGCACCATCCCCATCTCCCGCACACGCCCGAGGAAACCGGCCCCAAGAGGCGGCTTCCCTTTCGGCCTCCGACAATTTGGAGTCAAGGTTTTTTTTTTTAGTCTGCATTTGGTCTCCAGGAGGTGTGGACACGGCTTCCTAATATGGTGAACCGGATCTCCCTGCCCCAAACTCTGGGGAATGCGGGCTTTCAGGAGGCGCCGCCCGCCGGGGACGCACGCCCACCGGGCGGCCGCGGGGGCCGGCAGGGAGCCCCGCGGGGAGGGGCGCGGCGGGAGAGTCGCGGGTGGCCCCTCCGCGGCCCAGCTTTCTCTGGCTTTCCGCAAGGTGTCGCCTTCGGCCGGAGAAACCGCCGCGGCGCCTCCCTCGCTGCCCGCACTTATTTATTTTCAAACAAGGGGGGCGCCCCTCTCCTCCTTTCAGTTTGAAACTAGAGACGACCAGCGGTCTCGTTCCTAAATGGGCGCGTCCTGCACCCTCCGAGGCCACACCTGAGCGGGCCCTCTGCGCGCGAACGCGGTGCAGCAGACGGGGGCCGCGGCGGGCGGAAGCCTCGGTTCCCCTCTCGCGGACACACGCACCCGGGAGCGCTCCAGAATTTTTTTTTTTTAAAGCGCCTAGCGACTGCCAGGCCCGCAGGGTGGGCGCTGCGTTGCACGGCTGGGAGCGCAGCTGGTTCGCCGAGTGCAGCGGGTGCAAGCCCGGGGGGCCCGAGAGGGCGGGAGGAGCACACCCCGGGCGCCCAGCTTTGCAGTCTCCTCTCTGCAAAAGAAGAAAAGCAAGTGGCTTTTGGCGCGAAAGCCTTGGCGCCTCCCCTGATTTTTATGGAAATGAGGAGGGCGGGGTAAAGCCGTTTTCCTCTGCCTTTCTCCCTCCCCCTGGTCTGCGCCACAGCCCCCTTCTCTCCCCGCCCCCCGGGTGTGTCAGATTTTTCAGTTAATAATATCCCCCGAGCTTCAAAGCGCAGCCAGTGACAGTCATCTGTCTGGACGCGCTGGGTGGATGCGGGGGACTCCTGGGAAAAGGGCTGGAGCCGAGCGAGCGCTAGTCGGGCGCAAGCGCGCACAGACCGCAGCCACCCGAGGGCCCCCCCGCCCCCACAGCCCACCCGGAGACCCCAGCGCAGCATCGCGTCTGCATCCCCGGCGGTCGGCGCGAGGTAAGGAGCGGGGCTTTGCAAACCGCCCGGCGCCCCGGGAGCGGCGAGCGCCGCGGCTAGGCGAGCCCTGGACGCGAGCGCGGCGCGCGCGCCGGGCGCCCGCAGATGCCCGGGGGACCGATTCTGCTTGCGAAACAAAACCCGTCTCGGGGTTTTCCCTGAAAAGCCCTTTCCAGCCCCCGAAGGCTCCCTAGCTGGGAGAGACCCGCCCTAATCCTTTTGCAGCCCCAGCCAGGGGCGAGCAATGGCTTCAGCGAAAAGCATTCGCCCTGCTCTGGAAGATCGGTCTGTGCTTGAGCTGACCGGGCGCCGGTGCGTCTCCAGCCCAAGCTGGGTTCTCCAAAGGGTGCCCCCGGAGGGAGAAGAGGGAGGTTAGGCGGGGCGAAGCGGCGGCTGTGGGAATCTGGGTCACGGCGGCTGCACCAGTCGGGAGGAGCCGCGGCTCTCCCCGCGACCCTCCCCGCCCTGGCGCCCCTGCACCACTCCCGGGAACCCGGGCGCAGCTTGCTCCCCCGGGAAAAGGACCTCGTTAGGCGTCTAGAGGAGCTGGGATGGGGTCGAGGAGGTGGGAAATACGCTGCTGGCAGGGGTGTCCCTGCAGCGCTTGAAAGCCAGGAGCATCTGCTCCGATTTGGGGATGGGGGGTTTGGGTTTGGGTGACCGTTGTGGGTCTCGGTCTGGAGGAAGGGTCTTGGCTATTTGCAAAGTTTGCAGAATCGTTTGCACTTCCGAGGCTGCATGTTCACGGGGGACATTGAGGGCACGCCTGATTCTGTGCGCCGTCGCTGGGCTGCAGAGCCCGGGGCTTCAGGGGGCAGCTGGCCTTAACCTACCTCGGTCGGGTGCGAGAGGGGTTGTGTAGGGAGCCGGGGCTCCGCAGCCTCCCGGGGCAGTGCCTTGTGTGAATGAAGCGGCAGTTTGCAAAGTTGCAGAGCCGCCCCCACCCCCTGCATCTGCATGCCCCCTCCCACCCCCTGTCGTAGACAGCTTGTACACAAAAGGAGGGAGGGAGGCAGGCAGGCAGAGGCAGAACTTCTCCCAGCTTCTGGAGAGCGGGGCCGAGCAGGGGCTTGGTGGGGAGCGGGGTCGGAGCGGGACCCCGCCGCCTGTCTCCCCCCAGGTCCGCTCCGGTGCCCACTTTCTCTCCCTGCTCTGTGTGTGTGTGTGTGTGTGTGTGTGTGTGCGTGTGTCGTTTGCAGCGTCCGAGGCCAGCGCGGGCCCCCCACGGGAAGGAACCACCCCCCACACCGCGAGCAGCGCCGCCGACCGGGAGGCGAGCCTATGCCGAGCTGCACGGCGTCCGGCAGCATGCCCGGCACGATCCGCAAGAACGCAGATCTCGAGTTCGACTCGCTGCAGCCCTGCTTCTACCCGGACGAGGACGACTTCTACTTCGGCGGCCCCGACTCGACCCCCCCGGGCGAGGACATCTGGAAGAAGTTTGAGCTGCTGCCCACGCCCCCGCTGTCGCCCAGCCGTGCCTTCCCAGACCACAGCCCGGAGCCCTTGAACTGGGCCACCGAGCTGCTGCTGCCCGAGGCCGACCTGTGGGGCGACCCGGCCGAGGAGGACGCGTTCGGCCTGGGGGGCCTGGGCGGCCTCACCCCCAACCCGGTCATCCTCCAGGACTGCATGTGGAGCGGCTTCTCGGCCCGAGAGAAGCTGGAGCGCGCCGTGAGCGAGAAGCTGCAGCACGGCCGCGGGCCGCCAGCCGCCCCGGCCCCGGGAGCGGGCGCCGCCAACCCCGGGGGCCGCGGGCACGGTGGGGCCGCGGGCACGGTGCGCGCCGGGGCCGCCTTGCCCGCCGAGCTCGCCCACCCGGCCGCCGAGTGCGTGGATCCCGCCGTGGTCTTCCCCTTCCCGGTGAACAAGCGCGAGCCGGCACCCGTGCCTGCAGCCCCGGCGCTCGGTGGCCCAGCCGCGGGCGCTCCCTGCGCCTCGGGGACGAGTGCGGCCGTCCCGGCCGGTGCCCCAGCTCCCGCTGCTCCGCGTGCAGGCGGCCGCCCGGCCAGCGGCGGGGACCACAAGGCCCTCAGCACCTCCGGAGAGGACACCCTGAGCGACTCAGGTGAGGCCGGTGGCCGCCTCTCTCGGGTCTTGCGGGTGGGTGTGGGCGGAGGGGAGGGGGTTCTCCTTCCCTTTGTTGGTGCGCCCGGCTGGGCCGCGGAGAGTATATCGGAGGCAGTGCCGGTGGCCGAGAGGTGCTGTTTGCTCCAGGCCTCTCCCCAGACTGGAGAGGAGGTTGAGCGCCAGCTGCTGGGCACCGCCCCCCCACCCCCAGCCCGCCCAGTGTCACCTTTGCGCAAGTTCCTTCCACCCTCCCCTCGGGGCGCCACACTCCGGTCCCTTTCCGGCCCTCACCCCGTTCCCCACCTAAGAGTGGGGAAAGTTAGCGGCCAAACCGGGTTTAGGGGGCTGCTGGGTGCGTGGCCTGGGCAGAAAGAAACCTGTTAGCCCGCCCAGTGTAGAGGTTCTCGGGGGAGGGGCGCAAGACAGCCGGGGAGACCTGGGAGCTCTGCAAGATTGCACAGATGGCTGCGGTCGCTTTTTTTCCCCACCCTTCTTCCAATGGAAGAGACCCCCCCCCACACCCTTGTGGGTGGTGGGCTATTTGCTGCTGGTGCATGGCCGGCAGGCGGCGGTATTGACGGCCAGCAGGCTGAACAGGGAGCTGAGAAGTTGGGGGTGGCCGGGGCACCCCTGCCTTCCGCGCCTTCAGCTGCGTGGGTGTGTGTTTGCATGGATCTACACGGGATGTCGCTTTGTCCTTCCAGCTGGACTGGAGGCCTCCTTCCTGGGCTGAGTTGGGTTCTGTAACTCCACCCCCAACGGGGGGGGGCGACAGTGCCTCCAGGAATGCAGACCCCCTGGAGGGGGGATTGTTGGTGCATTGATATGATGATGATTATGGTTAAGTGTGCATCTGTTGGTGTTTTTCCCCCTGGGGAAGGGAAGGGCTAACACCCAGCCTGTGTCAGGAGACCCCACCCAAGTACTGGAACGCCCCCGCTGGGCCTCCCTTGGGTCTTGGAAGCCAGTGTTTGTGGAACGCAGGTGGATGAAAAGCCTGAATTTCCTCCCGAGGCTCCGGGAAGGAAACTTGGTGATAAGCCTCCAGTTGGAAAGAGCGCTGTCCCTTTAATGTCTGTGCCTTGACAGCCTTCGGTGAGGAAGCACTTGCTTCCAACAGCTGTCTTCTTGGCAGAAAACCAAAACATTGGCTTAAAGGGACCCACAGACTGGAACAGCCTCACATTTCGGCTTTACAACAAATCCCACAATTGTTCGGCTTTCCGGTCCCCTGCACATCAAGCAGAAGATGTGTTTTGATTTTCATGCTTGCATTTTAAACAATAATTTTCTATTCCCGCCTGGTGGTAGAGGAGGCGACAGGGGAAGTGCACATGACACTACATGTTTGTGTTGTTGCTGTTATTACTGGCAAGTGTGAGCGGAGCTGCTCCCGTTTGGGGGCTCCACGGGGAGTGTAGACGAGGGCTTTGCAGCTAGGGGTCTGGTACGTGAAGAAGTGCTTCAGTGGAGGGCTCTAGTGCGAGGGAGAACAGTTCTTTGCCCTCCCGGGTGAATGAACTCGTTCCTCGAGTTGTTGGAGGATTTGGAACCCGCCTGAACCGAGTGTAGGGCGTGAAGCGTGGAACTTCACGCGCTGGTGTGGAGACAGAAACGTAAACAAGCTCCCAGGGGCCGCACTGGCTGGCGATTGTAAAAGCTGCTATTCAGTGAGCTTCTGTCTCCCAGGACCAACTCTGAGCCGCTCCGGTCTGCTAAATGCAAAACTCAGGGTGCTTTGGTCCCCACTGAGCAGCTCAGGAAACTGAGGCTTAGGAGGGCGGGGCACCCAGCCTCCCCCCATCTGGGTGGTGCCAGGGCTGCCTCTGACCCCATGCCTAAGCCCCCTGCTTCCGCTGCAAAGCGGAGGTAGGGGGATGGGCAGGTATCCCAGTTGATGTGCCCATTCATTGCCAGTCATCTGCTGGCCTGGCCTGGGTGCCCCCACCCCGGGCTGCGGTGTGAATTTCACCCCCCTCCTTCCCCAGATGACGAAGAGGACGAGGAGGAGGACGAGGAGGAGGAGATCGACGTAGTCACGGTGGAGAAGCGGCGCTCAGCTTCCTGCAGCAAGGCGGTGACCACGTACACCATCACCGTGCGCCCCAAGAGCGCGGCGCTGAGCCTGGGCCGGGCGCAGACCAGCGAGCTCATCCTCAAACGCTGCGTGCCCATCCACCAGCAGCACAACTACGCCGCGCCGTCGCCCTACGCCGCGCCGTCGCCCTACGCGGAGAGCGAGGACGCGCCGCCGCAGAAGAAGGCCAAGAGCGAGGTGTCCCCGCGGCCGCTCAAGACCACCGTGCCCGCCAAGGCCAAGAGCCTGAGCCCGCGCCACTCGGACTCAGAGGACAGCGAGCGCCGTCGCAACCACAACATCCTGGAGCGCCAGCGCCGCAACGACCTGCGCTCCAGCTTCCTGGCGCTCCGCGGCCACGTGCCCGAGCTCGTGAAGAACGAGAAGGCTGCCAAGGTGGTCATTCTGAAGAAGGCCACCGAGTACGTCCACTCGCTGCAGGCCGAGGAGCACCAGCTCCTGCTGGAGAAGGAGAAGCTGCAGGCGAGGCAGGAACAGCTGCTCAAGAGAATCGAACACGCTCGGACTTGCTAAAGGTTGCTCCCGACTGGACAGTCACTGCCACTTTGCACATTTTGATTGTTTTGTTGTTGTTGTTGTTTTTTTAAACAAACATTGTGTTGACATTAAGAATGTTGGTTTACTTTCAAATCGCTCCCCTCTGCCGACCTGGATCTGGGGTGGGAAGCGGGACCCTCCCTCCACCCCCCCACGCGTGGGGCGCCCACCGCGCAGGGACCTGTGCTTGATGGATGGATGGATGCCGGTGGCCCCTGCTGGTGACAGCGGCCCACGCTGCCCCACGACAGCCCGGAGCCTCGTCCTGAACGCCGGAAAGTCATTCCTTCTCTACAAAATGGTGCTTTTCCAGCGATGCCACCAAGGGGGGTGCCGGATCTCCTCCCCTCACCCCCGTCCCCCACCCCGGGGAATTTCTGTAAATACCGTTGACACCCCGCCTTTTGTACACGTCCTGGGTAATGAGCGGTGGCTTTCGCGGCCAGTAGTAGGCTGGCCCGTTCACACCTGAGTACTGTAATAATACCTCAATGTTTGAGGAGCATGTTTTGTATACAAATATATTGTTAATCTCTGTTATGTACTGTACTAATTCTTACACTGCCTGTATGCTTTAGTATGATGCTGAAACATAACTAAATTTGATACTTATATTTTCGTATGAAAATGAGTTGTGAAAGTTTTGAGTAGATATTACTTTATCACTTTTTGAACTAAGAAACTTTTGTAAAGAAATTTACTATATATATATGCCTTTTTCCTAGCCTGTTTCTTCCTGTTAATGTATTTGTTCATGTTTGGTGCATAGAACTGGGTAACTGCAAAGTTCTGTGTTTTAATTTCTTCAAAATGTATATATTTAGTGCTGCATCTTATAGCACTTTGAAATACCTCATGTTTATGAAAATAAATAGCAATTAAATGATGCAGTTTAACTTTCTCCTTAGAAGCAAGCGCTAGTTCTCAGCCTGACCCTCAAGTGGTAGTCACAAGTAGTCCATAACTTGGGGGCACCTTGGTTTCCACAGGCAGCCCTTGTATCTGTACAGTCCTGGGAGGCGTGCCAGAAGCTGGGGGTGGAAGTGGGGTTAAGGCATTTCTGGGGTTACACAGAAAAGACTTTCAGGACTCTGTCTTGGGACCACAGCACTCAACAGTTTGCAGAGCACTTTAGTGTATGTTGGTCCTTCCATGGGGTGAGCTGGACCCGCAATACCAGGACCATTATTGCTTTATTCAAGTGTCCCAAGTATCTGCTACTGCAGCTTCCAGCCAATGTGCGCCCTGAGAGGCAGCAGGTGCAGGAGTATTTCGATCCCCTGCCACCCATGGGAGAGAACAAGAGTTCTGGGCTCCTGGGCTCTGGGCTGGCCCAGGCCTGGCTGTTGCAGGCATGTAGCACTTTTAAAGTTAAAGGATTTTGCCAGAGGAAGAAATCCTATCTTCTGATTTCACTCTCCAAACGCATGCAATGGCCAAGGATCCAGGTCTACTTCATGCATGGTAAGGACCCTGCTGCTGCCTCCCAGGGCTTCACTGGCAGGGAGCCAGAAACTGGTGCTGAGTCCACCTACTGCACCTTGTATTAGAATGTAAGCCTCTTGACCCTTAAGCCAAAGGCCTCTCCCATACCAACCCTTTACAATGAGAAGTGTTACCTGTATCTGTTGCTAATGGTTTTCTTTATTGGTAGGCGGTTTCAGATTCTGGTATAGAGCATAATCCAAGAGTTCCTTTAAGAATTCAAGATTCTTAAAAATTTACTAGAACCCATGCCAGGGTCTAGGCTAAGCATTGTGGTAGAGTGAAAAGTGGAAGTTGGCCTCTGCCTTCAGTGACGTCGCAGTCATGCACCACAGTGTAACTGAGGAAGGGACAGCTCTGTGTTGCCCCCTCATCAAGTGCCAACCGCAGGGGAGACCCTGGGGTCACTTGAGGCCCTGTGTCTGGTGTAGCTCTGCTTCCCATTCAAGTCACCCAGGGCGGCGTCTGGATTAACCCTGGAAGGAGGCTTCGCTCAGCTCCTTGGTAGAGGCCCAGATGGGAGCTAACACCCAGGCTTGGAAGCACTCCGCTTCTCAGAACTGACAGCGATCATGTGAAAAGGTGGTATTGGGGGACTTTGCTGGGATTTTGTTCATCTCAGAATTTTGAACTGAAAGGTCTTTTGCTTTACAGAGAAAAAAAATAAACAGGCCTGGGAGAGAGATGGCTTTGCTTTCCCTGGCCACCTTGCCTTGTGTGTCAGAGACAGATGGCAATCCCAGGCCATGCAGGTCCCTGTCTGGTCATTTCAGAAAGGCGAATGGGAGTTGAGACCGGGAGGTCCTCATCCTGGCCTGCAGCCAGCCCCAGAGCTTGGAGGTTGGAGGTGCTGTCATTGGACAGCTGTCTGATGCACTGATGATGGTGACAATCTGGTAGCTAAAATGCCCTCAGACCTCCTTCTGGTGCCTCTCCCCAGGCTAGAAGAGGAGGGACCCTCCGAATTGTCATTCAGCCAGTGCACCTTATTTGTGTCCCTGTGAGCCAAAATACAGCTAAGTGACCCCAAATTACTCAAGCACCTGAGATTCTCTAAGCCCAGCTCCGTCATCCGATGTTTTGATTGATATGTGGGATCCTCAAAGGACCCCCCTGAGTGTATCAGATGAGATGGGAATTTAGCTGTGGAGAAAACAGCTGTTCAGGTAAATGAGGGCACAAACCTATAATGTCTACCATGCTGTTTTCACTCTGGCCGCTGGGAAGCTCAGAGCCATATTCTATGTTCTCTGATATCCCTAGCTGACACTCTTGCTTTTCTTCTACATGTTTGTGATTTCTTGTTTCTCATTGTTAGTTTAACCACTCTTTTTGAGTTCTTTATATTACATAACAAAAAACGTTTGCTTTAGGTGGATCATAAATATGTACTAAAAATACTGCAACTAAAGTGAAAAATCACGTATTTGCCTTTCCTGACCCAGCGGAGGGAAAGTGTTCCCAATTTAGCTCTGCAATTATCTAGAAGTAATTGCTCTAGTCACAGAAGAATTGGAGAGTTCCGATAACATGAGACACCACTTCTGCATTCCAAGAGCAGTTTTGAGAACTGTTCCACATCAGATCAATACATCAGGGAATTTAGAGGGAGCATCTCACTGAATTCCTTCATTTCACAGAATTGGGGTGGGGTCCATATCTGAAATTAGGGGCCCAACCCAGGACAGGGGTTTGGGTCCTGTAACAGTGAGCCCAGTTTTCTCCAGTGACATCGACTTTGTCTCTGCTCCCAGAGGCCCTACTACCCCCTGGCTCACCCATCCACCCACATCATGCATATTGGTCCTTCTAAATAACATACACCCTTCCCATAGTTCCCCCTCAACTTACAGGATCAAGCCCAGACCCTTCAACCTGGCTTCCACCCCGGCTCCCCAGCTCGGCCACCCTCTGCCCCCGACAGGTGATCCTCACTCCAGCCACACCAGGCTCTCTTTCTGGTCTGTCACTTGCTTCATCCTGTTCCTTCCTGGCTCAGCCAGTATGTGTTGCTTGAAATCCTTTCAACCTTGAACAGTAACCCCAATGTCATCTCCTTAGGGAAGAATCCCTGGTACTGCCCCGCCTCCAAGGACCTTTGCCACCCCTCCAGCTTTCGCTTGGTCTCTGGAGACAGAAGCGCTGGCCTCATCACTCTCCTAGGCCCCCTCACCTGTGGGCTCCCCTAAGGCAGGCATGGCTCTCATGCACCTCTGATGCAGAGCTCTGGCCTGGTGACTGGCAGGTGACGCTGACAGGTGACAGGGCCTTGGCAGATGCCAGCAGGATGGATGGCAGCAGAGGAAGGCGTGAGGGGACAGATTTCCATTACAAGTGTCTGCCAGGCCTGTTCACGAGCTCTCAGGCTAATACAATTGGGAAAACCTGTCCCTTAGACATCAAGTTACGTCTGGGCTGGACTGTGGCAGGTGCTTCGGGGAGTGGAGAGGAGATGCCCATGGAAGCCACTCTTTAAGAGGCTCACAACCCGGAGGAAAGTTAAAGCCCTGGGGTTTGTACCAAAAGAAGGCTAGGAGGAGAGGTAGAGGGGACTGGGGTGGGAGCTACTGAAGAAAATCGCGAGGACTCTCCTAGCTGAGCCTGGAGCTTTCTAAGTATTGCAGAGGCTGCTCCCCTGGCCAGAGAGGCTGAGACGGATGTCAGGCTGTAGGTCGGGATGCCTCCCACGCCGTGGAGGCACTGCCCACCACTTGGTCATGCGCCCCTTGCATAGGTCAGGTAACTGGGTCTTCTGGGTGTGAGTTTCACCACTCGCCGTGGTGGCCGTGTTTTGAAAATCCTAGTGTGGGCTGCTCTCAGAATGCACAGTTGTTAGATCTGAAAGAAGCCTCAAAGCCCTCTGGCTAATCTTCCAGACCACAGGGGGCACAGCCTGCTGGTGGGCATGCTTTGCCTTCCACTCTCTCTCCACCACTATTTATTTAGCAGCCAGTGTGTCCAGCACTGTTGTGTTTGGGCAACGTTTGAAGAAAAGAGACAAAACTCTACCCCCTCCCCGAGCCCTGCTGCCCTGGCGTTGTCAGTCCTATGAGAAAGCACCGACAATATGAATACACATAATAAGGGAATCAATTAACTAGCACTCAGCCTTGTGGTGAACGCTGCGCAGGGCAAGTAGAACAGGGTGGAGGGATTCAGGCAGGCTTTCCAGGCAAGGCACCTGGTCCGGGGGGCGGGGTACAGAGCGGAGAGGGTGCTCTGGGCAAGGCGGGGCTGCTCAGAGACCACCACTGAGGCCTCAGGGACACTGGAATCTTCCCGACCAACATTCACTCTCTCCAGAAGTAACGGAGCACAGCAGCTCAAAGTGCGGATCTAAGTGAGACCCCCAGGGTTTGGTTCTGTCTCCCACCCTCGGAAACTCCAGATAGCACAGTGGCCCGCAGCTAAGCGGGGATGACGGCTTCTCCTACATCGTGGGGTCGTTAGGGGGATGACAGCTGCTCACAGACAGTTTATACACATGGAACAGTGCCTGGTGTGCGATCGATTGGGTTAGATCTGTTAAATAATCCGATTCGGTTTGGGCAGGCGCTCTCCCTTCTGCCCTAGGTTACTAGGGCAAAGAACCTTCACGAAAACATTTTCCCATAGAACAAACTCGCGAGCCTGAGCCTCGCAAGGACTCTGCAGACTTTTGTTCCTCAAAGGAGCCTCTATAAAACCTAAAAATCGGTACCTTGGAGACAAATGAATGTGAGCTCTGAAGCGCGTTTTCAGACGCAGCCTAGGAATTCGAGTGCCGATGAGCATGTAGGCCGTCCACAGTGGTTATTAGTTTTCCTTACTTGTAAAGGAAATCTCTTCATAGGCCACTGCCCAGGGTTACCTGATCCCTTCGGATACCGACGGATCATGCTACAAGACATTCATCCCGAAACCTCTGACCCCCACAAGTAACAGAGCCTTTTTATGGTCGAAGCACACAGACCTACCGGTACCCACCCAGAACACACTCCTGTGATAAATACAGATGATTTGTGGTGGGATGCGCCCCGAAGAGCTTATAGAATCTACCTTCTCCTGTGCTTGGGCAGGTCAACAATTCCAGGTGACCTCGGGAGAGTGGGGAACACAGCCCCTCCTTCCTAAGTCTTGCCCGGCATCTTCGACCCCTGTGTATTCTTGTTTTGTGTCTCATTATTTCCCACCACATTCCCCAAGGAAAACAGAAAGGTATCTCTTCACGGGACAAAGTGATGGCTCCAGCTGAGCAGGAGGCCGTCCTTGGCACGTAGTTTGGAGGAAGAAGTCCTCGGCTTACCTGGTAGCCCAGGGATTTGCCTGTGTATTTTTGAACCTTGCGATAGGGATGTCACGTCTTGTGGCTCAGTTTCCTCATCTGTAAGTGGAACGGGCCCCTTTCAGCTTTGAGGCCAATGGCCATGGATCCACAGAGAGAGCTGGGGCCTTGAAAGACAGCTGCAGGGTCTGAAAGTTGGGTGAGCACCCTGTGGTCGAAGCCCGGAGGGCATAGCGTGGCTCTGCGGTTTATCAGCTCCCTGAATCACACCGTCTCTTCTCTAAAATGATAGTAAGCGCTGCCTCCCCCTGCTCTTACAAGAAGCCAATGAGGCATCCGAGGGATGTGATCACGCTTTGGGAGTCAGGCAGTCACACATTGTGGATGTCCTGTTCAGTCCTTGTCCAGTGTGGCCCTCCCATCGACTCTCTGCTTTTTGGGATTCATCTCCAAGTGAGTTTCCCCAAGTAGAAAACTGTTTTTTTCTTTTTTCTTTTTTAAGATTGTATTTATTTATTTGAAAGGCAGAGTTACAGAGGCAGAGTGAGAGAGAGAGAGAGAGAGGGAGAGAGAGAGAGAGAGAGAGATAGGAGGAGACTCCATCCACTAGTTCACCCCCTAGATTGGCTAGGCCAATCCAAAGCCAGGAACCAGGAGCTTCATCTGGGTTTCCCATGTAGGTGCAGGGGCCCAGGGACATGGGCCATCCTCCTCTGCTTTCCCAGGTGCATTAGCAGGGAGTTGGATCAGAAATGGATCAGCCAGGACTCTTACCATATGGGATGCTGGCACTGCAGGCAGCGCTGGCCCCAAAAACTCCTTTTTAAATAAAATTTATGTATTTATTTGACAAACAGATACAGAGAGAGCTACCGTAATGGCCTGGGCTGGGTCAGGCCGAAGCTGGGAGCTGGGAGCTCAAGTCTTCCACAATCAACTACTTGGGTCATCATCGCTGCCTCTCAGGGTCAACATTATTGAAAGTTGGAATCGGGAGCCAGACGAGAACCAGAATCAGGTGTCAGACTGAGACACTCTGATGTAGGGTGTCTTTTTTTTTTTTTAGGATTTATGTATTTGAAAGGCAGAGTTATAGGGAGAGGGGGAAGGACATTGAGAGACCCTCTATCTGCAGGTTTACTTCCCAAATAGCCACGATGATGGAGGCTGGGCCAGACCCAAACCGGGAGCCTTGAACTCCATTTGGGTCTCCCAGGTGGAGAGCAAGGATCCATGCACTTGGGCCATCTTCTGTGGTTTTCCCAGGTGCAAAAGCAACCAGAACCAGGACTGGAGCTGGCGCACACATGGGATGCTGGCACTGCAGGTGGCGGCCTAACCTACTGCACCACGATGCTGCTGGGCTCTGAACTTTTACCTTAATGGCTAGGCTAAAAGCCCACTCCAGAAAACTCCTTTAAAGACAATAGCCACACCTCTGTACCTAGAAGCGGCCTCTGCTAGTGACAGCTGCTCCATAGTGCCTGTTAAATAATCACTGCCAACGAAAAGTCTTGACTCATTGTTCAAAGCCAGCTAGAGAGACTCCATGTGTGCAAATGAACTCGATTCACAGGCTTGTCTCATCTGGAGCTAGAGAAAGCTATGATTAATCCAATGTTTAATTTGGTTACTCAAATGAAAACAGAATATGGTAACAGACATCCAACACCTTGAGTTTTTGCTTGGGTTGGTTTAGCCATTTTTCTTTGGCATAAAGTCAGCAAGAGCAGAGAACTGAAAATTGAGACTAGAGATTTGAAATGGCTGAAGCTCTGGTTAGATGCATTTTCTTTGGAGAATAGGGCAGGGTTGGGATTCTGAGTTTACATTGTACATGGTTTGATTGCATTTGGATTTGAATACAGATTTTGCCCATCCTGAATTGGTTCTTCTTCTGAACTTGCTGAACTAATATTTTATGTCTGTGTTGAACAGAAATCATCTTTCTACCAGAAACTCCCTCCCTCGAACGTCTTATTAAATAATTAATTTGGAGGTTTTCTTAGATGTCTTTCACCATAAACTTCCGGGATGGCTGTGAGTACATTTCACTTGACACTTCTGGGAGGTGCTTTCTCCTAGAGGGTTCCCTCACCCAGTAATTCCTTCAGGTAATTAATGTGCACCTGTCAGTTTGTCACTGCAGCTCAATCTCCCATTATCCTGGGCCAACTGTGTGTGGAGGCCGTCATCTTACCCAGGGCCACTCTGCTGGCTGGCAGCCCCGGGAGGGACGTTTTCCTGCCCATTGAGAGGAACCACATGGAAAGAAGTGGGAAAAAGGAAATAGCATTTAGCCCAAGTGTAAGTGAAGCCATGACGTCACTGGAGGTATGGATGCTGACGGCTGGTTCATGGCAGTGGCGAACACTGACGGTTCTTCTGTGCTCTTCACTGACTTGGTGCCTCGATTTGGAAGGGTGAGGTGCTTCTGCAGGCCATTGTTGCTTTCCCCTGGTGACCCTTCCTTGTCGGTTTGCTTGTGAGTCCCAGTTTTAGAACTCAAAGTCCTGTGTGCAGGGAAACTGGCCGGCGGGACGAGAGTCACCTGTTCTTCCTCTTCGATGTTTGTCTTTTCACATTGCAGGTTGTCCAGCTTAACAAGGCACCCCTGGGAGGCTTGCTGATGGAGCCCGGGACTCCCACAGCACACATCTCCAGGGGCTCAACCAGCCTTGCAGGGTTGGAGGAGCCGCCCAGCTGTATGAAGCCCCGTGACCCTTCCCAAGCCAGGCACCCTGGAATGCCCATGGTCTTGGTGGTGGAGCCTGTGGGTTTGTGCTCTGGGCTCCACCCTGAGATTGCAAATGGGCAGAATCTGCTTTCCTCTGGGGATGCTGCTGGCCCCACAGGAAACACGGAGTGCGAAGGTGGCAGATCCCTTAGAAATGCCAGGGACCGATGCTCCCCTGACCTGCTCCCTCTGCTTTTCTCAGGCTTCTAAACACTGGTGGTGATAATGACATCTTGCAGGTGTGACTGCGGCACCAACTTCAGTCTTCTCATCTGGCCCTTGTAGGTCTCCTTCGTCTGTTGCAAGGAGCCAAGAGGAGCAGCTTTAAGATAAAGCAGACAGTCCTCACTGCTGTGAGGGCACTGGCCTCTCTGGAGCTCTCTGGGTGAAGCAAGGAAAGCACAAAGAATCAAATCCTCCCCCAAGGGGCCAGCGCTGTGGTGTAGAAGGTTAAGCATCCGCCTGCAGCACCAGCATCCCATATGGACGTCAGTTCCAGTTCCATATGCTAAACTTCAGATCCAGGTCCCTGCTGATAGCCTGAGAAGGCATTAGAGGATGGTCCAAGTGCTTGGGCCCCTGCACCTGTGTGGGAGGCCCTGGAGGAAGCTCCTGGCTCCTGGCTTTGGATCAGCCTATCCCCAGCCATTGCAGCCATTTGAGGAGTGAACCAGAAGATGGAAGACCTCTCTCTCTCTGTAACTATACCTCTTAAGTAAATAAATAAATCTTTAAAAAAAATCCTTCCCAAGACACTGTAGAGAGCACTGTTTCATCCCAGAAGCTGCAAGTGTGAACACCTAGGAAAGGGCGAGGACCTCCTTCCCCTGGTTGAGGACTTTGTAACATCGCCATCAGCAGGTGTCTGAACTCCCTGTCCCTGCGGCTGATTTACCCTTCGTATGGGCAGTGTAAAAGCATTTGGGCACATGCATGTTGCAGGTGGTGACATGGCATTTGAAGCCATGTTCCTTCACAAAGGGGACAGGGTGGAGGGCCAGCACTGTGGCATAGTGGGCTAAGCTTCAAACTGAGGAGCCGGCATTCCATATGGCTACCGATCCAGCTTTCTGCTATGGCCTGGGGAAGCAGTGATAGATGTCTCAAGTCTGTGTGGCAAACCCAGAAGAAGCTCCTGGCTCCTGGCTTCAGATCTGCCCAGCTCTGGCCATTGCGGCCATTCGGGGAGTGAACCAGCAGATGGAAGACCTTTCTCTCTTTGTAACTGTATCTCTCAAATAAATAAATAAAAAGGACAGAATGGAAAACTAAGTAGACCTTTTGGGGACCTTAAAAAGAGGTGTTTCCAGGGATTTGGCTTCTGGGGGGAACCTGCTGGTGCTGGACTCCCAGGCGGCCACAGCTTAGTATCCTTGCATGGGGTCTGCAGCACCCAGCTAGAGAAGAGTCCCAGCTGCTTGGCTCCCTGAAGGGGCTGGTCTGTCCTGCTAATGCTTGTGCATGTTGGGAGGGGAGGGGACAAAGGGTCTGGAACTTGGCAGTGAGATTCATTCTGGGAGCTTCTTCAGTATGCAGATGGAGCCCTTTTGGGGGCAGGGTGGGCTGGGAGGCTCCATCTCCCAGAAAATCTATCCTGGTGGAGAACAGGAACAGTTTGGGAAGGGGATGCCCTCCACAGGTGCAGGGCTCCCAGAAAGCTCTGCTCCCCTCTCACTCCATGCGTGTTCACAGAATGCTTGCTGACGTAGAAAGGCAACTTTGCTTACATTTCTTTGAATTAAAAACAGCCTAATTCTGGCTTTGGCCTGGCCCAGCCCCAGCTGTTGCAAGCATTTGGGGGAGTGAGGAAGCACATGGGAGATTCTCCTCCTCTTCTCTTCTCTTTTCTCTTCTCTTCTCTTCTCTTCTCTTCTCTTCTCTTCTCTTCTCTTCTCTTCTCTTCTCTTCTCTTCTCTCCTCTCCTCTCCTCTCCTCTCCTCTTCTCTCCTCTCCTCTCCTCTCCTCTCCTCTCCTCTTCTCTTCTCTTCTCTTTCAAACATATATAAAAATCAAAGGGAAGCATCTGCTGCAGCAGTTTATCTGCCACTTGAGACCCCTGCATCCTACACTGGAGTGCTGGGCTCAAGTCCTGGCTCTGCTCTGACTCCAGCTTCCTCCTAATGCACCTCTTGGGAGGCAGCAGGTGACAGCTCAAGTAGGTGGGTCCCTGCTGCCCATGTGAAAGATCTGAATTGAGTACCATGCTTCCGGCTTTGGTCTGGCCCAGCCTCTGCTATTACGGGCATTTGGGGGATGAACAACAAATAGGAATGGGAGATTCTCTCTTTCTCTTCCAATTAAAAAAAACCAGATTTATTTATTTATTTGAAAGGCAGAGTTACAGAGAGAGAAAGATGGAGAGATCTTTCATCCACCAGTTCACTCCCCAAAAGATCACATCAACCAGGGCTGGGCCAGGCTGAAGCCAGGAACCAGGAGCTTCATCTGGGTCTCCTACATGGGTGCAGAGACCTAAGTACTTGGGTCATCTTCTGATGCTTTCCCAGGTGTATTATCAGGGAACTGGATCAGAAGTGGAGCAGCTGGGTCTAGAACTGGCGCCCCTATGGGATGCCAGCATTGCAGACGATGGTTTAATCCACTATGCCACAACGCTGGCTCCCAATTTTTTTTAAAAAGGGAAAAATTAAAATAGAATAAAATGTAGCCAACTGTATGGAGTGCCAGGCTTCCCAAACTCTGCTGAGTCCTGGAGAACGTCCCCACAGAAGTGAGCCTGAACAGAACGTCAAATCTGTGCTGTTCCATTCAAGCCCTCACGAGATGTGTCATGTGCACCTGTGAGTGCGATGGAGGGAAGGTGATTCCACCTCTCCCCTAGGAAGTGTGGGTGTGGGCAGTGGGCTGAGAGCACAGGGAACCTTCCTGTGAAAGAAACATGTGAGGTGGCCTTCAGGACAGGGAAGCATTGGCCTGGGGAAGAAAAAGCAGAGGCCCTGGAGGGTGGAAGGCAGCAGAACACAGGGGTGTGGTCCGCGGCACATGTCAGGGCATAAGCACCTCCTGGGGCAGCAGGTGAGACAGAGAGGTTGGGCCCAAGGGTCTTCTTTAGGTGGAGGGGAACGGGCCAACATGTGGCTTTGTGAGGACTTAGGGCTATGAGGACATTTCCAGTCCACGCAAAGCTGTCCCTGTGGTGCTCATCAGCCTCAGGTACAAGGACTCCTTGTGCCACTTCCCAAGGGCCCAGGTTGGGCACTCCTGAGCATGGCGGGGCACAGTAAGGAGAGCCCACACATGTCTTTGGAGGCCTGGGTCTTGGCAAGGCGACCACACAGAATTTGTTCATGTCCACCTTGGCTGATCCTGTGCGTTCCCTCTTTGTCCCATCTGTTCCCTAATCTGGGTCCAAAGCTTGCCTGACTTCCGAGGGGCAGCTCAAGAGCTTCCCAAACCTTCAACCTCCCTTCATAGTGGAGGCTTTCTTGCCCTTCTCTTTACCCATCGCTTCCAAAAATTAGAAGTGACTCCCTCCCCTCCTACCATGGTCATTATGAAAAGGTCAGATAGTAAAGAAAAACATACTGAAGAGAAAACTGTCACTTGTAACTCACCATTCAGATACAGCCACTGTCGACATGTGGGTGTCTACCTTTCTAGATGTTTTCATACACATACAAGTGAATACGAATATGCCTATTTGTGAGTTTGTAAGGGCATCTGCTACTTTGTATTGCACAGCATATGTGATTGTCTATGGGTTTCTCTCTTGTTAGGATTGGGGGGGGGGTCTCTCCACTGTGTATTCTGCATCCTTTGGAGTGGGCTTTGCACATACAAGACAAGCAACAAGTGATGGATGAATGCTTGAAAGGAGTTGTTATGTGTGTCTGTAAAATGAGAACTGTGGACTGCGCCCTGTCTGAGTGTTAGACGTCCAGTCCTCCAGAGACGTCTGATCATGACTGTCTCTAGCACAGGGAAGAGAAAGAATGTTCCTACGACTCCGGCGACTGAGCCTAGGCTTTCTAGCACGGACACTGTAAATCCACCAGCCAGAAGGAGATCAAACAGTGATTTGGAACTCTCAGGCCGAGCCAGCATAAAAGCCCAGGTGATCTGATTAGAGCGAACCCTCTTATCCGAAGTGGCCCGATGGAGGGATACCAGTCACCAGCGAGACTCACAAAAATCCCTTGATCTGACCACAGTGGATTCCACACCCCTTCTGTCCTGCAGGGCCGCCCGTGGCCTGCAAGGCACCTTTGTCTGCACTGTGCTCACTGCTGCCAGCAGGTGCAGCCCCATCCCGGGTGCGGGGCCTGGCCAACAGAGTGCAGCTGGGTTTTAGTCCCTGTCTTGGTCCCTTTCCTGTGGTTGGAGCCAAGTACTCCACACTGGGTAATTTATGAAGAATAGAAAGTTCTTTGGCCCCTGGTCTTGGAGGCTGGGCTGCCCAAATGTGTGGCACCGTCATCTGTCATCTGTTGAGGACCTTCTTGACGCATCAGGACAAGGTGGAGGAGATCTCATGGACAGACACAGCAAGTGCACCTGCTCGGGTCTCTCCTCCTCTTCTTGTAAAGCTACCAACGCTGTCATGGGAGTGCCATGCTCATGACCGCATCCGACCCTATCACCTCCCAAATGCCTTAGCTCCAAATACATCAACACACAAAGTTGGGGATGGTTTCCAATATGTTAATTTTTTACAATAGAGACTCATTTATTTATTTGGTAGGCAGAAAGACACACACACACACACACATACACAGAGAGAGAGAGAGAGAGAGAAAGAGAGAAAGAGAGAGAGATTCTCCATCTGCTGGTTGATTCCTCAAATGCTCGCAACAGCAAGGGGCGGGCCAGTCCAAAGCCAGGAGCCAGGAACTCCATCTGGGTCTCCCACCTGGGTGGCAGGGATTCAAGTACTTGGGCTGTCATCTGTTTCCTCCCAGGCGCATTGGCAGGAAAGTGGGTCAGAAGTATGGCGTAGCAGGGACCTGAACAGAGACTCTGCTATGGGACGTGGGCGCTGCAAGCTGTGGCTTAACTGGCAGCACCACAATGCTTTCCTGAAACACATGGACTTTTGGGGGACTCATTACTCTCTAGCAGCCCTCTCTGCTGCTCTCTGTCGAGCACTCCCAGGAGGGGACACCACCTGTGCAATTGCATCGGTAGCCCTGGTGCCGCATCTCTGGAAGAAATGACAATACCGCTTGGGTTTTGGCATCAATGCTCAAAGTTCTTTTTTTAGGCAAAATGTGTTCAAAATAGCAGAACGAACAGCATTTATGAGCTCTCATAAAAACACAAGTCTGGCCTTTCCTTGCTGCCCTTTCCTTGATTTGTGGCTGTCGTAATGTCCGGGGCCCTTAATGTCCTGCAAGTGAAGGCGGAGGATGTCCTCAAATTCTTGCAGCAGGAGCCCACTTTGGTGGTGCCAACTTTGACCTCCAAATGGAACAAGACGTCTACAAAACAGGACCTGGGAGAAGCTTCTGCTGGCAGCTCGTGCCATTGTTGCCCTTGAAAACCCGCTGATGTCCATTTCTCATCCTCCAGGAACACCGGCCGGAGGACTGGGCTGAGCTTTGCTGCTGCCACTGGAGTTACTCCTATCGCTGGCTGCTTCATACCTGGGACTTCCACTAACCGATCCAGGTAGCCTTCTGGGAGCCACGTCTTCTGGTGGTTACTGAGCCCCGGGGCTGTCCACCAGCTTTTTTTTTTTTTAACAGGCAGAGTGGACAGTGAGAGAGAGACAGAGAGAAAGGTCTTCTTTTTCTGTTGGTTCACCCCTGAATGGCTGCTGCGGCTGGAATGCTGTGGCTGGCGCACTGCGCTGATCCAAGGCCTGGAGCCAGGTGCTTCTCCTGGTCTCCCATGGGGTGCAGGGTCCAAGGACCTGGGCCATCCTCCACTGCACAGCAGAGAGCTGGCCTGGAAGAGGAGCAACCGGGACAGAATCTGGTGCCCCGACTGGGACTAGAACCCCGGGTGCTGGTGCCGCAGGTGGAGGATTAGCCTATTGAGCCGTGGCGCCGGCCTCCACCAGCTTCTTATAGAGGCATCTTACATGAACTTGCCTACCATTACTCTGTGTAACAGAAACTCTCCTCTGTGCTGTATGGACATCCCTGTCATCCCACGCAACAACAAGGGAACTCGCTCAATGGGTCTGACGTGGTGGATGCTGGCCTAGAAAGTTCCGACCATTCACGATACTGTGTCCCATGTATACCTGCGGGAAATCATGCCTGATCTCTACTTCTTGGGGATCCTGAAGAGATTGAAATGGAAGCACAGATCATGGCTGCAAAGGTTGTGACCAAGGAAACATTTCAGGTGAACGCCTCAGCTCCTGGGTTGACTGCTCAGCCTGGGGTTGCAGACTGGTTTGAAGGTGTGCAGGTGCCCTGTGTGCCTATTCAACACAGAGACTGGAGTGCTCGGCCTGTCACCATAGACTGGGCTGCAGCTCCCACTGCTCAGGCCACCAAATGGGTAGGAACAACCACCACATGGCCTTAAGCTCTCTTCCGCATTCTCTAAAGCAAAGTGAAAATGAGGTTGATGGAAAATAAACACCAGTTTCTACCAATAGAAAATACAAGTCTGTAGTAGGATTTACACACTCCCCGGCTTCCAGCCCATCCATCTATAGGGAAGCTACCCTGTCCCCATTAACTGCTTCGTATCTGTTTCTCATGGCTTAATTCAAAGGCTTTCTCTTCTACTAAGCTTTTCAGGCCCACGTTATGGTTTAAATGTGATTAGGGTTGTTCCTGAAGGGTTTGTGTGTTGGGAAGTTTGTCCTCAGTATGGTGATGTCGGGAGGTGGGGCCCCTGGGAGTGGGAGGTCCCAAGGTAAATTGGGGACATGGCCTTAACAGGGACTGTAGGACTCCAGTCTGTGCGGCTTCCTTTCTGGAGACGTGATCTATTGTTCCCATATACACTCTCTCGTGTGTCACTCACCTGCCCTGGACTGAGCAGAACTGATGCCAACACCGTGATCTTAAACCTCCACAACTGTGAGCTAAATAAACCCCTTGTTCTTATAACATTAGCCTGTGTCAGGTAGTTCATTGTAGTAATGAAAAGCAGACTAATGCAAGTCATCTTGTTGGACCCCCCTGAAACATCTTGTGGGCTTCCCTAGTGTACACATGACCCTCTTATTCTCCATGTTTAGCTTTGATGTTGAGTACTTGGTGATTTGCTCACACAACAGCCATAGGACATAATAAAGTGGAGATGATAAGATCAATCTTCCAGGTTCCTCAAAAATGCCATGATTACAACATGAACATTTTACTACCCAGGAAACTCCCATAGAATACATACTGTCCCATTTGATCTCTTGAAGTACCACATCTACATAACGCTAACTATAGTGTGGTGGCCATTGGCCATAGCATATATTTGAAAAAAGTTGAAGACAGGCCTTAAAAGGTAGATACTGAGGCTGGCGCTGTGGCATAACAGGTAAAGCCGCCATCTGCAGTGCCAGCATCCCACACAGTTCGAGTCCTAATTGCTCCACTTCTGATCCAGCTCTCTGCTATGGCTGGGAGAGGGAATAGAAAATGGTCTAAGTCCTAGGGCCCCTGCACCCATGTAGGAGACCCAGAAGAAGCTCCAGGCTCTTGGCTTTGGGTCTGCTCAGCTCTGGCTGTTGCAGGCATTTGGGGCGTGAACTAGCAGATGGAAGACCTCTCTCTCTCTCTCTCTCTCTCTCTCTCTGCCTCTGTCTCTGCCTCTCTGTAACTCTGCCTTTCAAATAAATAAATGAATCTTAAAAAAATAAAGATAGACATTGCCACCTACTTAACCTCAGAAACCTGGTTGTCTATATGCTTTCTTTACCCTTGCTCTGCCTGGTGTTAGGTGTATTTTTATTCTTTGTTTCCTGATTCTTTGCATTTCAGTCGGTCCCCATAGTTTCCAATGATTCACAACAATCTCAAGAGGTGGGTATTATTATCTGCACTGTGTAGATGAAGATACACCAAGACTTACACAAATCCACCTATGAAGCGGTAGGAGTGGGATCTGGATTTTGTTCTGTTCTTTAAACTCTGCTTCTCTGCACTAACGGAAAGTTACGTTGGGTCTGGGAAGATACTCGAAGCCTGAGTCATTGATCTTGATTGTTCCTGACTGCTGCTGGGAGACCAACAACCCCTCCCCCACCCCGCCCAGAGCCTGTCGGGGAGCAGGGTGATCTGGAGAGTGAAAGGGCAGTGCTGGTGTTCCCCAGAGCCCCGGTGCTCGAGCGTGAGTCCTACAAGAAACTTCTATCACCTCAACCCGGTTTTGCACTTTTCATTCAGGAAACTCCTCTGAAGATCTAGGTGAACAGATGAAAGAGAGTCATGTTTTCCTTTCCACCCCCATAGCTCCATTGCTGACTCCTTCAAGGAAAAGAAATCCACAAAGAGAAATTGCTGCCGGCTTCTGTCTTTCTTTATGTATTCATTTTAAAGACAGAGTTACGCAGAGAGGTAGAGACAGAGGGAGAGAGAGAGAGGTCTTCCACCTGCTGGTTCACTCCCCAGATGGCTGCAACAGCCAGAGCTGAGCCGATCCAAGCACTTGGGTCATCCTCCACTGCTTTCCCAGGTGCATTAGCAGGGAGCTGGATTAGAAATGGAGCAGCTGGGACTCGAACTGGCTGCCAATGGGATGCTGGCTCCGCAGGCTGAGGCTTTAACCTGCTGTGCCACAGCGCCGCTCCAGCTTCTGTCTTTAGATATCTTACAGACATGGTGCACAATCACCACCAGAGGAGCTGACCACTGCTGACGCCATATTCCTCTTGGGTGGGATTCCTCCCGTGGGCAAGGCACGCCGCTGGACCTGCCTTGTTCTGTTCCTCATTGACCTAACTGGGCGTTTGAAGATGGGCACAAAACATGATCTCTAGGCATGAATTGCATTTTGGAGAACAGCACATACATGTTCAGGCTGTGGGGGGGAAGGGGCTCCCATGCTCTGCTGTTGCCAGTCTCTGTGTGTTCTGCCGTGTGATTCTACACAGCTCCTGGAGCGTCTCTTAATGGGCTCAGTTCCAAGGCCCCAGGCTATGCTGTGTGCATCTCCCTGTTCTGGGCCTCAGCCCCTGTGCTAGTGAATGGGCCGGTGGTGCCTGACCCTGAAGCCTGTGTTCTGTCACCTTATGGTCTTCATCCCTGGCGACATCTGTACACTGGAAACATCTCAGAAGCTTGAAAAAATCCCAGTGCCCTCCCCCCAAAAATGAGCAACCCAGTTCCTAAGTGTGGGAAAGTCTTGGGCAGATACCTCCCCAGAGAAGGTATTCCAATGGTCGATACAAATGTGAAAAGATGCTCAACACCACGGATCACTGGGAAAGTGCTACTTAAAAGCACAGTGAAACACCAAGTCACACCCCATAAGATGGTTGTTACAGAAAATAGAACAAGCAAACAAGAAACAGGAGATGCACGTTGTTGGTGCCTGGCTGGCAGGGGTGAAAAAGGGTGCAGCTTCCGAGGAAGACACCCTTGCCAGTCCTCAAAACCCTAAACACCAATTTGCCATATGCTCCGACAATGGCACCTCCAGTCGATGCAGACAAGGACTGAAAGCCGGACTCGGATCTTCTCCACTAATAGACACAACAACCTTCTTCCCAGCAGCCCGAAGGTGGGGACCCTCAAGTGATCACCAATGGGTGAATGGGTAACAAAATGTGATCGATTGATCTATCTATCTATCAGTCTTATGAAGGAATAAAATTCTGACACATGCTACGACACGGCCGAACCTCAAAGATATTAAGCCACCTGAAATAAGCCAGATATAGAAGTACAAGTGTTCTATGGCTCTATTTATATGAAATGGACTGAGGTGTCTACAATATTAAGTTCATAGAGACAGAGTAGAAAGGAGGTTACCAGGGTCTGGGGAAAGGCAGTGTTAGGGAGTTATTGGTTAATGGGCAATAATGACACATTCTGGAGATAAATACTGATGATGTGGGTGGCATAACATTGTGAGTGTATTTAAGTGCTACTGAATTGTACTCTTAAAAGAGATAAAAGGGGGCCGGTGTTGTGGCATAGCCAGTTAAGCAGATGCCGGGCCCCTGTAGGGACACTGGTTCCTCCCAGATTCTGTCCAGCTTGACCCCTATCACCTGGCTCTGGGGTGCTTTGGCTCTAATTGGAGGGCATACCTGGCTGTGTTCCCCCGTGCACTGGGGCCAGTCCAGTGACCTGGTTTAAGGTCGCAGGCCTCAGATACAAGAGCCTAGGTCTAAACTCCAGATTCTCCACTTGGTGCTGTGCCTGTTTGCAGGTTTCATTATCTGTGTTGGTAAAATAAGGCTAACAAAGCACCTAGGAGAGTAAAAAGTTCATGCAATGGCAAGACCCTTGGTAATAGTCCATAAATGTTAGCAATTATTTCTATTATAAAAAAACCTGGGGCAGGTATTTGGCGGAGTGGTCCAGGTGCCGTTTGGGACACCATCACCCCATGCCGGAGTGCCTGGGTTGAGGCTGGGCTCCTCCCCTTTGGCCCCAACTTCTTGCTAATGCCTGCCCTTGGAGGCAGCAGGTGATGACTCAAATAGTGGAGTCCCCACCTTCCGCATGGGATGTGGATGGCGTTCTGGGCTCCTGGCTTCAGCCTGGCCCAGTCCTGGCTGTTGCAGGCATTTGGGGAGTGAACCAGTGAATAGGAGATCTGTCTCTGTCTCTTTGCCTTTCAAGTAAAGTGAAAAATAAACAAAAAATAAGCATCTGGTCAGCTCAGCTAAGCAATCCCAGGATCAAGTTGAGCAGACGTGGCCAGACCTTCGGGAGCCGGCACCTGCTCTGTGGCTCCACCTCCTGTCCTGTCCTGCTCTTGGTCACGTCAGTCCCTGTCTCAGCAGTAAGCACCACAGACAGGCCTTGTGCAAGGAGGCACCGAGGCCTGGGAAGAAGAATCAGGGAGACCTCAAGAAAGCGCTACGCTGAGTGTCTCTGGGGCAAGGCAGGCCCAGAGCGCCATGCCAGTCACAGGGGGAGTGCTGGCTACTTGCTCATCCCCACCCCTGGGCCCTGTAGCTCTGCAGAACCAAAGCAGGGAACGTGCAACCTCACAAGGGGGCCAGGAGGATGCAATGGAATAAAGGACCTCAGGTATCCTGTAAAGGGTAAAGGGCCACCCACATCCCACAGATGACGGCTGTGCCTTAGCGGATCTGACTTGTGTAGTCCCGCCCTGGGGTGCCTGAAAGGCTGTTTACATCCGGGTGCAGCCAGGGCCAGGCTGGAGGACATGGACTTCAGGCTGTTTACATCCGGGCCAGCCAGGGCCAGGCTGGAGGACATGGACTCCCAGCCGCAGGGCCTCTGCTCTTCCCAGCTGCTCTGCCCTTGCTCACTGAGGAGCCCGGGGCTCCCTCTCCGTCAGGACCTGGGCCATCCCGGGAAACTGGGGAGCAGCCCCCATGCAGCCTGTGGAGCCGGGCGGCGCGGTCGGGGCCGGTGTCTCCTCTCTCGCTCACACGGCCCTAAACACTTTGTGCAGAAGCCTTGGCGCCATGGTGCTTTCCTCCTGGCCCCGCACCACGCGGGCGTGAGCGGAGGTAGATTTTCAACCTCAGTCCTGGATTTCCTGCCCTGTGTGGGGCGGAGGACACACAATGTCACCTGGCCTCCTATCCTCTCAGCACTGGGCGCCGCCCTGCCCAGCCCTGCCCTGGCACCCAGGGTGACCCTCTCGGGAGGTGGAGGGGGCGTGTCTGTCCTGTAGCCCCAGCCACTTGGATGTGGGCTGCTGTCCATGCTGTTTCCACAGGCCTTTTGGTTATTAAAAAAATGGCTTCTGTGGCCGGCGCCGTGGCTCAACAGGCTAATCCTCCGCCTTGCGGCGCCGGCACACCGGGTTCTAGTCCCGGTCCAGGCACCGGATTCTGTCCCGGTTGCCCCTCTTCCAGGCCAGCCCTCTGCTGTGGCCCGGGAGTGCACTGGAGGATGGCCCAGGTGCTTGGGCCCTGCACCCTATGGGGAGACCAGGAAAAGCACCTAGCACCTGGCTCCTGCCATCGGATGAGCATGGTGCGCCGGCCGCAGCGCGCCGACCGCGGCGGCCATTGGAGGGTGAACCAACGGCAAAGGAAGACCTTTCTCTCTGTCTCTCTCTCTCACTGTCCACTCTGCCTGTCAAAAAAAAAAAAAAAATGGCTTCTGTGGTGCTCTGATCCTGAGGCGGCCTCCAGGCCACTTGTGAAGAGTGATCGCCTCCATGACACCGCACCCAGCCGTGCCAGGCGATGCGGTAGGAGAGACGAAGGGCACAGAGGCAGAGGCTCTCTGAGGGGAGCAGGGACCGGAGGGGGGGGGGCTGCCAAAACCAAGAGCCATTCCCTGGGGAGCCCAGAGGCAGGCTCTGGTTCCCACACTTCTGGAGCCTAGAAGTCTGAACTCACGGCATCTGGGGGCTGGTTCCGTCTGTGACCGCGAGGGAGAACCTATTCTGGCTCCTCCTACAGCTTCTGGTGACAGCCGGCTGCCCTGGGCATCCCTTAGCCTGCAGCCACATCCCCGACTCTGCCCCCCCCCCCAAGGTTCTTTCCCTAAACTGTCATGGCCCCCGCCCCCAGGGCCATGTTCCTCTGTGTCTTTGTCTAAATGTTCCTCTTATTTATTTTTTTAATTTTTAATTTTTTTATTTTTTTGACAGGCAGAGTTAGACAGTGAGAGAGAGAGAGACAGAGAGAAAAGTCTTCCTTCCATTGGTTCACCCCCAAATGGCCGCTATGGCTGGCGCGCTGCACCGATGCGAAGCCAGGAGCCAGGTGCTTCTCCTGGTCTCCCCATGGGGTGCAGAGCCCAAGCAATTGGGCCATCCTCCACTGCACACCCAGGCCACAGCAGAGAGCTGGACTGGAAGAGGAGCAACCGGGACAGAATCCGGCGCCCCGACCGGGACTAGAACCTGGGGTGCCGGCACTGCAGGCAGAGGATTAGCCAAGTGAGCTGTGGCGCCTGCCTAAATGTTCCTCTTCTAACAAGTACACCTACCGCAGTTTGACTTCATTTGTCATGACCCTATTCCCAAATAAGGTCACACTGGGAGAGATGGGGGGTGGGACTTCAAAAGATCTTTTTTTGGGGGACGCAACTCAACCTCATAATGTGGGAACAGGTGCACAAGTCAGGCAACCTGTATCTGCCCCCCGCTCTGGGTCAGGTTTGTGCTCAATCCTGCGGCTCAGAGAGGCAGCGGGCCAGGTTCGTTCTCAGCCTGAGGGTTAGTGGGGAGAAACGACCAAGCCGGGAGTGGCTGCTGCCGTATAGCTCAGGGCAGAGGACAGATTATCACAGGTGACAGGCCCACCATCCGAGCACAGAAAGCCAGAGACTGAGAGGGACAAGAATGACAAGTGTAAGACTCGCCTTGCAGTCAAGCCCCAACCTGTGGACCCAGGAGGGCCCAGAGCCTGCGTCCAGGCACTCTTCTTGCCCTTCAGAAACCTGGGTCCCACCTGAAGCTGGAGGTGATGTTTTCCACTGTTGTAATGGATTCTTGCAATTCTTTTTTGGAGCTGCGAATCATGACTCATGCCGTGTGAAATCCAGTGGCTGGTGCACCTGAAATAGAGGTGTTCCCCCTAATTGACTCCCTAGTGATGCCTGGTGCACTAGGAGGATGGGCTGGGGCGGGGGCCCTGTGCCGGGGAGAGCAGTGGAAGAAAGTGACCGCTGAAGGCCTGGGAGCGGAAGAGTCGGCAGTGAGGGCTCCCGACCAGTAGGTCTCTGATCCTTCCACAAAGAAACCCCGCAAATCCACGCCGGGCCTGGTGTTTTCCAGGAATTGTTGGAAGAGGTCGCACACTCATCATGGAAGAATCTGGAAGAGGAGGTCTATGGAAACAGTCATCACACCCCCAGGGGGAACCGAGGGGAGGAGCGCTCAGCTGAGATTCTGCTTTCTCACTTTTCCTCCCCATTTGAACAACTCCTTGCTTTTGGCTGGAGCTTTTCTGTTTGGCAAAAGCCTTCCCAACATCACACTGCACCAGATCCTTGCCTTGGAAAACACTACGTGGCCAACGGGATGGCACTTGGTGTCCATTTTGCAGATGAGGCGGTCAAGGTGCAGAGAGGTTGTGTGACTTCCAGGGATCAGGTGGCAGGCCCAGGCTCACTGTTAGGCTCCTGATGACCTGCCCCGTTCTGCGGGAGTCTCCTGGGGGAACCTGTCCCCACCTCCGCCGCCCTTCTCCTTCATTCACCCTCCCAGGTGCACCTCACTGTCCGGAACTCGGGTCCAGGTGCGGATGGCCCCAGAAGTCTTCTCTAGACTGGAGGCAGCATGTAGCATGGCAGGTGGATTCCCAGGCTCTGGAGCTGGCCATGTGCAGAGGAGAACCCCTCTGCCTCTCTTAGTGTGTGAGTGCAGACAGGCCCCTCAACTCCTCATGATTTTGCTTCTCTACCGGGGAGCTGGGGTTCTGACTATGACCTCAGCTAACGTGCACAGATTTCTTAGCACATTATATATAAGAAGTCGTACATAATGTTTGCTAAGTGAAAATTAAAAAGTCCCCAAAGTGGCCAATAACTCTGAGGACCCAGTGGCTGTAGGTCCAGTGATAGATCTGTATCCACTCTCCCCACTGACCTGCCAGCCCTTGTCCAGGTTGCTCCTTCGGGAGTCTCCCGTCATGATCAGTGAATGGCTGTGGTCTTGGGCAGCTGTCATCTGCCTCGGACGCATGCCTGTCCAGGGCAGGACTGTGTGTGCCTCCCGACCCAGTGTCTGGAAGGCAGGAAGCTCTCGGTCCACACACCCTGAACGCGAACCGGGCAGGCTAGACCTTATCTTGGGCCTCTCTGTGCTCTAATGGTCCCGTGGTGGCTAAGGACTCCGAAGCTCGGTGTACCCTAAGCATCTAAGCACTTAACCCCTGAGTTCTTAGATGCAAGGCGTTTCTGGGGTGGAGACTCTGGCATTTTCCCTCTAGAAAAGAACCCGAGTGTGGTCAGACACAGTCTAAGCGGCTTGGCTCCGTCCCCTGGGCGGAGGTTCCCTTAGCACAGGGTTTCAGGAAGGGGGAGTGCCTGTAGCTGAGTTCTCATCACGGATGCGTGGCACCCCTGGAGGAAGGGGGAGGAGAGACGAAGGGCTGTGTGGATCCACACCTATCGGCCCTCAGAAAATTTTGAGATTCTTTTTACCAAATTAGGCAAACATAATTAGGTATAAAAGGAAATATTTACTCAAAAGAAAACAGAAAAAAAAGCGAATTCAAAAATGTTGAACATCGTAGTTAATTACCAGAAAACTGAGAAAAATCCATGACAGTTTAATTAGTTAATTGCTTTTTCTTTTTATAATTCTCAGTATTACCTTAATTTAATTATATTTTCTTGATTGAATTTCTTTTTTAAAAAAGATTGATTTATTTGAAAGGCAGAGTTACAGAGAGGTAGAGGCAGAGAGAGAGAGAGAGAGAGAGAGAGAGAGAGGTCTTCCATCTGCTGGTTCACTCCCCAAATGGCCAATGGCTGGAAGCCTGCGCCGATCTGAAGCCAGGAGCCAGGAGCTTCTTCTGGGTCTCCCATGCAGGTTCAGGGGCCCAAGGGCTTGGACCCTCTTCCACTGCTTTCCCAGGCATTTTAGCAGGGAACTGGATCTGAGTAGAGAAGCTGGGACTTGAACCAGTGCTCAAATGGGATGCCAGCGGCAGCAGCTTAACTCTCTGCCTTAATGTCAGTCCCTGGCTAATTTTTTAAAAACATTATTTATTCTTTAGAAAAATGTTTCACGAATGTTGATTTTGGGAAAAGCTCTGTGAGGTTTCTTTGACAGACGAGCTGCTAGAGGCCAAGGCATTCTCGTACAGGGATTCATCTGAAATGTTCTCTGAACCGGCAGCTCTCCTGAGCAGGTTCGTCATCAGGATCCTTGTAGGGTATAATGCAAGTGTCAGGGTACATTTGTGGGGTCAGTGTTTCATACCAGTTCGCCTTTAGCTGGATGGCAAAAATGCCTGTGGCCATGGCTACAGCACCCCAAGCCTGGGGGAGATGACGCCGGGGAAGCCGGAGTGAGGGAGAGAGAGGGCTGCTAACCAGTGCCCTACAAAGAGCTACTTGCGGAAGTTTTATAAAACACCTGACCAAGTGCATCCTTGGCTGAGGCCTGGGAAGCGGTTGGTGGATTGACAGCCTTGAGCTTCAACTTCGTGAGCTTCAAAGAAAAACGCACTTCTGCTGAAGGCAGTGACAGACCAGGGACCAGACAACTTCCTGGCAGTCCTCGTTGTTCTTCTAGGAGAGACAAAGTGTAGGGTAGAGAAGGTGCCGCTGAGCTGTCACTAAGCAGCCTTGACCCCCCCCCCCCGCCGCCCTGCTCCTTCCTTTCCATTCTCCCCTCTACTGGGCCCAACTGAATCCATCTAGCTCCTCCTCCCTCCTTCCCTCCCTCCCTCCCTCGCTTCCTTCTTCTTTCTCTCTTTCTTTGAACTCTCTCTCCCTCTTCTTCCTTCCTTCCTTCCTTCCTTCCTTCCCTCCTTCCTTTCTCTCCTTTTCTCTTTCTTTCTTTCTTTCTTTCTTTCTTTCTTTCTTTCTTTCTTTCTTTTTTCTTCTTTTATTTCTTTTTAAACATTTTTAAAATTTATTTGAGAGGCAGAGTTACAGAGTGAGAGAAAGGTCTTCCATCCTCTGGTTCACTCCCCAAATGGCTGCAACAGCCAGAAATGCACTGATCTGAAACCAGGAGCTAGAAGCTTCTTCCAGGTCTCCTACGCGGATGCAGGGGCCCAAGGACCTGGGCCATCTTCTACTGCTTTCCCAGTCCATAGCAGAAAGCTGGATTGGAAGTGGAGCAGCCTGGACTTGAACCGGCGTCCATATGGGATGCTGGCACTGCAGGCGGGGGTTAACCTACTATGCTACAGTACTGGCCCCCTCTAGCCCTTCCACACTTTGTACCTGTTGATCCTGATTCCCGTTCCTCTTCTCTTTCACCTTCATGCGACCACATCTGATCGAGTGTAAAGGTCACCCTCAAACACCACTTCCCTGAACCCACGGGATTATTCCTCTTGTCCGTGTCCTTTCTTGTTATCCTCACTACACTCACCCCTAGCATTTTAGACGCCTGCTGGGAGCAGAGGTCCCACACGAGCTAGCTTTGGTTCCAACGACCACTACCCTCCGAAGCCTGCCATGGGCATAGGACGCGTGTTGTGAGCTGTTCACAGCACATCACACCTCACAACACGGTGCGTGACTCAGCCCCAACGATCGCCCCTTCCGGTAACCCAGTAACCGATTAGGGTTCATCAGACAAATATTTGCAGCTTAATCACTTTCAGCTGCATCACTGTGGATTATAATATTACCTGTGCCTAAACAAACACGGGGCAGGGACTGAAGGCTTTTAAGAGTTCACTTTAGCTTAAAATGAGATTATAAATAATTCTCAAAGCCCTGCGACTTTATGATCGGGCGGTGGAACTGCTGCAGTTGGGAATGAGGAAGGAAACAAAATAAAACAGGATGAAAGCCTACGCCAGGGATCCTCTGTGACCCTTCCCCTGCGCACTTGGAAATGGATACAGCAGCAAAGACACGCTCGCTAGGGACGTCCAGGTTCCTTTCAGACTGATCTTTTGCTAGGGAGAGGGGAGAGGAAATACTACCCTGTGTGCTGTGGGGCCCACTGCGGAGGGGGCTGGAGGAGGGCTCAAGGCCCACGAGGGCCAGCAGGGAAGAAGGAACTCCTGTTCAGGGTACTACAGTTGCAGACTAGGCTGGATCATGGCTGGCGACAGGCGTCTTCTTGGAGGACGCTGCCCCAAGCCTGCACTGGGCTAGGGATCCACTGTGGGTCTGAATCCAAATTCACATCCTTAGGCCAAGCAAACCATCAAGCCCTCCTCCTCCGTCATGGTCCTGGGTGCACCTGTTCCGTGCCAGTCATGGTGCCAGGCACAGGGGACACGGAAGTGAGTCCATCGTGACAACCCCTGTCAGGAGGGACGGTGAGTCCAGACCCAGAGAGGCAGAAGTGCAGGAAGACGCCCAGGATAAAATGTTTATGTCTAGGGAGATTTTCATGAAAAACAACATTGAAAGAGGACATCCCCAGAAAGCAGGAACAACACAGGTGGGGTGATATTAAATGACTCAGTTTACATACAAGCTGAAGAGAATGATGGAAAAGAGGACTATTTTGGGGCTCTGGGTTTTTTTTTTTTTTTTTAAGGATTTATTTATTTGAAAGTCAGAGTTACACAGAAAGAGAAGGAGTGGCAGAGAGAGAGAGAAAGGTCTTCCATCCACTGGTTCATTCTTCAACTGGCCACAATGGCTGCAGCTGTGCTGATCTGAAGCCAGGAGCCAGGAGATTCTTCCAGGTCTCCCATGTGGGTGCAGGGTCCTAAGGACTTGGGCCATCTTCTACTGCTTTCCCAGGCCATAGCAGAGAGCTGGATCAGAAGAGGAGCAGCCGGGACTAGAACCGGCACCCATATGGGATGCTGGCACTGAAAGTGGTGGCTTTACTCGCTACACCACAGTGCCAGCCCTGGGGTTCTGGGTTTTTAAAATGGGATTTTAGGGGCCAGTGCTGGGTGTAGCAAGTAAAGCTGCTGTCTTCATTACTGGCATCCCCATGGGTGCCAGTTCGAGTCCTGGTTGTTCCACTTCTGATCCAGCTCCCCGCTAATGTACCTGGGAAAATAGTGAAAGATGATCTAAGTGCTTGGGCCCCTGAATGCACATTAAGAGACCTGGATGAAGCTTCTGGCTCCTGGCTTCAACCTGGCCCAGCTCCTGGCTATTGTGACCATAGGGGGAGTGAACCAGCAGGTGGAAGGTTCTCCTCCTCCTCCTCTCTCTCTCTCTCTCTCTCCTGTGCCTCTCCTTCCCTGTAACTCTGAATTTCAAATAAATAAATAAATAAATCTTTTAAAAAAAGGACAGAATGTCCCATGGGTATCGATGCATTGCATAGAACAAATGATAGAGTAGATAAGAAAATTTTTTAAAAATTGCAAATGCATTTCATGGCTGCCAACACATAAACTCACACTACACTCCTGTGCTGTGAGTTACTGGTGGTGTCAGCAGGACATTGTTCTTTGACAAAAACTCCTTTATTTGTGTATTTCTCTGTAATTCTTCTGGGCTGTTTTCACAAATACATATTTTTTTATTATTATAATTATCTTATTTGAGAAGCAGAAAGAGAGAGAGAAATAGCAGACACACAGAGAGGTCCCTGCTTGCTGTTTTGCTCCTAAATTCCTGGAGGGGTGGGGGCGGGCCAGGCCAAAGCCGGAGCCAGGAGCTCAGTCCATTGGTTTCACATCGGTGTCAGGAACCCGACTGCTTGAGTCGTCATCATCTGCTTCTTCCCAGAAAGCTGAGCCGGACGAGAGCCAGGACTCAACCGCAGACACTGATGTGGGATGCAGGTGTCCATCCACCAGGGTCTGGAGCGCCTGGCCAAATGCCTGCCTCAATATATTTTATTTACATCAATGTTGAGCATCTGCCATTACAATCTCCAGTTAGGGCCCACACTGGGCTTAGAGATTCGGAACCAGGAGCAAGAAATGTTCCTAGAGGACCTGGTGGGATGCCGTTATGGAAAGCAGTCATGGCCTTTGAAAGATTCGCCATCAGAGACGCGAGCGATGGGAAGGGAGTCACCTAGGCATATTCCTGGGCAGCGTGTGTGGCCGAGGCAAGAACTTGGATAGGGTCCGTGAGACAAGCCCCGGTCTCTGCTTTACCAGTGCACAATCTAGACAGGTCACTTCCTATCTCTGAGCCCCAGTTTCCATGTTTTCAGAATATGGGGATGCTATGTTCTGTGAGGTCCCCTGGAAACATGGTTAAGACTTAAAAGCGTGCAGTGGCCCTTTATGTGTGAGCCTGCAGCATTCATGTCTCACCAAGGCCCTGGTACTTCTCCTGTGCCTATTAGCCACTTAGGAGTCGCTGTCACATGCAGCCATAGAATGAAGTGCATGGCAGGTGGGAGAGAAACTCCCTCTGTTCCCTCCCAAGGGAGTCCTGTGCGTTCTGGTTCCTGCTATATCCACTGACACTTTCTATATCATCTTAGGGGAAACCGAAATCTCTCTAAGACTCAGTTTAAATGGAGATGCTATTAAGACAAGATTTCTCTGTATCTTAATCTGCGCCCTGAATCTTCTTGCACCCTAGTGGCATTCAGTAGGTTTCTGAGTGTGTGTCCTTCCCGCTCTGCCTTGCCCGACTGCTCCTCACTCTTACAGATCTGAATTCGCAGAAGCAGGCAGCTCAAGGAACGGAAGTCCCAGCCGTGGGCTTAGAGCAGCCCCTCTACAGCCGGCCCCTCTGAGATTCAAGATCTGTTTTCTCTTTCTGCCATTAAGTGACAGCCCCTGCGATGCTCTGAATCCTGCCGACGTATTGCCCATCTCTGCTTGTTTGACAAATGACGTAACTGCCGACGCCTCTGCCTCATTTCCCACCCCTCTTTGGTGCTCCTATTAATGCCCCCGGTGTTGGGCAAGGTCCTCCGAGACTGCTCTGAATGTCTCTGTTTGGCAGGGGAGTTCAGTCACTTTCTGGAGGACGTGGTCTTGAGTTGGAAGCCTGAGTTTCTTCCAGTTCTCGCTGTTTCTAATGAAAGCTGGGGCTCTCTGTCGTCTTTTGGCCCTGTGTGGGGCAACAGTGCTACACGGGTTCCGTGCTGCCAGTGTGGACCTGGAGGAGTTGTAATGCGCATTTAAAAATAAATAAATAAAAATCAATTCTATTTTTGGTGCCCCAGGCGAGTCCAGTGTATAAAGGAGTCTCCTGTGAACTCTTCTGTAAAGTGAGGGTTTTTCCTGCAGTTTTAACAATACCTGTCTGATGTATCTGCTTTTGGAGCTGGAACTTTTATGCACAGAATTTTTTTTTTCCCTCAAATGGGATCCTGCCGGCATTTGTCCAGCGTTTGGTTCTGATCCTTTGTAAAATCATAGCAGGAATGATGATTTCAAGGATCTGAAGGACACACTATTGCAATTGTGCAAACAAAGATAAGTTATTTTGAAATAGTTTCCAAATTGATTAGGTATTCAATGCCATTTGTGCTCTGGGAGAAGCTTCTTTCCAGGCTGATTTTCTTCCTTTCTTAGCATACCTTGGGTTTCAGCCACCACGCACTGTCCGCTCTTCCGAAACATCGTATCTTCCTCCTCTCCAAGCCAATGTTCACTGGGATTCCCTCCCTTTGGATTTTCTTCATCCAACTCCACCTCCCCAACCTACTGTGCAGCACGCAGGCACACACAAAGCAACACGTACACCCTTCACTCACATGCACTCCCAATACCACTTCTCCCACCCACCATGCGATCAGCCAATAGAATAGCCACTAGCCATCTGTGTCTATTTGAATTAAAATGCGTTAAATGAAATAAAATATCAACAGATGAGTGGATAAACAAAATATGGTGTATATGTATCTCAATAGACCATTTACCCTTTAAAAAGGAGTTCTGTCCCATCCTACAACACAGATGAACCTTGAAAATATTTTACTAAGTAAAATAAATGAAACACAAAGGGACAAATACTGTGTGATTACAATTATATGGACTATCTAGGATGAGTAAATTAGAGACAGTAGAATAGAGATTAATAGGGGCTGGAGGTAGGGAGAATGAGAAATTGTAGTTTAATGGGTACAAAATTTCAGCTTGTGATAATGGACATATTCTGGAAATGGATAGTAGTGATTGTTACACAACTTCGTAAATATACTTAATGCCCATGGATTCGGTCACTAAAAGTGACCGAAGTGGTAAATTTTATGTTATGCATATTTTATCACAATAAAAATGAAAAGCAAGTTTTTAAATTTTTTAAACACTAAACAAAACAAAATTTAGGGGCAGGTGTCTGATCAGACAGTTAAGACAGCAACAGTTGGGCCACCACATTCCATGTCGGGTTTGCCTCCTGGTTTCCACTCTCGCCTCCAGTTTCCTGCTAGTGTACACTCTGGGAGCAGTGATGATGGCTCACGTGGTGGGGTTCCTGTCTCCCTCTTGGGAGACATGGATTCAGCTCCTGGTCCCTGGCTTTGGCCAGGTTGTGGACATTTGTGGGGTCAATCAGCAGAGGGGAACCCCCATAAATAAATAACTAAAGAAAAGAGAAAATTCAGTTATTTAGCCACAGTGGCTGAACACATTTCAAATGTCCCATAACCACACGGGGCTAGCGGCTACCGTATTGTTTAGATTAGAGAAAGAACATTTTATTGCTGTGGAAGGTTCTAGTGGACAGGATGGTTCCAGATCCTTCAAGACCTCTTGTGTTTTAAAACATTCCTTGCAGCTCCCAGCAGCTGATGGACGCCCTCCATGGAATTCTTGTGCTTATTTGTCTTGACCTCTTTCATGTCTTTATTGTTTCTTCATTGTATTTCATGGCAAAGAGGTAGCCCACTGATTTCCTGACAAATCGCAAGCCATTGGAGGGCAGGGAAGAAGTTTCCCGTATCTGAGTAAGCCCCACCCACTAGTGCCTTGCAGACTGATAACTGAAGAGAGTCTTTGAATGAACCGATGAGACAAGAAGACAAACTGGCTTTCCGTGCAATGGTTCTCGTTGGGGACGTAATTCCATCTTGCGCGTTTCAGAAGCCGTTTGAAGATGACATGTTTGTTCTTCCATGAATACATTTGTATCACAACTCTTGGGCCATAAATTTCCTCTGGGAAAGAAGGGAGTGCTCTCTGGGACCTTCTGTAAATAAGATCGAAATTTGTCTTACGTATGTGCGAAGTCCCTGCTCGGCTGGCTATTGAAGGAGCTGCCAAGTCTTTCTTCCGAAAAACAAACGGTTGAAGTCGTTTTTTGTTTTCTGTAACACAAGCCCCTTCGCCACAAATAGAGTCCTCCTCTGCTCATTATCTTGTCATTAAAACCCCTGGCTTGATGCATCTCCCTATAAAATAAACCTGAGACCTTATTCGGGAGGAGAAACCGCCAACAGGACTTTATGAAAGAGACCCAGTGTACAAAGGGCTTTCTTCTGCCTCTGCGTTCCATGATGAGATCCCGTGGCCAGACAACGTTTTCTGACTGGTGAGAGCAGGAGCGACCCTCTTGAGTTACTGTTTAGTGAATGAAGGCCTTTGTTTGCCACAGGAGAATTAAAAACCTATGGGCCTCCCCGACGCAAACAGGAATAGGTTTCACACAGCGGTGTTGGGATTAAATGACTGTATCCTGAAAAAAGCCAGCACAATGGCTGCTCATGTTTTAATCATTTACCTGGCATTCCAGCAGAGACGGGTTCACCTAAAACTATGAGATTATAGGGACAGAGGGACTCTGCCCAGCCCTCTTTCCCCGGGAGTCGCTCTCCTTTCCACGTATCCCCAAAGTGGGAAATGAAGGGAAACTGCCCATTTGCAGCAAATTTGAAGACAAGAAGGAGGACTCTGGAAGCCAGCAGGGGCTGAAGGTTCACACCAGAGAGGGCGTGGTGCAACCTCACCATTTCACAGACGCAGGTGGGGAAGACTTGGGAAAGAGAAGCGCTGAGAGTCCTGTCCAGAGTGTCCCTTCCTGACTGTAGGCCAGCACGTTTTCTCCTGTAATTATTGACCAACCATGATCTTACACAAACTCAAAAAAATGCTCTGTGTTTTCTTTTTTCTTTTTAAAAGGGAGAGACAGGGGGAGCTGACTCTCTCCCCAAATGGCTGCATGGGGCCAGGGCTAGGCTGAGCTGAAGCCAGGATCCAGGAACCCCATTCTGGTCTCCCGCACAGGTACAGAGGCCTCATCTTCCACTGCTTTCCCAGGTGCATTAGCGGGGAGTTGGGTCAGAAGTACAGCAGCTGAGACTCGAACAAGCATTCTAATACAGGATGCTGGCATTGCAAGTAGTGACTTCACCTGCTGTGCCACAATATTGGCCTTTTCCCATCTTTAAAGCAATCCATGACATACATTTAAAAATGCAGCTCCTGGGGCCAGTGCTATGGTGCAGTGGGTTAAAGCCCCAGCCTATGCGGTGTGAGCATACCATATGGGCGCTGGTTTGAGTCCCGGCTGTTCCTCTTCTGATCCAGCTCTGCTATGGCCTGGGAAAGCAGTGCAAGATGACCCAAGTCCTTGGGCCCCTGCACCTGTGTGGGAGACCTGAAGAAGCTCCTGGCTCCTGGCTTCGGGATCAGCTCAGCTCTGGCCATTGCGGTCTTCTGGGGAGTGAACCAGCAAATGAAAGACCCCTCTCTCTCTCTTTCTCTCTCTCTCTGGATATGCCTCTCTCTGTAACTCTGTCTTTCAAATAAATAAAATAAATCTTTAAAAAAAACCCACAGCTCCTTCCACTGCAAGGAATGAATGCATTGAGATTGCAAAGTGTAGGGGTGGACACCCTGCCAGGTTCTCTCCTCATCTGACGCGAACTAACTGGGCAAGCAGACACTGTTGCTCTGTGCCTTTTTCTCTTCTTCTGTGCAGGAGGGAGAACACTGTCAGCCTCATGGGCTTGTTGGATGGCAGAGTTTTGCAAGGAGCTGAAGGTGCTAAGCGAATGTGAAGTGTAATTATCCATGTGAAAAGGGTGGTGTTGGCCACCTCAGAGAGGGGGAGATGGTGAGAAGTGTGAAGAAGTGCTCCCCGGAGGAAGTTTCCCTTTTTAGAGAGAGCAGTCTCCAGAGACCAGCCTGGTCCTGGAAACGACGTGGACGGAGACTGCCTCTGAGATGCCTGGGCAGAGACAAGGGCCGTGGCAGTGACCTTGAGAACAGGATGAGCGGAGGGCGTGGTGCTCGGACTTGGAACCGCAAGAGGGCTGGACCCCAGCTCCTCCTACTGCACACTTGCTGGCTGCAACCTCAGCTCTCTTTGCCTCAGCTCCTTGCAAGTCCTTTGCAAACTGTGGGGCAGCAAGTGGAGGACGCTGGAGTCAGGCCGGAGGAGACTGGGTGTGTTTGAAGTCTTGCGAGGGAGAGCTGTATGTGATGCTGGACAGAGCACCCAGCCTGTTTCCCGAGAAGATGATGTTGAGGGGGTTTGAGGAGGAGGGGGATTCAGTGGAAGAGGGGAGAGAGAAACAAAAACTCTAAGCTATTGTTTCCCCTAGCTTTCACTTTAGGACACATCCTAAGGCCCCTTGAGGGAGAGAATCTGCAGCTGCAGGTGCCTGTGGGGGGCGGGTTCCCTCTGCAGTGACCACCATCCTGTGAACGCTGGGCGCTCCCTGGGCCGGCCTCTGCAGGACCAAGCCCTAGGGAACCACGAGGCCGCAGGGCAGCAAGGTTGTGAGTCCAACTGCTGCCCGGGGCTGGCCCCACTTCCCGAGTGGTCCTCAAAGCCCACCACAAGGAAACTTGGCTTTTATTTTCAAAATCTGTCCAGGAGCTGAGAATCCACAGAATTCCCTTCGTGTAAAATCATTTCTTTATCTCTCATTTATACCCTGCCATCTGTCCTAATACCCACAACAGCAAACACTAGAAGTCCTTCTGTGCACACTGTCTTAGGCATCTTCTTCAAGTTCATGCAACCAGTGCAAAAAACCCAGGAGGGCAGCCCTGTGCAGTTTTTATGGGATGAAAAACTGGAGCACAGAGAGGTTAGGTGCTTTGCCAGAAGTCAAGGAGCTGGGCAGGCTTTGGAGTGAGGATTCAAGCACAGACCAGCCAAGGGTCTTGAACCTTCTGCAATTTGACCAATTTGGCCACTGGAGGGAAGAGTGTCCCCGCACCCCACCCCCACCCCCCAGCACTTTATGTGTCACTTCCTGGCCTGCACTAAGTGTTGGTATCTGGTATTTCGCATTCTTGGGGTCAAACCAGCCCAAAGCCCCAGTGGAAGCTGTGGTCTTGGTATTGGGTGGTGATAGCCATCTCCATGGTGAGTGCCTAGCCCAACTCGCAGTATTTGCATCTCAAAGCAGCCTTGTGGTTTTCTACTGATTTCAAAGGCAGTGACCACTGGGAAGGGCCTCCCGGTATTTGCAGTTTTGAGGGCTTGCAAATGTCTCCAGGCTGACCCCTGGGTCTCGCTCACCTGGACTCTCTCACTCTCGCTCTCTCTGGATACCCCGCATCTTTGTGCCTATCATTGTTACTCCATTTTTGGGTTTCCTTTAGGTTTTGTCTGCTGCCTTGCAAGACAACAGATGTCTGCAGACTATGTCAAAGAAGTCATTGCTGAGGGAATCAAAGTCTGGGTCTTGGTGGGTCCCAGAGGCAGGGGACAGCAGGGCCTTCTTTCGTGACCTTGATCCTTGATGGATCTCCAGCACCTGCCTCCTGCTCCCTGCATGTCAAGTCTCTGGTCGGGAAGTCCTACTTCTTCCCGGGGAGGGGGCTGGAGCACAGCTCTCCTGTTATCCCCTCAAAGCCTTCCAGACTTCTATGGAGCCCGCCCCTTCCTGCATGCCTTTCCTTCCTCACGTGCCCAGCCTTGAGCCTGCTCCCAGGAGTGCTGGGTGTCCCCTGCTCCCCAGATTCCACCCCGACCCCCGCCCAGGCAGTGCCTAGCAAGGAGTCTGGCACAATTGCCATAAACACACAGGGAGCAGGGAAGCATGGCTCCGGGGTGGAGGGAAGCGAAGCCATCACTCCCTCACCCCAACTGGGACGTGAACAGGTTCTCCCATTCTCATATGCCCCCCCCCCCCCCCCCCCCCGGTCCTGTGCATGGCCTCGGGGTCGCGACACAGCCCTCCTGCCACCTGGCCGAGGTAGCCTTTTACGAGATGGCACCAGAGGGTCTCTGCTCCTCACAAGCCATTTCTCTTCTGTGTGTCCGAAGGATAAAGATCTATTTGTCTCTCTGTGTGTGTGTTACAAAAAAAATGAATGGGGATTTAATTACAGCGGTTCATTTCCTAAAAGGAAGTCCTATTTACGATGCACCATATGTTTTGCCAGTGGCCATACCCCTGAGGGCTGGAGTCTTGTCAGATCTCCTTAGATAAGCAGGACTAGCCTTAGCCTTGCCTTGGCCGAGACCTGGGCAGACAGGCCAAGGGGTCCAGGAAGTGGGGAGGGGGTCCAAGGTGGGCTCTTGGGCCCCGCCCAGCTCCAACCACCGGAGGAGGCCGCCCCGGCTTCAGAGGCTCAAACGATTTGTGATGATTAAAAATCGCCTGGCTTTTTTCATCCACTAAAGTGGCTCTTGAGGGGGAGAGAGTCTCTCTCTGATCCTTCCTTTCGTGGTTTTAATTCCCCTCGGCCACTTCTGAGCTGGCTCAGATGGCTTCCTAGAGCTCCACGAACCTTCCAGCGGGGGATGCTACCAGGGGAGGGGATGCAGGAAGCGTGGGGAGCAGGAAGGGGCTGATCCCCGTGCTGGGGCTCCCTCCTTCCGGTGAACGTCGGCTGTGTTTTGTTCTCTGCTGAGCGCGGGAGCTGTGGAGCTGTGATGGGCTACTTGCGATTTCTTAACCACAGTTTCTTGCACTTGCTGAACCGTGCCCGTGCCTGAGCCATGGAGGGGATTTCTGGGTGGCCAGGTGTCTCCTGCCTGGTCTTCCCTTCCAGCCCTGTCTGCCTTGCCAAGGTGTTGCCTCTCGTCTCCTCCGCCTCACTTCCTGGATGTCAGGTTGCATGGGTGTCTCTAGCACTCACTGCCTGTGGTTGCTAACGAAGGTTCCTTCCGGCGTGTGCGTGGGGGCGCTGAGGGTCAAGCTACCACGCAGACGCCTGCTTTCCATAGCTCAGTGCCTGGTGACACTTCCGGTCCCTGCCCCTCTGCTCCCCGAGCAGCTTCCTGCTAATGGGCCTGGGAGGCAGCAGACACAGGAGGCTGCTACTTGAGTCTCTGCCAGTTTGTGGGAGACGCCAGTGGCGCTCAAGGCTCCTGACTTTGGCCTCACCCAAGCTGCAGCAGGCATTTGGGGGAGTGAGTGATCCAGAGGCTGCAAGACCCCTCTCTCTGTCACACTGCCTTTCATAAATAAACCAGTCACACACACGCACACACGCAGGTGGTGGGAGTGGATGGGCACCAGCATCCTACAATGTTCCTTCCAGCTCCTACACTCCATCAGCCTTGCCTGGAACCCTAGCAACCTTCTGGGGACCCAGGCGCCTGGAAGCAGGAAGGAGTGAGGCAAAGCCAAGGGACACAAGGGGAGCTCGGGGAGGTTGAGAACCTGATGGAAGGGACCGGTGGTCCTGGACGGCAGATGTGGGGGGTCCTTGTGGAACCCCAGGTGAGGGCCAAGCACAGGCTGTGTCCCCTCCCCCATTCGGGTAGAGATGCCTGGTGCTCACTGTGCATCACCACCTCCCCCTGGGTCCTGGGAGCTCCTGGAAGGCAGAGGTGGACCTGCTCAGCTCACGTCCCTGTGAGCCATCAGATCAAGATCCCCCACACAGGAAGTGCTCTGGAGACACTGGGAGCACCCCAGCTGGGGCCAGCCCGGGTCTCCTCGGGCCCGGACACCCCGCCCTCTGTCTTCCCAAGGTGCTGGACCAGGCCTGCCTTTCTCAGGCTCTCCATGTCCAGCCTGTGGCTGAGCCTCTGGGCCTCCCCTTCACATTGTTTCCGAGGAGGAATTACACAGGATTTAGGTCCATTTAAAAAAGCATTCTTCTAATTTCCTGGGACTTAAAAGGCTCTGCCAGGCTCCCTCTGCTACCCCTGTCTAAGTAGAAGGTGATTTGGTTCAAGATGTCTTTTGCTAATTAGAACCCCCTTTAGTTCTCCGGTTACACAAGAATCCAGGGCACCACATGACCCTCTGCAGAGCAGGCTGGGTTCTTAGAGGTATTTTTAGCTGGAATCAAAGGGCGAGATTTTTGCTCAACTGGGCAGCACTGAAGCTCAGCTCCCCTCCTCGTCTCTCCCTGCCCCTCCCTCACCTCTCCCTCCAGCGCTTGTGCACCCCAATGTGTGGGTGTGCAGGTGTGTGTGTGTGTGTGTGTGTAGCTGTCAGGCTGCGGTGGGAGTGTGGCCCCAGTGCCAGGCGGCCATGCTGCATTTCTGGCTGCTCATTGTTCAGTCCCGTCTCCATGGCGACGGGAGCAGCTGCTCCATTCGGGCCTTGGCTGGGCTGTGCACGGCGGCCCGCCCGCCTGTCTGCCGGCCTGTCCGCCTGCCCGGCCGTGGGAGCTGCCAGCTCCGCACCCTCCCGCTGCCCGCAGGCCCTGCCAGGCTGGGCGCAAGAAAGCGTGTTTACTAACACCGTCCGCACGGCTCTGGGCACCGTGGCGCTGCCCAGAAGATGTCAGGCCCTGGGCACCGGGAGGTGGGCCTGGAGCCAGGCTGTCTGCAGCCACGGGAAACGGGGTGCTGGCTGGGGCTGCCCGGGGCTGCCCTGGCCTGCAATGGCCAGCCTGGCCTCCCAGAGCTCCAGGCAGAGTTGCAGCCCTTGGGAGATCCAAGTACAGCCCCTCTGCAGATCGTGTCCCCTTACTGGGATGCCTACGGGGACCTCCTAAAGGCTTAGACCTCAGAGCCCACCCCTCCCACCCCCCCCCCCCCCAGCTCTGCCCCAGGGGCCTTGCCTCCCCCCGACTGTGGACCCATTAATATCTGAAGTGTACAGAATCCAGAGTGCCAGGCACCTCAGCCATGTCTCTCTTTAATAAACGCGTGGAGCAGATCACAGACAGGGCCAGGGCAGGGCAGGTGAACTTCTCCCAGCCTGGAACTGGGCTGTCCTATTTGGCCCCTTCTGAGACTGGACTTGGCCTTGGCTCAGCCTCCTGTCTCTCCTGGCCTCCCTTGCTCTCTGCCTCTGCCTTCTCCCATGAGCCTCCTCCTGCAGCTTTTCCAAGGAGGCCTGGCCTCCGTGCATGCGTCCATACTGCGTGTCTGTCTGCCTCCGTGCATGTCTGCGTTACTGTGTGTGTGTTTCCATGTGTGTCTGTGTGTCCCAGTGTATGTCTGTGCATTACCAGAACTTTCTGCAATAACGCAAATATTCTCTATCTGCTCTGAACAATAAGGTAGGGCTGGCCACGTGTGGCTGAGGAACGTTTCAAATGTGTCTGGTATGACTGAGGAACTGAATTCGATTTTACATTTTTTTTAAAGATTTATTTTTCAAGGGGGTAAAGTTGCTGCCTGCAGTGCTGGCATCCATTTGGGCTGGTTCTAGTCCTGGCTGCTCCACTTCTGATCTGGCTGTCTACTATGGACTGGGAAAGCAGTAGAAGATGGTCCAAGTCCTTGGGCCCCTGCACCCCAGTGAGAGACACGGAGGAAGCTCCTGGCTCCTGACTTCGGATCAGCTTAGCTCTGGCTGTTGCAGCCACTTGAGGAGTGAACTAGTGGATAGAAGACTCTCTCTCTCTCTCTCTCTCTGCCTCTGCCTCTCTGTAACTCTACCTTTCAAACAAATAAATACATCTTTTAAAAAAAGAGATTTCTCTCTGTCGAGAGAGAGAGAGAGAGAGAGAGAGAGAGAGAGAGAGAGAGAGATCTGTTCTGCTGGGTCACTCCCCAAATGGCTGCAATAGCCAGGGCTGAGCCACGCTGAAGTCAGGAGCCAGGAGCTCCATCCAGGTCTCCCGCATGGGCGCAGGGGCCCAGGCCCTTGGGCCATCTTCCACTGCTTTCCCGGGTGCATTAGCGGGAAGCTGCATGGGAAGCTTAGCAGCAGGGACTTGAAGGTGTTGAAACCCGCTAAGCCACGATGCCGACCTCTGAGTTGTTTTTTTTTTTTTTTTTAAGAATTTATGCTTTTATTTGAGAGGTGGAGAGACAGAGAGAGCAAATAAGATTGTGTAAACGAGTACTTGTGCAGAGAGAGAGAGAGAGAGAGAGAGAGAGAGAGGTCTTACAGAACGCTTAGGTAAACTAAGTCGGTGATTTTCTCTCAGTCACAAACCAGCCCACCCCTGGTGTGTGTGTGTGTGTGTGTGTGTGTGTGTGTGGATGTTGTTAACGCTGAAATCCCAGAGAAAGCAGGTGCAGGATGCAGGATACTTTCCAGGTGTTACAGCAGTTACCTGAGGTTGGAACAAGAATGGGACTGCGTTGGAGAGAATAGGTTGTTTTTTCTTTTTTCTTTTTTTTTAAAGAGTTATTTATTTATTTACTTGAAAGTCAGAGTTACACACAGAGAGAAGGAGAGGCAGAGAGAGAAGGAGAGATGGAGATAGAGAGAGAGAGAGAGAGAGAGAGAGAGAGAGAGGTTGGTCTTCCATCCTCTGGTTCACTCCCTAGTTGGCCATAACGGCTGAAGCTGTGCCAATCCGAAGCCAGGTGCTACACCACAGCACTGACTCTGGCTTTTTCTTAATTTATGCTTGTATTGTGTGTGTTGTTTCACTTGTTACAACACAGACACTCACTTCAGCAACTTCAAACAACACGAGATCTTAGAAAGACCCCCATGTCCTTGTGTCCTTGTTTCTGAAAATCCTTCTTCTACTCCCATTGCTCTTGGGATGGCATGGAGTTTTCTCAGGGTCTCCAAGAGCTGCCCCTGCCTCTGTCTCCTGCCCCGGGCCTTCCTTGGCCTGGTCACAGGTGTCCCTCAGCTTTGTTCAGCTGTGCACCTGCTGTGCCTTGGGATCGAGGCCACCCCATGTCCCTCCCCAGGCCTTTCACAAAGGGTGTCAGGACAAGGGCAGCTGCAGGAACATCTTACAGAGGGTGATGGCTGAGCAGAGTCTTCCTCAGCGCCTTCCAGAAGGACTGACAGTTGGCGAAGCAGTATACGGAAGATGCTCACAGGTAGACCAGATCTCCCTGACCAAGAGTCCCAGACTTGTCTTCCCTTGCAAGGCCACAGGTGTGCAAACCCAGGGTCTGAATGGGGAGTGTCAGGCTTCAAACACAGGCAACATCAGTGAAGCACCACTGCTATCTCTTGGAATCAAAGGCTTAGATCATTTGCAAAAGGCTCCCAAGTGTCTACTTAAGGAAGAAGGGTTTTATAAGGACTTGGGAAAATCACCCCACAAAGGAAAGATCAGAGGGTGCTAATTTGGAACTTTTTAAGGGAAGATTTGGAAAGGATTTTGTAGCAGAAGTAGCCACTCCTGGGAGCTAGGATATTTGAGTTTTCCAGGGCCGCCTCTCTCATCACCTAGCTGATGAGCTCAGTCTAGCCATGTGCCTCTGTGGGCCTCAGTTTCCTTCTCTGCATACGTTTGATACTCTCCCCAAACTCCCATATATCTCTAAAATAGAAATAATCTCTTTTTTTGGGAACTCGTAAATCATCGCTATTGTGATTGAGATGTTAGAGGCATCACGGTAACACGTTCAACAGAAAGGAAGGTGATAGTAAAACAAATAACTTGGACTCTGATGCACAGACTCAAAGATCAACAGGATAACACAGCTTGACAGGAACCTGTAATTTAAGCAAAGACATGTGAAATCAAGAAATGTTCAAAATCGTTTCAGGAGACGCTATAGTTCAAGGCTGAGGTTAGCCAGTTCTCTGAGTGCGTGTGCGTGTTTCAAAGTACAAGTATTATATATTTTACTATTATTATTCAAAGAAAAGCCGGCGTCATGTGCAGAATTGGGAGTCATTGTAGTCAGTGCATAAACTGAACAAAGTCAGCCCAGGGGATTCAGTTTTCATGCTCATTTATGGAAAAATGTTGTTTAACTAACTTTGAAGTAAAGTCTTCTGAAAAAAATCTTTTCTTGTGTTTTGCAAAGACATTTTTCCCCCTGAATCACAAAAGAAAGAAAATGGGAGGGCTTTTTTTTATTTATTTAAAAAAAGTTAATGTGTGAGGAATCATTTTCCTGCCTTCTGATCAGGTACTTGTCTGTGTTTGAACTTGAGATGATAAGGGGCCGGTGTGCAGCGCAGGGGCTGCGGGGGAGGCAGAGATCCTTGTAGACCCCAGTCTTGAGCCCAGGAAGCCGTTGGCGGGGGTCCTTCGAGGAAAGTTCACCAAGGAGTTTTCTTTCTTCCGAGGCCTGGGAGGGTCTGAGTGCACCCACAAGACCGGTCGAGCCACATTCTCAAATGCTCCTGTGCTAACAGTTCCAGAATGTTCTCCCAGGGCCCTTGAGTAGCAGCAAGCGCACCTGGAGTCAGAATCTGTGAGCTGGAAAGGGACTTAGAGATCATCCGAGAAAACCCCTTAAGTGATAAAGCTGGAAACGATGTCTCTGCAAGGGGCGGGGAGCATCCCGGAGGCCGAGGTGGGCCAGGACCCAGGGCGCTGTGAGTGGACCGTGATGACCAGGCTGGCCCCAGGTGTCCGACAGTACTTTATCACCATCAGGAAGATTCCTGGTGTCTTCCACTGGGGACACAGCCCCTGCCACTGTCATCAGTGTCTAGGCTTAGGGTGCAAGTTCTCTGGGGGTAAGGAACCCGGTGGCTTTGGTGTCACTGCTTGTGATGGGGCAAAATCTGTGGACACAGCAGGGCTGAGGGGCCTGGAGGGAGCAGGGAAACCTGGGTGGGGAGGGGCCAGTGCAGGCTGGGAGAATGGGAAAGGCCTGGCGCAGGGAGGAACACAGACGTCTCCACTGGGAGCTGTGGTTCAGGCAGCCTGGCAAGTGTTTTGTCCTGCAGGCTCTGGGGCCCCTCCTGATCTGTGCTGTCTTCTCCCTGTAGCCCCGCCAGCACAGAGATTTCATCTTATTGTCTTCTGCAGTGGATGAAGTGTCTGTGTCCCCCCAAATTCATATGCTGAAGCCCAGATCTCAAGAACGGTATGGGGAGGGTGCAGGCATTGTAGAACATAGTGAGTAAAAGCCATCACCTGTTTCTTTGATTTTCCATATGGGCACCTGTTCCAGTCCTGGCTGCTGCACTTTCGCTCTGGCTCCCTGCTATGGCCTGGGGAAAGCAGTGGGAGATGGCCCAAGTGCTTGAGCCCCTGCACCTATGTGGGAGACCCAGATGAGGCTCTAGGCTCTTGGTTTCAGATCAGCACAACTCCGGCCATTGTAGCCATCTAGGGAGTGAACCAGCAGGTGGAAGACTCCTCTCTCTCTCTCTCTCTCTCTCTCTCTCTGTAACTCTGACTTTCAAATAAACAAATCAATATATATTTAAAATAATGGTGTTTGGAAGTGGGACAAGGGTGCAGCCTCTGCATAGCAGGAGGCAGCCCTGTCCAGACTGGATCTGCTGCCCTTGATCTTGTTCTGTGTTGCCCTAGCAACATCGGAAAGAGACGCTGGGGAAGTCACCCGGTCTGTACTAAGCTGTTAAAGGTTAAAGCCATCTGAACTGAGCATCTGATTTTTTAAAAAGAGATTTATTTATTTATTTGAAAGAGTTACAGAGAGACAGGGAGGGAGGGAGGGAGGAAGGGAGGGAGGGAGAGACAGAGGGAGGGAGAGAGGGAGAGAGGGAGAGAGGGAGAGAGAGGGAGGGAGAACTTCTATCCGCTGGTTCATTCCCCAAATGCCTGTAACAGCCAGGGCTGGGCCAGGCCAAAGCCAGGAGCCAGCAGGCCCCTCAGGGTCTCCCGCATATGTATAGGGGCCCAAGGACTTGGGCCATTTTCCATTGCTTTCCCAGGCACATTAGCAGGGAGCTGGATCAGAAATGGAACAGCTGAGACTTGAACCGGTGCCCATATGGGATGCCAGTGTGTCTTAACCTGCTATGCCACAGTGTCAGCCCTGACATCTGATTTTTAAAAATTACTTAATTTATTTGAAAGTCAGAGTTACACAGAGAGAAAGGAGGGGGCAGAAAGAGGTCTTCCATCCTCTGGTTCACTCCCCAATTGGCCTTAACGGCTGGAGCTGTGCCAATTTGAAGCCAGGAGCCAGGAGCTTCCTCCGGGTTTCCTATGTGGGTGCAAGGACCCAAGGACTTGGGCCATCTTCCACTGTCTTCCCAGGCCATAGCAGAGAGCTGGATTGGAAGTGGAGCAGCCAGGACTCAAACCGGCGCCCACATGGGATGCTGGCACTGCAGGTGGAGGCTTTTACCCGCTATGCCACAGCGCCAGCCGGACATCTGATTTTTTAAAGAAACCTTAATTTCTGGATGAAAAGCCTGAGACTCAGAAGTGAAATGAGTCTCCCAAGGCCCCGCAGCTGCCTCCTGCAGAGCAGGGCCTCTCCTGGCACTCACCTGGTGGATCTGCTACCTGGCCCTTGGCATCACGCCCTTGACTCACAGAGGGAGACCGAGTGGGAGAGGACCAGCTAATCCTGCCCTTCCCATAGTTCCCACATGACAAACTGGACGAGATCACCATGAAATCCATGCAATGGTCAACAACCTGTCCCCAGGGTCTCTGTGTGTTAGGCCTGGGCAGACCCTGCAGAAGATTCAAAGCCCCTTAGGACTAAGCGTAGGATCTTGGGAATCTCTAGCCTGATACATTGTCTTCTATAGCATAGCAACCTGGGAGACGGAGAGAGCCCACAGGAGTCCCTGGTGTGACAAGCAGGCGTGTGCTGTGTGGTGGGTGAAATGCTTAACCTCTTTGCTCCTTGGTTTCGGGGTTCTTGCCACTCACATAGGGGCCTGGGGAAGGCCCAGGCTCTTGAGTTTGGCCTGGCCCAGCCTGGCTGCGGTAGTCATTTGGGGAGTGAATCAGAAAAACCTCTGGCTGCCACTCTGCCTTGCAAATAAAAAATAAATAAATAAGTGAATATCTGTTATGTTTTCTAAAAGAAAGGATGAAGTCAGATAATCTACACGGTCACCAAGCACGGGCTCGGTATGTGGATGAAACACATGTTGGGGGTTCTTCCCCAGGACCCTCGTGTCCTCTGCCCTCCACACATGGCTATCATCAGTGGCCTGCACTTCAGGTCCCACCCCTGTCTGCTGAAGTGTTAGCCAGACCTGGGTTCTGGCCCAAATGCTCCTACTCGGTGAAACCTTACATGGCTATTTTTTTTCCTAAGGACCTAGGCTGTGTGGGTTACTCATTTGAATATTGCTTCTACCTGCACTTTGTCTTGTGAGGGCCACAGTTCTGAATACTGGCATTTTAGTTGATGAACCCTTTGACCACTTGCTCCAACATTTCTTTTTTTTTGTAAGATATATTTATTTATTTGAAAGTCAAAGTTACACAGAAAGAAGAGAGGCAGAGAGAGAGAGAGAGAGAGAGAGAGAGAGAGAAAGAGAAAGAGAGAGGTCTTCCATCTGATGGTTCACACCCCAATTGGCTGCAATGGCTGGAGCTGCGCCAATCTGAAGCGGGGAGCCAGGAGATTCTTCCGGGTCTCCCACGTGGGTGCAGGGGCCCAAGGACCTGGGCCATCTTCTACTGCTTTCCCAGGCCATAGCAGAGAGCTGGATTGGAAGTGGAGCAGCCGGACCTCAAACCGGCGCCGATATGGGATGCCGGCACTTCAGGCCAGGGCGTTAACCAGCTGTGCCACAGCGCCGGCCCCAGCTACAACATTTCTGTGCCTCCTCTTGCTCTGTCCCAGAAGAAGGATGAACGTGATGATATTGCGCAGACACTGGAATAAAATCGTGTATAGACGGCACTGTGTCTGACCCAAACCAGGGGCTCAGTCCTCGGCCAACCACGACTGTGTTTTTCAGATGGAAGCTCTTGCAGGGTGCAGCCCGTGTTTTGTTGCATTTCAGGCTCTGTAAGGTTTGGCCTGGGGTTAGCACACAGGGCACAGGGTTAGCTGGACCTGGGAATGAATGGTGGTTGGGAAAGAAGCCAGTCCCTGGAGTCCGCAACAAGCTGAGAAAGCGAGGCAGGGTGGTGAGTAGCGGGAGCAGGGGAAGTGGCTTGTGTGTGAAGCTCAGCATAGATGTTCACTCACTCTAAGGTCTCCAGCATTTCAACCTGAGTCTCGGGTTTCCACTTCTAGGATGGAGATAACAATACCAACCTCACGGGAGAAGCACAGGCCCCCTTGCAGGCACCTCCTAACGCGGCTACTTGAATGATGGTAGCGAGGATGGGCTTCTAGAAGGCATCTCTGGGGAGGGGGGGATTCCACCACCAGCTCATAGCATGGAGGGAACAGGTGAGCCTCCAGGCTCTCCTGGGGCCAAGCTCAGCGCTGCGCATTTCCCCAGCCATATGGCGCGAGAAACAGTGAAGCAGTTGTCTGTGCACAACTGTAGCCAACAATCTGCCGAGTGTGTTTTTAAGACGCTGCCCCCACCCCCACCACCATGCGACAGGTGGTTCTGCACCACAGTGGAAGTACTGTGGGAGGCGGAACAAACCCCACGTGCCCTGGGGCCCAGGCTGGAGAAGGGATAGAAGCAAGTGGAAGGGATGGCAACAGGGGACTTGAATGCAAAGTTGACCGGTAGGAATGGAGACGAAGTGGCAGGAGAAACAGGAGGAAAAGGATTTCCCCCTGAGCCCCAATTCCTCATCTCTAAAATTTAGGATTCAGGTCCTTTCTGAGTCTCCGTGCTAAGATTTGAAGACAGATGCCTTCCACACGTGCCAGTTAGCTTCTTAAGACTGGCTGAAAGCTCTCTTGTTCATATTCCACATGCATTTGGCCATGCCACTCCCCAGCCTAAACCCCTTTATGTCTCTCCCTTGCCCACAGCACAACCTGTCCGCCCCCTTCCCTTGACTCTGCAAGGACTTCTTCCTTCGCTAGGTCACGTGTCCCTCCGTGGACCGGACCCGTGCAGACCTCAGCCTGCTCTCATCCACTGTTCTAGAATGACAGGCAATGAGGCTGCCTTGCCTGCTACCCTGCAAGCTCCCATCTTTGCAGAAGCAAGGGGGAAAGGAGTGAGGGGAGCAGAGAGGCAGGGCTGGGGTGCAGAGTGTCACTGTGGTAGTGTAGGAGGGAGGAGGGGGGTAGTCTGAGGGTAAGAGAGGAAGAACGAGAGAGGGCTCTAGCCTTCCCTCTGTAAAATGGGTATAAAAACTTTCCCACCTCATAGCTCACTCAGTAGTGATCCTGAGGATATTCTCAAGCATTGCACCTGCTGGATGCAATGACCGTGACTTCTTCGGAGTATTAAGAAGACGGTTGGAGGGAACAGCACGCGGGTGTCTTGCTTGCCCAGAAAGGTACTCAGTAGGTACTATGGCTGTCAGAATGGTTGCTGCTGGCCTCCTGGAGGCTTGTCTCTCTAAGGACAATCTGACTTCCTGCAGAGCTTTCCCAGGTGTCAGACGCTGCACGAGGCCCTGGGCACACAAAGTCAAAGCGAACGCTGTCTCTGCCCTCACGGCCCTGATATCCGGAGAAGCCAGAGTGAGGCGCCGCCAGGATCTGGGGGCCCTCGAGGGCTTCTTGCCCAACTGTTGCCTTTTGCAGGGAGACAGAGCTTAGAGGGACAGGCAGGCTGCTTCCCCTGGAGGCCACCACACCTGCCCCCAGACCGAGCTGGGAGGGATCTCACTTCTGAGCTGCCGTGGAGGGCGTGATCTACCCAAAGGAGAAACGGAAAGGATCAATAACCACGCAAGAGGGCGGATGCTCGCGCTGTGCCCAGAGAGAGGAGGCAGGAACAGGTTTCTCGTTGTCCTTTAAGCCGTTTCTAAGCTGCTTCTTGGAATCAGGCCCGTGTTTCGGTTTGGTCCTTGTGGTGACTGCCTTTGCCATCAACATCAGCACAATTGGTGCAAATTAACCAGAATATACTCAAGTTGTACCAAGCTATGCTGTTGACGGCCCGACATGTACAGTCAGTCACTACTGGTAATAGGTTCAAAATGCACTCCTTGGAACCCCAGTTCGAAATACCCAGAGATCAGTTTTCAATAGGCTGACAGATGACATTAAACACCATTCATAGAAACAGTGTTTATTTAATCTTTAACGCTACCTAATGCATTTCAGTCAAAGTCATCGGTTCACCTTCAGGCTTTATTGTGTGGCAAATGGATGTGTGATTAATCAGTCAATACAAACACAAATATGGTTCCAATTGGAAGTCATTAGGCGCCATTACATGGAGAAGGAAATCCATGGGAGGATTTGTTTTATTTTGTTTCTAAAGAGGAAAAGGGGCCTGGAGAGGCGTTTCTTCCCCTGATAATGAGGTTTCTGCAGCTTGGAGGACTTCAGAGAAGGCCTTGCTTGGTTCTCATCAGGACGGGCACCGGGGAGGTGCCTTTCCTTGGCACGGCTGCTTGCTGCTGGGGGCGGGGGCCGAACCATGTGTAGTGGAGGTCAGCCAGCGCCACTCGGGGACGCAGCAGGTGCAGAGCCCTGTGACCGCCTCCTCTGGAACACTGGTGCCTGGACAGCAGCCTGGGGGAGGACCTCAGCCCTCCCCGACCTGGACACACCTGCTCTCCCGGTTGGACAGCAGTACTCGAGGAAGAGTGAGCAAACGTTTCTGTGAGTAGATGCTCTTTCCAAGTGGAAAAAACCAGTCTTTGGACACCGAAGCCAAGTGCCTGATAAAAAGGAGACTTTGGGGCAAACACAGAGGGATGGGTGGCAGCTAGGCCTTATTAAGTGAGTAAGGGTGGATTGTGAAGAGGAACAGATGTCGATTCAAATTCTGGTCCCCCTGGTTGATCCTGTGTGACCTGGAGAGGGTGCCTTGACCGATCTGATCCTCAGGCCGAAGTGGAGCCAGGTTTGGGATCCAGGTCTCGCTCTAGAGTCTGGGTGCGTGCTCAGAGCACCGTGTGCTTCTCGTGGTGTAGACACCCACTCAGGCAGGCAGGCAGGCAAACGGAATGCAGGTGGACTTGGCGCTGCTCCGCCAGCGCCCGGCCAGGCGGCCTTGTCAAGCCCCTGGCCCCTTTGAAGCAAGTGTAGTTATCTGAACTGCTTGGCCAGGATGGGTCAGAGTTGAGAAATGGGGACAGGGTTGTTGAAGGTCCGCTTATTGCCCATCCTGTCAGAGACATGCAGGCACTGGGGATGTAATTGCTATCTTTATGGTTTTACTACCCCTTGAATTGAAAAACATAAAATATCTGCATGCTTTCTTCCTTGAGACTTGCCTGGTGGCATCCAGGTCCTCCAGTCTCTGGCAGTCAGGGTTCCCAGAGGCCAGCGGTTGCCCCATTCCTCTCCTCCGGGGCCCCCTCTTCAGCGGCCCCTGGATTTCTCGCACACCTGCCGAGGTGGGACCACAAGGCCTGCTCAGGCAGCTCCTCCTGACAGGCAGCTTTGAGCCAGGCAAGTCCGGGTTCGAATCTCCCACCGCCCTTCTACTGCTGTGTGACCTTGGATGGGGCCTTGCACCCCCGGAGCCTCAGCTTCCGCAGTTATGAAGTGCGGACAACCCCGTTTGTGGGGACGACGGGAAATAGTATGCCTGCAAACGGGACACCCAGCACACAGCAGGAAGGCAGCACGAGCGAGCTCGCCTGTGATGTTCATCCGTTCCACTGTGCACACTCCGGGTTTCTACTCACGGCCTTCTACCCTCGCGAGAGACCACACCACACACAGCCTCCAGGGCTCCAGTATTTCCTCCTGGGCCAGGTTTTGGTCGTGTCACCGCACTGTCGTCTGTCTCAGTATTGACGTTGCCCGTTGTTCTTTAACCGACTGTGGCCAAACCACGGGCCTTTTCAATCACCCTGGGGCCTGGGAAGACAGCGCCGAAGATCAAATGGCAGCTTCCCCGGGACAGCCCCCGGCACGCTGCAGAACCCCGCACCTGACACGAGTGAACTGACAACCATTGCTCTCATTTGACCTCTGGGGAACCAGGGAGTAATTTAGGACTTGAGATGTGGGATGCAAATGAGTGTCTGCCTACTCCCTGGCTTCGGGAAAATGGCTCTCATTTTCTGAGGTGATTACAGTAAATTACACCTGGAAGAGGGAGCCTGGGATGAGGTTTCCGAGTGCCATGATTAACGCAAGAGTGCTCGACGTACATACATGTGTCGTGGAAGTGGAGGAGAGAGATGGAGACAGCGAAAGAGAGTGTTTAATAGATTAATTAGGAGCAGAAACTAGCTTAGCCCTCCCTTTATTGTGACAGCTTCTGAGTGCCTGAGCCTTAAGTATAGGAATAATATGCATCATCATTAGACACTCTTCACCAGGCCTTCCTAGAATTGAATATATTATCCTAATATAACTTTCATAGACACTTAATAGCAATGACAGAGTTTCTTCAGAGTCTTAGAACATACCATGAATTAAGTGGGGTGAAGTCAGAAGGAGAGATGAGCGGAGGGATTGCAGCTCTCAGGAAAAAGAGGGTCTGCGATGTGCCTGGGACAGAACTGGAAGAGTGGGGTGTTAGCAGACCCCAAAGAAAGGCAGGTGTTCTTCGCGTTCTTCACCAGGGCCATTCAAAAGGGCCAGGAAATGAGCAGGAGGGCGGGGGCAGAGTCAGGAGGAGGCGAAGGAGGAGGAAGGAAGGAACGGAATCAGGGTGCTGCAGGGCACGAGTGGGTGTCGCTCAGGGAAGACCTGTGCTGTGGCTTTGGAGCCTGCGACAGATCCAGTAAGCAAAGAGAAATCGTAGCACCGAGGTCCTGGGTAAGCCGTCCAGAAGATTCCAGCTAAGGTTATCCGTTTCCCAAGGCTTATGGAGAGAAGTCGGCGAGCTGCTTTGCCTAGAACTTTTCAAACTCCAACCCCTCTTTGCAGAGCAGTGTAGAGTGGAGTTTTGCTGGAAGGTGAATTGTGTGGCTCTTGGCTTCCTTGTCCACGTGGGAGCGTCTCCCAGCAGCAAGGCCGCTTGGGCGCCTGAGGCATTTGCAAGGAAGGGAAACAGACCGTTCTCTTAGGAGCTGGCAGTCCTGGAACAGCCCACGTGACTGGCAAGGGCGCTCCACGGAAAGGCCTCACACTCAGATGGCCACCCCGGGCCTCTTCTGCCCCTAAGACAGCTCCGTGCTGCTCGCCTTCTGAGAGCCGGGAACTCAGACACTCTGATGGGCTCTTGGATTTCACATCAGTTTTTTCCTTCCTTTTCTTCCCTCCGTCCCTTCCTTCCTTTCCAAAAGGACAGGCATTTGGCTCAATGTAAGCCAATGATGCATTTCTTTGTTTTTAAGATTTATTTCATCTTGAAAGACAGAGTGGGCCGGCGCCGTGGCTCAACAGGCTAATCCTCCGCCTTGCGGCGCCGGTACACCGGGTTCTAGTCCCGGTCGGGGCGCCGGATTCTGTCCCGGTTGCCCCTCTTCCAGGCCAGCCCTCTACTGTGGCCCAGGAGTGCAGTGGAGGATGGCCCAGGTGCTTGGGCCCTGCACCCCATGGGAGACCAGGAAAAGCACCTGGCTCCTGGCTCCTGCCATCGGACGAGCGCGGTGCGCCGGCTGCAGCGCGCCGTCTGCGGCGGCCATTGGAGGGTGAACCAACGGCAAAGGAAGACCTTTCTCTCTGTCTCTCTCTCACTGTCCACTCTGCCTGTCAAAAAAAAAAAAAAAAAAAGAAAGAGTGAATGGGGCGGGGGTGGGGGATAGAGACCTTCCATCTGCTGGCTCACTCCCCAGATGGCTACAACAGCCAGGGCTGGATCAGGAAGAAGCCAGGAGCCAGGAACTCCATCTTTGTCTCCCATGGGGTGGCAGGGGCCCAAACATTTGGACTGTCACCTGCTGCTTTCCCAGGCTTATTAGCAGGGAGCTGGATGGGAAATGGAGTAGTCAGGGCTTGAACAGGTGCTGTGATATGGGATGCTGGCGTCACAGGAGATGACTTAACCAACGGCAACACCATGACTGCTGCTCCTTCATCACCGTTCTCTTAGGGATAACGTATAAGACAAGGTTCTTTTCCAAATGGCCTCAAATGGCCCAGGAATGGTTGTTATTGAAAGGAAAAGAATTGTGTGTTTGTACATGTGTGTATGTGTGTATCCATAGGTGTGTATATACATGCTTGTATATACATATGCACATGTGTATGCCATGCATGTACACTTATGCGTATCTGTGTATGTATATCTGCATGTGGCACATGCAGATCTGTGTATGTATACATGTCTACACACATCTGCAGTCAGTTCTCACTGTTCATGGGGGTTGTGTTCTGTAAAGTTGCCACACTCAATTAGCAAATTGTAAGCAACACCTGGGAAAACCCAGGCTTGGGCTCCTGCTAGCCTCTGGGCACAGCGTTTCTGTGCACCGTTGGATACATAATAACCTTGTTTTACACGTGTTTCTGTTTGAAGACTGCTTGTTCCGGGCTCGCTGTTGACTCTCCATGGAACGGTGGCCCACAGCACTAAGGCTCATCAGCTCCCTGAGCTAAGGGACCACAGGCAGCGCTCCAGCTCCACACACAGGGAAAACAGGCCACAGAAAATGCACCAAGACGTGAAAAGGGTGGCGCTGGACAGACTTTGCTGGGCACACCTGTCGGCAGTGTGTGAGCTAGAGCAAGACGGCAGGGCTCGCCTGTTTGACCTCAGCTAAGCACTGGGCGATTCAGACTTCCACTGCTCTGTGAAGGTTGATGAACGACCTTGACCTTGGGGTTGGGGACATGAGCATTAATTTGGTAGTTACAAATACATTTTAGAAGGCTATGGCAAGGGCCGGTGCTGTGGCATAGTGGGTAAAGCAGCTGCCGGCAGTGCCAGCATCCCATATGGGAGCTGGTTTGAGTCCCGGCTACGCCACTTCCAATCCAGCTCTCTGTTGTGGCCTGGGAAAGCAGGAGAAGATAGCCCAAGTGCTTGGGCCTCTGCATGCACGTGGGAGACTCAGAGGAAGCTCCTGGCTCCTGGCTTCAGATCGGCGCAGCTCCGGCCGTTGCAGCCAATTGGGGAGTGAACCAGCGGATGGAAGACCTTTCTCTCTGTCTCTTTCTTTGCTTCTCCTTCTCTCTCTCTGTGTAACTCTGACTTTAAGTAGATAAATAAACCTTAACAAAAAAAAGGCTATGGCATAGCAGGTAAAGCCACTGCCTGCCCCAGTTTGAGTACCAGCTGCTCCACTTTCAATCCAGCTCCCTACTAACAGACAGGGAAAAGCAGCAGAGGATGTCCAGGTGTTTGGGTCCCTGCCGCCCACGTGGGAGACCTGGGTGGAGTGCCAGGTTCCTGCCTTTGGCCTCGGCCAAACTTGGCTGTTTCAGTCATCTGAGGCGTGAACCAGGCGGTGGAAGATCTCTGTCTCTGCCTCTGTAATTCTAACTTTTAAGTAACTAAATCTTTCAAACAAAAACATTTTAGCAAGTAGCTAAATTTACAAATATGGAGTCTTGAATAAGAAGATCAACCGAATATAGAAAATTGATCACGTATTTATACAACACAATCTTTGAAGGAATTGAGTAAAAGGCACCAATTAAAATCCTTTCTTGTTTACGTGTTGGGAGAAAGTCAGAGTTGGGCTGAGAGCCAAGGGCTTCATGCAAATCCCATCGTCTCCTGGTCCACTTAGGCTTTCAACACCTGGAGGGCACCGGAGCCTTGGAGCCGTCTGCCTGGCACTGAGCTGATCCCGGGGATGGGCAAATGACACCTCCCACAGGAGCTAATAACGCACTTGGGTAACACACGGGGCTTAAGTGCCAGGTGATGAGAGTACAAAAATGTGCTGGAGACGTGGAGAGAGGGCTGTCAGGAGGGCCGGATGGGATGGCTCCTGGGAGGAGGGAAACGAATCGGAGCTCGGAGAAACGCGAGCGTCTGGGGCAGAAGGGTAAGGCTGGAGAGGTGGCAGAAGTGTGTGTGTTGTGTTTCCTGTGGGTGAATTCTCGGGGCACTGGTCACGGCCTACGGTGGGAGGCGCTACTAGAGAAATGGTTTTATGTTCAGAGTCCAACTCCTGGGCGCAGTCTCCCCCTGCCTCTTGGTGGTGGTGCCAACTGGGTCTGCTCCTTAGCCTCTCAGGGCCTCCGGTGTCTTGCCTGCCAAACACGGGCAACCACAGTCACGCTCTCTTAGGGGTATCATCTGAAGTCAAAACGAGTTCATCCTGGCAAGGCCGTTAGCCTAGCGCCCGGCGATGCTAACTGCTGTGTGCTCACCATGATTGCCCGTAGAGCCCGGGGAGCCTGGACCAGAGCTGTGGGTGGAATAGGAGGATGTGGGGCTGGGCTGACCCGGAAGGGCACTTTCCAGGCTGTTGTGTGGGGACCAGGAGTGCTGAGCAGGATGAGATGTGGGGGGTGGGTCAAAGCAAGTGGGGCAAGGTGGGGTTACAGAGAGCATGCTTCATGCCAGCTGCCCGGGTAGGGGTGGGGCTGGGGGAAGGGCTCTATGCCATGGCACCCAGGGATGGTGACCTGGGAGCAAAGCCTGCATGGCTGGGCAGAAGATGGTAACTCCAGTCCTGTGTTCCCAGAGGCCATCTTGGACAGGGTGGATTGTTCTGGAAAAGGAGAGGCTGTGAGCCCTCCTCAATACCATGGCTCATTGTCCCCTTGGTGTCGCCCTGCTCCCCCGCCTTGGGTCAGATAGGGGAGGTTGACTGGCCCTGGTGCAGCCAGGTTGGTAGGCACCAGGGTAAGCCTGATTTAACAGCCCCAGGAACAGCACCGGGACTGGGCTGGAAGGGCCTGGTTATGTCACTGTCTCCTCCACTGCATGGCGAGTCATGGAGCACAAGGCCGTGTTCACCACTTCATTCCCAGCACCTGTCACCACGCCTGTCACAGAACATGTGGGGAAACTGAGGCCCAAGGAGAGCAGGGCCTAGTGTGAAGTGCATCCAGCCAGTGGCTGCGGCGCACTGGGTGGTTTGGCTTACCCATGGGGCTCTCTAGCAAGTTGCAAAGGCAGCGTCTTCCGGCCGCAGGTGTGCCCCGCGTGGCTGTGTCTGCTGGCTGGCTTGTCTGCTCTCCTGGTGCTCCGGGCTCCTGCCTGCATCGGCGCCCCTTCAGCTGGGACCTGGCTCCTCTCTTAGCTGGAGGCAGCGCCAGTTACACTGCGTTACGTAAGGAAGCGGGGAACTTGCTTCGGGCGGACGTTTCAGAGCTGAGCCTTTGGTTTTGCAAGACTGCTCTCATCTCTGGGAACTGGAATGTTATCGGGGGCCTGTGTGTCTACTAACATGACCCGGGGCGTGTTTCCAGGCTGCGAGGTCTGCTGCACCCCCGAAGGGCCTCGTGGAGGGATTCCTAACTGGCAAAGCCAGTCTGACTCCTGCATTGCATCTCAGGGAGGGCACAGGCTTTGGACCCGGTGAAATCTGAGATTGAGGAACTTAATTCGATTGAGCATCGAATGAAGTTAGACATGAGAAAAGTCACCCCTCTATACACAACCTGCATAGGGAGCTCGCTCTTATGGGAAGTGCTGGAGAAGTTTCATGGCTCAACCATGCCAGAAAGCATCGGATTTCAGTTTGAGATCAGACACACGGTTAAGCACACGTGTGTGCTTGCCTTGTTAGATGCGTGAACACTGCGGGGATCTGTGGGATCCTTCTCCGTGCGACAACAGAAGCAAAGAGACTTTTTCCTCCTGAGTGTTTGCACTTGGCTCGGGAGAAAGGCATAGAGAGGAGTGGATGGGTCGGACAGCAGAGGCCACGGCCAGCCCCACTGTGGGAAGCAGAGAAGTGCGGGATTCGGAGCGGCCCCGGTCTTGTCTCCCTGGGCAGCCAGATCTCGTCTTGACCTTACGTTACGTCACCACCAGTGCTCACAAGCAAAGGTCAGTTTCCTGGTAAAGCGAGCAGCAGCCCTCTCTGGCTTGGAGGCAGGGGAGTGCGAGTCGCTGTGGCCCTTGAGGGTTTTGGAGAGCACAGCTGTCTTCCGGGGCCATGGCAGGGCCTGGGCCTGCACCCGCTGCCTACAACTGCATCTTGTGGGGCACAGGAGCTGCTTTTTCCAGTCTGATTCCTCAGTCACAGCTCCAGCCAGGGGGCTCCTTGCTGCTTTCCTTCCAGGAAAGTGAACTCCAGGCCAGATGTACATTTTCTCATTGAATCCTCCTCATCCTTCTAAGGTCAGTATTGGATCCCCTTCTTCTTTTTTTAAATCTATTGTATTTATTTCAGAGGCAGAATTACAGAGAGAGAGAGAGAGAGAGAGAGAGAGAGAGAAGAGACAGAAGAGAAGACAGAGAGGAGACAGAATTATAGACAGAGAGACAGGTCCTCCATCCACTGGTTCACTCCCCAAATGGCTGCAAAGGTTGGGGCTGGGCCAATTTAAGACAGGAGCTTTTTCTGGGTCTCCCATGTGGGTGCAGGGGCCCAAGCACCTGGACCATCTTCCACTGCTTTCCTGGGCCATAAGCAGAGAGCTGGATTGGAAGAGGAGCAGCCAGGACACTAACCAGCATCCATATGGGATGCTGGCACCAAAGGTGGAGGCTTAACCTACTACGCCATAGTGCTGGCCCCATCCTCATCTTTTAAATTCAAGGTATCGAGGCTCAGGGCGGTTAGGTGTTTTGCCTGAAGATGGTAAACGGACTCCTTTGCATCTCCATTGAAACAGCTCTGGATTCTCTCTCTGTGCCAAAACTCAAGTCTGCAGTGAAGTGCGAGGGGCTTTGCAGTGGGAGACACAGAAGACTTGGGTCCTCATGGCGTCTTCCCAAGTCACGCTGCCTACCAGGCACCTGCCAGCGCAGCGCCCCGCTGCGGGCTCCGGAGGGGTCCTTATGGGATGGATTTTTCCCTCTGGTGGATTTTTCTCTCCTCTCCTTACCTCGCCTCCCCTCTCCTAACTTCCCCTTCTCTCTCCTTTCTCTTTCCTTAAATGAGCTTCAAGTTAAAATCATTCAACAAAAGTTTCCGGGTACACGGAACTTCTTGGAGAAAACGAGAGATGCATCTTGGTGATCTCAGTGCCACACACAGAGCAGCAATTCAGGAAATGTTTGCTCATAGGAAGAACAAGCACCTTGGCACGGGGCTGGAGCTGTGGGAGTGCGGATGGCTACAGCCCAGGGCCCTCCTCAGGCAGCTGGGAGTCTGGCTCAGAGGGGAAGCCACGTTTGCATGTGGAGAGCCAGCCACAGGCATGCTCCCCTTCAGGGTCCAAACGAGAGAAAGATTCCTGGGATCAAAAGGCTGCGGTGGGAGAGACTGGCGTGGCGGAGAGCTCCAGTGTGTGTGGCAGGGTCCTAACAAGAGCTCCTAACAGAGCCTGGGAAATGGGAATCTTTGCCTCCCTGCCAGGATCCAGGACATGAGAAGGGGGGGACACCGTGTGTGGATGTGGGGCTGCAGTGGGGGTGGAGACCAGACCCAATGGTCCTGCTGTGTCTTCGTTTCTAGTTCCAGTGCTGAGTCACCAGCTGTTTCCAGAGAAGGTTGTTCAGAACCATGGCGAACACCAAGAACTAGTATCCCTAAAATGAACCCGGGGCTGCTCTAGGATGTGGGATATAATCCTCGTGTGCTTATTGCCACGCTCCACTGCATCCCATTTAAAATCCGCAGTGCCTGCTGGGACTTTGGGAGGGAAAGAGACCCCAGTCATGGAAGATGCCACGTTCTTACAGCTGCACCCGGGGTATCTGTCAGGCTGGCTGTTCTTTCTTCCCTGAAGGTATCGGAGCCCTCTGGTGTTCTGTTCTAGATTGTTCTGTAGGCTGTGGACATGGAGCCCCATGAGTGTGGGCTCCTCGATGAACAAAAAAGCCCCAGTCCCCGAGGATGGCTGCACTTCCTATCAGGGCGGGCAGAGATGGCCATGAGCTTTCAAGGCCACTCTGCCATGAGGCGGGGCCCTTCTTTGTGAGCCTCCTCTCTGCAAGGGAGCTCTGGGGACCCCATGTATTGCCTTCCTTCTGCCAGGATGTAAAAATCTCTTCTATGTGTGAAGGCTGGGAGTCCCTGCAGGGTAACTGAATTTGCACGAGGTTACAAATTGAATGTGGAGTCAGGGCGGGGGGGGGGGGGGGGGGTTGTAATCAGATTATCCTGGAAATCTGTATTCAGTAACACTTGCACCTTCTAAAAACTAAAGATGCAAATGTTTGCCCAAAGCCTGTTTTTGGGAAGAGAGGTGGTGTCAGTGACAGAGGGGAGATGAGGTGAGGGCGCAATTGAATGAGTGAGTGACCAAGGAAATGTGTAGCAGCACAAGAGAGGCAGAGAGTCACTTACTGGGGTCACCTGGGGGTGGAGTGGTGCAAACGAAGGTCCTGGGAGGCCCCCTGGAGGAGGTAGCACTTAAACAGGATCCTGAAGAAGGTACTCGGCAGTTGTCCGTCTGTCCGTCCATCTACTGCCCGGTCAACTGTCCATCCTTCCATTCCTCCACCAATTTATGCATTCACTGAATAGATCTGAGTTCCCACTGTGCGCCAGCGACTGTGCTTCTCACACATTCCTGTCTAATTAGAGCGATTCTGCCAGGTAGGAAAAGCTCCCCAGATCTACAGACGAGGAGGACTCCAGGCGGCAACATTCTCTCCCTTTACCCTTGCCCAGTCTGCTTCGCCCTATACCAAGGAAGAAACACCTACTCACCTTCAGAATCCACTGCTCTGCATTCCACCAAGTGCCCTGCCTCCATTCACAGCTCCCTTCCCATCCGTTCCAGCTGCGACTGCCCGAGGTATCACAGACACAGACCTGAGCAAGTCTCATTTCTGGCCTGTTGTGTAGAGAGATTACCATTGATGGGGGCCAAGTCCATCTCAGATACAGTGCTCAAACCCTGCATGACCTAGATCAACTCATTGCACGCTTTTTTCTTGGGGGGGGGGTAAGATTTATTTATTTATTTGTTTGTTTGAGAGGCAAAGTTATAGACAGAGAGAGGGAGAGACAAAGAGAAAGGTCTTCCAGCTACTGGTTCACTCCCCAAATGGCTGCAATGGTCAGAGCACAGAGCTGGGCTGATTCAAAGTCAGAAGCCAGGAGCTTCTTCCAGGTCTCCCATGTGGGTGCAGGGGCCCAAGCACTTCTATTGCTTTCCCAGGCCATGGCAGAGAGCTGGACTGGAAGTGGAGCAGCCAGGACTCCAACCAGGCCCATATGGGGTGCCGGGGCCCCAGGCAGCAGCTTTACCCTCTATGCCACAGTGCTGGCCCCTCATTGTAATCCTTTCTCACTATTATTTTAGTATTTTAGGCAGCCCATTGTTTTCTGAGAACCTCTGAAGTCTTCCCATTTCTCAGCCTTGGCTCCCCTTATTTAAAACTACCCACTTCTTTTTTTTTTTTAAAGATTTATTTTATTTATTTGAAAGACAGAGTTACAGAGAGAGGTAGAGACAGAGAGACAGGTATTCCATCCGCTGGTTCACTCCCCAGATGGCCACAACAACAGGAGCTGTGTCGATCCGAAGCCAGGAGCCAGGAGCTTCCTCCGAGTTTCCCACGAGGGCGCAGGGGCCCAAGGACTTGGGCCATCTTCCACTGCCCTCCCAGACCATAGCAGAGAGCTAGATCAGAAGAGGAGCAGCGGGGACTAGAACTGATGCCCATATGGGATGTCGGCACCTCAGGCCAGGGCTTTAACCCACTGCGCCACAGCACTGGCCCCCACTTCTTTTAAATGGGTCTTCTTGCACAGTGCAGCTGCATGAACTCCGGACCGGCCCTAAAGTCTCCCTCCTTGAGGAGTACTAGGAAGCAGGCATTTGGCACAGTGGTTAAGTGGCTGCCTAGGACCCCCACATCCCATCGCAGAGTGCCTGGGTTTGAGTGCCCGCTTTGTTGCCAACTCCAACGTCCCGACAATGTGCACCCTACGAGGCAGCAGGTGACGGTTCAAGTGGCTGGGTCCCTGCCACCTACGTGGGAAACCTCGATCATGTTCCAGGCTCCTTGGCTTTGGCCTGGCCCAGCCCTGGCTCCTGTGCGCATTTGGGGAGTGAACAACAGATTGTAGATGTCTGTTTATCAGTCTCTCTCTTGTCCTCTGTCTCTCTGCCTTTCAAGTAAATGGTAAGTAAATAATTTTAAAAAGGAGGTATCCAAGAAGGCCAGTTTCCTCATGCCTTGAACTCTCAAATGCAGGGTAGGAGTTTCAGCCCCAGCCCTGGCGGGTGGGGGCAGGGAGCTACTTTCGGCTGATAGTGCTGGACTGGCAAGGACCCTGTCCGAAGGCCTAGTTCTGATTCTGCAGTATCTGTGAGATGGCAGATACACTCCCCTCACACTGGGTGTTTTGCACCAACAGTGTTTGTTATCCCTGGAAAATAAATGCAATAGATCTTCTGGTCCTCCTCCAGTCCGTTTCTCCCTTAACTGCTGATGCGAACCCCAGTCTCAGCCTTACTCATCCCTGAGTCTGATTTCCTCCCAGGCTCAGTTTCTCCCTTGCAGGTGCGGACACAGACGTTGGACTTGCCTTCTGTCCTGTTTGCATGAACCAGTAGGGAATGGTCCTCACTGTCCCCATGGAATGGCGTGATGCAATGAACGCCCCTGCCTCTCCTCTGCAGATGTTGAAATCTAGTCTGATGGCGTTTGGAGCTGGGGCCTTTGGGAGGGAAGGAGCCATGAGACAGGAGCCATCGTGATGAGATTAGGGCCTTATCAGAGACAGGACAGCTTGCCTTCTTTCGGCTTCCCCCTGTGTGAGGACGCAACAGGAAGATAACCATCTCAAACCGGCAAGTGCACCCTCACCAAATGCGGGATCTACCGGCACCCTGGTCTTGGAATGCCGGCCTCCAGGAGTGTGAGAAAGTAATGTCTGTTACTTGGGCCGCGTAGTCAACGGCACATTGGAATAGCAGTCCAAGCAGGTGAAGACAAATGGAAAAGCAGGAAGCTTGAACAGTGCCCCAGCTGGGTTTCACACAATTCATTCCAACAATGAGGGCAGGAGCCTTGTGGATGTGGCACCAACACTCGGCTTCTGCAGGAGGTGGTTCAAGGCCAGCGCAGCGAAGCAAGGAGCTCAAATCCAGAACAAGACGAGAGGTGGCTTGGGAACCAGGGTTAGGTGGGGCTAAGAGGGGGATGGACCTCAGGTGTGGTGTAGCAATGTCAGATGTATACTCCACTTGGAAACACAAAAGGATTTTTAGGCTCTGTCCAAATGTTTTCTCAAAATAGCCTGGCATAGAAATGGTCATATTAAGGGAGACCAACTACCTGGGAAAGCAAGATGTGCCCTGCCATGGAGAAGCTCCACTCTGGCGGCCAGGAGACCCAGGCTCGAGTCTGGGCTTCCTCCAGCGTGCCACAAGACCGCCTAACCTGACACTCTGAGCCGGCTTCCCCTCTCCCACACGGAGAGGACAGCAGCTCTTGGAGTGAGGACAGGACACACGCGTTTGCAAACGTGCCGGCTTCTAGCGCCCTGCAGAATGGCGCTTCACCCAGGGGGTGGCGGAGGGAGTGCCGTCCCAGCAGAGCAGTGAGCACAGCCTGTCTCCAAGCGGACCCATACCATTTTCCGCCCGGGGGGGGGGGGCAGATTGACAAGGAACCAGCGCTTTTCTGCCTTCATCTGGGGTGCCTGGCAGAGCCTCACGGCGCCTGGGGCTCGAGGCAACAGGAACTCTTGGGTGGGAAATGGTCTGACATGGTACTAAGCAGCTTGCACAAGCCTGTGGCATGGGCCAGGCGAGAGCAGTCGGGGAGGAGCCCCCCTCTCCCCCTGCCCCATAGTCCCCAGGAAGGAAAACGATGCTTTTCTTTGCAAATAGTCTCTTCTTTTTCTACCTTCCTGGTAGCACATCTACACCATTTCCTTCCTCCATGGGGGCTCCTCCTTAGATCCCTGGTCAGTGAGCACACAGTAGGCACTCAATAAATGTTTGTTTGCCGAGTGCGTGAATGGGTGGTAATCCAACACTAATCCCCTCTCTTCAGCTCCCCACCCCCAGTAAGAAATAAAAGATGTCCATTTGTGGTTCGGCCACATTCAGGCAAACTTCCATATTGCTGCCAAGTCCTGCCATCTGCCACCTCCGGCATGCAGGTGCCGGGCGTCCTCGGCACCCACAGAGCCCAGCCGCGGGCACAAAGGCCCGATGTGCACTGATAATTGCTGAGTGTGCAGCCCGCCCGGCCGGCCAGGCTGATGCAAGTTTGCTGGGTCTGCTGAGATTTGCATACAGATGGCCAGTCGGGGCGCAGGGCGGCCGCCGCCACCGCGACACTGCCGCCCGCACCCCGGGTGGAGCGGCCGCTGCCCCTTTAGAAGTGTGAACAGCTTTGACTGCAGCCGGGGCCCGAAAGAGGCCTCATTCTGCCTGCCCTGAATAGTCCGTCATTCAAGGGGCTGCTTTGAAATTTGAAAAGAGGGAGAGAGAGGAGAGAGAGGGAGAGGGAGAGAGAGACTGAGACAGGGAGATTGAGAGAGATGGAAAGAGAGAGAGAGACTGAGACGGAGAGAGAGACTGGAGGAACAAGGGAAAAAGCAAATTCTTTTCTTTGTGAGGCTGAGGAGCGTTGGGAAGGGGCCAGGGGCCTTGCAGACAGAGCGAGCCACTAGGAATTAGGGAGGTCTCTCTGGAGACGCACGCTCGGGTGTGTGGCATTCGCTTTCCTGCTCCGGGTCAGGGGCAGCGGGTCTTTTCAGAATCCGAGACGCAAGATGCACAGGAAGCGGAGAAAGGTGCCCCGTCCCTTCCCAGCGCCAAAGGCAAAGCCGACATCCACCCAAAAGGAACCCGCGCCCAGAAGCAACATCTTACACACCACGGAAATCCACCGCCCACACGGAGCTGGAGGCCCTGGCTCCGCCGTCGTAGCCACAGCGTCAGCTGTCCGTGCGGGGTGCCGGCTGGCTCGCTGGGTTTGGAAGCCGCACCCGGGCGCACAGCGGCCACGCCCTGGCGCCCCGGGCATCCGCAGCACGGGGCAGGTGCTTTCTGTGTTTAACAACCCCAGGGTGCTCGCTCTGTGTTTGCTGATACCCCTCGCTCTCGGCTGCCCCTCAGTTTCCCCAGCGCAGCCGCGTCAGGGAATGGCCGGAGAGAGAGTGTGGCCTCCCTTGTCCGAACTAAATGAAAGCGAAGCTGACAGAGGGGCGTTCTCTCTCCTGGTCTTGGTCCAGCGGCCCCTCCGTGCGAGGATCCTGCAGGCGGCCTGGGGCTCCTCCCTCTCTCAGCCTCGAAAACTCTGGCTGCTCCCATCTTCCCTCTCCAGACCCTCGGCAGCTTGCATGGGTGCTTGTGGGACTCCTTCCTCCACCCTTAGCTCCCAGCCCCCAGCCCCTCTTCTCCCACCGCAGCCAGAATGCCGTTTCTGCAATGCAGGTGGGAGTGTGGCTCCCTCTTCCTTACAATGGTTTCCTGAGCCCCGGGTTGTCATCCACAGAATAAAGCCCACTGGCAGCCCGTGGTCCGGCTCCTGCTCCCTCTCTCATCCGTCCGTGTCCCCGAGTCTTGCACGGGTGAATGAGCTTCTAGATTCCACTCTGGCCTGGGCTGTGCACACCCCTGCCTCTGGCTCACATGGCATCTGCTCCTTGTGTGCCCCTCTCCTATCCGGATGAGCCACACGAGGCTCCTGCCGTCTTGTCACGCACCCTCCCTTCCTTCTTTCGTCCAGACACAGCAGATACGGTTTGGTGGCCACCACTAAGTACAACACCAGGTGCTGAGGATACAGGGATGGGGGACCCTTCTGTCTCCCTCCCGCCCTGTCCTCTGTGTAGTGTAAGGCAAGGACAAAGGGCTCGTGGGGTCTACCACCTTCCCAATCTGAGCCCGTGGTTTCTGCTGTCTGGTTCCAGATCTCCACTGTCTTTGTATCAAAGGCATACACCAAAGAGCTTGAGATTAGCGAGGCTTAAAGGGAAGGATCTTCCTCAATATTTTCGTCCTCCTTTTCACGTCTGGAACCACACCAGGAAGTCGCTCCCAGAGGATCAATCACAGATGATGTGACCCAGATGCGGGTCCTATCTTGCCTTGAGAAGTCAGAGCAAGGCATGCTCTAGATGCTGTATTGCATTCTTTCAACAAACATTTACCCTGAATGCAAGTGGCTCTGGGTGGGAAGTATGGTGACTTTTTTATTTTTTTTAACCAATGAGCTCTGAAATGTTGATGTTTTCACGGCCTGGAGGGTGGGCCAGATTGAAGTCAGGAGCCAGGTCTGCTGTGTGGATGGCAAAGATCTAAATACGCAGCCAGGATTCAAACTGGTGCTAGGATGTGAGATGCCGGAGTGGCAGGTGGCAGCTTGTACTGTTGAGCCTCAATGCCAGCCCAGCTCGGAATAACTATGTCCCTGACCTTTTTACTAACTGCAGGTCTTGCCCGGGCTTTGGGCAGAAGCAGTGCGATCTGGCTTATCCAGAAACGAGGAGACGGACTACAGCTTAAAAAGTACTAGAGGGAGCGGTTTCTTGTGTGGCTGAACTTGAGGTTCTTTGGCGCATGAGAACCCCTCTCTGGGCTTCAGCGGATTTTTCCTTGATCAGCCGCAGGCAGGCCAGTTCAGGGCGGGGGTCTGACAGGAGAGAGAAGGAAAGATCAGGAAACAGAAAACGATCGGAATGCGGTTGCGGATTGCCCAACGCTCACGCTAGTCAATCTGATCTCATTTTCGAACTAACGTTGTGTTATAAATGTGCTTTGGCGCCAGGCACTTAAGCTCTCCCATAGCTCTGAGATAATGACACCTACATTCTGCGCTTTTTGTGGGGATTCTGTGAAATGATGTATACCCCGGAGCATCTGGCAAATAATAGGTGCTGCAAGGGGTAGTTATTATTATTTATGTTTGTTATCCCTAAGAACGAAATGAAAAGGTGAAACAAGCCTGTGTACAGGTTGGGTCTTTTTTCCCACCAGAAAGTATGAAACAGGTACCACACCTGAGCTGCCCTGTCTCTAACTGTACTTCCACGTATACCATTTCAGCTATTTTGCAAGCTTAAAGTGATGCTGTATCTAGAGTATAAAATGCTGCATTCCTATTCCCTAGTCACTTCAGGGGGTAATAAACTACTAAAATATAATATTATAAAGTGTCATTCAGTTCAATTCAATCTAATACTATTTAGCAGATGTTTCTAGAACATACCAGGCATTTCTGGAAGAATAGGCACTAGGATGTTGGAAATGTGAAGGTGGCTAGCACACGTAATCCATTGACAGGATGTCCATGGACCACTGCAGTAACGCTGGCGGGAGCTTCCGGGGTCCCCAACTCTGAAACTAGTCCTGTCACTTACTGGGACCTGGAGGAAGTTACTTAGCCTCTATAAGCTTTCATGTCCTCACTGATGTAAGAGAACACAGCAGAGGTGATGTGCTCTGGTTGTAGTGAGGATGTGAGCAGAGAGAGACAGGTCGTCTGGCACTGAGGGTGCGAGACATTGACATTGACATTCATTAGGGGCTGTTTGAAGGGATGGACAAGTGTGTCGTGTGCCCTGTGAGGATGTGGGTGTACACGGCAGTGGAGTCTTGCACCTCAGTGGGCACAGTAAGGTGGTCTTTTTGAAGCTCCCTGCTGTGGTTTGAATGTATGCCCCTTAAAAGTTCATGTGTTGGAAAGTTAATACGCTGACAGTATTGGGAGGTTTTGCCTTGGGGAGGTCATTATATTAAGTGATGCTGCCGGGGTGTGGCCCCCAGGATGGCATCGGTGGCTTTATGGGAAGAAGGGAAGAGAGCTGAGCTAGCTCAAGGTGACCGTTCTGCCCTGTTGAGGCAAGGACAAGATCCTTGTCAGATGCAGAGCAGGCGCCAGGCTCCTGGGCTTCCCAGTGTCCAGAACTGAGAGACAAGGAACTTCGACTCTATGCACATGAGCCGGTCTCAGGTATTTTGTTAGCGCAACAGAAAATGGACAAAGACACTCCTCATTGCCTTTTCCCTCTGCTCCAGGCCAGAGCCCCCAGAGCTGTGTGAGGGGAGCCTGCGAAGATGACAGACCTGGGAGAGGTGGGTCAGCCCTGCACACAGTTGAGCTCCTTGGAGAAGGGATCTCAGCCTCACTGTCCTCCTTTGAGAGATGGGCAGATGCTGCTCCTTGAATGCTGCTCCAAGGCAAGTCGGGAGGAACGAGAAGGCAGACAAGAAAGGGCTCTGCAAATGGTTATTCCAGTGCTGTGGGCTGACACCGAGAAAATCCCATCAGCACCCGAGCGTCTGAGTTTGAATTTTGTTGTGGGCAGGTGGGCAGCAGTCAGCGTTCCTGGACGCAGGTGCGGACGGCGTAGCAGCAGCAGCAGCAACAGTGTCACTTGGAGGTTGCTGGGCTTGCCCCCTTGCACATCAGTCTGCTTGTTCACAAGACACCCCTGAGTTGTATGCCCACAGAAGACTGAGAAGCACGGGTCTACAGGCTTTGGTGTTCAAAAGAACAGCAAGAAAGAGAAGGAGTTGAGAGAGAAGAGTGCTCAGTGGGAAAGTAACCAGAGCTGGGCCAGCAGTGCCGTGGTCCGGGAGGAGAAAGGGATGACTCATGGCAGCACCCCTGGTGCTCTAGGGTAGCTTGGGACAATGTCAGAACTAAAGGCAAACAAAATGAGAGGATGGGGAGAAAGAGCGAGGGATAGCGTCTCTCGAGGAAGGCTGGAAAATATTAGGCTGCCAAGTGATAGGAGGTAGCTTTCCCAGGGCCTCACTGAGCCAAGCCCTAGAAGTGCAAGAAAATCCAGGCAGAAGACCTGCCCCTGCTGAGCCTGAACCCCCTCAAGGATCCCGCTCAGTGCAGTCAATGTCACACAGGCTGCTAATGAGGAGACGGCTTCTAGGAGCTCTGTTATCAATTACTGCATCTTAGGTCAACCCGCACTTACTGATGTCTGGACTACCCGGCGACCGGCCCCCTGCCGTTTGTGCTCTTACAAGAGAGATCAGCGGTGGCTCCGATTGGCTGCCTGGGCCGATTCAGACCTCCCTGCCTTTAACATGGGGTGGCCTCTCCTCCAGTCTCATCTCAGTGTCCGATGAGGGTCTCCTCTCTTAAGACTGCGGGAAGCCGAGGATCGGGAGAGGGAGTTTATTCCCCCACGAGAAGCCTTTGTGGAATGGGAATGTTTCTACCTTAGCACTAGAGCATGTCCTCTGGTGGGCCTCTCAAGATGTTTCGCAACGACCCGCCTGGCCATCCTCAGAGGGGCCGTCCTGGGCAGGTGTTGTTATCCCCATTTTACACACACCCCCTACAGGGGCTCGTAGGGCTGGGATTGGTATATAAGATTCCCAATCTCTGAGCTCTGTTCCTTCTAACCTGTGCGGAGTCACGTAGGGGGAAGACGGTGGGGGAGTAGGGGCTGCAGGGATGAGGGGGAGGTGGGAGAGGACAACCTTTGCCCACTGGGAGCCCCCTGGGAGGCATCAGCCCACTGGAGATGTAGCAGGAGGTCCAGCTGGGGGAGAGAGCGGCTCTCACAGGTCCATGGATTTCTCCAGGCTAGGGCTCAGGGTCCGGCAACTCTGAACATCTGGAGGGGCGGAGGTGGGCGGTCCCTTCCACCTGCGATGCTGCAGTGTGTAAGGCGGAGGGAAACCTCTCTCTCTTTCTCTCCCTGTGCTACGTTTTCCCTCCCTCGCTCCTTCCCCTCCCGCCTCTCCCCATTTCTTGCCTGCTGCCCTGGGGTGGGTGTATTCAGCCACTGGAACTGGTTGGAAGCCAGAGATAGTTAGGCATCTTCTGGCTGGAACAGAAATGGCCCTGTTCGCTGTGGACGGCGTCCAAGCTCCTGAACGAAAGATCTCCATATAAACGGTTCCTTCAGGACTCCCCCTTTGAATACTTTGTTGGTCTTGGGGGTCTGAAATGGAGCCAAATTGAGGGCGTTCCAGGCATTTCCCACAGGGCCTCCCTCCCCACAGCTTCTGAATGCCGTCCCAGAGGTCCGCGCCGCCTCCCCAACCCAGGACTCCTCATCACAAGGAATGTGGAAACTGAGCTTGCGGGCCCCTGCCGCTGGACGCTGGGCGGACACAGAGACCGGGCGCTCCCCGGCACACAGCAGGCTTGCGGCAAACGCCCATCAGTTCTGACTGGGGAGCACAGGATCTGCCCCGTGGCCTCCTGAGCAGAAAAGTGGGCTCAGTTCCCAAGCACCCCAATTGCAGGAGGCTCCTTGGTGCTCGCACAGTTACAAATCATGAACCAAGCTAGTGATTTCTGTCTGCTCTTAAATAGTGTTGTTACTAGAGAGGCAGAGAGAGAGAGAAACAGACAGATCTGCCCAGATGTCTGCAACACCCTGGGCTGGGCCGAACTGAAGCCAGGTGCAAAACTCAGTTCGACCTGAGTCTCCCACGGTCCCAGGGACTTGAGCCATCTCCACGGCCTCGCAGGGGGTGCACTGGCAGGAAGCTGGGATGGAGAGCAGAGCCAGCACTCGAAGCCAGGAACTCCCATACAGGATCGCATCCCACGCAGTGTCTTAATCGCTGTGCCAAACGCCCACCCCAAGCTTATCTTTTATTTTTATTATTTTTTTGACAGGCAGAGTGGACAGTGTGAGAGAGAGAGAGAGAAAGGTCTTCCTTTTGCCATTGGTTCACCCTCCAATGGCCGCTGCGGCTGGCGTACAGCGCTGATCCGAAGGCAGGAGCCAGGTGCTTCTCCTGGTCTCCCATGGGGTGCAGGGCCCAAGCACTTGGGCCATCCTCCACTGCACTCCTGGGCCACAGCAGAGAGCTGGCCTGGAAGAGGGGCAACCGGGACAGAATCCGGCACCCCGACCGGGACTAGAACTCGGTGTGCTGGCGCTGCAAGGCGGAGGATTAGCTTAGTGAGCCACGGCACTGGCCTTATTTTTATTTTTTATCTATTTGGCAGGCAGAAAGAAAGAGAGAGATCCCCCATCCTCAGGTTTTCTCCCCAGCTACAGCAGCTGGGGCTGGGTCAAGAAGAATCCAGGAGCCAGGGACTCCACCCGGGTCTCCCACGTGGGTGATAAGAAGTCAAGTACTTGGGTGGTCATCTACTGCTTCCCAGGAGCTTTAGCAGGGAGCTGGATCAGAAGTGGAGTAGCAGGGACTGGAGCCAGAGCTGTGATAAGGGATGTGGGTCTCCTCAGTGGGAGCTTAACTCGTCACACCGCATTCCCCACCTCTTACACTTATCGTTTGATTCCATTTTCCGCGAACTTTCCAAAGTTCCCTTGTATTGGTTCCCTTAATTGCCACAAATCCCTCACAAAGAATGTAATATTACTGCCCCCATTTTACAGATGAAGAAATCAAGGCTCGAGGAGGTGACGACATAAATTGCTTGCATCGTGGAGGGCTGGGAGGTGCATCTGAGCACCTGCTACAGGTAAGCATTTGGGTGCTCTGCGATGATTAATTCAGCTGTCTGTAACTTTCCCAGGGAGTTATTTTTACCTCTGTTTTATACTCAAAGAAACCCCAGTCCAAGAGAGGCCTGGACAGAGCCAGGAATTGCCCTCTTATCAAACTGAGGCTCGCAGATTGTGAGCAGTAGATGTGGAGTCGTGCACAGCCAGTGCCAGCGCAGCCTCTCAGGCCATTTTGCCTGGGTTCCCATCCCAGTTCTGCTGTTGGAAGCTGTGTGAACTTGGCCAAGTGGCTGAGCCATTCTGTACCCCAGTGTCTTCCTCTCAGGTTCAAGTCCTGGCTGCTCTACCTCCAATCCAGCTCCCTGCTAAAGCTTCTGGGGAAGTAGCAGACGATGGCCCAAGTCCCTGGGCCTTTGCCACCCAAGTGGAAGACCTGGATGGAGCTCCTGGCTTTGGCCTTGGCCCAGCTTTGGTGGCCTTTGGGGGGGTGAACCAGTGGATGGAAAATCTCCCCCCTCCCCACATTATTCTGTCTTTCAAATAGCGAAATAAATAAATCTTTAAAAACAAATGGTATTGACCAACTGCTGCATAGAAGTGTAGACCAGTGGCTGCCAAACATTGCTGTACCTTAGCATCACTTGGGAATTTTAAACAGCCCTGGTTCCCCAGGTACACGCTAAACGATTCAGAGCAGGTCGGCCGGGGAGGGAGCCGGCCATTGGCATTTCTAACCCCAGCTTGTGAGCCCGAGGTGCAGCCAAGTTGGAGATCCAGTGATATGGAGACGATTGGCATCCAGCCGGGGCCTGCAAGTGGTCAGGGGAGGTTTCTGGAAGGAGTGTGTGTGTGTGTGTGTGTGTGTGCGCAGCGCGGGTTCATAGAGGTTGTGTTCTCAGCACCAGCCACTAGGACTGAATTTGCACCTCTGGTCCCAGTGTTTTGCGAGGCAGATGATGTCTCATCGAGTGAGAGAAACAAAGCCTGTCCTTGTGGACTTCTGCAGAGGAGGAGGTGGACGCGTGTGTGGGAGGGACAGAAGGCTGTGTGGCTGGTGAACAGTGAATGAAGGGGGGACCTGGAACCGAGCGTGGGGAGGCAGGGCCTTCCGGAGCTGCGAGCATTTTATTTGGGTTTTCCTTGACCTGCAGTAGGACATACCACAGGCTTTGGTGGAAGAGAGTGACTGGGTCCGGGTTACATCCCGTCGGGGGTGTGTGTGGCAGGGTCAACAAGGAGCAGTGAGTGCAGGGAGAACAGTCAGAAGGCTGCAGGTGCAGCTCATGCCAGAAATGACCAGATTGGAACTCGGATAGAGGACAGGAGATTCTGTGGAAGAAGAGCCAACAAGACTTGCTGGTGGAGGGGTCTTGGCAGGTGCAGGGAGGCACAAGGTGAATGCCTCCCAGATGTTTGGAAGTGCCAGGCAGCCTTGTGCTGGAGCCCAGGGCAGAGGTCACATGAAGTCTGAAGGTTGGCAGCAGCATGTGGAGGTGGCATTGAGGCAGGGTACTGTTTGGAATCATCCCCTCTGAGGTTTTTAAAAAAATATCTATTTATTTATTTGAAAGACAGAATTAGGGAAGCAGAGGCCAAGAGGGAGAGAGAGAAGTATTCCATCTGCTGGTTCACTCCCCAGATGGCTACAGTGGCCAGAGCTGTGCCGTTCCGAAGCCAAGTCTCCCCATGGGTGCAGGGGCCCAAGGACTTGGGCCATCTTCTACTGCTTTCCCATAGCATAGAGCTAGATCAGAAGTGCAGCAGCTGGGACTTGAACCAACACCCTTATGGGATGCTGGCACTGTAGACAGTGGCTTTACCCATGACATCACGGTGTTGGCCCCCTCTGAGGCTTTTTTTTAAAAAAATATTTATGTATTTATATATTATGAAAGACAGAATTAAAATAGATAGATATATAGAGAGAGATAAAGACAGAGACAGAGACAGAGATGCAGAGGTCTTCCATCTGCTGATTCGGTCCCCTCCAAATGACCACATCAGCAAGGGATGGTCTAGGCTGAAGCCAGGAGACAGGAGCTTCACCTGGGTATCCCACGTGGGTGGCTAGGGCCCAGGCACTTGAGCCATCTGCTGCTTTCCCAGGCACATGAGCAAGAAACCGGATTGGAAGTGGAGCAGCCGGGACTTGAACTGAGGCTCGTATGGGATGCTCCCTCCACACCATCAGCCCCTCCCGGAGGTTTTAGCTCAACCACCCCTGCAGCTCTGGGCTGGCTGCCACCTGCCCTGGATTCTGCCAGCCTCTTTCCCCTGGTCTAAAATATCTGGTGGGGTTTCCTCTGAAGCTTTGTTCCTCTCTGCCTGCTTGGCTCCGTGGCTTGAGCTGGTACTCAGGGCTGGGGGAGGAGAGATACACAGCTCCTGTGTTCCCCAGAGGGCCAGGCACATGCCGAGTCTGGTAGGTGTCCTTCTGGCCCGAGAACGTCTGGGAGAAGCTGTGACCTCACTGTGAAACAGTCATGGCGTTTCCACGTTAGCATTGCAAAGGCTGCACTGAGCAGTCCTTGGAAGAGGCACAGGCCGGAGTGATGGAAGCTGTTCTTCTCCCCGCTTGCCCCACGCAGAAGCAGAGCCGAGCGATTGTCTCAGCAAACCCATCTCAGGCATCGGGGCTTGGGATGTCTTCTCCTGGAAGCAGGTACAGTAGGAAGAGCCCTCGTGTGATTGCAGGCAAATCGCGTAACCTCGGGAGGCCCGGTTCTTTCACCTGCCAAAAGTCGGGAAGTTGGCCTTGCTCTCTTGGAGCCTGGATGATCCTGTTCAAGACTAGAGGGCAGGCAGAGAGAAGGGGGCAGGAGGCCCCTGCCTGCATCAGCGCTGCCTTCCAGGGCCCGTGCTGCAGCCTTGGGACTTTCTGATCCTGCCTTCGGGAAAAGCCCGTGGATTCGGAGGTGGGAAATGATCGGTAATTGATTGTTGCTCGTTCAGCACCTACTAAAGACCTAAGCATGAACTGGTGCTGTCACTGGAGGCAATTAATCAAAAAGAAGGGAGGGGCTTTTAAAAAGTTTATTTATTTCTTTTATTTTGTTTGAAAAGCAGAGTTGGGGGGAGAGAGAGATCCATTTTTTTTTTTTTGAAAATTTTTTTATTTATTCAAAAGGCAGAGTTACAGAGAGACAGAGTCAGAGAAAGAGAGAGAGAGGTCTTCCATCCACTGGTTCACTCCCCAGACGGCCACAGCTGGAGCTGCGCCGATCTGAAATCCAGGAGCCAGGAGCTTCTTCCAGGTCTCCCACGTGAGTGCAGGGCCCAAGCACTTGGGCCATCTTCTACTGCTTTCCCAGGCCATAGCAGAGAGCTGGATCAGAAGTGGAGCAGCCAGGAATAGAACTGGGGCCCATATGGGATGCCAGCACTGTAGGCAGCGGCTTTACCTGCTACACCACAGCGCCAGCCCCGAGATCCATCTTCTATACATTGGTTCACTTCCCAAATGCCAGGGGGCTGGGCCAGGCTGTATGTAGCCGGGAGTCCAGAACTCAATCTTGGTCTTCCAAGTACCTGAGCCGTCATCTGCTGGCCTCCAGGGTTGCTTTAGCAGGAAGCTGGATGGGAAGTGGAGCCAGGACTCTAACTCAGCACTCTAACACGGGAGGCAGGCATCCCAGGCAGAAGTTAACCACCGTGCCTAACACTTGGCCCCTGAAGTTTCTTTAGAAAGACGATTCGTTTCTTAAAGACTCTCCTGCTCAAATTGCCCAATAACATGTAGCAGTATTGCAGTGGGTGCTAATAAATGAAGGTGAGTTCATTGTGTTATGTCACTTAAATGCTTCTACAGATGCTAGATTCTGCCTTTTTTTGAGTTCATGTCAAGTATGGAAAACCTCATAGTTACCGGTTAGTTGTAAAAGCTTTTCATCTGCTCAGAAAAGATTAGGCTTACACACACGTGTGCGCGCACACACACACACACACACACCCTGACATCACCCACACTGTTTTCAATTGTTTTATAGTTCTGCTTCTCCAAACCATGCACACCACGCATCAGGTAGACTAGAAGTTCTTCTGATGGTCATATGACGATGAGCGGGTCTCAGAATCTCCCGTTTTACCGGTTGTCGGAGTCCTTTGAACCCAAGCAGTCTGTGCGAGACTGTAACATTGATTATGAATTTATCCATTTTTAATTATTTTACATATCAATCTTTTGGTTATGTTTCTTTTTTGTAATTGAATTGTGTTATTCTTGTTCAGGGCCAACCTTCAGATAGGCTCCTGTACCCTTTGATGGTTTCCTTGCTTCCTGGTACAACAATCTTTTTTCATCCTTATAAAAAAATCCCGAAACGATAGATACTGTTATTACTGCACTTGACAGATGAAAAGATGGGAGATTGCCCAGGGCCACGGGCCGATCAAGGTAGAGCTGGAGGCGCGGGCATTGGTGGTGCTGTCTGGAACTGCTGTCTGGAACGCCCGGTCTTATACCACACTGCCAGTTCAAGTCCTGACATCTGTGCTTCTTATGCGGCCTCCTGCTACTGCACTTGGGAGGCGCAGATGATGGCTCAAGTACTTGGGCCCGCCACCCTTAGGGGAGACCCAGCTAGAGTTCCAGGCTCCTGGATTCAGCCTGTTCTAGCCAGGAATATTTGAGGCATGAACTAGGAAATGGACAGATCTCTCTCTCTCTCTCTCTCTCTCTCTCTCTCTCTCTGTCTTTCAAATATATAAAAATAAGTAAACATTTGATTTTCAAAACAGATAGATCTGGGATTTGATCTTTACCATTCAATCCTGAACTCTTCAATGGTAAAGCATATAGTCTATTTGAAGAGCCTCCTGCTATGAGGCTGGGGAGGCAGCAGATGGTGATCCAGGTGTTTGGGTACCTGCCCCCTTATGGGGGACCTGGATGGAGTCTCTAGCTCCTGGCTCCTGCCTGGCCCAGCCCTGGTTGTTGTGGGCATTTGCGGATTGAACCAGCAGGCTGTCCTTTCTGTCTCTCTCTCTCTCTCTCTCTCTCTCTCTCTCTCCCTCTCTCTCTCTCTCCCTCTCTCTCTCTCTCCTTTTTAAAAAGGAAACTATTAGTGAGTGGCTAGCTCAGTTTGAATGCCTGGCCTCTCCAAAGCTCAGATAGACATTGGGAGGAATTGGGAGGCAGGATCTTTGAGAGACACTTAGCCAGGAGGGCTCCCCCTTCGTGAATGGGCGAATGCTATTGTGGGAATGGGTTCCTCGTTACAGGGCTGGCTGTGGTCCTCTCTTTGCTCTTGCACCATAGGGTGCTCTCCACTGTGTTATGACACAGCAAGACGATCCTCCCCACACACCAGCACCTTAACCTTGACCTTCCAAACCTCCAGAACCACGAGCCAATCCATTTCAATCGCCCAGTCTCAGGCACTTGTCACAGCCCAGAACACACCAAGGCAGGAGCACGGCATGGCGTTTGGATTTCAGTGATCTCGTCCTTGTCCCTCGTCTGTGTCCCCAAGGAGCTCACCTTTCAGTGAGTGGGGTCTGTGAGTGGGTAAGACAGGGATTCAGTGTGGGCTGTGGAGGCCTGGAGAGACTTCTGGAGTGCGATTCAATATGGCCTTGGAAGCCCGAGGAAGAAGTTCTCTGGGAAGGGATATTCCAGGAAGAAAATGATGAGAACAAGACAAGAGGCAGGAAGCCGGCTGGCAGACGAAGCAGCAGGCATGCGTGTTTTCCCACTCACACAGGCTCTGTGGGCTGGAGATCAAGAAGGGGGGAAAGGGGCCCGTGCTGTGGTACGGCAGATTAGATAGCTGCTTGAGACCCCGTGTTCCCTATCAGAGAGCGTGTCTGCTCGCGTCTGGCTACTCCGTGCTTCCAATCCAACTTCCTGCGGAAGCATCTGAAAGACAAGTGCTGAGGGCCCCACTCTCGGACTTCTGCTACCCACGTGGAGACCTGGCTTCAGCCTGGCCTAGCCCCAGCTGTCTGGGCACTTAAGGGAGTGAATCAGCGGATGAGTGATCTTGTCCTCTCTCTCTTTGACTCTCCCTCTCTCTCTCTGTCTCTCCCTTTCTCTCTCTGTCTCTCCCTTTCTCTCTCTGTCACTCTGCCTTTGCAATAAATAATTATTGGGCTGGTGTTGTAGCATAGCACTTGAAGCCATGACTTGTGACCGGAGTCTTGGCTACTCTGCTTCCAATTCAGCTTCCTGCTAATGTACCTAGAGAGGCTCACGTGAATCAAACTGAGTTAATCAAGGAGGATAAATGGTACGCTGTGTCTGTGGTTCCCAAAAGGCAAAAGAGCATCCTGGTTCTGCACTGTAGGAAAGGAAAACATTTGTCCCCAGATGGTCTTTAACATTATATTGCAATTTCTGTTAGCTCGTGGTTCCTTTGGTCCGGGATCTAGAGCGGTGGCTGTGTGTATGTCATAGAAATGCCCCAGGATAGTGTCTTCCTGGTCCCTCTGTCCTCAATGATCATACAAATTGACTCTTAGTAATTTTGGAAAACTGAAATAAAATTTCCTTCCCAAACGTGCACGCTCTTGGTAAGATTCCATGATGTGGCCGGCGCCGTGGCTCAACAGGCTAATCCTCCGCCTGCGGTGCCGGCACGCCGGGTTCTAGTCCCGGTCGAGGTGTCGGATTCTGTCCCGGTTGCCCCTCTTCCAGGCCAGCCCTCTGCTGTGGCCCGGGAGTGCAGTGGAGGATGGCCCAGGTGCTTGGGCCCTGCACCCCATGGGGAGACCAGGAAAAAGCACCTAGCACCTGGCTCCTGCCATTGGATGAGTGCAGTGGAGGATGGCCCAAGTGCTTGGGCCCTGCACCCCATGGGAGACCAGGAAAAAGCACCTAGCACCTGGCTCCTGCCATTGGATGAGTGCAGTGGAGGATGGCCCAAGTGCTTGGGCCCTGCACCCCATGGGAGACCAGGAAAAAGCACCTAGTACCTGGCTCCTGCCATCGGATGAGCACGGTGCGCCGGCCGCAGCTCGCCATCCGTGGCAGCCATTGGAAGGTGAACCAACGGCAAAGGAAGACCTTTCTCTCTGTCTCTCTCTCTCACTGTCCCACTCTGCCTGTCAAAAAAAAAAAAAAAAAAAAAAAGATTCCATGATGTGCTCCTGAGGATCTGTTGCAAAATGTCATCAGGGATGCAGACAAAGCTTAACATCCAAGATGTTTATCATACAAGTATTAATATTAAAAAGCACTAGGAACGGCCCAGGGGTGAATGCATGATCGCAGTGGAACCTGGTGAGGAGGGTGTCTACAGGGAGTTTAATTGCGAGAATATTCTTAGGCTGTCCCATTCACTGAACCTGTCTGGAGTATGAAATTAAAACGCAAAGTGATCCCCACTACGTGAAAACAAATGCACAGGAGAGAGCCCTGCAGGAACTGTGCCGTGGCTGTCGGCGGTGCTGCCTCTGTGATGGTTGTCATTTGCTGCGTTTTGCTTTTCTCCGTTTTCTAAAACGGGTGCTATTGACTTTCACAATAGAGCCAAGAAAAGCTGTGCAGAGTTGAAGCCGCATGTTATTTTTGCTACCTAGCACAGAACAGGAAAGTCCCGAGGCGTAAGGGATGGGCTGGGAAGGGTGGGCAGGCACCGATGGTCTCTGCAGAGCGGTTCTGGAAGAGGAGTGAGGTCACAGAGTGGACAAGAGGATGGGCTGGGGGGTCTCCACCTTGGGGGCTCCTGTCCCTGTTCTGTGGCTACCTGGAAAGGTGGCTGGGCAAATGTTGGGGAAAACTTCAATTTGACGGTGATTAGGGGCCCCGGTGGGCTGGGCAATCAGCGGGGCTTTGATCTAGTTAACCTCGCTGGGGGTCAGGCTGCCCTGACCTCGCGGTGTTCTCACTCCAAAGCTGCAGCCGGGTCAGTGCTCCCATTGTCTCCCAGGCCAACATTAACTACCGGGCCAAAGCACAGGGCCTGCTCCCCACGGCCCTGCTCCCCGCCCAAGGGGGCCAGCTTTGTTCCCGCCCCCGGCTCCCATTGTGCCTACTCAGGGAGAACAAACCCGCGTTCATTTCCTCACTCTAATGGCTCCATCCTCTTCCAGCCCATGAGCATTTTGTCCCTGTGACCCCAGAGGGTGCGGGGACCTTTTGATCTTGCCTACCTGTGGCTTGGCTCCCCAGCTGTCATGGCGGCGGTTGGCGCCCACAGGGCGTGTGTGCAGTATGGGGGACTTTGTTATTGTGGGCTCTTGCAGGAGGCATGTCAGTCCTTCTCCCCATCGGACTGCACTCCTCCGAAGTCACAGGCTGAGGGTTGGGCCATGGGCCCTCTGGGAAAGGGCAGGAGTCTCTCTGTCTCTCTAGACTTGTCCCACCACACTCTGGTGGCCTCGCCTACCTCTTGTGCCACTCTTGGCCCCAGAACGTTCCCCAAGCCTCCATTTGCTCTCAGGATGAACCTGTGGTCCTGCGGGATGTTCTCCCCTCTTCCAGTCCCCACAGGCACTCCCAGACTCCACAGTCACAGCCCTGTGCCCTAGCCCTTGTAGCGCTCTGATGACACTTCCACAGCCACTCTGCTGTCCCCTGTGGCTGTGAACTCCTCCAAGACAAGTGCCATGTTTTCCTCATTGGTGGAGTCTGCCATCTTCCAGCCCCACTGCGCCTCCTCACTGGAACCATGGAAGTGTAGTGTTTAGTCACTTGGAGCAAGGTGCACGCTGACTTCTGATGTTTTTGATGGAGCTTTGTGGAGTAGACAGGAATAGGTACGGCTTATGGGTCCAGCTCTTCTGGTTCTGGGTCTCAGGGGCTGGGAGGTGGTAGAGGTACTGGGAAGCCCATTGGTGGGATTTGAACATCAGGAGGATCAATTCCTTGCTGGTTCATTTACATGCATGGCAACTGAACACCTGCTCTGTGTGATTATGAAATTGCTGTTAGCATCCGGAGTGCAGAAGGGAAGAAATCCTGTGCTCCAAGCTGGTAACAGGGAGGCTGCCTCGACCCATCAGGAGGTGTGGTGACGGGTACATTCTTCTGCATGTTGAGTTTTCCACAGAGAGAAAGGAGCTGCACCTTAAAAGGGAACATTAACTTTTCCTGAGATGGATGTAAGATGTTTACAACAGCAAATTTATTAGGCAATAGTGGGTAGCTTGAGAGAATCAATCTATGTCCTCCAGAGCCAATAACCTTGATTCACATTCCAAGTTGTGGCTTTGGGGACGGCACTGGTGCATCCAGCAACTTCAGCACAGGACTTTCTGCCTGCCCTAGACAGCCGGATGTGCTTTATTGACATTTGTCTCCATGCCTCTTCAGGAACTCTGGGCTCGCCCGTCGGCCGTGAGCCAGAGCTGCCTTTGGTCTGTGCCAACATGTTAGGAATCCACCTAGAGTCCCCGCTGCAGAGGGGTGGAGCCAGTTGTTGCTCTGTTAACTGCTCCCTTTCAGCCCAGATTTAACACTGTCCAAAAAAGTAAACTTGGGTGTTTTTCATCTGTCTCTCCATTCATGCAGCCATGTGTTCATTTCCAATGTAGAACTCTCCATCAGGCCGTGAGTTGGTTATTCTCAGGCATTCATCCCGCAAATGCTTTGCTAAGTTCTTGGAGCTGTGTTTGGATTAGGAGCTATCAATGTGAATGCAGGACAGTCTTGGAGGAAATTATTTTGGTGGGTGTCACTGCTGAGGCCACCTAAGAAGTGCTGTGATGTGGGAAGCCACACATCTTCGGGAGAGCCCTCAGGAGGGCTGCAGACTTATCTAAGGGACGTCAAGGGAGGCATAAGCTGTGCTGGGCAAGATTACCCTTGAACGCTTCTTGCGGGCCCCAGAGCTGGACAGGTGAGGAAGAGGGGAGAGGAGGTGGAGAACGATGCTTGGTTCCACAGGAGGGTGGGTTGATGGGAAGGCCCTGGAAATGCGCTGGTGTCCAGATTCAGCCCAAGTAAGCTCTGACGGACATTTCTGAAGGACTCTCAGAGACGAGGACTGGGTCTTGCATTGGAACCTGGAGCCTCCCAGTGCGCTCTGGAGGCCGACCTGTCTCAACACCACCTTCTGATAGGTTGCCACATTTGCATATGCCGCTGCCCAATCAGCCCCGCCTCTGACATCTAGAAAGTCTCCAGCAGCGCTGGAGAGATGCACCATCCTCTAGAATGCTTTGCACTGTGGGCACAGACAACTTCTGAGAGCATTCACTGTGTGCAGTTGGGTGACATCCTCATCCCCACGCACCGGATCTGTGCAGAGAGGCCTCCAAACGTGCTGTCTGGATCAGAGGCAGAAAGATAATTATTTGCCTTTCTCATAAGGAAATGCTAATTACTAGAAGGAATCCCAACGTAATTACACAGCTAGGCTTAGTGGCTTTGCACACATTGCTTCCTGAGAAAGACGTCCCCGTTAGCCCGTAGCCATTTCTTGGAGGTGGAGACAATCATGCCCCATTCTCTCCAGCTTGTCATCCTGTTGCCTGTCCCTCGCCGATGACCCTTTGGGATAGGTAAAGGGAGTCGGGAGAGTGGTGCTTTCCTGACATTTGCTCCTCACACTGACCGTGTAGGGGCGTTATCAGAGTGGTCCCAGGACAGTGGTGGGGAGAGGAGACCACAGGTGCAAAGGGAGGCCCTATGCACCTGCTGGAGGTCTCTTTGCCTATAGGAGTTGGAGTGGGGACTGAACCAGGTCTTTCTGGTTGGGAAGTTGGCCTTTGTCCTCACAAAAACAATGCCATTGGGTGTTCAACTTGGCCGGGAGCACGCCCTGTGGAGAGCAGCCAGGAAGGGAAGGAGGACCACCTCTTCTCACTGGGCCTCGGCCAGGTAGGAGAGACTTTCAATACGATAGAGTGTAGTAACCTCTTTGCTTTTGGTTGGGAGCAGGTGCACCAGTCGCAGGATTGATGGGACGAGTTGTGGTCCTCAGGGAGGTAGTAGTGCTCCCAGCCGGGAGGGGGAAGGGAAAGGGGTGTCTCCAGTGGCACTTCACATCCCCACAGGCTCATTTCTGTCCCAGTCTCAACGATGACACGGAGGAAAAGGGCCACAGAAGAGAGCCTATGGCTTTGGAATTGCGTTGCTTTCTCCATATGGAGAAATGGGTCAAGAGACCCTGTAAAGCTGTTCTGGGCAGGAGAAAGAGCCAGAGCAAAGAACTGAGCCGACTCCAGCTGCACTGCTGAGCTGGAAGTGAGGAAGATGCGGCACAGAGTGCCCCGGGGCCCCTCCCCGGGAAGGGGCAGAGAGCCAGCAAGGTGATCTGAGAGCTTCCTTCCCATTTTGACACGCTGTGACTCAGTGTTTAAAATCTATTTAAACATTTACAGTGCCATTTGGACACATCAGCCAAGGATTTTAAACTATTCATACCCTTTGACCTAGTAAATCTGCTTGGGGAAATTTTCCTGAAGGAAATAGATATACAAATAAGGATGTTCGTTGCAGCGTTGTTTATAGAGTAGGGGAAAATTGGGAATAACCGAAATATCCAATGATCGGGGATTCACTGTGCAAACTGTGTTATATCTTCACAATAGTTTTTTAGAGTGCAGTTGGCAGGGTGTTTATAAAAACACAGGGAAATGATTATGTCACAATATCAAGTAGGGTGTGAAGGGATATAAAATTGTGCATCTATTCACAATGATGAAAACACAGTCTCACAGAGCAACACCTAATTATGCCTAGGAAAAATCTAGAAGGAAGTTGTTGATGGTGGCTATCTTCGATGAGACCATAGGGGATTTGAAAAATATATTTTACGACTTTTCTAGTAGAATATTTAAACTGTACCACTAAGTGTGTTTTAGAAGTTTTATGTACGAATTTATTCATTTGAAAAGCAGAGTGGGAGTGAGATCTAGAGCGAAAGTGAGAAAGCGAGAAAGCGAGAGAGAGAGAGAGAGAGAGAGGGAGAGAGAAGAGAGAAGAGAGAATCTTCCATCCACCCAGCACTCTGACTTCCCCAAAGTCTGCAACAGCCAGGGCTGACTGGGCCAGGCTGAAGCCAGGAGCCAAGAATTCCACCTGGGTCTCCCGTGCGGGTGGCAGGAACCCAAACACTTGGGCTGTCATGCGCTGCCTCCGAAGGTGCATTAGCAGAAATCTGAACCGGAAGCAGAGGTGGGACTCTATCCCACGCTCTCTAACAGGCAATGGAGGTGTCCTAAGCAGTCAGTTACCTGCTGCACTGCCACACCCATCCCATTCCTGTATTTTTAAGAATTAAAATGCAAGACAATTAAAAAAAAAAAAAAAGAAGTAACAACAAAGATTCTGGCAGAAGGCCAGGCTGTTCTCACTGTGTTCTGCCAGTGGGGGCCTGGCTGGCCCTGGGCCAGGAACGAAGCAGTTGCAGGTCAGGGAAGAGCGCTGGGGAAGGGGGGCTGTGCACGGAAGCCCTTGAGGTGGTGGTGCTGCTACGGGTGGAGGTGGACCCTATGCCCAAGGGCAGGAATCTTAGTGATATCAACTCCCCAGGGTCTCTGACTAAGCACCTGTTACTATAGAGCCCAGGACGCATCAAAGCCCTGCAAGAACCTGAGCCGATGTGGAGACATCTGTGTCTCTGTATCCAGGTTCTGTAAAACATTCCAAATGGCCTAATTTCCAGCTTCATCCTTCTTGGAAACAAGGGGAGGCTGAGTGGTTTCCTGGTCGCATCCAGTCTGTGGGGGTTAGCATCAGGCTCAATCCTGCTTTGCCTTTTCAGAGGGAAACACTAACCCAGCCCCACAGAGGTGGGCACAGAGATCTGAACATGGTCCTGCCTGCAGAGGGCCCAAGGGGCAGGGCCTCCGTGCTCGGTGGATTGTGTCTCTGTAGGGTTCTTCTGAGCCACCCAGCACTCTGACTTCCTCCTTGGTGGGGAGAGAGCTTTCTGTCCTGGGAGCGCTGGCTTTGATGATGCCAGGGGCAAGCTGGCCGGCTGACTGTCCTCAGTGTGGGAGCAAGCGCTGAGGAAGCCCCGCTAGGAGGTGGCCCCATGGATGTCCTGCCCTGGCGCTGATGAAAACGCTCCACTCCTGCAGGACGCAGTGTGTGACCAAGCTCTGCACTCTGCCCAAGGGGTTCACCAGATGGGAGGATTGGAGGCAGAGCCAGCTTCTGGGGCACGGGCGTGGTTCCTGGCTCGGCTCCTGGGAAGGTGAGCTTCCGGGTGTGCCCCTCTGCTCCGGTCTTCACCTGCTTGGCACAGGTTCAGTGAAAACGCTCAGGTCCCTTGGCAGTCAGCCAAGCTTCCCGATGTCGCTAAACGGGGACAGCACAAAGGTTGAGCGTGACCAGATGGCTCAGAGAGAGGCTGGGAGGCCTGTGATGGCTGAATAAGTGAGGGGCTGAGCTGTTAGGATTTGCAGGGTTACGAGGGAGGCTGCCTTGTCCAGAGAGGTGAACTGAATCAGTTCCTGCTATTCACCATGGCAACCCCATCTCTGCAGAATCTCAAAGCCATTTAGACCCAACAGTCCCTCTCTAAAAATGTAGATTCTCTTGGGAAGGTGGCGTCTCACCCACTGTTGGTCACCGTTAGATCCGCTTAGTAGGGGTAAGCATAGGGTAGGCGTTGGCTAGGTTCCAAGAGGGAGGGCTGGACAGAAGTAAAACCAGACGAGAGATTCACAGCAGAGACACCGGAGAACAACCTCTCTGGCCCCTGAGACTTAGCGTTTCTCTGATTCTAACTATGCGAGGGCACTACAGAAGGCTCAAGGCTGGGGCAGGCATTGGGTGCAATGGTTAAGGATCCACTTGAGGGCTTTTCTCCCGATGTGGGTTTGAGCCTGAGATGGACTCCCAAGCCCAGCTTCCTGCTGGTGCACACACACCATGGGAGGTGATGACTCACACAGTTGGGTCCCTGCCACCCACATGGGAAACCCGGACGGAATTCCTGGCTCCTGACGGCAGCTTGGCCCAGCCTTGGCCATTGCAAGCATTTGAGGAATGAGTCAACATACGGGAAGGTCTCTCTCCATCTCTGCCTTTCAAATAAAAAGCGCATGGGTAATTGGAACTAATAGACAATATGTATTTTCCATGGACTTTTTGAAGATTCTCTATAGGCTTAATTGAAGCCTAAGTGTGATAATGATCTAGGGAGAGAGAATCTAGAAAACCGTCCCGCTTAGTGGTGGAATCGGCGTGGGGTGGGGCCGATGAGCTGGTCAGCAACGCGTGTGATGTGTGGGAGGGGTCTCCTGGGGCTCTTTTGGCCGCTCCTCCAGGAGATGGGGAAGGCAGGGCTGGGCTGACTGGCGGAGCCCCTTTGAATCCTAGAGCCCCTGTCCAGAGAGCAGACTCCGGGGTGACTTCATGTGAGGTACAGGGGCAGTCAGCCTCCAGTCTGTTGCCCTATCCAGTCAGCAACAGCCGCCCTCAGCTGCTACAGAGAAACCGCTCTGCTCTGTTGAGCTCTCCCAGATCCCACAGTGCCGGTTGTCATGGAGTCAGGAACCAGCGGGAAAGCCAAGTGGAGTTCATGACTGTATGACTGCTCACACGTGCACACACACACACTCACATACACACACTCACCTACACACACTCACACACACCTACACACACGCTCACACACACTCACACACACTCATATACACACGCTTACACACTCACACACTCATACACACATGCTCACACACATGCTCACATACACATACACACACCCCCACACACATGCTCACACACTCACATACTGTCACACACATACACACACGCACACACATGTGGTGCTAACCACGTGACTGCTGACATGTACACATGGTGCTGGCCATGTATGTGGCTATTCACACACTTACACACGGTGCCGAGCGTGTGACTATTCACATGCTTACACACTGCTGGCCATGTGGCTGTGTGTGTTCCCACACTGCTGGTCTCGTGGCTGTTCGCATGCTCACACGCGGTGGTGCTGATCACATATTCTCACGTGGACACTGGAACATTCCCGATATTCCTGCTCCACTCAGTAAGTGCTGTAACCCCAGAAAGAACTCTGACAGTTGCAGCCTTCATTTTCTAGGTGGGGAAACAGGCCCGCGTGGGAAGCAATTTCCCACTGGCAGCCACGGAGAGAACCTGGGTCTGCAGGCGCCTGGCTTCCTGGGTGCCCAGAGCCAGTCTGTCCCCTCTGTGCCACCCGGTCTCGCTCACAGCCCCCAGGCAGGGCCCGGCGACGCTTCCTGCCCCGTGTGTACAACTGTGAGGATTTATTGTAGCTGGGATTTTGTTTCAAGCCTTTAATATGATTAGCAAACATCAAATATCAAAAGCTTATCTAGTAAACACCTCCCGTCGGTGCCGTGGATGTTACGGTCAGCTTTGGATTGAAGTCGAGTCACATTTCAAAACAGATGCGGTTTCAAGAGGCCGGAGCGGGGCCGCCCACATCTGCCGCTTGATCTTTCGTGTGCAGTAAATGGCGCTGTTGGGGGAGTGTGTCTGGGCACCTCAGCCTGGTCAGCAGGGCCTGCTCACAACGCGGGGAGCTTTGGGGATTTCGGAGAGGCGGTCGTGCGCCCTGAGTCAGTGGGCGGTCTGCGGGGGGCAAGGACAAGCTGGCTGCCCAGACGGGATGCTCAAATCCAAGTTACTGTCTTTGACCCAAATTCAAGTGGTGCTCTGAGGAGGCACAGACTGTCCTGGAACAATTGGGGCAGGTGAAGAGGGAGGGAGACAGTTTGTAAAAGAAGGCTATGAAGTCCCCCCCCCCCATGTCACCCTGATCTCCATCTCGTTGCTTTAGCAAAAGGATCATACTTACGTTCTTTTTTTTAAAAAAATATTTTATTTATTTGAAAGGCTGTGGCAGAGAGCGAAATCTTCCATCTGCTGCCAACGCCGGGCCAGGCTGAAACCAGGAGCAGGAACTTCAACTGGGTCTCCCACATGGGCGGCAGGGATCCAAGCACTCGGGCCATCTTCCTCCGCTTTCCCAGGTGCATTAGCAGGGAGCTGGATCGGAAGTGGAGCAGCCGGGACTTCCACCTGGTGCCCACATGGGATGCCAGCACCGCAGGTGGCAGCTTCACACTCCATGGCACAACGCCGCCATACTTTTGTTCTGGGATTGAAAACAAAGTGCTTTGTCCCCTTTGTGAGTGAAAGTGAAGAGGAAACTTAGCCGCTGCTCAGGGAGGTTTCCTTGCTGATATCATGTGGCTAAACGCGGCGCGTTATCTCGGGTGCGCCTGGCTCAGATGCTGCACCCCGGCTCATCTTCCAGGATGCGGGGCGTGGGTCCTGGTGTGGGTGTGCGTGCACACAGGAGCGGGAGCGTGTGCGCCTCCGAGGGATTCCCAGGCTGGCATCTCGGCCCCGCCCAGCCGGCGGCTCTGCCCTCCCTCCTGTTCACATGGGAAGCAGGAGACACTCTATCTGGGGGACAAAGTTTCTCCAGGCGCCACAGCCCGTGCATTTGAGTGACCTGATCCAGCTGTTTCTGGCAGCAGATCCGAAGCTGGCGGCCCCCCTGCGGGTGGCAGGGTGGGTTACAGCGTGGAGAATGCTATCCTAATGGGGCGACAGCTGCCACCGGGCAGGAGCTGCAGGAGTCGCTGTAATGAGAGAAATTGTTCTCGGCTGCTGGGTCTGGCAGATTCCTCCCATAAACGAAGATTTGCTGCTTCCAACAGGGGACACGTTGGCTTGTTTAGATTCCTGGAAGCGCGGAGGAGGTGCGAGAAAATTACTGCTCCTCCTGGGAGGATGCTGGCTTGCTGGGGCTGAGCCTCCTGCCACCCGCGGGGGTGGGGGGATCAAATCCCCGGGCTTCTCGGGCTGCAGCTCATAGCACAGGGCTGGAGGTGGGGTGGGGACTTGTCCAAGCCACGGCCAGTCGCTCGGTTATCGGCCTGACCACACTGGCTGTTACCCAAGCCCAGTGAGGATCCCCTTCTCCTTTCGTTTCCTCTTTACTTTTCATCCAAGTTGTACACGCGCGCTGCCTGCGAAACCCTGCCAGGATTTTATGAGAAGCGACAGCTTGCCCAGCCCCTGCCTCCCTGTCCCCCTCTCCCCGGAGGCAGCGGCTTTTAACTCTTTCAGCAGACTCTTGTCATTTCCCCCACCTCTTCCAGCCGCATGCTGTTCCTTGATGTGACAGCTTCGGGAATAATCTACTGACATCCTGCTCCAAGAAGGGGCTGGAGCGTCTTTCACGACGGTCCCCATTACCGCATGCGCCAGCGCACCCGCCCGAGGCCCAGCTGTGCTGGCGCTCCTCAGAGCCGGCTCCCTGCGAAGGTGAGTCTCAGGGGGACTGGGCCTCTCTGCCCCCGCCCACATCTGCCTCATAGCTGGGCCCCATCAGCTTTCTGGTAGCCTCCAGCACTCCCACGTGACGAAGTTCTCAATTCCATGGCTAAGATGCCCGAGCCCTGCAGTGCAGGGCCTGGGTTCGAGTCCTGGCTCTGGCTCCTGATTCCAGGTTCCTGTTAATGCCAAAAGCTGGGAGGCAGTGGTAATGGTGCGAGCAGTTAGGCTCCTGCCACCCCTGGATTGAAGGCTCTCCTCCTGGCTTCAGCTCAGCCCAGTCCTGGCCACTATAGGCCTTTGGGGAATGAACCAGCTATGGGAGCTCTTCCTGTCTGTCCCTATGCCTTTCAGATTAAAAAAGGTTGCTTAAGCACATTTGTGTGCTTAAATGAGTAAATGTGATATATTAAAAAAAAAAAAAAACCTTCTCAATTCACCTATGACTAAGTGGCCCCTGGAAATGAAAGAGGGGATGGGATAGGACACCCTGTCTCTAGCTGTCTCCAGCTGAGCTCACAGCACCTGCTTCTCACTAACTTCAAAAAAAGTTCATTTAAGGGCCAGCGCTGGGGCATAGTGGGTAAGGCTACTGCTTGTTGTGTCGGCATCCCATGTGGGTGCTGGTTTGAGTCCCGACTGCTCCACCTCTGATCCAGCTCTCTGCTATGGCCTGGGAAAGCAGTGGAAGATGGCCCAAGTGCTTGGGCCCCTGCCACCCATGTGGGACACCTAACTGAAGCTCCTGGCTCCCACCATTGACTGTAACCTGCTCTGTCCATTACGGCCATTTGGGGAGTGAAATAGCAAATGGACGATCTTTCTCTTCATCTCTGTCTGTAACCCTGCCTTTCAAATAAATAAAATCAACTATTTTTTAAAAAAAGCAAGGAGTGGGCTTTTACTCTTTCAATTCTGACTTTTGGATTTGGGAGTATATATTTTTTTTCTTTTTTAAAGGGCCAGCACTGTGGCATAGTGGGTAAAGCTACCGCCTGCAGTGCCGGCATCCCATATGGGTGCCCGTTGGAGACCTGGCTGTTCCACTTCTGATCCAGCTCCCTGCTAATGGCCTGGAAAAGCAGTAGAAAATAGTCCAGGTCCTTGGGCCCCTGCACCCACGTGGAGACCTGGAAGAAGCTCCTGGCTCCTGGCTTCAGATCTGTGCAGCTCCGTCCATTGCAGCCAATTGGGGAGTGAACCAGAGGATGGAAGACCTCTCTGCCTCTCCTTCTTTCTCTGTGAAACTCTGACTCAAATAAATACATAAATCTTAAAAAAGATTTATTTACTTATTTTGAAAGTTGGAGTTACAGAGAGGAAGAGGGAGGGACTAAGAGAGAGATTTTCCATCTGCTGGTTTGCTCCTCAGATGGCCACAACAGCCAGTGCTGGATCAGGCTGAAGCCAAAATCCAGGGGCTTCCTCCAGGTCTCCCATGTGGGTGCAGGGGCCCAAGGACCTGGGCCATCTTCTGCTGCTTTCCCAGGCATTAGCAGGGAGCTGGATCAGAAGTGGATCAGCCGAACACAAACCCGTGCCCTTATGGGACATTGGCCGCAGGTGGCAGCTTTACCCACTACACCACAATGATGGTCCCATGATTTTTCTTTCTTAAACAATGTACTCCTTCCAGGAGGCTTCTTTGACATAGACACACATTCTTCCTGTGGGAGACCCTCCCATCACAGCTTCGGATGAGGAAGAGGGAAAGGGTGCAAGAGATAGACTGTGGAGACAGACACTCCGAGCCTAGGAAGGTAAAACTGCTTCTCAGTCAAGTGTGGAAAGGAAAAGTTTGGAGCTAACATCATCCATAGCAAGGATGCTTGATGCATGCAGACCCCAGAGCCATGTGACCTGCTCTGTAAGACAGGGACTCTAGAAAACTCAGGTGCCTCCTCCTCTCTACTTCCTGCGATACTGTGGGGAAGGGACGAGAAACAGACTTTTCTCAGCACCCAGCAATCCCAGGACAGGTGTGCAGGGCCACATCAATAACAGAGGAGCCATGGCAAGTGCACTGGAAACGAGCCGTCTGTCCCTGCTGCCAAGCAGAGCCAGGAAGATGTGCTTCTGACCCCAGGGTCCCAGAAAGGAGAGGGCTACGGCACGCACCGCGTGGAGTGTGCTGCTTGGCACACAAGTGGACGCTCAAAGCCTGCTGGTCTTCAGTGAGTGAAACAGCTCATTCTGCAGATGAGTAAACTGAGACCCAGAGAGTTAAAATGGCATGCCCTTCATCACGCCGCAAAACCCAGGCGCCCGGACACCTGCCTTCCTTCTCTCGTATTGTCGTGTCGGGAATCCCTTCTGACAGGCACCGGGATAGGTACTAAGAGTTAAAAAGACAGGAGATGGGCCCTGTGCCAGAGAGGCCGAGGGCCTTGTTGCCGATGCAAGTCAGAAGCTACAGAGAAAGGACAGAGCCTGCTCCCTACTGGGGCTGGGGCACAGTGGTGCAAGGGAATTTGGGAAGACAGAGAAGCGGGGGTTCATGCAGATTAGGGATCAAGGAGGGCTTCCCAAAGGAAGTGACAGCTGAGCTGATCGTGGAGGACATGACACCCTCAGCCCACAAGGCCATGGTCGGATCTCTGCATAGACCATGGGGGGACCACCGGAAGGCTCTCGCACCTTCTCAGGTGGGAGAGGATACAGGTGTGGACAAGCAGGACAGCGGCTGGGGAATGCGAAGAGAGGGAAGGTTCATGGAACAGTTTGGTTCACAAACTGACACAACCACAGTCAGCCAGAAGGAGGTAGCAGAGGGAGCATCCAGGCTGACCCCATGTGCCTCTCCTGGTTCTTTGGTTCTGCAGTGATGCCGTTCACGGGGAGGAAGAAGGCAGACGCAATGAGGTTTTGGGGAGATGAGACAGTTCCAGTTTGAACTTACAGCATTTAATGTATGAAAGAGTTAAGTGGAGGGACCGGCACTGTGGCAAAGAGAGGGTTAAGCCGTCACCTGCAATGCCATCACCCAACATGAGCTCCAGTTCCTGTCCTGGCTGCTCCACTTCTCATCCAGCTCCCTGCTAATGCACCAGGGAAAGCAGCAGAGGATGGCCCATGTTCTTGGTCCCCTGAACCCACGTAGGAGACCTGGATGAAGCTCCTGGCTCCTGGCTTCAACTTGGCCCAGCCCTGGCTGTGGTAGCCATTTGGGGAGTGAACCGGTGGATGAAGATCTCTCTCATTCTCTGTCTCTCCCTCTCTCTCCATAACTTTGCCTTTCAAATGAATAATTAAGTCTTTTAAAAAATACTGTGCAAATATTTAAAAAAAGATCTCAGTGGAAATGTTCACTGGGCAGTGGAACTGGAGGATTGTAAGGCTGGAGAGACTCAAAGGTCTAGGTTGTTGGGGAAGCCACAGAGGGGAATGCTATCAGCCAAGGTCACGGGCAGTGAGAGAAGAAGGTGGAGTGAGAACTCTTGGCAGCACCAGCAGGAACGGGATGGTGAGAAGCGGGATGTGTGAGATGTCGAGATCCAGGGATGCAGAAGGAATTGCTCTCCAAGAGAGGCACTAGATTTCAGGAGGGAGGGAGAGGCAATGCAGGCCAAGACTGGCGCAGAGCTCCAGTGGAGCAGCGCAGTCCCCCGTGCTCCCTGGGAGGAGGGGACAATGGCCAGGGCTGAGTCTCTAGGCAGCGAAGTCTGTACTGGGAAAAACTCCCTGGTCTGGGCTGGACAGAGGATGCAAGTCTACAGTCCTGGCCCCTTGGGACCCAGGAAGAGCGGCTGGAATGCCAGAGATTGGGTTCCAGTCCAGGCCAAAGCTAAGCCAGGTTGAGTGGTGAGGGAACAGGGCAGACTCTGCCTCTTGGGGACCCCAGGTCTTGGGGAGCGGCTTTTATTCCTCCTCTGACTGGTGTATGCATTTCCGAGCAGCGAGGAGATGAGGTTTGCTGCTGCTTCTAGTTGGAAATCGAGCGGGGATGAGACCTTGCAGCACTTAACTATGGGGTAAACAGTTGCTTTTGAGTTGCTAACCGAGACCTCCTTCCTGATGCCAAGACGGAGCTCTGCTTTCATAAAACAGCAAAGGTTCGGGACTGTACAATCTTCAACCCTTGACTTGGATGAGAGATGTCAGATAGACAAAAGAGGTGTGGGGGGAGTCTGTGCTGTAAGGATTCTGCTTGTTTATGTAATAAAACATTTAGCAACCAGGTAGAGAAAGGATCTGTGTGTTTTCCAAAGATTATTTCCAGATTCCCACTCAGTTAATAGTTTCCTGTGAGTTTCCATGGTGGGTTGGAGAGCCAGTCCTGACTCTGACCCACTGGCACTTAAACCTTGTCATTAAAACTCTGCCTCTTCCAGAAAAGAGTGGAGACAGTCTGCACTATTCAGGTCAGTGACACAGAACCATGACAGACAGAAGAGGCACAAGAGACATGTGAGTCCCTGGTGTGGAGGAGCCAGACACGCGAGCAGGTAGCTGGGATAAGGCAGTAGCTGCAGGACAGAGGACTGCCTTTGGCCTTGAGTGTTTTGATTCCACAGCAAGAAGGAAAACAAGCTGGATTGTACAACTGGATGTATCAAAACAAGGCAAAACACAACCAGCAGTCATTTAGGGATTAGATGAGTGCATATTTAGATGAAAGGGTAGCTGTTTGGGAAAAAGTTGGTACAGAGGCCAGGGAGCAGCCCCCTCCTCCTCCCCGGCTTTACTTCTGGCCCCTGTTGGAGGGTTTTCAGAAAAGCGATCCACTTCATTTCCTCCATGGGGTCACTGAGGCCTTAAAGGCAAACAGCTTTGCCGAGTGCCGTTCAGTTGATCGGTTGGTGAATCAGGAGTAAGTTCTAGATCTTCTGCTGTTTTCCTGTCTACAGCCATTCCATGCTTTTTTTTTTTTTCTTCAAGATTTATTTATTAATTTGAAAGGCAGAGTTACAGAGAGCCAGATAGAGAAAGAGAGAGAGAGAGTCTTCCATTTTCTGCTTCACTCCCCAGATGACCACAATGGCCAGAGCTGCACTGATCTGAAGCCAGGAGCCAGGAGCTTCCTCCGGGTCTCCCATGCGGGTGCAGGGGCCCAAGGACTTGGGCCATCTTCCACTGCTTTCCCAGGCCATAGCAGGGAGCTGGATCAGAAGTGGAGCATCTGGACTCAAACCAGCTCCTATATGGGATGCTGGCATTGCAGGCAGCAGCTTTGCCAGCTATGCCACAGCACCGGCCCCCTCATGCTTCTTTTTATTTGTTATCACAGTGGTATTTAATTTTCATGAAACTCACTAAGAATTGTACACCTCACCATTTAAATGCACACTTACACAAGTGATTTCCTATGAGTGTCTCTCTGCTGTTTAATATTATATCAAAAATATTTCCTCATACCATTAGTTTTTCTGTGGCTGTGATTTTAATGTTTATATAGATATCTCCTATGATGAACTTAACTGAAACAGTGGCTGTGATTTTTTTTTTTCTTAAGTGAAATCCACTTAAAGCCATGCACAACTTGTATCTCAGAGGGCTACAGGTACTTCCCACGTGGCGATATTCGGGCATCACGGGCTCTGTCTGAATTCTCAGCATGGTCCCGTTGTTCCTTTACTTTCTGCCCATGAGGACTCAGGACTGTGTCTCTCCACAGCTTGACTTCCCACGCACAGACTTGGCTCTGTGCGTGACAAAGGGTCTCAGTGCTCCTCAGTCAGTGGACAAGTGATGGGAAATCCTGGACTTTTCCCAGCATCCTTTAGTGACTCCAGAGCGGTTTTGCATTGACACAAAGAAAGAAGGCTCTTCGGGATTTTAGAATTGCTACATAAAGTCGATTCTTGTGGGACTAACAAATTAGGGAAGAAAGGAAGGAGGTTGAGAGAGATGACCTCGGGTCATTGCCAGGCACTTAAAGTGCTTCTTGACTCATGAAAGCAAGATGGCATTTGCCACCAGGCTGGTGGAAACGTCAAGCTCGGTTTCTGAGTCTGGACGCCTGGAAAATTCGTCATTTAAGGATAAGTATTTATTTATCATCCAAGATGAATCACAGGCAGCATACATACACCTATGTCTTTGAAATTTTGTTTGAGCAGCAGCAACAAAACCCTCTGCTCAATTCCTTCCTACTTTAAAGTTTTTCTCCTTAAAGGCAACCGATTTCTACCTCGAGTTGTTTTTTACACAGTTTATTTCCGTATTCTGCACGTTCCCATTGCCAGGCATTCTCCACAGTGACGGCAGGTGCACCTCTGGTTGGTCATTGTACACTACCCATTCCTGATGGAGCACACCCAGGGTGAGGCACTGTGGCATCAGGATCCAGGAAGGAACATCTGCATTAGTAGGCCTGAAGATCTAAATCTCTTATAACCATGCTGTTTTCTACCCTCCCAATATATTTTCTTTACTATATGAAACTGTATTGATAGCCAGTATTTACATTTTTACTATGAAAAGGTTTGTTCATTGAAGACTCGAGTACTGTATTAAGAATTTTTTAATTCAGTTTTTAAAATTTCCTCTGGAGTTAATAATTTTTTTTTTTATTTTTGACAGGCAGAGTGGACAGAGAGAGAGACAGACAGAAAGGTCTTCCTTTTGCCGTTGGTTCACCCTCCAATGGCCGCCGCGGATGGCGCGCTGCGGCCGGCGCACCGCGCTCATCCGATGGCAGGAGCCAGGAGCCAGGTGCTTTTCCTGGTCTCCCCATGGGGTGCAGGGCCCAAGCACTTGGGCCATCCTCCACTGCACTCCCGGGCCACAGCAGAGGGCTGGCCTGGAAGAGGGGCAACCGGGACAGAATCCGGCGCCCCGACCGGGACTAGAACCCGGTGTGCCGGCGCCGCAAGGCGGAGGATTAGCCTGTTGAGTCACAGCGCCGGCCTGGAGTTAATAATTTCTTCATTTCCCCTCTCTATTTACATAATACCATGCCAAGATATATTTTTAAAGATTATTTAGTTATTTTGAAAGAGTTACAGAGAGAGTGGGAGACACACACACACACACAGAGAGAGAGAGAGAGAGAGAGAGAGAGAGAGAGAGAGAAAGAGAGAGAGAGAGAAATCTTCCATCCATTGGTTCACTTCCTTCACTGGGCCAGACCAAAGCCAGGAGCCAGGAGCTTCTGGATCTCCAATGTGGGTGGCAGGAGCCCAAGTGCTGGGGCCATCTTCTGCTGCTTTTCCCAGGCTATTAACAGGGAGCTGGATCAGAAGTGGAGCAGCCAGGACTAGAACAGGCGTCCAGTGGAACGCCAGCATTGCAAGTGGTGGTTTTACTTGCTATGCCACAACACCAGCTCCCATGTAAATATTTTTTAAAAATATTTATTTGGGGGGCTTGCACTGTGGCATAGTGGGTGAGGTTGCTTCCTGCAATGCTGGCATTCCATATGGGCACTGGTTTGAGTCCTGGCTGCTCCACTTCTGATCCAGCTCTCTGGGAGAGCAGTGGAGGATGGCCCAGGTCTTTGGGCCCCTGCACCCATGTGGGAGAGTCGGAGGAGGCTCCTGGCTCCTAGCTTTGAATCGGCCCAGCTTCTGCTGTTGCGACCAGTGAACCAGTGGATGGAAGACCTCTCTCTCTCTCTGCTTCTCTGTAACTCTGTTTTCCAAATAAATAAATAAGTCTTAAAAAACCCCACTATTTATTCATTTGAAAAGCAGAGAGATAGAGAGCTCCCACCACACTGGTTTACTCCACAAATGCTCACCACGGGCAGGTTGGCTCAGAGCAGAAGCCAGGAAATGGAAATCTAAGCCAGCTCTCCCATGTGAGTGGCAGGGCCACGCTGCTGTGTGTCAGGGTCTGTGCTAGCAGGAAGCTGGAGTCAGGATCTGGAGCTGGAGCAGAGAAACAAACCCAGACCTGACAACGCAGGACAGGGGCATCTCAACCACTAGGCCAAGTGCACCCTACAGGCTTTTCTTTTTTAAAATCTTCAAGTTTGTTTTAGTGTTTCTGCAACTGCTTATGTGAAGTACATGACTGACCCATTGCATTGTGCCCCCCTGCAGAACCCTCCCTGCAGCTCCCACCCTTCTGTGGGGTTCAGACTGCTCTGTCAGCCTGATACACAGCTGTCACCCTGGGCCGTGGTAGACCACATGGTAAAGCATATTCACTGCTCCTTCCTGGATGTGGATTATATTTCTGCAACCCATTGATAGCTGGCTTAGTTGTGTAACTCGCTTTGGCCAATGAAATATGAGCAGCAGCAGCATGTGTGTGTATCAGTTCCAAGAAGCTGTTGTAGGGCTCCCTCTGCCTGGATGCCTGTCAATATTTGGGATAGAGCGGGGCTACCTCCAATCAGGTCTGCAGCAGTGGCACCAGCAGAGTCACAGCCAACCCACAACGGACATGCAGCGAGCAGCAAAGCTGTGTGGATTTGAAGTCACAGCCCCGCCTAGCCCAAGGTGTCAAGGATACATAGCTTATTATTGTGGCCTGTCTATACTGCCTGTTGCCAGAATCTGAATAGTATGTCCTCTCAAAATGTTTAAGTTGAGACCTAAGCCCAGGTTATAACGTTGAGGTAGGGGCTTCAGGAGGTGATGAGCCATTAAGCCCTCGCATTCATGAATGGGATTCATCCCCTTCCGCGAGAGGCCCCTGTGCACAGAAGGTGCCTTGCTGGCCAGCGCCGCGGCTCACTAGGCTAATCCTCCGCCCGCGTTACTGGCACCCCGGGTTCTAGTCCTGGCCAGGGCACCGGTTCTGTCCCAGTAGCTCCTCTTCCAGTCCAGCTCTCTGCTGTGGCCCGGGAAGGCAGTGGAGGATGACCCAAGTGCTCGGGCCCTGCACCCACATGGGAGACCAGGAGGAAGCACCTGGCTCCTGGCTTTGGATCGGTGCAGTGCACTGGCCTTAGCGGCCATTTGGGGGGTGAACCAATGGAAGGAAGACCTTTCTCTCTGTCTCTCTGTCTCTCTCTCACTGTCTAACTCTGCCTGTCAAAAAAAAAAAAGAAGGTGCCTCGCATGCATCTGCTGTTGCCTGATCTTGGACTTCACAGCCCCCAGAACTGTGACTAATGCGTTTCTGCTGTTGGTAATCCACCAGCCTAAGGTGTTCAGTTATGGCAGCCCAAGCAGGGCAGAACAGCTGCTCTGTTCCTAGTTTTGCTTGCTTGCTTAATTACTTATTTATTAATCTCTTGGTTTGATGAAACACAACTCATGCTAGTTTACTAGGAAGCGGTACAATGGTAATGTTTTCAAAATTATTGCATAACTAAAATTTCTTTGCCTTCACATTATTTAGGTAGTTTGTCTGGGTATAGATTTCTGTTGAGAATTACTTTAAAGCTTTCTTCCTTTCTTTCTTTTCTTTTGGAGAATCACTTTCAGAATTTAGAAAATGCTGTTTATTTTCTAATGCTCTTGAGAAATCTGATACCATTCTGAGTTTCACACTTTGGAGAGGATTTTAAATTAGTAAAAATTTTTATTTATTTACATTCATTCATTCATTCATTCACACACAGAGATCTTCCATCTGCTCATTCACTCCCAAATACCTGCAACAGCCAGAACTGGCCCAGGCAAAAGCCAGGAGCCGAGAGCTCAATTCAGGTCTCCCACATAGGCAGCGAGCACCAAATACCTTGAACCACTGCCTGTTGCTCCCCCAGGATGTGCGGAAGCAGGAAGCTGAAATTCAAAGCAGAGATGGGATTTGAACCCAGACACTCTGATAGGAATGGGGACATTCCAAATGGCAAACACCCACCCCAGGATTTTAATTTTAATTCCTTTTCTTTCCCGGGAGCGTTCAAGGCCCTTCCTCATTCCAATGTGTTGACGTTTTAGTGAACGTAACTTACCCTGAGTCTTTTCTCATCATTTCTTCTGCACACTTTCAATCCTGGAACTCAAGTCTGTGGCTTCTTAGATATTTTTAAAATGTAAGAGTGTGTCTTTGAAAATTCTCTCTCCTCTGTTGTATCTGCCTGTATTTAGTATTAGTCAGATGTTGGATAGTTCAGGTTAATCCTGACATTTCATACTTCCTGAATTTTTTCCTACTCTTTGCTAGTTTATAAAATATTTCTTAATGTTCTCGTCTTTCTGCTGAATTTTCTATCTTAGCTGTGTTGTTTAAATCAAAGGAATAACTTACAGGAGCGTACAGAGATGACTTTGAAGATGCAAACTTATGTTTTGTCTTACAATTTTTATGAACCTTGAGATCGCTGGTTTGGTGCCTCCCACCCCCAGTCCCACCCCCATCTTGACAGATGACGATGATGGTTTCCGGAGAGGAGATGTTCACACCCTAGCTAACGAAGCTGCAGGTCTTCTTCATTCCAGGCCAGCTTCTTTCCATCCTGATGTTGTGCCTTTTTATCCTATCATAGCTGAAGCTTTGTTCAATTCTAGCTGGCTTTTGAAATCGGCTTCTCCGTGGAGGTAAGTGTTGAAGGCTGCTGTGAGCATCCTGGGGCAGCAGGCACCCAGTGTACTGGTGGGTGAGCGCCATTTGGAGTGGGTGCCTGAGAGTGGCCTCTGCCTCTCATGTGCACTGTGCCTTTGACAAGTCATTGCATCTCTCTAGACCTGAGTTTCCTCTTCTGTGGACTTAGGAGGTTGGAGAAGGTCCTGGTTTTTCAAACTCAGAGCCAGGACTGATGGTTTTGGGGAGGGGGCCAAAACAGGGAAAGATGGGGCTGAGGGCCCTCCCTCTACATTTGTCTGTCAGTTCTGCTTGGATTTGTTTTATGCAAATCTGTATTGTTTTCATGTAAACTGTATTGCTACAGGAATGTTCTGTGACTGAATATTCAAGCACAAATGGACCGAACTTCTGTATTTTTTTTCTCCCAGCATTGTGCTTTCCTGGTACTCCAATTAGAGATGTTCATTGAGACTCTCATTTAGACAGGCTCAAATTTATATGCCATGGAGCGCTCTGGAGTTCCTATAAATTAGGATGCACATCAGGATAATTACCATTCTGGAGTTGTAAGCATTAGAATACAAGTCAATGTTTATAACCCCCTTTCAAACCAATTGTCTCGCTGCAGACATGGTCACTCAATACATATTATTGAATGCTAATAAAACAGGAAACTCCATCCTGCCATTTTCCTGATGAGACAGGACTGACAGGTTCAAGGCAAAAATCTCAGCAGTTGTTCTGCAGGCCCCTTCTTGCTTCTTCTCTCTGCAGAGCAGCCAAGTCTGGATGCTGGTCAGGCAGGCCACAGACTCCTTGGCTCTGAGAGGGACAGAACTGACCAGCTTGCCATCCCTTGCCCTTGAGAAGGGAACTGGTTTACTGCTGCACTCAACCATGTTTACTAATCATTAATGGAAACAACAGAAGTAGGCCAAACACTGGGATCAAACGACGGGGCTGGGAGTGAACAGATCAGGGTTGGAGGCTGGGACTAAGGAAGTCAAGTGGATCCCTCCAAGGCTTCAAGACTGGGTTGGTCCAGGTGCACCTGCTACTGACCTCGGGGGCAGCGGGCCCAAGGCAGAGTTTGACTTTGGAATTCCTTGACGTCAGGATTACCTTCCTGGGGCTGGATCATGGCACAGCTGGTTAGGCTGCCACTTGTAATGTCAGCATCCCATATGGATGCTGGTTCGAGACCTGGCTGCTTCACTTCAAATCCAGCTCCCTGTTCGTGTGCAGGGAAAGCAGGAGAAGATGGTCTAAGTGGTTGGGTCCCTGCATGCCATTTGGGAGACCGGGATGGACTTGCAGGCTCCTGGCTTCAGCCTGACCCAGTCTGGACCATTGCAACCATTTGGGGAGTGAACCAGCTGATGGAAGATTCTCTTTTTCCTTGTAACTCTGCCTTTCAAATAAATAAATAAATAAATCTTTAAAAACCAGACAAATGAAAGGGTCATCTTCCTAGAAAGCCCTTAGTGATGATGTAATGGAAGTTCTTCATCATCTACATGGACACCCTTGTCCATGGTCACCTCCAAGTCAAAGTTTTGTTTCTCCTAGTCTACGTTTGCGTGGTCCCCAGGAAAGGAAGTGGTACTTCTACTTTGTAACTGGCTTTTTTCCTTGAAGATTTGCCTCGAAGAAAGTGAGGGGATTTTTCTACTGTGGGCCATTGCTCCGTCAAGTGGAAGCCAGAGCTCCACGAGCCACACCCAGACCACGCCCATTGCATGTTGGCTCTGGCCTCCACTCTGGGCTGGGGACATGAGAGAGTATCCAGTGAGCAAAGGAGTTCCCTTCCACCTTCCCTGATTCCCGGCCCATGCCAGCCTGTGCCTGTTGGTAAGTTTATGTGGAGTTGAAAATAACGCCACCAACACACCCTAAAACACACAGTCCTTCAACCACGGTGTTTGTGCTGTGCTTACAGCCGATCCCTGGCGGAGCCCCCTCCTCACAGGGAGTCCCCGACTTCCGTAAATACTCGCGGCATTAGGGAGCAGCCACCAGGGGCAGGGGAGCCTTCCCAGCCTCCCAGGTCGCTGGCTGTGGTTTCAGAGTTGCTACCGCCTGGTTCGCAGATCAGATAAAGCCATCACCGGCCTCTAGGGCAGTTCAAGAGGGGCTACTCTCCTTGTCCTCTACAATCCTTGTGGGAGAGCAATTGCCCTTGAATCCTCCATACGGTCCCCAAATTGACAATTTCATTTCCCTCCCACCCCGCCCCCTGCCCCCAAGATCTGCTGAAGCCGGGAATGGAAGGCGGAGGCAGGATAATAGGTGAGTTCCATCCATCCATCCGTCAGCGATAATGGTCGCAGACACTCATGTCGCCATTGTCTGTGCTCCTCCGAGGATGCAGGCTGGGGGCCTGCAGTATTTACACTGCCTTTGTGTGCATGTGCTTTTAAAATCGGTCCTGTTTACTTTCCTGCCCTGGCCCAGGCTGTTTACCACCTTTGGAGGGGCCAGGCCACTAAGTCAACACGCATTAAGACCCCACATCAAAATGTCATAATGCAAGTGAGCAGAATTCGCAAAGGCCAGGGACATTGGCTGCTCTGTTGGGTCCTGTTTAGTCTGAGGGTAATGAAGAGCTCACAGATGACCTGATTTCATTAAACTAGGTCAGACTCAGCTGAAAAGCGGCGATGACTCTCACCCAGTTACACAGCGCGCCCTCCCCCCTCCTCCCCTTCCCTCCGCCCGGCCCCCCGCCCCCACCTGGGGGCCTGAATGCTTTCTGGGAATTAATGCGGAGTTTTGTCAATACAGTAGCTAAATCTCCATGGAATAATCGGGCTTCTCCCTTCGGCTTCTGTTTGTGCAGCGGCGAGGCCGGATGGGAGAGAAGGGGGTGCACCTTAACACGGGACCTGTGATTCAGTGGCCGTTGGTTGGCTCTGGAGCCAAACCCTGTGAGTTACAGCATCTTATCTGAGGGCTGTATTGACGGAAGCAGCTGAACTGACTCACAGGGCTTTCAATGTGTCCGGCCTCAGCAGCCACACTCATGCCCTCTGCATCGTCAGTGAGCTGCTGGGGCGTAGGAGAGCGACCAGGCGGGGTGGAGGCTGGGGGTGGAGGCAGGAAGGAGAGATGTCTGCAGGCTGGGGGGGTGGGAGGGGGAGGAGGTGTGGGGTCTTTCTGCCCCCCCTGTTCAGGGAAAGACTAGACCCTCGAGAGGCATTGCAGGCAGGCAGAGTTCGGTCTGTCCACCCAGAAGAAAGCTTTTCTAACAACAGGAACTTGGCCAGAAGAAATACCTACCAGTTTTATTTATTATTGTATCTGAACACTTAATAGGCATTTATCTTCTACAAAATGTTAATAGCTTGTTAGTAGCTATTTAAAATAATAAAACCCATACATTGAAAGAAAAGCACCGCTTTTATTTCCCTTCAATAGGAATGTGTGAGCCCTGTGGCCACCGCACATCTGGGACTGTGGGGTCTGATGAGACACCACCAGCCTCATTTCCTGGCCTGCACCCGTTTTCATATTTTATGTACGTGTTATCACTGCAGTCACTCAAACCCAGCTTTGCAAGGACAGATGTCGTTGAAGCAATGTCACATAAGGTCATGCTGAGAGAATGAACCATCTTGAGATCCTACAAGTGTTCGTCCAGTGACTGTTGGGAACTGCTCCAAAATGTACACCATGTGTCAGTGTTCCTGTGAGTCTGCCATGCCCTCAGAGGGTCTCAGCACCCAGTTTGGGGAGCATAGGCCTAAACATCGTGGATCCAGTGAGGGACGGATGAAGCTGGCAAAGCTACAGTCTCCTGACAGCTATCCGAATTCCTAACAAAATGGTTCAGATGTCATCGCTTTAGGATATGGTGAACTTGGATAAGCCTGGGGGTTCAGCTGAGCTGTCAGCTGGCCTGCTCCAGCTGATGACTTTGTGGAATCACCATGACCTTCTGTCAGGTGTTCCAGACCAGAAACAGCAGGGATGGGCGGCCGTGAGTTACCTGTGAGTTACCTGTCTTACCCACATTGCCCTGGAAGTGTCACACATAGAGAGGGAGGCAATGACGTAACACGAGGGGAACTCGAACCATGCCTATGTTGAGAGACCCCTCCAAGCCAGGCCACGGGGCAGAGCAAAGGAAGTCGTTTTCCACTTTAAATCAACCGTCTTTCACTCCCCCCTAGTGTGACCTAGTTAAGGTGACATTTTATAGGAATTGTAAAAAATTAAGATGCGTCCACCCCATTTCCAAAGGAAAACTATTTTTTTAAATAAAAAATGCCATTGAGATTTTGATAGAGATTGCATCGGGTTGCTTTGGCTACTGTGGACTTTCTAAAAAATTATTATTTTTAGATTTATTTATTTGAAAGGCAGAGTGACAGAGAGAGGAAGAGAGAGAGGGAGAGAGAGAGAGATCGTCCATCTGCTGGTTCACTTTCCAAGTGGTCGTAACATGCAAGGGTGGGCCAGGCTGGAGTCAGGAGCCAGGAGCTCCATCCCAATCTCCCACATGGTGCAGGGGCCCAAGCACTTGGGCCACCTGCTACTGCCTTCCCAGGTGCATTAGCAGGGAGCTGGATTGGGAGTAGAGCAGAGGGACTCAAACCAGCACTCTGGTACGGGATGCTGGCATCGCAAGCAGCAGCTTGACCTGCTGCACCACAATGCCAGCCCCCAAAACTTTCTTGGAACTCCTGAGATTCAATGAGCCCGGCACGTCCACGTATTTTTCAAAGCAGCTTCTTATTTAGCTCAGAATTTCACATGTGACCTCGGCAAGGTCACCGCATAGCCTTAGTTTCTTTAAATAGAGTCCCGAGGTAGTCAAAAGGCGTTATTTTTCTCCACTGTTACTTAGCAAATTTCACATGAAAGAGGGAACACACGTTCAATGAGAGTTCATCACCTTCCAGAACTAGAAAATATGGCCCAATTTTTCTCTCTCTCTCTCACTCTCATAACGCGCAGCCAAGACAATAGGAGTCACATGACTTGACAGAGAAATTGGGCCAGTTAAAAATAGAAGGCGCCCTCCGCCAAGTTCATTAGAAAGTTGAAGTTTCATTGTTGATTGCCGATAATTTGTCTCTGCCTGCCACACGGCTGAGGGAGGCGGCAGCCCACGATCGCAGGTCCTGTGAGCTGGAGCCCCCACCATCCCGTCCCGTCCTCTGGTTCCCTTTCCTGATCTCCCAGCTCCAGGCAAAGCCATCTTGGAGCAGCTTCAGCTCTGGGAAAGCTCTGGTTGGCCTCTCCTCCCTCCCCACAGAGGTGCTCAGGGCCAGTTTCCTTCATGTACGTGGCACAGCCATTGCACCTCTGCACTTGCTGGCTTCTGAAGATGGTCCTGGTGGCCCTGTGTGCAGAGCCACGGTCTGCGAGGAGCTGCGCTGAGACCCACACGTGTTACCCATGGAAGCGAGTCCTCCCTCTGCCAGGCTATGCCAGGCAGCGCATGCGTCCTTGGAGCTAGCGAGGTCAATGACGGACACTTGCAGGTCCCTTAGGGTTCCCAGAGCAAATTTCAAAGGAAGGTCAGGCCAGGTCCAGAGCTCTGAGGTGGGACTCCCTCTGACGGGCAGCAGACCTCATGTGATGATTTGCATTCTCACCCTCGGTCTCCAGTTGAGGCCCAAGCGGCCAGGCAGTAGGGCTGGACAGAGAACCCTTTCCTGCGAGGGTGGGCAGGGCATTTGTCCCGGGTCCTCTCTCCTGCTGAAGGAAGAGCTGAGCTCCACTGGATGGAACGTGCTGAGCGCTGGAGGCTGGGAGAGGGTAGACCTGTTTAGGCCAGGCTGCTCTCCCTGACAGTAAAACACAAGCAGAGCTGGGCATTTGATGCCACAGTTAACTTCCATCTTGGGTACCTGCATCCCGTAGTGGAGTGCCTGGTTGGAGTCCTGGCTCCTTTGCTTCTGATCCTGCTTCCTGCGAATGAACCACCTTGGGAGGCACCAGATGATGGCTCAAGTACCTGGGTCCCTGCCACCCATCTGGGAGTCTCAGATTGAGTTGGGAGCTACTGGCTTTGACCTGGCCTATCCTTGGCTGTCGTAGGAAAATGAGGACTAACGCCAGTGGATGGAAGATCTCTTTCTGTCTGTCTGTCTTTCAAATAAAAATGAAAGTAAACAAATAAACATTAAAAGAGAAACAATACAGGCCTTAGTGGTTCTGCTCACGTCCCTTCATTTTTCTGATTTGGGGCCAACTATGTGCAGAACAGGAGTCTGCAGGTGGATTCTCAAGTCTTAGCCTTATTGGGGCCATCAAGCTGTGATGTAGTCCCATGTTTGCTCCCTCATCCATCAAGTCCCTCTGTGGGAAGCAGGTCAGGCCCTGACCTTGGGCATGCCTCCTCATTGGGCCCAGCGGGATTGGGGCAGGGGGAGCAGGTCCATACAGCTGCTGAGACGGGACCTGGGAAGGGCCAGCCGCTGTGTCCTGCCTCACCAGTCAGGTGTCTCCCTCCTGGGGCAGGTGTGAGGGAAGAAAGTGGAGGAGAGCCCACGTGTCACCTCTTCCCAGTGGTCCCCTCCTCATCCACTCTCATGGTGGCCCTGTTCGACAGGAGGAGCCTCAGTTCCTTCACCCATGGGCCTCCTAGCCCTTGCGTCCCACTGTGCACACAGGGTCTCAGTGCTGACTGCCCGGGGGGTGCCGCTCCTAGTGGACCTGCAGAGCAGGGTCCCCGGGGCGTGGTGGCCCTCACAACAGGTGGCACGGTCTGTCCTGAGAGCAGCTGGCCCCACCTGCTCCCCAGGTGGAGTTTCCAGCCCCAGCTCACACCCAGGGCAGCTTGTCCTTGGGACACACCCATCAGCCTGCACCTGGTGTTCTTTGGGGTGACTTCCTGGGGGCAGCTGGAGACAGGAGAGCCGTGGATCAGCGGCACTTGGGGGGCGGGGTGGGCAGGGGGTGGGACGAGGGTGCAGAGTCGCTAAGGTGTGAGGTTTCCAGGCACCGAAGCTGTGTCAGCCGCCAGCTCCCTGCGCTGCCTGGCAATGACGTCAGACCAGCTTCCTACTGGGGGATCTAGGAATCCTGCTTAGTGCTTGGGACCCGCTGGGCAGAGGACAGAATCTGGAGGTAGCGGCAGGAGGTTCTGGTCACTTGCTCCTGGTTTTCCATTTCCTGCTCTGCCTCAGTTTCCCTAAATTCTGTGAATGGCCCCACGCTGACCTCTGCAGCCTCGCCCTTCCTCCTCCCTTCTCTTCCACGGACCTCAGGTAAGAAGGGGACCCTAGGCCTCAGTAAGAGGGGACCCCTGTGTTTTACAGAACAGGAACTGAGCCCCTCCCCCACCAAGGGGAGGAGAGGCCCCCTGGACAGTGTAGGTGCGCGTAGATCTGTAGAAACTGCATTTCTGAGCCACGTGTCCTCAGTGTGGTCCTGGCCGGGTGGTGTGTCCAGCTCAGAGGATGTGGCCCACAGCTTTACCCCTCCAGGTGTTGCCTCCTGTAAGCTGGGGACATTCACTTGTTGTCACAGGATGTCTCCACTGGCAAATGAGCCAGCATGTGGAAAGAGGCTAGCACAGGCCCTGGTGTGCAATTCATCCATGCACATTATTTACGCATTTCCAAAGGGCAGCAGCATGGGGTCGTCAGGACGTGTGTTCTGGAGCTGGAATGCTGTCGTTCTAATCCCAGCTCTGCAGTGCAAAGCTGTGTGACCCTGGGTGGGTTCCTTTATCTCTCTGAGCCTCGACGGTCTCATCTATAAAATGTCGATAATGATTGCATCATGCCATAACGTTGATATGAAGATCGAATGAGGATTAAATGTGTTAATTTGCAAGAACAGTGCCTGACACATAAATCCTCAATAAATGTTAGCTGTGATAATGACTGTTGCTACTGGCAGACTATGATGGTTATTGTGATTGCTGTAATTGTTACCCTGTTTCCCAGAACATGGGGAGCCCTGCGGGGTGAAGAAAATAGAATCTGCAGAAAGAATTAACGGACAATTCCCCCAGCTCACCACCACTAGGGATGTCCAGGGAGACATTGAGTAACTAATTTTTCTAAGATACCAAAAAAAGGGAGGGGCTCCTGCATGGAAAGAAGCATCAGGCTTATGTCTCTTTGGAAGACGCCACATTTCAAACAAATTGTGAAGTTTTAGGTGCTTCAGTAAATGTGCGAGGAGACATTGTACCTTCTTCTTACTGTTTCTCCCATTCATTCACTCAGTGCTGCTAGAACATCCTTTGTGTGTCAAACACTGTACAAGCACTGGGTTCCAGAGATAGAGGAAGGGCAGCCTTTACGCGAGACAGGGGGAGAGAGAGAGAGAGAGAGAGGGAGAGAGAGAAACACAGAGAGAGAGAGACGAGCCTTTGTCTTCAGTACAGGACATGGATACAACAGTGTAACAGGTGCACTGGTTGCTTTTGGGGAGTTCTGCCTGAGAAGTCTTCAGAGAAGGAAAGCCACTTGTCCTGGGACTTGAGAGAGGAGCGGGAGTGCCAGCACCCAGGCAAGCAAGGTGAGAGGAACATTCCAGAAGCCTCTCCATCTGCTCCTCGCCTCCTGGGGACTCTGTGGCTGAGAGGCAATATCAGAGCCACAAATGAGAAGGGTTAGTGACAGACCCCTCCACCAGGATGCCTCCCGGCCTGCAACAAGGCTTCCGTTTCCACCTGAGGACTCACGACCCAAACTGAAGGATTCTATCAGCGGCACCAAAGCGGAGGCTTGTGACCAACATTCCGGGCCTCAGGAAGCTAAACTCCAGGTCTAATTAAAAAACCTGGTCACCATGTCACCTCATCTTGGAGAAACGTCAAGAAAAGATCCGACAGTGCTCCATAGCCACCCTCGACTCAGATCTATTCAAACCAAAAGACGAGGTCAAAATCCCACCTTGAAAAACTTCTGGAATCCAATAGCTTCTACCCTCCTTGCATCCTCGCACCCATTCCCACATCACAGTTGAGTCAGGTGTGAGTTTCAGTTTTAACCTGGGATCAGGTATTGAAGGCTGAGTGCCTGCCAATTACCTCTATAAAGGCAGGGCCTGGGACCAGAGAATAGAAGTAGCCCTCATGTCAGGCATGTGTGATTACAGGAGAAAGGAAGAATTCAGGTGGGAGAATTGTGGGGAGGGGAGGAGAAAGCAGAGCCCCGGGGATTATGTGTCCCTGTGGGCTTTGTCGGCAGCCACCTGATCCTGCTCAGCCTGATCTGGTGACTCCAGGAGCTGTGCCAGTGTGGTTCAAGACCACAGATGGCTTCAGCCTGGTGCTGTAGCAAGAGCAGGGGATTTGGAATCACTGAGACCTGGGCACGAATCCCAGTGGCTGCTCTGGTCAGCTCTGTGGCTTTGCATGGGTGACTTACTTAAGTCTCAATTTCTTTCCCTGTAGAATGAGGTCAGTAAAATACAGCTTGGAGAGTAGTGGGGATTGAACAGTATTATGGAATTAAGGGACAGTGTTGACTACGCATCACGGGAGGTGATAGTTGATGAGAACATGTCAAGTAATGGGCATCCATCAAACACCATTGAGAGTCTGCCCTGTTGGGCTGGCTGTTCTTCATTTTCACTGTTCAACCCTGAGTCATTCATTCACTCAAAGGATAGACTCTGAGTCAAGCATGAGAATGCTCTGGGGATGCAGAATAGAACCAGTGGGCCAGCATCGGATGTCTGTGTGGGGCTCACACACTACGTGCATGAAGACACTCATTCCAACCTTGTCCACCAGACTGACAGGTTGGAAACAATCTGAAGGCCCAGCCCTAGCAGAGAGGTCACGTGGGTGAAGGTCGGTGCGCACAAGGCAGCAGTATCGTGGAGCAACGTTGGCAATCGCTTACGTGTGAGGGTGACTGAAACAAGCAAGGAAGGAAAGGATGAGTCAAGTCAGTCCTCACCATTCAGGGTAGCCGTGTCCTCTGAAGTTGCTTGTGAACACGGCATTAGTGAATTGTCAATCATTTCTCTTGGGAGAAACACAGGGTGAGTGCCACGCAGGGTTATGACGCCATCATCCATCGAGCAATTCGTAGCCTTATTTTATGTGTGCTTCCGTTTAAAGGCACCTGATCTGCCATGTCGTGTTGATCCATAACACGGAACTCAAGGCCAGTGCACGGTAAGTCGTGCCTGAATGAAGCCGGCAACGATGTGCATTTTCCCCTGTAAGATACATCGCAGCCCCCTGGCGCCTGGAGGCACTGCAGAGGGCTTGGGGGCCATTTTAAGTAGCCAAATCATCCGCAGAAAGCACAGAATGCAAGAGACACGGCAATAAGTAGATGGCCAAGGGGCCCTCGCTCGCGAAACCAGAGCTGAAAGAAGACATTGATTGCTGCTGCCAGCGTGAGGGAGGGGCAACTCCAGTTGTCACCGTGATGTGCATGTCTGCGGAGGACCAGACAGCGCCATGATCTCTTCAGCCCCAAATCACAATCTCAGAAGCTACAAATAAGGAGAGTATATGCGTGGATGAGGACTGGGGGTAATGTAGAAAAAAATTAAAACATTGGTCATGGGTGGTGGCTGTTGTGGGGCAACGGATTGAGCCACCACTTTCATGCCTGCGTCCCAAACCAGAGTATCTGGGTTCGAGTCCTGCCTCCACTTCCAATCCAGCTTCCTGCTAATGCACTTCCTGGGAAACAGTAGATGATGGTTCAACTACTCGGGCACCTGTCACTCATATGGGAGACCCAGACGGAGTTCCTATCTTCTGACGTTCGTCTGGCCCAGCCCTGGCTGTTGCAGGCTTTGGGGGAATGAGACAGCAGATGGAAGATCTCTTGCTCTCTCTTTCTGTTGCTCTGCCATTCAAATAAACAAAAATAAATAAACATTTAAACAATAAAACTGGTCATGAGATTAGAGTTGACACCTTTCTGTTCTAAAATCTTGACTAACACTGTCAAGTCCTTCCTCTTCTCCACTGAAGAAATGCATCTCCGGGAAAGGAACAAAGGGGGCAGGCCCGTGGCCCGTAAGCCCCCTGCTCCCACCCAGCGTGTTCTCACAACTCCGGTGCTGGGCGCAGTCGTCGTGGGACCAGAGCTTCAGGGACAGGGCCTCCACCCTGGGCTCCTCCGTGCCAAGGCTTCCCAAAAGGCGGTGAAAACCTTGCTTCAAAGTGGCCAAAATCATGCCTTTCCTGGCCTCCCAGAGCCTGCAGCGTGGGCCACTGTGTCTCTGGTAGCAGGTGTGTCCCGTTTGTGTCCCAGTGTGTCCCATTTGTGAGGCAGCTCCCCGGCCTCAGCCCTATCAGAAGCTCCCACACGCACTTCACTATGCGTTGATGGAAAAAAAAATACAGGGAAAACAAATAAATTAAACCAATGCCGTTTATTTAACAGCAAGTCTTCCCCGAACTTGGTTCTCTGGAGGAGAAAGATTAAACACAAAGGAGTGGGACTATTGTCTGGAGCAGCAGTTAAGGAGCTGGGTTTGAGTCCCGGCTCCGCCTCTGGTCCCAGCTTCCTGCTATGGCCACACCCTGGGAAGCAGCTGGTGACAGCTCGCCGTGGATTGAGTTCCTGGCTCCTTGACTCAGCTTGGCTCTGCTCTGGCTGTTGTGGGCATCTGGGTAATGAATTAGGGGCATGGAAGATTGTGCTCTCTTTGTCCCTCTCTGTCTTTCAAATAAATAAATAAACAATTTAAAAAGAGTCCCTATATTCAGAAATAAAGCTTCAAATTATGCGAGAGGCCCCCGTCTGTTCCTTCTACAGAGTATCTTACGACAAGCCAGCTCATCCGTGGACTGGACCTGGATGCCCCACTGGGTTGTTCTGTGGGGATCTTTGGAGGGAAAGAGCCAGCAGCTTCTCCATCAGTCCTTGCACAGGCTAACAGAAGGGTTGTCCTAATTCCTCACTACAGGGACGGGAAATTCCAGGCCACAAAGGTTGCCCACATTTTTACCTGATTTGCTTGCAGATTTGAAGCTATGTGAATGGCTTGTTTGTCTAACTCAGCTCTACTCAAATCAATCTTTCATGGGTCCCCCCCAGGAAAGATCACCTTGGGTCAAAGATCATAGGTCATCATGGTTCTCAAATACCTACCCATTTTGTAAGAGCCCCAAAGTGGACAATTACCCAGAAATTAGTGGGGAACAAAAGCAAATGTTTCAAAAGACTAATTGGGAAAAAATGAGTACAACATGTGCACCAATGTTTCAAATGTTGCCTTTGTGACTATCTCAATTAATTCCCAGTTTTCCTCCAGCTTGACTGTTAACAATCCGGCCTGCGGTGGACAGCACCTGCTGCCCACAGTGAGTGCCCTCACGCTGCCTCTAGACCGTTCCCATATCCTTCCGTCTCCCGCACCTGCGAGTGCTCACACGCACAGTCCATTCTTGAATGTGTGCATGCAAAGTCCCGAGAGAATGATTTCCCTAAAATCATTGAATCAGGGCTGCTGCTAAGAAAAAAACCAAACAACCAAGAAGGACTCTCCAAAAGCGCCACCATTCGGCAGCCACGTTCTAAGTTCTTAGGGTCAAATGTAGTCGTTCTGATTTAACGAAAAAGAAAAAGTGTTCCTAAAATCCAGCAGGAAATGAATCGGGACACTCAGATTCTGCAGAAGGCCAGAAACCGAATAGTGAGCCGGGGCCTGTGGCATGGCAGCTGGGAGCCGTGTGGGCCTGGCCAGCGGCTGGAGCAGGCTGGTTGTGCCTCTCTGCCTTGAGGGAGGGGGCGCCGTCCCTGGGCGCATGGCTGCTCCAGCTTTGCTTCCCAAAGGTTGGGGCTTTATTTTTTTGCTGAAAGGAAATCATTTTCCACCAGGACACGAGTTTCCGCAGGGAACGAGAGGGCTTTGAGACGACAGCTTCTTTGAGGTGTGACCTCCAAATGGTAGCGCGTCATGCCACTTCATTTTCCCCTTCATCCCTTGCTTTATTTTTTTTAATTGATTTATTTGAAAGGCAGAGTTACCTAGAGAGAGGGAGACATGTACAGAGAGAGAGAGAGAGAGTTTCCATCTGCTGGTTCACTTCCCAAGCAGCTGCATTAGCAACAGCCAGGACTGGGCCAGGTTGAAGCCAGGAGCCTGCAACTCCACCTGAGTCTCCCATGTGGGTGCAAACCCCCAAGCACTTGGGCCATCTTCTGCTGCTTTCCCAGGTGCATTAGCAGGGAGCTGGATAGGATGTGGAGCAGCCAGGACCGGAAGTGGCGCCTGTATGTGGTTCTGGCGTTGTAGGCAGTAGCTTACACCACAGTGCTGGCCCCATCCCCTGCTTTAAAAATCAACTCGTAGCAACTTTGAAAACTTCTGTGGTGAATTTTTAGAGCTCAGCTTAAACAGAAATCCATCTGTTAATATTTGTTTTGCTTGTCCTTTGTTAACCAAAGATTCTTGGGAATTTTCCAATGTAAAAAAAGCGACTTCTATCTGTGCTGGTGGGAGGCAGCTTCTGGGGGGCATCTTCCTCCTGGGGGGGGGGGAGGGGCTGGCGACCCCTTCCCAGGGATGCTGCCCGTCTCTGGCCAGCAGAGTGAGGTTCCCGAAAGCCTGGGACTGGCTCCACGGTGCCAGTGTACTGGCTCCATGGTGCCAGTGTACTGCCTCCAACTGGCTGTTTATCCTCTCCACGTTGAAGAGGAAAGAACATCTATTCCGTGCCACTGAGCTGGGTGCCTTGGGGGTGTCCTGGAGTCTTTGCGACATTGCTGCAAAAGGGAGCATCGTAAGCAGCCAAAAACTCACCTGGAGCCGCTCAGCCAAGTGCTGAGCTCGGATGCAGGTCCTTGTGTGGTTTCTGCTGGGCCTCGCTTTCCAGAAGCCCCAAAATCACCACTGACGATGGATAGTGTCCCTGGGAGCCCCGGGTCGGGTGGGGCTTGGATGGGGGAGGTGGGGAGCAGCCAGATGCTCCTGCCGTCTCGGGTCAGCTGGGGCTGATCCTTGCTCAGCATGACGTGACCTAGAACTGGGAAGCAGATGGGGCCACGCTGCCCCGGGGCGCCAGGGAGAGCATCACACACGGAGCCGGGACTTCTGAAAGCCCCGTATGGAATTCGGCTGTGAGGCTGGAGGGCTCATCCTTGCTGAGCGCTGCAGACCCGGGGAGACCCAGAGCAAATCCGGGAGATAAGGCAGAAGTCAACAGATGCGCCACAAACAACATGGCATCGAGGCTGGAAGAGATAGTGGGGAAGATAGCGGGGGGGCCTTAGCCAACAGAGCCTCCTGACTTCTCGTTAATTCCACCACAAAGACTCTTCTCTTGCCTTGCTGGGTGGCAGGGCAGCTCCCAAGAGCCATAGGACCTGTTACAAAATGCCCTGGAGTTGCACAGGGGAGCAGCTCCCAGACTTTGTGTGTGTGTGCTGATGAATGGGCAGAGATTCAGGCATCCGCCCGCTCCCTTTGCCTTTAATGGGGGGAGACCAACAAGCCAGCTTGGCCTTCGACTGAAGGTTTCCCTGGGTGTGTGACTTTATCCCGAAGCAAGGTCTGTCCTGGGCCAATAAAGAATAACTGGGCTTTTTGCTTACTGGGGAACTGTGATACACCAGGCTCTGGGACCTGCGGAAAAATCAGATGTGTTTCCTCTTGCAAGGAGTCCACCGTGTCTTGGGACAGACAGACTAAAGGGGCTGTGGCAGATGTCCTGTGGGGCCATGTGCAGAGCACGGCTGCAGGGCCTGAGGCCCGGCTGGTGGCTTTTCAGAGGAGAGCAAACCCTGGGAGTAGGACTCATGGGGGAGGAACTCTCTGGATCTCTGCAGGCAGGGGTGACGAGGCAGCTGGGTCAAAGGCTGACACAGCACTAATTTGGTCTGAGAGTTGGCAGGCAGTGTATGTGTGCATGGTGAGAAATGGGGGCACGAGGAGGCTGAGGATGGAAAAATGTTAGAGAGGCCAGTTGACAAGAACTTTATAGTATAGGCAATAGGGAGCTATGGCTGGTGTTTGAGCAGAGAGAGTGAATCAGATATAGCCAGTTTTTTTTTTCATTCAACAAACATTTCCTTAGCATCATTACATGCTGGGCATTGTGGCAAAGGCATGAATGAAGAAACGCATGGCTGTCATTGAGTTTTCCCAAGCACAGAGGCCAGGCGCTGTGACGTTGGGGCTCACAGCCTCGGTCACATACATCATTCAGCAGCGCGCAAATCCAACGCGAAGACTCCGGCGCTGGCTTCAGCTGCCGCCCCCTTATCTGGTTTTCTTTTTTCCAAAAGGCCTTGAGGACTGCAGTCGGTTCCACTACAAAACGGTTACACACGTTCCCCCCAGAGAAGGCGAGTTTCCATCTTTGGGGATGAATAGCCCTTTCTTTTCTGGAGAGCTGGCCAATGGAAGCCCAGGCCAGGCGCTGCAGGAAGGCCAGAGAAGGAACAGCCGGCCCCGCTCTAATTTGGGGGTCACTATTTGCTTTTTCATTAAACAAAGTGTGCCTGGCAGGGCCTGTGGTTGCGGGAGCCCCCCGGAGGCCGATAAAGCAGGGAACCTGAGTCTGCCTGCAGCCAGGAGCGGCCCTCCAAAGCGTGCCTTCTCCTGCGGCTGGCCCTGGCCTGTGGAGGTGGTGCCTGGGAGGAGGCCGCCTGGGAGACAGCAGGACCCTGCAGCACCCACTGGCTGCTGGCTTCTGAAAGCCGAATTGTCCCTCCCCAGCCCTGCTCTCCTGCGACATTCCTCACGCTGGCCATTGTCTCCAGAAAGGGGCCATTGTGTGCTCTGACATATCTGCTGACCGAGGCCCATGAGGCCAGCAACAAAAGCCCTGAGCCTGGCCCGAGGGGAGGGCTTAGGCTGGGGCCGCTTGCATTTCCTGCCTTGCTGGTGTCCATCCCGGGAGGAAATGGCCACCCGAGGGGAGCCTGGGAGTTTATCTCGGGGCTGGAATGACACCATTTGTGCCTTTGTGTCAACAACACTGAGAGGCCTTGTGGAGGGTGACGGGGCCAGTGCTGAGAAGGGCTTGTTTGAAGAGAAAAAAGGAAAAAGCAGATCAATGTTTACCCAGCAGGCAGCTCCTGCCAACGCAGCCATCGCGTGCACGAGGATGGCGCACAGGCCGTCCTGGCTGCAGCCCTGGTGTAGGCGGGGAGGGCTGGTGGGCAGCGGGCACATGTGGGCATTCTGGGCCAGCTTGGAAAACGTGGGACTAGGTCAACAGTCAGGCTCCCTTGCAGTCCTTGGGGCCTTGACGTCTCGGTCCCCACCCCCCACAGCCTCGGGAACTATCACTCAGGGTTAGCTAGTCTGCAGAGGACTTTGCAAGTCAGCCCTGGGTGCAGGTGAGGTCCTGAGACCTGTTGGGTTGCTCTGGGGAAGAAGCAGGAAAGACCCCTGCTACCGTAGGGTGGTCCCAGGGCCAGCCGCATCGGCCTGGCCAGGAGCTCGTGAGGAATGTGGGCTCTGCCTGCAGGGTCCGAACCTGTGGACTAGCAAGTTCGCCTGGACCGCCTTGCACACGGAAGGGTGAGAAGCATTCGCCTAAATCAGGGGCGCCCCAAAGCGGCTGTACTTGCGAATCACTTGGGAAGCTTGATGTATTTTTTTTTATAATTTTTTGAAGTATTTTCATTGTATTTGAAAGGAGAGAGAGAGGGAGAGAAACTCCCATCTGTTGCTTCATTCCCCAAATCCCCAAATGCCTGCAACAGCTGAGGTTGGACCAGGTGGAAGCCAGGCGCCTGAAACCCCGCTTGGGTCTTCCGCGTGGGTTGCTTTCCAGGGAGGTGCCAGGCACGTTACCATCATGTGGACGACAGGTGACTGTGCTTGCATTAACAAGCCCCTGAGCGCTCTGGGACAGAGTGAGGAGTGTCACGGGCGGGGGGACACCTGAGCTCTGTGATCTGTGGTGGCTGGGTTTGGACCAGCAGGTCCCAGCTGAGGTCAGGGCTGGGGCGGGCTGAAGGCCTGGTCTGGTGCCCAGTCAGTAGGGATGCAGCCACAAGGTAGGCTCCCGGGCTGCAGAGGCGCATACAGCCGAGCCATCCCCACCTGGAGGGTGGGCTGAGGCTGGCCCATCAGCTGAATGGTGACAAAAGAGCGGCAGGACAGGGAGGGGTAGGGGCAGGTGAAATTTTATTTTTGAATTTTAAAATATTTTTAAAAATGAATTTTATTTGAGGGTAGGTGTTTTGGTGCAGAGGTTTAAGCTGACACTTGGGATGCCTCCATCCCACATTGGAGTGTTGTTTTGAGTCGTGGCTCCTCCACTTCTGGTCCAGCTTCTTGCTAATGTGCACCTTGGAAGGTAGCAGGTAATGGCCCACATAGGTTCCTGCCACTCAGGTGGGAGATCCGGATGGAGTTCCTGACTTTGACTCGGCCTAGTTCTGGCTGTTGTGGGCATTTGCGGAGTGAACCAGCAAATGGAAGATATGTCTCTCTCTCTCTGTATCGCTCTTTTTGTCTCTCTGTCACTCTGCCTTTCAAATAAACATAAACAAGTCTTTTTTAAAAGCTTAATTTATTTATTTGAGAGAGACAAAGAGAGAGAACTTCCATCTGCTAGTTCACTCTTCAAATGCACAGAACTGTCAGGGCCGGGCCAGGTGGAAGCCAGGAGCCTGGCACTCCGTCAGGGTCTCTGATGTGGGCGGTAGGGACCCAAGTAGTTGGGCCATCACCTGCTGCCTCCCAGGGTGTGTGTTAGCAGGAAGCTGGAATTGGGAGCGAAGCCAGGACTCAAACTCAGGCACTATGATGTGTGACGCAGGTGTCCTCGACGCCAAATGCCCACCCCTGCAGCTGAACTCCTAAACCCCTGTGGACAAGTGATAAGGAGGAAGAGGGTTGCGGGAGGGCAGGCAGGGACCAGTGTGGTGCATCTTCCAGGAGGAAGGAAGGAGAGAGCTGGGCGGGCTGACACCAGCTATCTGGATCTCTCCCTGAGAGCAGCCCAGAGGCTGACCTGCATGTGGGTAGAGACGCAGGCCCAGTGCTGCCTCGCTGCCCTGCCGCAGGCCGACACCTGGCAGGAAGGTTGCCATTTCCCTATCTTTCTCATTTTCCTGCCTGGGCCAGGGACTCATTTTGTGCATCCTCTTTATCAATGTATCTCTGTGTTTTCCGTCTCCTGCACACGCAGACGGCTCCCGTGTCAGGAAGTGGAGATCTTCTTAAGGGAAAAGCTCTGTTAAGGTCCCCAGGTGATGAACACGACCCCCAGAAGTTCCTGCAGGAAGCAGCCGTGGGCATTAACATGGATTTAGAAGATGGACAAGGTCTCTGACATCCAGGAGAAGCAGCAAGGCCAGAGTCTTCAGGCTATGCCCTCAACGTCCTCATCTCCAGCTCCTCCTTCCTAATCCATCCATTGCAAAGGTCAGAGAGGACTGGAGTGGGCAGGGCACCAGGAGGCTGGGCAGGAGAGCCAGTGCATTCTAGTGGGGTCTTTCCCTCATCTTACAGGTCAAGCAGGGTGGGCTTTGCTCAGGGAGGTCCAAAGGTGATCATAGGACTGGAGGAGACAGCGTTGCTGTGTAGCCACTCTGCGTAGACTCAGGGCGAGCTGGGAGGCAGAGCCAAGGCTGAGACAGACAGAGAGACTGGGAGCCGTCTCTGTTGCTGATGGGGAAGCCCAAGCCTCCTTCTGTTGACCACTGGGTAGAGGAGCACACTGGAGCGTCTGACTCAGTTAAGGTACTCGGCAGGAGCTCTTGCCTACAGAAGTCTCCAGGAAACCTTCAGAAGGAAATGATCTCACTGTCTTAGGGTTTGCTCTGCCCTCTTTACTGTGCCCGCTGGCTACAGTACATGTGTCCGTGTCGGGCTACCCACGAGTCAGCACTTTCTCCAGGGCTGACCCCGTCTTGTTCCTTCTGTGGTCTCCTTGGGCATCCAGCATGGGACCTGACCCGCTTGAGTGCACGACTTTGCTAACTCAAATGAACGAATGGTTTGCTTTTTCCTCTTGCCCAGGGTGCCAGCTTTTGGGCAGACGAATGGGGGAGCCCAGAATGCTGCTCAGATGGTTGGCTGTTTAGATTCCCATCCGTTAAAGACCGGCCGTGTGCCGCCCTCATGGGGAGCAGCCCCGGAGACCCTGCTGTGAAACACAGAAAGTCCAACTCCGTGGGAGGGCCGGTCTGGGGTTGCTGAAGGCTTGGCTTCTGTCACCAGGCTGTCAGGGAGTGACACTGGCCCTGCTGGGTCCCTGGAGCCTCACAATCCTTATCCATCAGCTCAAATGGGTGCTTGTAAGGATTAAACGAATGAATGGATGCGAAGCCCATGGAGGCGGGGAGTGACCTGTGCCCCAGAGCTGGGGACCCTTATCTGACTCTACGTTTCTTATATTGCGAATCTCTAAGCTGCAGACTCGATGGTTTGGACAGCTGTCTGTGCCCCGGACAGCCTCCCGGGGCACAGCGATGTACTGCATTCCACATGCAGGTTCTGCGTTTATTGGCCTTCTTATGTAGTGCTGTCCATCATCAGAGCTAGACCACTCACGAATTCAAGGCGACAAAAAACCTAGCAAGTAAACACATGGAAACAAAACAAAACACATCAAAACCCAAGCTCCTGATTTATCCTTTTAGGGCCTGTCTTATCGAGGTCAAAGATGCGCTATTCAGAATATCGGCAGTTTTCCCTCAGTGTTGAATTGCAGTTCTAAGTGTGCCAGCCCCTGGGAAGCGGGCTGGTTGCTAACTTGGCATCAGGTAGGCTTGTCAATCAATCAGTTCATAGTTGTTTGCTGCCCAAAGAAGAACTAGGGGTGAGGGGTGGGCAGGTGTTTGATACAGCAGACAAGCCGCCACCTGGGACACCCACATCTCTTATCAGGATGCCTGTGTTTGCCTCCATGCCTGACTCCAGTTTCCAGCTGATGAGTACCCTGGGAGCAGCAGGGTACTTGAACCACCACCTGGTTCAAGTACTCAGGCCTCTGCCACACACATGGGGGAAACAGGATCATGTTCCTGGCTCCTGGGTTTGGCCTGGCCCAACCCTGGCTGTTACAGGCATTTAGGGAGTAAACCAGAGGATGAGAGATCTCTATCTATCTCTGTCTTTCAAATAAATAAAAATTAAAAGATAGAGAACTGAAGGGGCCAGAGTCCATTAGAGACCCCTGAGGCTGGAGATGCTGCCTGGAGGAGGGAGCCCTTGAAGACTGAAAATGACAGAACAGGAGGGTATCCCAGAGTGAGGCGGCACCCTGCTAGTGACTGACAGGCACCCATTGCTCACTCTGTTTTTTAAACAAATGTTCATTCATGCACTTCGTAAAAAAGATTAATTTATCTATTTGAAAGGCAGAGGTAAACATACACACACACACATACACAGAGAGAGAGAGAGAGAAAGAGAGAGAGAGAGAGAGAGAGAGAGCTTCCATCCGCTGGTTCACTTCCCAGTTGGCCACAAGGCCAGAGCTGTGCCGATCCGAAACCAGGAGCCAGGAGCTTCTTCCAGGTCTCCCATGTGGGTGCAGGGGCCCAAGGACTTGGGCCATCTTCTGCTGCTTTCCCAGGCCATAACAGAGAGCAGGATAGGAAGTGGAGCAGCCGGGAATAGAACTGGGGCCCATATGGGATGCCGGCACTGGAGGCAGCGGCATTACCAGCTACACCACAGTGCCGGCCCCTCATTCACATCTAAAAAATTATTTTAAAGACAGAGAAACATAGAGAAAGGGATAGGGAGGGATTTTCCATCCACTGGTTCACTCCCTACTGCTCACAAGCACTGGTTCTGGGACAGGCCAAAGCCAGAAACCAAGAACTCCACGTGGATCTCCTACGTGTGCAGCAGGGACTCGGCAGGCCCTTGAGCCATCGTCTGCTGCCTCTCAGGCCCTTAGCAGGAAGCTGGACGGGAAGCAGGGCTGGAGGCGGGACCGGATCTCACACACTCTGACCTGGGACGCAGGCGTGCCTCAGTGCTTGGCACTGTCATAGGAACATTACATACCCGAGTTCAGCTACCGTTATTGCAGCCCCGTGAGAGAGCTGCTTTTCTGCTTCTTGGTCCAGAGGAGGGCATCGGGGTGCTGAGAATCTCAACAACGTGTGTGAGTTGGCCCAGCACTGAAGTGGCAAAGCCAGGATCCTAGAGAGCTTCTCCGGCAGGTTTTTCTCCACCCTGCTAGACAGCTTCTCCAGGGCTGGGATCTCAGGCTATGTCCTGAACAACACGTCTTAGAGAATTCTAGCAAGAGAAAGGTCCAAAACCATGATAGATGACAGGCGGAAGAGACATCTGGTCAAATCGGAAAAGGAGGAGGATGAGTTGCCTTGAAAAAGTTATGGAAAATGCATGTTACTAAACACTAGGCATGCGTTTAGATTTTCTTTTCATCAAAATAAGCCTGTCTTTTCATTCTATTTTTCACAAAATTTTTGAAGGACTCCATTTCACATGTGATATAGCAGGTGTATGTGTATGGAGAGAGGAAAGGGAGAATGGCTGCGGCTGGAAGACGCGAGGGCCAGAGTCCCGCGACAGTGGTGACAGTAAGTACTGTTTATCCAGCACCTACGCTGGTGCAAGGTGCATGCCCACGTCTCATGTCCCTGGGTGCTAGGAGGTACCCCAGGGTGGGAAATGGTCTCCCTATTTCAAAGAGGAAGAACCTGAGGCTCGGGGAGCTTCTTCCCAGCTGATGCCCAACTGCAGGCTCTGTCCAGTCCTTAGGGTTCATTGTGTCTCCCTTCAGTTCATGCACTGCAGTCCTAACCCCGAGTGCCTCAAAATGCAATTGTATTTGTAGATATGGCTTTTAAGAGGATCATGAAGTCAGAATGAGGTTATTAGTGTGGCTCCTAATCCAATAGGATTGATGTCTTTACAAGAAGAGGAGGGGCGGCATCGTGGCACAGAGCATTGAACTGCTGCTTGCGATCCGGCTTCCCTTATTGGAGCGCTGGCTCGAGTCCCAGCAGTTTTTTTTTTTTTTTTTTTAAAGAGAAGCCAGGCTCCACTCGGGCTTTTTGTTTGTTTGTTTGTTTTAATTTTTTAAGTTTATTGGCCGGCGCCGTGGCTCAACAGGCTAATCCTCCGCCTTGCGGCGTCGGCACACCGGGTTCTAGTCCCGGTTGGGGCGCCGGATTCTGTCCCGGTTGCCCCTCTTCCAGGCCAGCTCTCTGCTGTGGCCCAGGAGTGCAGTGGAGGATGGCCCAAGTGCTTGGGCCCTGCACCCCATGGGAGACCAGGAAAAGCACCTGGCTCCTGGCTCCTGCCATCGGATGAGCGCAGTGTGCCGGCCGCAGCGCGCCCGCCGCGGCAGCCATTGGAGGGTGAACCAACGGCAAAGGAAGACCTTTCTCTCTGTCTCTCTCTCTCACTGTCCACTATGTCTGTCAAAAAAAAATTTTTTTAAGTTTATTTATTTATTTGAAATGCAGTGTTGGAGGGAGAGAGAGAGAAAGAAAATCTTCCATCTCCTGATTCACTTCCCAAATTGTCGTGGCTGGGCCAGGCCAAAGCCAGGTATCTGGAACTTCTTCCAGGTGTCCCAGGTAGATGCAGGGGCCCAAACACTTGGGCTGCCTTCTGCTGCTTTCCTAGGTGCACAAGCAGGGAGCTGGATCGGAAGTGGAGCAGCTGGGACTTCACCGAGAATGGAATACGCTCATACTGAGTCTACGTAGAGCATAAACAGAGGCTCAGAGGTCAACTGAGAAACAGGTGGCAATGGAGCCGCAGAGCCTCCAGAGAGGGCGCGGTTGGCTGGGCCTGGCTCCTTCTGCTCTAACGCACTGGGGCATCAGGTCCAAGCACATGACCGGGGGGAGCATGCTGGACAGTTCGACGTTTTCCTCCGAGCCCTTCCAATCTTGCTCCTTCCCCTTCCCCTACGTGTTCTCTGCTCCAGCCACGCCAACCTGTTTACGAGCCTTCCTCAGACTTCTTATTTATTCACTCATGGATTTATTGATTTATTTTAAAAGATTTATTGAGTACCTACCACGAGCTGAAGTCTGAGCTTCTGAAGAGCTGGATCTGGAAAAGGAGAAACTGAACAGAGGATGACCAGGGTGCTGTGCCTTGTCAGAAAGAGCTGGGCTGGGCACTGAGACCAGCAGGTTAAGCCATTTGGGAAGAACGCAACCCATATTGGAGTGCCGGGTCTGGGGCTGGCTCCACTGCTTCCAACTCAACTTCATGCTAATTTGGGAGACAGCAGATGACAACTCCACTACTTGAATCTTTGTCACCCATATAGAAGACCCAGAGGGAGTTCAAGGTCGCTGGCTTTGTCCTAACTCAGGGCTCGCTGTTGTGGGCATGTGGGGAGTGAATCAGCTGATGGAAGATCTCTTTTTCTGTCTATTTGCCTTTCAAATAAATAAATCTTAAAAAATATATAAAATACTGAGTGCAGTGTGAGAATATAGAACCAATTTCCCAGTCTAGGGGCAGGGGGACCAGAGAAGGCCTCAGGTAGAGCTGGTCAGAAGACGAGGAGTGGGGAAGAGAGCGCTCCACTCTGGAGAGGGCTGTGTTCAAAGGCCTGAGGTCGCAGGTTGAAGAACCGAGGTCACCGCTCACGGTGGCCGTCACACGGCTCGGCCTCAGGATGCTGTGGGCAGCGGGGGTCACCACCACTCATGGGGCTCGTCTTTCTCCTCCCCATCACACAACTTTCAGTCTGCAGCGGGGCTGGCTCGCTTTTGGTCGTCAATATCTCTCATCCAGTCTCCACTGTCACTCCTCAACTCTGCCATTGAAATGTCAACACAGCCGCAGGCGATAAGTGAATGAAAGTGTGTAGCTGTGGGCCAATACAACTTTATTTAAACAAGCAGGTGGTGGGCTGGGTGTGGCTCACCGTTTGCAGTTTGTATCTCGGGTCTGGACGGAAAAACCAATGTTGATCAGGTCATCGGAGGCAGGTTTCCATGTCTCTCACTGGGATTCTGCTCCCAGCTGCTGGAGCTCAGTGTACAGGGCTGGATCGCTCGCTCCGTGCAGCCCATGAAGCGTCACCTCACTGGTCCATGCCAGGCTCCCCTTCCTGTCCATTTGCTGGCATTGCTCATTCCTGTTTCCATTCTACTCCTCTCAGAGGCAGCTGCTCCATCAGTTAGAACTGTCCTGGGAAAGGGTGGCCTCTCTCTCAAGTGTGCTGCTTTATGTTGAAGTTATATAGATGGCACTGTGCTATTTATGTTCTTTTTCCCACTACTTTTTCTCCCTCAGCACTGTGCTTTTAAAATCTACTCCAGTGTGTGTATCACCTTGCTTTCCTGTACTGCAAAAAAACCTCGTGTTGCACACCACTGCATCTTTCTGATCCTGTCCCTTGGCGATGGCCCCCGAGCTGGTGGCTGGTGCCCCCCACCCTTCCATGTGGTTGCTGCATGCACCTGCCTTTCCTGCCGGGTGCGCCCCTTTGGTGTAGAGCTTGTTTGCTGACCGGATCATCAGTTGGCTCTCTGCCCCCACGCTGGACTGAGGTCGGTCATCAGATCCTTATCTTACCCCAGGGCGTAATCCGGAATGCCTGATACTCAGCGGGGCCAACAATGGTTAGTGGATGAATCAGCCTTCCCGGGAAGGACTCTGTCAGCCTCCCGTGTGTCTGTCACACAGTGCAACAGAGCACCTGGCCAGTCCTCGTTCTTCCTAGACAGCAGACTGACAGCAGCATCTGCCCCACAGCACCTCTGCTCTGTGGGACACCTTTTCCCTGGCACAGCTCTGGCTTGTTCGTGCCTCTCTGTTAGTGGCTCACTGATTCTCCAATGAGCTGACTCCTCATCATGCAAACCTCGCAAGTGTGGTGCCTAATTTTCTGTGTCCACTTTCTAGGCTGTGCTAGACTATGATGTTCACTGGTTTGGTCCAACACCAGTCTAGATGTCACTGGACTAGACGTGAAGGCATCTTTTTTTAGGTGACACTGACATTGAAGTCAATAGACTTGGAGTATAGCATCCCACCCTCCAGGGCCAAAGACCGAGGTCCCTCTCGGAAAGGGGAATTCTACTCCCAGGTTGTCTTTGGAGTCAGAACGGCAACATCGCCTCTTCCCTGGGTCTCCGGTCTACCTGCAAATTTCAGACCTGTCATCATCCATCATCTGTTAAGTCAATTCTATACATTCAATCAAGGATATCTCAAAAAGTTCATAGGAAATTTGTTTTGTGAAAACAGAGATACATGGATTTCAACTTTTTTTCGCACTAAAATAGACATCTTTTCATTTCACATTCCAGGCACACTTTGAAGTAACCTCGTATTTATGGATTCTGCTTCTTTGCATAAGTCTGACCAATGCAAGAAGGCTGAGGACAAACCTGCTGTGGGCTAAGAACCTGCTGTTGGCATGTAAGATCCAAGGGAAACTCAGGAGGCTCCATCTGGTACAATGCCTAGGGGTGGCCCTTGGCAGAGGGCACCACACATGGGCAGTAGGTGGGGTGCAGTGGGGGGAAAGGAGCATGTCAGATGGTGATCTTGAATTCAGATCGACTCAGTGGGCTATGAATTCGACAAAGACTCCTATTACGTCTTTCTTCCACCTGACCTCAGAGGGTGCCAACTGTCCAGTTGGTTTGGGGACCAGACCTCCCCTAAGCCTTGATCATTAATGATCACTCAGTAGAGTGAGCTTGGCCATGATACAAGGATCATGGCAGCAAGCCACAAAGTGACAAGACCACCGTGCTGCGGCCCTGAGGGGACAGGGACTGTCTTATCTGGTCCCTACTGTTTTTCTTGAAGCATCTGTCTCGGTGCCCCAGGCACTTGATTTTCACAACAAGCCTGCCAGTGCAGCCCTGTTAGTTCCATGCAATACGTAAAGAAATGGAGCTGTTGAGCCCCTTGTACGGAGCAGCCAGAGCTGGGCAGTGGGATCTGACTCAAGCCGGGGTTTGTGATGTGAGGTCGACACACGTTCTGTTGAGCCCTGAGTTTCTTTTGCTCATTCACTCACTTGTGCATTCATTCTCTCTCTAGAGCTGGGATGTGCCCTGGATGTGGGAAGGTCTAGAATGAGGCTCCTTCTTTGTCTCTGTGAGGATCCCAGAGCGCAGAGATGAGCCACTGGGCAACCTCGGGCAACATCTTCCCAGGTGCGTCCCACTCCCACAGAGCCTCCCCTCGTCCCTCGCCATCTCAGCGTGGCTCTGGCTCCCCACCACTCCCCAGGAAACCCCCAGCCCTAGAATGCAGCAGCCACAGGGGTCTTTCCTGGGTCCCTCCCTCCCCCTCTGGCGATCCCAGCTCTGCCTCTGCTTCCTGCTTTCTGATGTCTCTCCTTGAAGCTTCCTCTTCCTCCTGCCTTCTAGAATCTTCCTCCCGGCCATGGGATGCGCCAGGAGGTTCACGGCCCCAGAGTTTGAAAACGTGGTGCTCACATGAGCTTGGGTGGTATGGTTCCTCAGTGGGGGTGTGAGGGCAGAGGAGGAGGGGTGCATTGCAAGGGGGAGAGCATTGTGCACACAAGGTAATCCTTCCTAATAAAAAGCCAGAGCACCCACTGAGGGCTGGGAGGGCACCTCCTATGGCTCCCCAACTCTTCACCCCGTGGACAGCTGTGCCTGGGACCCCCAGCCGAGGGACTGGCCGTGGACTTGCCTCCCCATCCAGTGCCCTGTGCTTCATGCTTGGGCCATTAGTGGTTGGGGTGGGGGAGTTCTTGCCATCCGTAGCTCCCTCCACCAGGCAGGAACTGTTTCAAGACAGCTTATTATATCGCTTATTTTATTTTAAGGTAAGACATTTTACAAAGATTGAAAGGGAGGTGGAGAAAGTTGATTTTAAATTCTCTTTAATTCGGTTTTCAGTATGCAGGGAGTGTCTGGGAACCATGCTTTTAATGCAAGGGCCCTTGGAGGGGGCTGTGTTTTCCGAAGCGCTCTGCAACGTGATCACCTTTCAAGGAGACACTGTCCTCCCTCTGAGGGCTGCATTAGGAGGCACAAATGCTGTTGGAGTCAAATAGCCAGCGGCCGGGGCGTGGGAGGTGCCGGGAGGCCCAGGGTGGGCTGGGGGAGCCAGGCCCCCCGACCTGACCCTCCTGTGTGTGTCCTGGTACCGGATGCTGGCGTTAGCTGAACAGATTCGGCTTGTGGTTTCATCTCGGTAGAGACAGAGAAGGGAGGGGCCTGTTTCTTTGTGTTGAGAGCCTGCTGGTGAGCACGGATGGAAAACTCAATTATCAGTGAGGTTAGGGGCAGGGTGAGAGGTCAGGGCCGAATGCCCGCTCTTCCTCTGGGCGCTGAGAGAGCTGCTCTCGGCTCCGCGGCTCGAGAGCAGGATGCATTGAGCAGGGTCAAAGGTTGTGTGCCATCAAAGGCGGTCCAGGAATAAAGGGAGACCTTCCCAAGGATTCCAGAATGGGCTCTGCAAACCCAAGGCGATTCACTCCCTTCGTGAGCTGGGATGGGCCCTGCACGCAACAGGTCTAGAGTTCTTATTGCAAATTCACAAGAAACGTTGCTTTCTCCCAAGACAGCTTTCAAAGACGAAGGATGTGAGGAGGCGAGGCCTTGGTATCAGCTCTTTGTTACCTTCTGGGCCAAGAATTCCAAACCCTCGGGGACAGACTGTGCATGACCTTTTTTTTTTTTTTTTTGAGGAAAAACAATTCATTAAAAAGTTCTTTGTATAAACCTGGACACCTTAAAGATAGGACCCCGTCACCCTTGTTTTACACTTATCTTTTCCCATGGGAATATTTCTTTTCCAGACAAGGAAAAACACACTCACACGCAGGCATTTGGAAGTAAACTCTGAACAGTAACTGACCAAGGGTTGTGTGGGAAAATCCCGAGGATGGAGAGACAGCCTACCGAGAGACAGGCAGAAATTCAGAGACACAGAAGTTGCCCCGAAACCAGAAGGAAAAAGAAGAGTCCCACATGCAGCCTGGGCCAGTTATCATCTGCTGACCTCAAACCTGACAAAGACCCCCAAGCGCAAGATTCTGACCCAGAGGGGACGAAGGAGTTTCCGTGTGTTTTCTGGAATGATTTCTTGTTCTTTGTAGCCAAGTACGAGAATGAACAAAGGGCTCGACTGTGCGTCTGCTTAACTTTGCAGTTGTCAAAGGAAATTGAGCGCAGCGAGGATGGCGGGTGACACAGCTGAGCAGGTCTGAGTCCCTGCTACATCAGGCCGACTGGGGCAGAAGGCACCCTGCAACAAGTCAGCCTCTGGGTGGGAAGACACGGGGCGGGCAGGGCTCCTCCCGGGAGGATGCCACCCGCTGACCTGCATGCGTTTTATTCCAGTGCAAACGCGCTAAGGTGCGACCAGGAATCTAACCGGATGGAAGAAGTCTGGACTGCCTGCCTGAGAGAGGTGGCCCGTACCCCATGAGGGAGTCAGAATCCACTGCTACGTACCTGAAAAACGACCGCCAGGGCGCTGTGTGGCCTGCACTGTGTTCTGGATCTCTCTACGTTGCACTCAATACATAACTCCATCAATCCTGGTGCAAGTGCCACCTCCTGCAGGACGCCTTCCCCACTTGCCCTGACTCAGCGACAGGCTCCTCTCTGCACCCGCCCCATGCAGCACCATCCGATGCCGCTCGCGGGGTTGGGGGTCTGGCCAGTTCTCCAGGCGTCTCTTGCTTGTGTCGTCTCTCGCCATCAGGTTGGGAGGCTCTTTGGCTAGGCCCCGGTTGGCCCTCTGGAATGACCTCTTGACTCCAATAATTCTGAATCTGACCAATTTCTCTGGCCCCTGATTATCTCACAAGAAGGACAAGAATGTGGTTGGAACCATATCCTTTAGTCAGGGCAGGGCTGACAGGCCATTTAACTACAAGCTGTCTCGATAGAGGGAGCAGGGCACTGAGTCATGTCTAATGCAAGTTCTTTGTCTCCCCACTGGCTGCTCACTGTACTTTGGGGTGCACTGACGCAGAACAGCTAGTTCTTACCCTCTTCATTTGACAGCTGTGGACTTTGAGATTGAAGGAGAGGAAGGAACTTACTTGTTCAAGGTCATGCAGTAAGAAATAGAGCTGCAGCTGGTCCCAGGGCCTCCTGATATGCAAATCTACAATAATAATAATAATAATAAAAAGACTGTAGCGATGATGCCTATCATTCTCACACTGCTTCCGGCACGGCATCGCTAAAGTCAGACTGAAAACTGGGCATGGCAGGCGTGTGTCGCTCCACAAGAGAAAATCGAGCCCCAGAGAAGACTAAGACTTATCCAAAGGCGTAGAGCAGAGAAGTGGTGAAAGATTTGACACCAGAACATTCCAGCTCTTGGGTTCAGCACTCATCCCAACACGCCGGCTCCCGGTGAGCGGCCAGCTCTGGTGCTGCCTGCTCCAGCGATGACGCGAGAAACACAGGTTTGACTGCATTCCCAGTCCTCATTTAAGGTAACGGCAGTGTGAACGGACATGCGCTCTGCTCCGGAATTGAAATGCTCCACTTCTTGGCAATACTACCTGTAACAGAACTCAGTGTCGAGAGCCCCCACCATACCCTGTCTTCGGTTAACACTCCACTGAGGCATCAGAAATCATTTTTGAAACAAGGTGGCACCATACATACACACATCAAGGTAAGCGTTGCTCTTGCAGTAGGCACAGCTGCGAGCGGGGTCTCTGATGGCAAAACAGGGACTTCATGCAAACGATAGGTGTTCTCCTGCTTTTTAAGCTAGGAGCAGCCAGCTGTTTGGCATTTTCCAATTAAAAGTATGGAGCTGGGGTACTTGCCCATTAAAAATACAACAGCACCCATAAAATCTCATTTTTGTTTCATTTTCATTTTTTAAGAACACAAATTGGGCCAATCGAATCATGTAAATGACTTTATTTTAATGCGTTTCAGCAAAGCAGGTCATATCCAGGAGCCCATCATGTCCTCGCAAAGTTTGGCTTTTTCCCCCGGAGCAGACACCCACTGAGGGTACAGCCACAAATAAGTTTCTTTGCAGTTTTTACAACCGAGGATTTGCCCAGCTTTCACGGGCCTCACATAAATCCCTCACGGCGAGTGGGAAACCTGTAACACTTTATTTCTGCTCCCGGCCTGCCGTCTGGAAGCTGGTGTGCAGAGGGTCTGGACTGGGCTCTGTGGCCTCGGGGTCTCCCCGATGTTCTAATGAGGCAGAGCTTTGTTCTAATGAAGAAAGCCGACCTGGCTGATGGCCTTAGGTTTCCTTTCCCTTCTTCCAGAGGACTCAGAACTCCTGGAGAGCAGGGTCTGGGCTCTCTGGAGGGACGTTTAGGTAAGCGCAGCCCACACAGAAAAATGGGGACGATTTTTGTTTCCTAGCCCTCATCTTCTGACGGAAGTACCTGACAGGCCGTCTCTTTCCTATCAGGTCTTTCCATGAGCCAGACTGCAACCGAGCTGCGAAGTCTACCGTGGGAAGCCTGCATTCTAGTTTTAATACTGATTGCAGACTGAACTCACAAGTTTTCCAAAGGAGTACAAGATCCACAGCCCTCTGGGTGAAGCCGGAAGTCCTGCACTGGCCCCGGACGGGGGACGGGAGCAGTGCAGCCATGGCTGTGACAGCCAGACACGTGGTCCAAACCTTGACTTGCTCGGTTACGTCCTAACCACGGGCCCGGGAAGTCCACTGCCTCTCCCAGAGTCTTGATGTCCCATCTCTGGGCTGGATTATCAGTGACCTCTGGTTACGGTGCTGATGAAAGGGGATGATGAACAAATATCTCGCCATGCCGAAACCACAGGTTCTCCCCTGTTAGCCTCTTTCCTGCTCCTTCTTGTCACCTGTCCTGTCCTTTTCTTTTTTCTCAGTTGTTGATGTCACACTCAGAGGCAAGTCTGAGACTGCAGGGAACAGTGTGGAATTCCATGAAGTTCCTGTCTTCAAGGAGGGTGCCTCCTGGGATGAACAAAGCCATGAGTGAAAGGGATGGCGTGGTACCCAGGATGACCAGGAGCTCAGAGAATGGTCATCTGACGTGGGCAGTTTCCACTGTCCTTCCAGGTCCAGGGAACACCTTCCTGGGGTTATGTCTACGGTTGTATTTCTATACATTGCCTTTCTTGCAAAGAATGCCCTTTGAGTGTCTGGTCCCTGGCCAACTAGGGTTCTTGGTCTCCAAAAAGCAATAGAACCTTTGGGAAGTAGCCATGACCCTCTTTCTCCTGGGAGCACATGGTGATTGTTGAGAGGGAAGGTCAAGGGTAATCTTGGGTGACAACATGGGACTCCAGTGCAGGGAAGAAAGCGGAGGGTTATTATGATCTGTGGCTCACTGCATAGACAGCAGAAGGGAAGAGGCTGCAGTTGAGTTTATACGCAGGCAGGAGACACAAACAGGCCAGGGCTGCCTGAATACTGAACCCTTCCTTTGGGTCTTCAAAAGGCCCTGGGAGTGGCTATTGGTTCTCAGCGGGCCCTGGTTATGCCAAGGTGAGTAGTGAGGATTGCAATGAAACTCAGAGAGCCTCTCTCCACCCAGCCTCACGGGGCTGTCGAGGGCTGGGGTGTTGACCCAAGGGTCCTGCCCAGTGGATGGAACCCATCAAGTGCCCCAGCTGCATGTCTTTCTTGAGCACAAAAGCCTCTTGCTTGGCTGAGTTCCGAGTGGACACAGCCCTCCTCTCTTCTCTGTGTCGTTGACGTAATCTATGTGATCTTGAGACCGGTTTTGTTTTAGTCTCCAAGGGTGTGGGGAACAGAAGGCCTCGTTTCTTCTGGCTTTGAAGAATAGACTGAAAGGATTAAGCGTGAAACTGTAAGTCCAGGAAGGAGACCCACCCTGGATCCTCTTTTCCTTGTCAGAAAAGAGCTAGCGCCTATATCTGTGGGATGTGTGTATATATATATATATATATATATATATATATATATGATATATATCTGTTGCCTATGTCTATGGGATATTCATCTCTTCTTGGGCAGGAACATACTTCTTATTATCATTATTGCTAACCTTACCATTATTTTGCTTGCAATTAGTTATGTACCTTTATTTTTTCTTAAAGATTTATTTATTTATTTGAAAGGCAGAGTTACAGAGGCAGAGGCAGAGAGAGAGAGGTCTTCCCTCTGCTGGTTCATTCTCTAGATGGCTGCAATAGCCGGAGCTGAGCTGACCCAAAGCCAGGAGCCAGGAGCTTTTTCTGGGTCTCCCACATGGGTGTAGGGGCCCAAGAACTTGAGTCATCTTCTACTGCTTTCCCAGGCCTTAGCAGAGGGCTAGATCGGAAGTGGAGCAGCCAGGACTTGAACCAGTGCCCATATGGGATGTAGACACTGCAGACAGTGGCTTTACCTGCTATGCCACAGTGCTGGCCCCAGTTATGTACCTGTTAACTCTTTTTCAGAAAGATTTTGACATTACCAGCAAAACAAGTTTATAATGAATAAATAAAAGAATCATGACCAAGAGAAAATGGGGACAGAAGGACTAAAAGGATAACAGACAAAAATGAGAATTTAAAATTTCACCTCTGAGGGTACTGTGGTTTGGAATGGTCCAAGCATGACCCCTAAGAGTGTGTCAGCCAGAGGCTTGGTCCCCAGTATGGTGGTGTCAGAAAGTGTGTACCTGCGAGAGGTAGGGTCTGGTGGGAGGTCCAGAGGTGAATGAGGGCTGCCCTTGGAAGGGCTGTGGGACCTGTTGCTCTCTGGCTTCCTGTTTAGTGATGAGGTCTTTTCCTCCCACACGAACTCCCCCATTATCATGCCATTTACCACAGATCCTTGCTATAGCAGGAACCAATGGGGCTGCCCAGCCTTGGACCTTAAACCTCCAGAACTATGAGCTAAACAACCTCTTTTCGTTATAAACCTAGCCTGCCTCAGGTATCTTGTTACAGCAATGAACAGCTGACTAATGCTGGTGGGTTTCACGGTGGCTTATTGGGGGACAGGACCTTAGTTCTGTGCTTCCTAACGGCCACAGTAACGAGAGAAGCACTCCTGGACACGGTTCACAGCGTCAACAAGGGACAAAGCTGCCTCCGTGGAAGAAGACACTGTGTGCTACATCAAAAAGCTCTTGTCAGTAGAACCACGCCCATAGGTCTCCATGGGAGGAGACCCAGCCCTCCAGGGAGCCCCACACTCGGAACTACCTCTAGAGTAGCATTTCCCACACTGTGTTCTGTGAAGCACTGAGTCTGTGAGACATTCGGAGGTAGTCCTCAAAAACAGACACTGTGGCCGGAGACACCGGCTGTCTCTTGGAGATTTGTAGTGCGCTCTTCTCCACCGAGGGCTCTGAGAATCTGCAGCCGAGACACGGATCTCATATTCTATGCACAATCACTCCCCAGACCTTCCTGATCACAGAGCCAGAATCCCGGGCAATCCTGAATTCGCATGCAGCCTGGTTTTCCCAGGACACCGTCTGGGTAGTGCTGCAGCTTTTCTCTGGAACCCAGGTTTGTCTCTTCAGAAAGTTAATGTGTGCCTAAGACTTCCTTGGCTCATTTCACCCTTGGCTTCCCTTGGGCCTTGGCTGCACTCAGAGTGCTAGAGGCCAATGAGGCTCTGATCTGACCCCAGGTCTGTGCCCCGAGCAGACATTGCAAGGCCTCAGGGCCTTGACAGCCTTCCCAGCTGAGCACCCATAAGACCAGCAGACTAGCCCTTGCTAATATCACTCCTTTCTCACTGCAGAACATCCATGCTAACAAACTGCCATCTCTGCTTTGCCAAAGGCTCCCGGGCACCTGGGGGTGGGCTGGACAAACAAGACGAGGCTCCTGCTGTGTGAGCTCTGGGCAATCACAGAGCAGCCTGATCAATAGGGGTATCAATGAGCAATCAGGAGGTTCAAAAGGGCTACCACTCCAGGTAGACTTCTTGGAAGAAGTGACACTTTAACAGCGATTTGAAGGATTGGTAGGAATTCCACAAAAGAGAAGGTGTAGGGGCCTGCTTGGGGCCTGGGTGGAGCAAATGGTTAGGATTGGATTTGTACGGAACAAATGGTAGGGAGGGGGAGGCAGCTGGTGAGGGGGCAGGAGAGAGCCTGCCTGGCTAACAAGTTAGGGTTTCCTTGTCCAGGGTCCCCAGCAGAGGCATGGAGCACCCCAGGGGGAGGGCTGGACCTTGCTATGATGAAGGGCCTCCTGGCGACCACTGGCTGTGCTGGGGTGGGTCACAGGCTGGGCAATGAGCGAGGCAGGGCCCTTGCTGCTGGGTGCCACTCCGTGCACGAGGTAGGGTCCTGCCCTCAGCTCCAGGCTGGTGATGGGGTGATGTGACAGGCTCTTCGTGCTCCCTGGAGGACCGGCGCTCCCCTGGCTGAATGTCAGAACAAATTAAGGGCACTTGTCTCGCCCGTCGCACCTGGCCAGCAGCACGGTCAGGCAGGGCTGGCCGGGGAAATGTGTCGCCGGCAGCGTGTTGGATGTCGGCCACTGGTCTCGAAGCGAGCTTGGCTCTCTCTACCTCGTCTTCTGAGTTCCGTACTCGCTCTGTTTCCTTAGCTGTGGCGACATGGAGCTGGACGCAGCCCAAGCTGAGAATGAGGGTCCCCTTCCCACCTGCTGCTTCCGCGAGTCCTGGTGTCGGTCTCATAAAATACTGGCACCGGAGTCTTAGGACCAAATAGTGGGGGACAGATTAAAGAGGGACTAAGTACTTTTTTTTGGGTCCTGGGCCTGGAAACTATCCTGAGACTACCTCCAGGCAGGGTGTCAGAGTCAGGAGGCTCCCAGGTTCTTGGCAAACACCTGGATGCAGGCTGTGCCCTCCCCGCTGTGGGTTGCCTTTGCCCTCCCACACCTGAACCCGCAGAGCCTGCTGGCTGGCAACCATTCTGAATCCCTCACCCGGCCAGGTGACTTTCAGATCACTCTCCCTGCCTGGAGCCGGAGACCCTGTGTCCGTCCTCATATGTGTCCCCAGCACCTTGTCCGTATCTGATGGATGAATGAAGGAAGGAGGGAAGGAATGGAGAAAGCAATGTTTTCTTTTCCCACGATAGGAAAGACCTACAGACACCCAGGCTCAGAAGAGCAGGAGGCAGCGGGGCTGGGGATCCGACTGGGGCAACCTGAGCATTGCAGCCACTCAGCCCCACTCCAGTGCGCAATGGGTTCTGGCATCCGTCTGCCAGGATAGCTTGTCAGAATTCTGTGTCGAGCAGTTATTTTGTTGAATTATGCAAGGAGTCGGCTTGTTGGAATTCCATGTAGATCTAAGCCAAGGCCTGCTGATGCTTTGAGAGGCTAGGAGAACAAGTGGAATGAAAACCAGCACCAGCAGTTTTGAAAAACAAAAACCAAAACGGGGATATTGGTTTGTTGCTGTAATTTTAGAAGTGCAGGTAAGCACAAGAGAATAAAATGAGTTTCCCACCACTTAGAGGTATTGAGAGTTTACACTTGAACAACTTTCTTTTTAAAAAGATTTATGTAATCATATGTGCATAAAGTTAATTAAAAATAGATCTTAGTGAAAAATAAGAATGGGAATAGGAGAGGGAGGAGAAAGAGGGGGTGGGAGTATGGGTGGGAGGGCAGCTAGAGTGGCAAGAATCACTATATTTCTGAAGTCGTATTTATGAAAAGCATGAAGCTTATATTCTTTAAAGAAAATATTTCTGGGAAAAAAGATTTATTTATTTATTTATTTGAAAGAGAAAGTTACACAGACAGGGAGACATAGAGAGAGAGATATATCTTTCACTCCAGTTCACTCCCTAAATGGCCACAATGGACAGGGCCAGCCCAGGCTGAAGCTAGGAGCCTGAACTCCATCCAGGTCTCCCAGGTGGGTGTCAGGGGCCCACACACTTGGGCCACCTTTCTCTGCTTTCCCAGGCACATAAGCAGAGAGCTGGATCTGAAACGGAGCAGCTGGGACTGGAAGCAAACCCATGCCCATGTGGAATCGTGCCTCAGGCAGCAGCTTATACCCCTGTGCCTCCATATTATGCATTGTAGTTTGTCTCCATGTGGTCTCTCCATACCATGGGCTATGGGTAGCTAGGCTCTTTCCTTACAGGGCAGCTCTGGGTTCCAAGTGTCTGTATCCTAACAGAGAGCACCTAACAGAGACTGAAGTCACCTAGCTCCATTTGTGCCACATGCCCTGGCTGGAGGGTGTTACAAGGTTCTCCCCAGGTTCAAGGCGAGGGAGCACGGCCCTCACCTTTTGGTGGAGGAATGCGATTAACCCAGCGTACGAAGATCAAGCCATGGGATGGGAGCCACGCTGATGTGACCGTCTTTGGAATACATGGCTTGTCACAATTAAATCTCAGCGGGTACTGTTACAGGGTTGACTGAAGTCACAGTTATTTAAACTGAGAATCCTAAACTGTTGAAAAAAAATCTTAGCTGAACGATGCATATCCACTTTACCTTGTACGGATTGAAGGCTCCTTATCGGAAATGCCTGGGACTGTAGGGTAGGTGTTGTCGCACAGTGGGTTAAGCTACCTTCTGGGATGCCTGCACCCCGTATCAAGGGCCAGTTCCAGTCTTGACGTCTCTGCCGCTGCCCCAGCTCCCTGATAATGTCCTGTGAAGGCAGCAGATGCTGTCCCAAGTCCCTGCCACCACGTGGGAGGCCTGATGGCGTTCCGGCTCCTTTCTTCAGCTGGCTCAGCCCTAGCAGTTGTGGGCATTAGGGGAATGGAATTCCAGTCAAATGGAAGACCTCTCTCTCTCTCTCTCTCTCTCTCTGTCTGATCCCACATCACTCTGCCTTTCAAATAAATGAATCTTAAGAAATGAAAAGAAATACTTTGGATCAGAAGTGTGTCAGATTTTGGGTTCCTCTGGATTTTGGAATATTTGCGTTCTTGCAATGAGGTGTCTTGGGGGATAGCTTCCCAGTCTAAACCCTGAATTCATTTATGCTTCACATAATACATGGAGACAGAAGATGGTTATATGCAGTATTTTTTAATAATTTTGTGCATGAAACAAAAAACTTTCCGGTGTGGAATTTTCCACCTGTGGCATCATGTCAACACTCAAAAAAGTTCAAGGTTTTGGGAGTTTCGGATTTCGGGTCTCAGATTTGGGATGGTCCACCTGTGTAGCATCTCCTCCGATTTGAGCTTTAGCAGAACCAGTTTCACTTGATGCCCACAATTTCCTGGTAGGGTTCATTGGCTATGGAAATGTGAAATCTGGCAGGCAGTAGGAAGGATTTCTCAGCGTCAGTGACTGATAAGGCTGCCGCAGATCTCCACGTCCAGCCTCAACCCACAGTGCTCTCGCCTGTCCCAGGTCATGTCACTTGTGAGCAAAATCCGTCTGGGAGCCACATTCCACTCCCAGAAAACTGTAAAAATAACCCAGGAAGTAAGACTTCCTTGTCAATGTTTTAACTGCAGCACGGCCTTCAGTCTTTAACTCTAGAGTGGTTTGTGCTGAGTAAATATTAACCCAGCTAGAGGACCAGTGTTTGATTAGCTGGAGAAGGGATGGCTCGGCTGGCCTGGCATTCGGAGTCATCTCCCAGTGCTAGGGTGAGCAGATCTCGAGAGTCCGTGCAGCGAGGGGTCACCTCGCTCTGGGGAAATGCATTCAAAGTGATCAAGATCGCTGCTGCACTACTCAGGACGGATTGGATGATGATATTCTCTTTAAACCCCGGTAGGCACCCGACACTCCTGACCAATATCATGTCAAATGTGTTACAATAGATTACATTCTACATTATGCACATTTTCTTTAAAAGCAGTCAGAAAACACTTGTTTTAAAAATCAAAAAAAAAAAAAAACAATTTTACCTTTGAAGTTACTTGTGGATAATTTAACTACCATACATTACTTTTTTGGGGATGTGTTTTTGTTTTATTTCCTGCTCTATTTGGGAACTCGGGCACAGTGAAAAAAATATAACCTGCAAACTTCTTTCTAATGGAATAAAATTTTCATAAATGATCATTTAATAATAAAGGATAACTTCAGGATTCAGATGCTGAATATTTTTCTTTTCTTTTTTTAAAAAGATTTATTTATTTATTTATTTGAAAGTCAGTTACACATAGAGAGAAGGAGAAGGAGGAGAAGGAGAAGGAGAAGGAGAAGGAGAGAGAGACAGAAAGGTCTTTCACCCACTGGTTCACTCCCCAGTTGACCAAAATTGCCAGAGCTGTGCAGATTCGAAGCCAGGAGCCAGGAGCTTCTTCCAGGTCTTCCATATGGGTGCACGGTCCCAAGGACTTGGGCCATCTTCAACTGCTTCCCAGACCATAGCAGAGAGCTGGATCAGAAATGGAGCAGCTGGGTGGGACCTTAACTAGCACCCACATGGGATGACAGCACTGCAGGTGGTGGCTTTACCCACTATGCCACACTGCCGGCCCCTGAATATTTTTCAACTTGGACTTCGCCATTTTCATTTTGTAATGCAGGTCCAGTTTTTTGGGTTCTTAGGTTCCAAATATTTTTGTGGGGCTCTAAAAAGCTTGTAGGCAGATTTAATTAATCTTTTTAAGATTTATTTATTTATTTGAAAGTCAGAGTTACACAGAGAGAGAATGAGAGGCAGAGAGAGAGAGAGAGAGAGAGAGAGAGAGAGAGAGAGAGAGTCTTCCATCTGTTGGTTCACTCCCAAATTGGTTGCAACGGCTGGAGCTGATTGGATCCGAAGCCAGGAGCCAGGAGCTTCTTCCGGGTCTCCCACATGGGTGCAGGGGCCCAAGGACTTGGGCCATCTTCTACTGCTTTCCCAGGACACAGCAGAGAGCTGGATCAGAAGTGGAGCAGCCGGGACTGGAACCGTTGTCCATATGGGATGCTGGCGGCCCTGATTTAATGATTCTAATTTTGTTGAGGCCAGTGCTTAATTTAAAAAAAAAAAAAAAAAAAGCCACTGAAGTGCGTATGGTTGTGCCTCCAAGTATAACCCATGAAGCAAACTTTTCTTTGAAAAGTGCATTCGCACTGCATCCAGTGAGTCCAGTCCTGCTGCTCCCGGTGTATCCAGTCCTGCTGCCCCCGGTGTATCCAGTCCTGCTGCCCCCGGTGTATCCAGTCCTGCTGCTCCGGCTGCTGCTGTTGGCGAGGGAGTCTGCTGCTCACGCAAAGCAAGATGCCAAGCTGGGATGGCCAGCAAGCGATCCTGAGGGCTGAGGGCTCCGCTCAGCGGCACAGCAGAAGACGCTGTAGGGGGATAACTTACACGGAAGAAAACGGGCCTCAGAATGATTCGCCCATATCCTAGCTGGAAGGAAGTCAGGACGGGATGGAAATTCACATTGTCTAAGGTAAGAACCAAGCCTGTGGTGTCCCAAGGGCACTTAGGAATTTCATCGGGTCCTCCAACATCTCTGCACCGTGTCTGTGCATTTCACAGACAGGCCACCGGGCCTCAGAAAGGCCAATATTTGTCCCAGATGACAGAGAGATGGAAACACAGGTCTAACTCCAAAACTCTGTTTTGTCTTCCTGCTCCTGCGGACGACAGAAGTGCTGACCGTTTGTAGAGGAAATGAGTAGCATGTTGTGAAGTTTGGGCTTGGAATACCAGCAGGATTAAGGCAACTGCAGGAGCAATACATTTTAGAATTTTCCGTTTGCAAAAGCCACAATCCTATAACAAACACTCAAGATGAAAGAACTGGCGAGAAGTAAATGAAGGGCCTTGGAAGAGGCAATCAAGTCTTTGGAGTAGCAGAGCCAAGAGCCCAGCTGTTTTCGTCCACAAACATGCATTGAGCACCTACTCCGTGCAAAGGCGCTGAGATGTAACTTCTGGGTCTTGGGCTCTCTTGCACATAGCAGAGAGCTGCAGAGAGCTCTGGCCTGGGAATCCGAGATCGGGATTTGCAAGCTTCATACTCCCTGGCTGCGTGGCCTGAGATGCTGGGAGTGCACCGCTCTGAGGCTCAGGTAACCGGCAAGATGGGTGAGATCATTCTTGCTTCATCTACCCCCTAGGCCTGTGATGTTCCAGAAGGTTCTGGAGGATCTGTGTTAGCTATGACTCCCCCGAGGGCACGTCTTCTTGGAGGGCAGGGGAAGTGTCTCGTGTCCATCCTCAGCACGGAGAAGGTAGGTGCTCTGTGAGAATGTGTTGGGTAAGGCCGTCGATCTCTTGGATCCTAGCTACAACACGAAGCTGCAGCTCCCTGCCCTGTGGACACCTAATACAAGGGTCCAGAGCTGTATCGGGCTGGCCAGGACTGTCATCTTTGAACTTCTAGAAGATTCTCACTAGGAACAACTTTGTTTACAAACCCAGTGTGGGGCTCTTTCAGTAAAAGCTGAAGGACTCCCGAGACCATCTCCCTGACAGAAAGCCTTCCTGTGACAGCTGAGTTTTCTTTTCATTCCTGCCATCAACGGGCAAGAATTCCTTGTGGCTCCCAGAATGCTGGGCAGTCGGCACTGCAAAGACCCTTGGAGGTCGCATATTCTCACTCCCCTGTTGTATGGAGGAGTTGGCTGCAGAAGGTGAAGGAACTTGCCAAAGTCACAGAACAGAGTCGGTCTTGGCGTTCCCCCAACTGGATGGAAAGGATTGTCTCCCAGGACTTCCCGGGCCAAAGCTGACCTCCTCCCTGGGAGCAGTGGGCCACTGTTTGGAGCTCTGAGCAGGTGGGACAACTTGAGGGTTCCCTGAGGGGCTCCTAGCTCCTTTGCGATTGTTTGCAAGTGGCCCTCCAGAGACAGACTCAACACAGTGCCAGTTTCCAGACTGCCTCTTGGTGAGAGCAGCTAGCCAAATAGATCTTGATCTGTTCTCCGTGTACGGATAGGCCTCGCTTCCTCTTGTAGCCGTGAACTTGCAGAGCTGCAGAAGATGGGTGTCCAGCAGGCTGGGCCCGAGAACAGTGACTGATTGATGGTGACAGGGGCGGTGCCTTGATCTGGAGCCTGCAGGGGTTACTGGCTGCAATGGCAGTCAAATTCCCAGCAGGCCTCTGAGTCAGGAGTTTGGGGTGAAAAGCTGGACTTCCTTCCTGTTTCAGTAAATGGGGCCTGGAGAAGGGGGCCTGCGCTCTGTAACTACACTCCCGCAGGAAGCAAAGAACCAAGACATTTCTCTAAGCGAGGAAGCAAGGGAAACACCCAAGGCTCTGGGGTTCTGCAGCCTCTGTTCTGGAATACTGAGGAAGGCTATGACTCTTAACGCCGGCCCGCGCCTGAGCAGCAGGTGTGAATGGCCTTGTGCAGTTGCAGTGGTGGCTGTGATAAGCTGGGCCAGACCCCCTGGCCTGGTGCTGCGCAGGTGGCCGCTGGGAGTTACAGAAGGAAGTCCAGCCCAGGAGGCTCAGCTCCACCCTTGCTCTCCGCACACTGTGTGCTTGGGTGCACTCGTGCCTGCGCCCAGAGGGAAGGATCATCGCTTTCCCTTTGCACATGCGTAGTGATCCCCAGGCTGCCACCCCCCCCCCCCATGCCTTTATTCTAGTCACACAAAGGCACCTCTGGTGGGGGGCTGGGGCTTACCTGAGCTGTTGTCCTTTGAACGTCCCTGGGCCTGAGTCTCCCTGCTGTACATCTGCAGGTGTCTTTACTGCCCCGCCTTCCACTCCCCTCGCCCTGGGCCCAGGGTGCCTCCATCCCAGTCCTCAGGGTTGAGTTTCCGTCCATATGGGCTGCCCCTGTCTGGGCTGAGCGATGGGACACTGGGATATCGGACTTTACTGCTGGGTCTCCAGTGACCACCAGAGAGGGACAGGCTGTGTGCCCGGTGTCTCTGGCTCAGGCACACACACACGAGGGAGGGACTAAGGACGGTGCCCATCCGGAGAGCCCCTCCCCCCTCCACATGGACCAGCCTTCTCTCTCTCACCTCCTGGCTATTGTGAAGGTATCGGCCGCCCTTCCCTGCCCAGTCCCTGCTGCTGAGCCCGGAGGGGCACACAGTAGGTGCTTCATGGTGTCTGGAACGATTGGAGGAGTGAAGTCAGAGCAAATTCTATCGCTGCCTGCCACGGCAGCCTGACCTCGGGTTGATCCCCCTTCTCCCAGGCCCATTAAGCCGCCATCTTTTCTCACCTCATTATCGCCTTGGCCTGGGGGAGCCTGGGAGGCTGGGAGCTCCTGGCAAGGCATGGGGCATGGGTTTTCTTGCCCTGGCCCCTGCAGGGAAAGCCCAGCCAGCGCCCAGAGGGAGCTCTGGGAGCAGGCTCCGGAGAACAGTGGGGAGGCCCAGCCCAGAGGCCCAAGGCATTTGGGGGTTGGGGGGATTTCCTAAGAGCCTAAGCCTTTATCTCGGAGCAGGAGATAAGACCCCGTGGCTCACAGAAGCCATAAAGCAGGGAGGGGCTGTCAGCTAGGATCCTGGGGAGCCAGAGCTTTGAACTCTGCCCTCTGAGGGGCCAGGGGCCTTTATGACGGGGCTGCTCTGGGGCTCTTGTGACAGCAGGGCCATTAGGGAGGAGCCAGTCCCCAGGGCCGGCCCCCTGGGCACCCAGACGGCAGGGCCGGTCGAGGTGGGAGCAGAGGCGGAAATGGCGCTCCATCCTGGCTTTATTGACTTGTAAACGACACCATTAAAGAGGAAGCTCTCACCTGGGCTGGAAACAGCTGTGCGAGCCGCCCTAAATCTGCCACAGCGCAGCCGGCAAACACCGGGCAGGCCCAGCTCCGCGCTGCTGTGTGCAGCTGGAGGTGTGGCCGTGCGTGAGAGGGGAGTCGGCTCCAGGACTGTCAGTGGCTAACTGCGTGTTTACCTGGAATGTTTTTTTTTTTTTTAAAGAGAAACATTCACAGAAATCCTGGAGTCCCCATGCGTGAAGTCAGCCCAGAGAGTCATCGAGAAGCCGGGCAGCAGGAGAGAAGGGTGGGTGCGGTGGGCCTTAGAATAAGTGTGTGCACGTCTTCAGAAAGTACGTGGAAAATGTGTATTGTGAAAAAATAGTGCGTGGCTTTAAAAAATGCTTTTGCGCCAAAATAAACTTTGGATTTCTCTTTTTTTTCACCATCTTTGGGAAGTACCATGCTGCAAGGCAGAGGATCTGAAGGAAGGAGGGCGCTCACCAGTGGGAGGAGCCAGCATGTGGATTTTCCTGCATTGGCAATAATAATAAAAAAAAAGATTACATTTGAAATTGTGGTCTTGTTGGGGTTTGTTGTTCTGTTCCCCTGGAATGAGCTCACTTCACGAAACGCGAGCCTGGATTGCCAGCTGCCCAGGGACAGCAGCTGAGGTTGTATGCCCTTGGTTGGCTGGCGAGCAAGCTGGTGCGGAAATCCAGATGTTTCCAATTAGGTGTTGGATGAGTCAATCAAATAGGAATAGAAGAACGAACGAAGAAAGGAAGGAGGAAAAGCAAATAGACGAAGGGAGGAATGAGGTCCCAGTTCCTGTGGACCCAGTCAGTGGGGTTTGGAGAGTAAAGGAAGAGAGAGAGAAATAAAACCGGCCCATTCCTGCCGCCTCTTAGTCCTTGGGGCAGGCACCCAGTATCTGAATGCTGATTTAAATCTTAGCTCCACTTCTGATTCAGCTCCCTGCCAATGCACCTGGGAAGCAGCAGATGATGGCATAAGCGCTTGGGTCCCTACCTCCCATATAGGATACCCACATGGAGTTCCTGGCTTCTGGCCTCTGCTTGACCCCAGACCTCCTTGTTATGACCTTTGGGGGAGTGAACCAGCAGATGCAAGGTTTCTCTTTCTGTATCTCTCCCTCTCCTGTCTGACGCTCTGCCTTTTAAATAACATAGATATTGGGGGCCAGCACTGTGGCATAGCATCCCATATGCCTGCTGGTTCGAGTCCTGGCTGCTCCCCTTCCTATCCAGCTCTCTGCTATGGCCTGGGAAAGTAGTAGAAGATGCCCAAGTCCTTGGGTTCCTGCACCCGCGTGGGAGACCGGAGGAAGCTCCTGGCTTCAGATCAGTGCAGCTCCAGCCATTGTGGCTAACTGAGGAGTGAACCAGCGGATGAAAGACCTTTCTCTCTCTCTACCTCTCCTCTGTGTGTAGCTCTGACCTTCAAATAAATAAATAATCTTTTAAATAAATAAATAGACAGATAGATAAGCAGACAAATCGTTTATAAAAACCTTAGTTCTCACATCACCAGGAGAGCCCAGAGGATGGTTGCCCAGGCTTGCTTATCCATTTGCTTTTTAAACAATAAATAAATCTGTACTTGGGGCAGGTTATCTGCTCTATGGGCAAATAGCTGCTTCTGCCTCCATTTTCTCCTCTAAAATGGTGCAAATAGAATGGGGTGATATGTGCAAAGCTGTCTCCTCCATGTCTGGAAAAAACCACGTGCTCACTGAACACTGGCTATCGCTGCATCTCCGGATGGAGCAGCTGAGCTCCGCTGGCTGCCACAGGCTGGATTCCCACGCACTTCTGCAGCTCACACTCAGGGCCCACAGAGTTCCACGGGGCTGGGGCACGGAACCCCCACAGCTGCAAGGCCTCCGGAGTTATCCCCTGACCTAAGGACTCAAAGTAATTATTCAGGCAGCTGCTTTTCCGCTGAGCTGCAGAAAAGCGTTAATTGGGCCATTGGAATCCTTATCTTTGCCTGATGGATACCTTCATTCATTAAACAACAAACAAACAGGTAAGTAAACAAACACAGGCAAGAAGAGGGCAAGATTAGACACCCACAGAGCCCATATTCTCACTGTGTAACCAGCAGGTAGGACTACAACCGGTTTCCCCAGTCACTGGAATTCCTCATGGATTCACGGTGGAGTGACCTCGGTTCCTCCACACCTTGGGGAGCTCAGCCTGGCGTTCTTGCAGGGGCTCAGGGGCCTGCAGCGCTTTGGGGGATTTATCAGGCTCTCACAGAGCTCTTACCACATTCCCTCATTGGATCCTGGGCTCAACACCTGTGTTGTCACTGCCTTTTGAGAAAGGAGGAGGTGAATTTCAAGGCACCCAGCCGCCAGGTGCTGGCGGATTGGGCTCTGTGCTGGGGCTCCAGTGTTGGTGCCCCCCCCACGCCGTGTTACCCCCTCTCGATCCTGATCAAGCCCAAGGAGGGGTGAGATAATGGCAGTAATGCCAATGCTGTGCTATTGGGCGCCCGCCCCCGGAGGTTGTGGTCTCTTTGTTTCTTTCCCCAGCATCCTTGCACCCCCTTCACCTTGAACTTCCTCCTAATCTCTCTAACAATCCCGCACAGGCCTCTTCTTGGGGCGTAGCTGGCCCCGTCGCGGGTCCCCACAGGGCTCCAAGCACTGGGGCAGGCAGGGCTCCGGATCGCGGGAGCCTGGGCCCTCGCCTGCCACACTGCATTCTTCAGGTCTTAAAAGCCTGCTATTCTTTTACAAATCACTGGTTCAGGCCCAAATTATCCAGATAATTGAGCCGCCTGGCCCGTCATTTTGTTGGCATAGACACCATTTATGTGTAATCTGAGAATATTCTATCTGCGTTCAGTTTCTTCCAAAGGCATTATTTCTAACCTTCTTTAAGAAACAAATTTCCTGTTGCCATGGAGATCATCTTTTGGCTAATTTTATCGGGCTGGGGAGTCAGGGCTGGGAGCCGCTCCGCTCTCTTCCCAGGTTCCCCACCTCACAGAGATCCTGGACCCCAGTGTTCCCCTGGAGGAGCCAATGCAGGTGAGGGCGACGGTGTGGCTTTGAATTTTAAAAACCCTGACATTTTCTCAGTCCTTGACATCACCTGCATAGGCACTTTTGATCTGCTTTAATGAGAAAACACACACAACAGAGATCCAGAGCTTGATAAGTTTATAAATGCATGCTTTCTGGAACCTGCTTGTGACAAGGAGGGAATTGTTAAAACGGGAGGTTGCCAAGCTAGAAAAGACTTTCTCGAGAATTTACACAGAGGGAAAAAAGCATTTCTTGAGCTCCTCCCTCTGCAGGGCCGTGCCCTGCCCCCAGGGGTCCTGGGGGAAGTGTGTGTGTGTGGGGGGGGGGGCGGGGAATGGAGCTCACTGTCGGCCCCTGGGTCCTTGGCAACCTGGGGAGAATTAAATTCTTCAGAGCTAGCAGGGACCTCAAGGATCATCGCTATTAAAATTCTAATTTTACAAATTGGGAAATTAACCCAAAATCTCAGAGCTGGTACCCGGGAGAGTTTGGAAACAAAGTCTCTTCGCTTGCATTCACTTGGGATAAACCTGAGCTAAATTTCCCGAACTGGAGCGGGCTCATCCGGCCCCCCACCCCCACCCCTCCCACACTCTGCCCGCTCTGCCCCTTCCAGACGGAGCCACTCAGCACTCCCCGGTGCCCTGTGCTTCTGGCCTCTGGCTCTGCGCAGTCGGTTGCGGCTCTCTGGCAGGCATGTCCACGTTTTTTCAAGGTTCACCTCGAACGTCACCCTTTCTAGCCTCCTCTCGGCTGCATTAAGCTCTCTTGTGGAGCATCTGATATTAGGCAATGATTTGCGTGAGCACGTTCTTTGCTGGACAGAAGCCCCTGCAGGGCTGTGTTCTAGTTCTCTGCACCTTCTGCTGCTTAGGGCACACACGGACTCGGACAAGCGCTCCTCTGGGATTCCTGAAGAAGCCAGGAATCCCAACGGCTGGCATGGAAGAACCTATTGAGCACCAGGTACTACATTAATGCGACGCCTCCTTGTACTCCCGCTAAGCCTAGGAGGCTGGCATAGTGTCTCGCTGTTGAGGAAACCCAGGCACAGTGAGGTAACTTGCCCAAGGCCAGCCAGTTGGCGTGCTGGGGTCCCGAGTCCCCCAAATTGTCTCTGGAGCTTTCAGTTTTCAACAGCCTCCAGGGTTCGGGACAGGCCATCCCCCCAATACGGCGGCTTGGCACCAGCGGCAGCTGGAGGGGTCTTGTGGCCTTCCCCCCACTCTCCATGGAAGCAGCCTAAAGGAATTCTCTGCCCCTCCTGACATAGGTCAGAACACTCGCATTCCAAGAAGGCGCTTCCCTTTACCCAGAGTACACCACTGAAGTGGATCAACCTCAGAGTGTTGCTCTTAGATCAGACTTTATTTCCTTCAATCACACGTCTGCGTAACTATCCACGCAAATCCTTTCTCTAGATCTTCGTTTTGGAAGGTTCCCATGCCATGTAAAGCTGAACATTGAATAATTGTGTCTGTTTGCACTTGCTAACGTGTCTCTTGTTACAGGTGCATCAGCCATGATCCTTGGATCCTTGCGATGGGTGAGGAAGACACAATACAATAGACTCAAGATGTGCTTGTAGCCATGGACACCGAGAATGCAGTTGTAAACCGTGGTGAGCATTGCAATTCAGGAAATGGGCACTCAGCAATTAAAAGACCCTCCAGGGTCATGTGACCAGTGAGGGTTGGGCCCAGATTCAAAGCTGGCCTGCCTAACTTTGAAGCTGATATTCCCTCTGCTTCTTCATACCACCTCCAAATCAAGTGTGAAATTACATGGCACTGATCATAAATATTTTAGGGACCACGTCTCTCATGAGACTTTGTAATTTTCTCTTATAATCTCTATTTGAAATACTTCAATTCGGGGTAGCTCCTACTCTGCCATACGGAAATCCCCAAGGATTTTCTCTTCCTTAAATCTCTGAGGTATGTAACAAACACTGGTGTGCCGTGCATGGGTAGGCGGCAACTCCCTCCTCCCCTAGTACTAACATTGTGAACAGGTGGTTTGCTTCTTGATTCTGTTCATCTTATTTAAACAGTACGTAATTGGGTCCCTTCGCTCAAACTTTTCAATCAGAGAAGTAAATGGAAGGGAATGGAACATTCTCTACTCGGGAGATAAGGATGCTGCCACCTTCTCCCTAGATGATACCTAGAAACACGTGACGACTTGCAGTACGTCCTAGGCATGTGGTCCTCATTCACACAGCTTTTCTTCCTTAGTAGAAGGTTGGGAAATTCCTGGAGCCTAGAAGTGCGGGTGTGTCCAGAGGGACTCTTGGCCTTGACTTTGCTACTGAACTCTCTCCTGGAGGTCCTCTTGTTCAGGTCTGGTTGGTCACCACGAATTACAGGAACGACTCCCCCTATGCTGCTGCCCTTATTCTGTATATGTTTGGCTTCAAGACTGGGAAAATAGTGACACCTTGATGGCCTTCGTCACAAGGTCTAAGCGCAACACTGGCGGAGATGTCTTTCTGGTAGGATGCTTGCATACCTGGCTGCTCTGGCTCTGGTTCTCAATGTCCTCTTGAGTCTCCTCTTTGAGATATTTATTCTGGAGTCCCTGTGGGAATGCCTGGATAGGAGGAAAATGCACTTTTCCTGTGGTTGTATCAGATTTCCCCTTGACTGCGTTACTGCTGGTTGGGAGTGCAGCTCTGCGTCAGGGGTCATTGTGAGCAGCCTTCAGTCTCACATCCTGGTCCTTGATCTCAGACGCTTTTGCATCCTCAGCGGTGGCGTGTTCTGCATGCATGGGCCTGACCTCTCTGCCAGTTTGCTTTTCCTCCTCAGAGTTCCCAGAGCACAGCCTCAGACTCCCCTCCATTCATGAAGCTGCGCTTTGTCTCCCAGTTCTCCGGGTGAGGGGCAGATTCCCCTCCGGACTGCAGGTCCCTGGACAGTGACTGCATTGTTTTCTGGCAAGAACCTGCTGCAGAGTAAGTGCTCAGAACACCTCAGGAGAAGGAATGAACAGAGGTGTGGTGAAGCAGAGGAGGCAAAGACAGATCCTCTTTGATTTTTTAAAAAAATTATTTATTTGTAAAGCAGTTACAGAGGGAGAGAGAGATGGAGAAACAGGGAGATCTTCCATCTGCTGGTTTACTCCCCAAATGGCTGCAAAAGCCGAGGCTGGGCCAGGCTGAAGCCAGGAGCTGGGAACTTCTTCCAGGTCTCCCAAGTGTGTGCAGGGCCCAAGCATTTGGGCCGTCATCTGCTGCATTCTCAGGCACATTAGCAGGAGCTGGATCAGAAGCTGAGCAGCTGGCCTGAAACCTGCGTTCCTATGGGATGCTGGCACAGCAATCAATGGCTTAACCCACTATGCCACCAGCCCCTCTTGTTTGTAAAACCGAACTTAATGGCAAGTAAGTCTCTAAGAATTTTTAATTTGCAGCTTATTGGGATTTGGAATGGAGACTCAATGTCATGGGTTTTCCTATTTTTGTTTGCCTTATTGTTGTTTGCTTTGGGGTGACTTTGCTTGTCTATTTTGGCTCTCTTTTATGGATCACTTTGCCATTTGATTTGTTTTCATTCTGCTACCGTTTAGGATGTGAATTGTTTGGAAAAGCTGACTTGTGAAGTCGTGAAAAGGCTCTGAACCAAAAGCCAGACTCTCTGAGCTTTAATTTCATGCTGCTGCAGCAAGGAGGCCTTGGAGACAGTCTGTTCTTCTCCTCCAAGAATATTATTTATTTATTTGTTCAAAAGTCTGCAGAACGTGGCAGTGAACTACATGACCCTCGAGTTAGCTTTGCTCAATCTCAAAGTTTCTGTATTTACAGTGAAGTTGTGCTTTTTGGAAGCCTGATGAAGTGGACAGGAAATAGCTTTTCTCATCACTGAGTGCATAGTTGCTGTAATGCAGTGATGGCTAAAGAGCCTGAGTACCGCCTGGCTTAGTTTTCCAGGTAAGAAGGAGTCCCTAGGCTACAAAGGAGGTGTGGGTTGAGAGCTGTTCTGTGGGAGGGACTTCTCTCCCGAGACAGTGAGCTGTTCAAAGGCGTGGATGTGGGGTCCTGAAGCAGCCCCGGGGGGTGGGACTGTCAAGTATGAGGAGGCCAAAGGGCAAAGGTGAAGCCATTGGCAGGGGCAGGGCATGGAGCCTTCATGCGGTGCTTGGGATAAACTGGACTTTGTCTCAGAAGCAGCAGGGAGTCTCCCAAGGACGTTCAGTGGGGCTGAGTGGTCCGTTGTGGAGCGTGGGCTCTAGTGGAAGAGCTGGAAGTAGGGGGACCAGCTGAGTGCAGGTGAGAGGTGAGGAGGGCGTGAGTTCGGGCCGTGATAAAAGAAGAGCAGAGGCAGACCAGTCCCTAGAGATGTTTCTGAAGGAAGTGGCGTGGCTCAGCTCTGATTCTGGAGTAGGGACTGTGGAGTGCAGAGTCAAAGGCTATTTGCAAGGACCTTTTTTGGGGGGTGGGTAGAGTCTCCGCTTCACGCAAGGAGCACAGGGAGAACAAGATCTGGCATGGTGCAGTCCTGCACATGTGGTGCCAATGGCTCATCCAGCTAGACCTGTCTTGCAAGCAGATGCACACTCCAGTTGGAATTAGGGAAGATCATGGCTGGAGATTGAGGGGAGTCGTCAGAAAATCAAGAGTGAGTTTTGAGGGCAAGAAGTTGTTGGTGCAGAACAGGGTCAAGGAAACACCTCGATTGAAGACATGGAAAGAGAGAGCTGTTCAGGGGAGGAAGTACTCCAGGAAGTCTAAGGACAGGGCTTCCAGACAGAAGAGTGGCCAAAGAGGGTCAAATACATAGGGAGATTCCACAAAATAAGGCTGAAACATCTCCATTTAGTGAGAGGTCCCTGGTGACTTCGGTGAAAATATTTCCATTAGAATTCTAAGGACAATCTTGAACTTGAAAAGGAAACACAATATAGGGAAGTCGAGATGGAGGATCAGTTACTCTTTTTCCGAACTTTAAGCAGTGAGAGAAACTAGACGATAGAGAGACAGGAGGACAAGGAAAGACTTTTCCAGGATGGAAGAGACATGAGCTGGCTGCATGCTGAAGAACAGACACTAAAAGGAGAAAGCAGTCAAGGACGTGGCGCAGGTGTGTGTGTGTCTGAGTGCGAGAGATGAAGCTGCCAGTGGAGGGAGGGGGCAGTCGAGGATGTGGCCCACGCGTGAGACGTCAGCTTCCACGGGAGGCGGAGAGGGATGAAGAGAAAGGCAGGAGCAGAGGAGTGGTTGGATCAAGGATACATGGAAGGAAAGAAGCTGAAGACAGCTCTTTTCTGATAATTCTATCTTAAAAGGAGGTAAGAGAGGGAGAGTAAGGGGTGGGAGTTTTGGAGGTTTTTAAAAGGAGTTATTTTATTTATTTGAAAGGCAGAGTTAAAAGGAGTGAGGGAATGGAGGGAGAGAGAGAGAGATTTCCAACCTCTGGTTCACTCCCTAAACAGCTGTAGTGGCCAGGGCTGGGCAGGACCGAAGCCAGGAGCCAGGAGCTTCTTCCGGGTCTCCCACATGGGTGCAGGGGCCCAAGCACTTGGCCATCTTCTGCTGCTTTCCCAGGCACATCAGCAGGGAGCTGCATCAGAAGTGGAGCAGCTGGGACTCGAATCAGCACCCACAGGTGGTGGCTTCACCGACTTCCCCCAGAGTCAGCCCTGGAGCTGTAGTGTTTGAAGTCAACACTTAGGCCGTTTGTTTTTTTTTTTGGTAAGGAGGGGAGGCTGGTCAAAGACAGATGTGGAGGCTGCTCAGGGAGCTCTCAGGTTGGAGACTGGTTGGGCAGCAGTTCAAACAGTGGTGGCGTTTTCTCCCATGGCCTTGAGGTTGCAGCCTCGCAGTGACACTGGGCCAGGAGGAGGCTCTGTGAGCTCGTGGAGGAGATGCGTGAAGATATCGGTGAGCAAACGCTCAGGGTCTCCCCAGGCAGCACAACAGGAGTCCAGAAGCTTGCTGAGAATCCACTGCTGGCCGGGCCCTGTGCTGGCTGTAAGGGAGGCCGAGAAACAGAGGGACGAAATCAACTCAGGGACAGTACCAGCATTCCCGTCACTGGACTGTGGCTGCAGCACCGCCTCTCCCCTCCACAGTCCCTGTGGCCTGCTTCCGTGTCTTCCTCTGTGGCTGTTGCAGATCGTACTTATCTTGTAGCCACAGTCATCAACGGGGATTGACAGAGCTTTCGGGTTCACTATGGGAAGCAAGGGTGAGGGAGGGAAAGGAAGACTCAACACCGACTTTCTTAAGCTCCTTGAAATCCATCAGCGGGCCATTTCTCATCGTTACGGCCATGCTCAGCTCTGCCTGCCATGGGCTCAGGCCCCAAGCCCTTTGGGAACAAATGTGCTCGATTCCTGCTGTTACACTGGACAGTGTGACGGGTTCCTGGTGCTGGTCTCGGTATGGCTGAGTCGGGAGGTGGTGAGAGGTTATCAGAGCCCTGCCTCAGACCACACAGACTGCTGCGCACAACTGCACTGCTGTTGGCTTTGCTACCTAATCAGTCACCGTGACCTCCTCCCAGCTGTTGTGACATTTTGCTCTCAAGGCCCGAGGAACGCTGGGGGCCCAGCTCCGTGTTTACATGCCCAGTGGATTCCTGCTACAGGAAATGGGAATTCAGCACTGAGCCCCTCTCACAGGGATACAGAGAGCACACTCAGAGGATTGTGGCAAGGGAGGTGAGCAAGGGAGGTGGGGGAGGGGCGTGCACAGGGAGGGAGGGGGTCCCGAAGGCTGTGGTGTCACAAAGCCACAGGACAAAGGACACTCGGATGTGGAGGCAGTTACTTAGGGCCAGACATGTTGCAATTGTCATTTCTCTAAAGTTCTCTGGCTCTGAATCAGGTGATCATTGTCATCGCCAATTAACAGACAGGGAAACTGAGGCCGGAGAGATGGGGGGTAAGTCTGATGTCGAAGCCCAGGCTCTTTCCCCTACGCAACCCCCCAGAAGCAGTCCTTAAACAAGGTTCACTTTCCAAGTCGTTTATTATACATGGAAAGAGCTTCTGAGGCTTGTTGAGGCTGATTTGCATAATTCATTTTTAGAACATTAATTAGCCGGGATGTGTAATAGTTCTTGTGCCAATTTGTGTTTCAATTTCAAATGCAAATACAAATTAGCAAATGTTATTCCTGTGGCACCTTAAGGATGAAACATTTGCCGCTCTTAGCAAGTATTAATCCTTACATTTCTGAAGCCATCAGTGATAGGAGCAGTAATATCCTCCAATCTGCAGGGTAGTCTGGTGGGGGCTAACTGGGTGAGAGGTCATTCTGTTTCAGCGAAAGAAACCAGTGTGTTAGGAATTCATCCATCCGGGCATACAGGTATCCGACTATCCATTCATCCCTCAAACGGTATCAAGCACCCACTAAGTGTCAGACTCTGTGTTGGAGTTAGAGATAGTATTTACTTAGTGAGGCAGAGAGGTGTGTCAATAAACAGGGCCATTTCGGTGTGATAGACTTCAGAATCGGGCCAAGCCTTGAGCGCTGGGACAGAAAGCCTGGAAGGGCCCTGGGATGCTTTCCAGGGAATGGGATGCTGCACAGTTGAGTGTTGAAGGGGACTTGAAGGGAGGTGCACTGCTGTGGGTGGGGGTAAGGGCGGAAGTGGGGGTACGATGAGAGAAGACGGACGGACATGTGACATGTGGTGTGTTTGCTGGGGGAACTCAAGCCATTCTGCACAGCTGGCCTCAGGGTTTGCAGGTGCAGTAGCAAGGGGCAAGGCGATAAATGGACTCGTGTGCATACTCTGTTGTTTGAAATTTACCCTGCAGAGTTCTAGGAGCCTTGACACAGGAGTTGGCAGACTGCCATTTCAGAAAGCTCACTCTCAAGGCTGCATGGGGAAGGAATATGCTTTAGACAAGGAATCAAGAAATGGTTGGAAAAACCTGCCCATGGAAGAGGATGTAGAGAGAAGATGCCATGAGATAGTTTACAAATAGTATTACTGAAGGAGTGTCGGGCTGTGCTATCAACTCACCCTGCTCTCTTTCAATCCTAACTCTGACCTTGGGCAAGTCTTTTTTAATGTGCTCTTTTGCAAAAAAAGACATCATAATAAAAATGAGCACCATTTGTGTGTAAACACATAGCAAACACTCAAGAATTGATAAAGATGACAATTCTGGTGATGATCAGAATGGCTGCTAACTGGATGTTGGTGGAGAAAGAGTCCAGGAAAAGGCCTGGGATTTTGATCTGGAATGCTGAAATGGATGGTGCAACTTTTCATGCAGTAAGAACCCAAGTTAGGAGCTGAGTAGAAAATGAATGATTCAGTGTCAAAAGGATGCAGGCAAGGATTTTGGTTGAGAATCCATTCAAGTTCTAGAAGACATCTTCTAAAGGTGGTCCTCTTAACATCATCAGCTCTTGTGTTGTTCTCAGCAAACCCAAGTTCAGAGTCTTCTGTGTGGTGCCAAAATACCTACCAATCTTATCTTAGCTCCCAAATCACCAGACTGAGGTCCTTCCTGGGATGCTCTAGCCGTCTTGAATCTGGTTTTTGTTAGATGTTAAATCGGGTTTTTGTTAGATGTTAAATGTGGACACTCTTGCTATAAGGATGATTCCTCTTGTATAAGACAACATTAGGGTCACCTGGGAGTCCACATGGAAGACAATTCCTTGTGGGAATTAAACTTGTGTAGGGAGGCACCCTGAAGATTCTTGTACTGGTGGTAACAGGAACTGCCATCCTTCAGCAGCCTCTGGGAAGTAAAGATCCACTGTTACTGGGGAGCGTGAGAGTAAGAGAACATCCTGTTTTTATTATTTATTTATTTTTAGATTTATTTAGCATTAGGCCAGGACAAAGCCAGGAGCCAGGAGCTTCATCCATGTCTTCCACCATGGGTTCAGGGGCCCAAGGACTTGGGCCATCTTCTGCTGCTTTCCCAGGTGCATTAGCAGGGAGCTGGATCAGAAATGGAGCATCCAGAACTCCAACCAATGCCCATATGGGATGCTGGCACTGCAGACAGCAGCTTAATCCACTGCACCAACAGTCCTAGTCCTAAGAGAGAACACTTTAGCTTGGGACTAAGAGTAAAGAATTAAGATCAAGCATTGGTTTGTTGGTATTGCTAACTTGGCTCTCTCTCTTCTGGACTGCTCAACTCTTTAGAAAAAGAAATAATTGATTGGATTAGTCTCATTCCATTCATGATTTACTCAACATATATTTGTTTTGTAACTGTTCTTGGCCAAGTACTATATACACGCTGGAATCCAGAGGTAAAAATGGCATAATTCCTACTTCTAAGAAGTGTGCCAATGAGTGCAAGAGTCAGCCATTACTTCAGTTATGTACACATGAGAAGCTACCTTACTATTTAGAATTTAAAAAAAAAGATTTATTTATTTATTTGGAAGGCAGAGTTACAGAGAGAGTTCCATCTACAGTTTCTCAAATGGCCGCAATAGCTAGGGCTGGGTTAGGCTGAAGCCAAGAGCTTCTTCTGAATTTCCCATGTGGGTGGCAGGGGCCCAAGCACTTGGGGCTGGATTGGAAGTGGAGCAGCTGTGTCTCGAACCACTGCCCAAATGGGATGCACTGGCTGTGATTGTACCACAACCCTGGCCCCGGTGTGCAAGCATCCTAACACAACAGTTTTTTATTATATCTGGTGGCCCAGTGGATTCTGGCGCCTGCTCCAGTCTCTCATGAGGATGCAGTAAGATGTGTCCAGTACTGGAATCCCCTACGGGCTTGGCTGGGATGGAACATCCGAAATAGCTTCTTCCCTCGCATGATTTAGTGCCCACTGCACGTGGCGTCTCCACATAGGGTACCTCATCCACTGGCAGTGTCAACAGGGCCAATTTCTCTAGCAGAGTAATCGGCTTTCTTAAATGATGGCTGGTTCCCAAGAGTATAAAAACAAAATCTCGCAGGGTCACTTTGGCCCATTTTGTTGGTTAAGGCAACTTGCAGAACAAAGGTGTGAATATACAAAGACGTGGCTCCTTAGGGGCCGTTTTTGGAGATCAGGCGCTCAGACTGCATATAGATCATCTGCCTTTGCCAGAATCATCTTGACGGAGGAGGCCTGTCCTCTGCACACACTGTCTCCATCTTGCAACAACCCCCTGAGGAAGATGTTCTACTTGCAATTACATCTAAGGACATTGAGGTTCTGGAGCACACTGCGGTCACCAAGTGAGCAAATAGGTTAGCCTGCATCTGAATATGCTTCACTCTGTCAAGTACACACTTTCTGTTCCCTAAAATGCAGCCTCTATGACTAATGCCTTAATGGATCCTCAGTAGCTCAGCACCTAAGCTTGGTTAGTGGTGACAACTATTTCATGGCATGATGAGACTTGGTTTCCAAGTGTTCTTCCAGATCTAATATTTAATGTAAATTAGTTGCTGTCCAGTGTAAGTGAGGTCTCACTGGGTGTTAATTTATACTAAAGATTAGGCAAAACCTCTTTGGTACTCTAGGAATCAGGCTAGAACTGCGGGATTTTATGATGGCCAGTGTCTCTGAGAACTCTTTTAGTACTTACATAATACATACATGAAGAGCATGATACATACATGAAGATTCCAAACTCCACGCTTCCAGAGAGAGACATGAAACACCAGCAGCCACTTGGTGCTGCAGGAGTGTTGGTAGGTTTGTGATGTCAAGTTTAGCAGTGGATAAAATGATCACCTCCTGGTGCTATGGTCTGGGGCTGGCATTGTGGCATATGTACTGCCAGCATCCCATAAGTGCCAGTTCAGGCCCCTGTTGCTTCAATTCTAATCTAGCACCCTGTTAATGTACCTGTGAAATCAGTGGCAGATGGCCCCAGTGCTTGGATCCCTGCCGTTCAAGTGTGAGACCCGGGTGAAGCTCCTTGTTCCTGACTTTGGCCTGGCCCAGCACTGGTTGTGGATGTTTAGGGACTAAACCAGCAGATGGAAGACCTCTCTCTCTATCTCCCCATCTCTCTCTCTCTGCCTTTAAAATGAATAAATATATCTTTAAAAAGCTGTTCTAAAGAAAATATATGTGATCAGAACAAGTCCAAAGAGAAGAGAAGGCTCTCGGTGTTGGGGCTGGCCCACCAGGGAGATAATTGTGAGAACACGTGCTCCTGTCCAGGCAGTGGCGTCTCAGTTACTGGGAGATCATCCTGGGCAAGGCCAGCTTTCCCTGTGAGCGTTGTGATTCCCCACAGGGCATTATTGGCCACCTGCTGAGGGTGTCCATGGGAATGTGTCTTTAGAACACCAGACTGGAATAGATGCTGACGAGAGTAGCAGCCAGCAGTGCCATTTGACAAGCTAGCATCTGGGTCCTGTGTGTTTTGGTAGGGAGAACACCTAAGGAATGAGTAACAGAGGGCCTTGGTGGGGTGGCCCTGGTAGAGGGACTTCCCGGTGAGCCTGTGGACGCTCGTCTCCCTTTCCCTTTGGGCCACACGATGGGAAAGTGTTAGGGTTCCAATCTCAGCTCCTCTGCGACTCAGCTGAGCTAACTATAGACCAAGGAGGTTGAAAGTGTTGATGGTTTTTGGGCCCAGTTTGCCCTTTCTATGGTTTCTTTAGGAGTCCTCTGTTGTAAACACCCTGGATCCACAAGTCCACAGGTGTTTTCTGAATTGTGATGCCACAGTGCTGGGCTTCCTCAGAAGTGGAAGGTCGGGCTGTTCCCACAGAACGAAGCCCCAGGAGTATTTGATAGTTCTAGATTCTCACTTCTCTCTAACTGACATCTGACTGCACTCATCTTCAAAATTCCACTCTTTCCTAGTCAACATTATACACTGAATGTAAGATATGATGGCATATCCTGAGACAGCGAATTCAACTGATACTGTGATTCTGCAACCTGTACGGTCGAACCTTGGGTCTGATTCTCATCTGGGTCCATCTTGAGGATGTTGTAAGTTGGAAATTCTTTAAAATTTACCCGAGAAGATCTCTGTTTTCAGATTGTGCTTTAAGCCAAGTATTAGAGCTGGATCTCGCCATTCTCTTCATGAAAACTCCCTAGTGAAGTCTGAAACAGCAGCCTCCCCCCATCCAGTGGTTGTCATCATTATTCCCAGTGCCACCTGGAACTTGGTCTCTCAGAACTTTGCTTTCAACACACATTTCCTCAAGACGACCACAGGAATTAACCACAGGAATTAACTTAACGCGACTGCTGAGTCCCTGTGGGACCACTCGGCGTGGTCTACCAGTTGGCCACTCCCCTAGAACCCTGATAGCCAATTTTGGGAGCTGGTTGCTTAGAGTCCAAGACTACTGATGTCCTTGGGCTGTTGAAATGTTCACTGCTACTCCCTTTTAGGAGACCACACACCTACTGCCGCTCACACCGCAGGAAGTCTGGAGGCCACAGTGGCCTGCTTCTGCTTTGCTCCTCACCGTCAGAGCCCTCGAGAGCTGCACCCCTGAGACTGCCGACACCGTCAATCACCCCGCGAGTCTGGGCCCATGACTGTAGGCTGTGGGCATATCCCTAACCCACTGTACTCACCAGTGCAACTGCGCTGCCTGAGCAGAAGCCCAGTCGCCCACATCTGCCTCCCACTCAAAGCAAAAGTGGAAGAAACAACTTCTCTCTTCCTGCTTTTCAGTCTCCAGGCGGTGGATCCCGCGGGCAGAGCCCAGTCCGAAGCCAGCTGCAAGGGAATTTGCTGCTGCTTCTTTTTTTTTCTGGTTCATCCCCCAAATGGCCCTAATAACTGGGGCTGAGTTGGGCCAAAGCCAGGAGCCTGGAACTCTGGATCTCTCATGTAGGGGCAGGGGTGGAAAGACGTGGGCCATCTTCTGCTGCTCCCCCAGGTGCATTAGCAGGGAGCTGTACCAGAAGTAGGGCAATCGTACTCAAACTAGCACCCGTGTAGGATGCTGGCGTTGCAAGTGGTAGCTTATCCTGTTGTGCCACAGGCCGGCCCCAGGGACCTGGGGTTGTGTGCAGTTACCAGGCTTAGTTCCTGTGCTAAGCCTGACCCCAATTATTTCCCTTCTTGTATCTATGCAATGTAGCATTTCAGCTCCTCTCACTAAGAGGTGGGGTCTACTTGCCCACCTCTTGAATCTGAGCTTGCTGTGCAACTTCCTTTGGTTAATAATATATGGCAGAACTGATAACAGGCCAGTTACAGAATTCAAAAAGCCCACTGTGTCTCTATTCACCTGGAATGAAGCCTTCATCAGGGAAAAAGCCCAGGTTAGCAAATTCAGAGGTCCAGAGACTGACTACAGGAGCAAAGACAGCTTGGACATACCACTGCCTTCCTCTAGACCAGTAACTGGTAACCAGCATCTAACAATGTACACACCACTGAGTTCAGCCAAGAATAGCCTGTTCCAGCCTGCCGAACAACTCAGAGACTCACGGTTTTTTAAACCATGAAGTTGTGGAGTTGTAACACCTAACAACTGTAACATAGTAACACCTAACAACTGTCCCCAAGAGTGCAAAGACTGACAAAGGAGACAACACACCTATGGGCATGCACACATGCACACACACAGACAGAAACCAGTCACAGTGATGTGTGTCCATTGCACACTGAGTTATGCAGCAAGTCATATCCAGAAAGTTTCCCACGAGGAGGAAGTTCCTACGGATTGAGTTTTCATGGAATCTCCCAGCAAGAGGTGAAACTTGAGCTGGACCTTGGAAAATAAAGCAGCGTTTCAGTTGACCCAGATGTAACAGAATAGCTAGAAACATGGTATGTCAACCAACAATTTAATACAGAAAATGCCTGGTATGTTGAGTGAAAGATTTGAAGAAGTCGCCACCATCTTTCACTATGTAAATATTCTTTGTTTGGCTAGAGGTGAGTCCTGTCAGTAATGAAACACACATAAATATTTTAAAACAAATGCAATTACTATAAATATTTTTATAACTGGCATCATAGTTTGCAGTTATTGAACTAGATTTGGAAATTATCAAGAAACATTTCTCATTTCATCTGTAATCCTATTTGCAGAAGCAATCATGGTGACAGTATTTCTGGTCTTTTAAAGATAGATATGTACATAGTCAGTATCAAAGGATAGACATACTTTTGTGTTGTTCTTTCCAGTTTCTGTTTTATTGAGTCATAACAATGGTATGGTTTTTAATGACATCATACTACTTCATTCTCTGGATATGCGCTGTTATCATTGAATCGCTTCAGGTTATTGAACATTTGTGATTCCTGTTCTGAGCTGTTGTGAGCAGCCCTGTGGGAAACCACTTTTCTGTATAGAACACAGTTGAGTTATTTCTTCATATCGTTTGCTGGAGGTGAGTGGGCCAAAATTTGAGAATTTCTGAAGCGTCCCAGCTTCAGTGTGTTCCAACTTCTCGTCTCATTTCACTGTATCTTTCTGTGTTGGGTCTCCCCACCATCATCATATAGATTTATTTTGAATAAATCTAAATTGACACCTCAACGTTGCCTTCATTTCTGTATCCTTGAGTATGAGATAGATTGAACAATTTTCATGCACTTATTGGTTCTTTGTTCTCCGTTTTGGTGAACTGACTGTTCACGGTCTAGGGAACTGACATTGACATCCAAGTTCTTTGTGGATGGCCAGCTGCTCCTCACCTCCCATGGGATACGGGCTGTGCAGTAGGGAAGCTGTCATCTCCTATAAGAATGCCTATAGGACGGGTTGCCTCGTGGCCAAAGCTGCAGCTGTCACTGGGGTGGCCCTGCCAGGACTCTGCTGTAGACAGTCTCTCTCCCCAGGATGAGGTAGCATCTGAAACCCGAGGCTGCATTTGATGCAGTCCCCTCCAAGGGCCTGAACTCTGGCACGCGTGCCCTGGGTTGTTTGCTGTAAATGACAGAAGATGCATTTTCCTAGAGGCACCGGGTCCTGCTTGTGACTGGGAGGAAAGTGCTCACGAGCAGGCAGGGTTGTGTGGGTGGTTTCCTGGGCTCTCGGAGGCTACTTGCCCTGACCTTGCATCTCTAGCTCCGTGGTGTGAAATGCTGCAGGCCTAGGTGGAGAGCTTTTGGGCTTCGTTACCCATCCGCAATACCACACGAGTGCTCTGCAAGCCACCTGTGAGTGTCCAAAGAAAATCTGGGTTTGTGTGCGTTTGCTGGAGGCAATACAGGGATTCCTCAAAAAGTGCATGGAACGATGGAATTAAAAGGTAATTATTTCAGTGCAAAATATTTTGAAATCCATGCATTGTTTTTTCATGATATGCATTTCCCCTGAGCTTTCTGAAATGCCCTCTTTTGCATATTTTGGGTCAGATAGAGCACTTGATAATGCGAATGGTGGTGGAAGCCAGAGATCAGCTCACTGCTCTTTTGGGCCCCCGTGGTGTTCGGGGCCCCCTTTCATGGATTGCTGCAGGGTATAATTGTCCATTTTCCAAAGTGCTCCTGCCTCTGGCATCCGAGCTCAGTGTGGGAACGGGGGCACCTTATGAATCGCTGTGTCTGTGCTCCGCAGAGGGGCTGGTACGGAGTGGTTGCTCAGTAAATATTTGCTGAATGAAAGGAGCGGCATCCTTTGCATTCTGAGGAGAGACCTGGGGGAGGCTTGTGTGAATCGACCATTTGCCACCAAAGTCCGCAAAAGCTGCTAGCGACACGACGGGTCCGGGCCCATTGCTGCTGGGGGCTCTGCCTGGTCCCCTGCCTCGCGTGCTGTCTGCACTCCTCAAGCAGAGGCTGCAGAGAGGCCCCCGCTGTCCCTGGCAGAGACGGGAGGGCGGAGTGATGGACTCGTGCCCCTCCTTTGCAGATAAGGCTTGTCCATCCGGTGTGGGGTTTTGATAGAACGGTGTCTCCCAGAAAGACAGGCTGACTCCCTAACTCCCTGTGCCTGAGCGTGGCTTCCTTTGGAAACAGAAGCCTTGCAAGTCTCATCAGCGAAGCTGAGTTCTTCCTGCCATCGGTTGGGTCTCTAGTCTGGAATGATCGGTGTCATTATCGGGAGGAGAAGTGTGCACCCGGAGACACAGCTGATACGGCTACGTGAAGGTGGACGCAGAGACTGGAGCGATGCTGCAACCAGCAGGACACCCTGCAGCTGCCAGAGCCAGGAAGGATCCTTCCTCTCTCTCTTTAAGGTTTATTTATTTATTTGAAAGGCATTGTTTACACACAGAGAGAGGAGACACACACAGAGAGAGGGGACACACACAGAGAGAGGGATCCTCCATCCTCTGTGTATTCCCTAAATGGCTACAATGGCTGGAGTTGGATCAGTCTGAAGCCAGGAGCTTCCTCTGGGTCTCCCATTTAGGTGGCAGGGGCCCAAGGACAGGGACATTTTCTGCTGTCCTCCCAGGCACATTGGCAGGGAGCGGGACTGGGAGTGGAGCAGCCAGGGCTGAACCAGTGCCCACATGGGCTGCCAACATTGCAGACAGAGGCCTCACCTGCTACGCCACAACACCAGCCCCAGGATCCTCCCCCTTGAGGCTTCAGAGGGAGCCTGGCTGGCCAACACCTGCGGTTTTGGATGTGTAGGCTGGAGAACTGAGCGAGTAAATCTCTGTGGAACTTTGTACCTGCAGGCCTAGGAAATCAATGTGTGTGGTGTGGTGTGCTCCACGCTCCTGTGGCAGCCGATGTGGTGCCAGTGTGTATGCATCCACACACACACACATGCCAACCCACATGTATGCACTCTCCCATGCACACGCCTACATGCAGCACACACAAGTACATGAACACATACAAGGCACACATATGCACGAGCACAAACACACCAACCCTCTTCTGCAGCACTGGCCTTGTTTCTGAGAAATGATCGATAAAACCTCAGGCACGTCTGTCTCTCTGCTCCTGCCCTGGAGTTGCGTTTTATTTCCCTGGTGGGGACCAGAGCTTTATTTTGGTCATGCAGCTGAGTGCGGGAGTCTGGGATTGTCCCTGCTGTGGGGGCTGGGAGTGCACTGGGCCTGCAGAGGCCACTAGGGGATACCCCTGGGCTCCTCGAAGTCCTGGGGAGCCTGGCCATTGCTACTTTGGGGCAGAAATGTCCCTCTGAGTGACTGTCCTTACAAAATGGGGTACTTAAAAAATTGCAGGTGGGGCCAGAGCCTGACACCAGAGACAATGCCTTGAAGAGGAGGCAGAACCAGGCTCTGTGGTCCACATCTTCCTCTGCAAGTGGTCACTCCCCCCTGCACCTTGGGTCGCCCAGGGATGCGATGGTTCCAACCTGCATGCCCTCCTGGCACCTTTCTCGGTTGGCACAGCACCTGCAGCGGGTGCAGGCAGGGCGATCTGAGGCAGAAGCACTGATCTGCAGTGGCGTAGGACCCAGCTCCCCAGGGACTGTGGAGCACCTGCCGCAGGATGCCAGTCCTGGAAAATACACAGGTGTCTTCCTGAAATCCCTCTGCTCAGACACTCAGGACCAGAGGGCGTGGAAGGAATCTGATTTGAACGTGATCTTACAGGGAAGTGGTGGGTCCAGGTCATTTTCATTACCTGGAAAATACAGGTAAGAGCCCAGATCCTGGGGCTGCCGTGAACCCTGCTGAGAAGGTGGCTCAAGCCTGCTCGGCAGCCCTGAAGCTGGGACAGGCTGGCCCCTCTGTGTTTGCCTCCCTTCCGTGCCTCCTGCCCCCACAGCGGGATCGCTAATGGCTTTGGCATCTCGGCACAGTCCATTTCCTGGAGGGTGTGAATTATTTATTGATGGACACATCTGCCAGCAGGCGGGGGTGCGCCTCCATGTGTGCTCACAGGAGAAGTCTGGGGACCGGTCCGACCTGGCCCTGCTCCCTGCTCCCCACTCCCCAGAGGCGACCTCCAGCCAGGGCCTCCATGACTCCTGGGACAGCCTCAGGCTCTCCTCCGATGGCCTGGGCTGCTGTCTCTGAGCTGCTAGGTTTCTCCTTTGGAAGGAAGTTGGGCCATGAATAATTGACGAGCTCTCAGAGAAGGCAGGCCCTGGTCTGGAACACTCCTGCCATTAGTGACCTCCATCCAACCCCCCAAGGTGCCCCTCCATGCTGTCCCTGCCCCCTGCACACAGCCTGTGGCTGAGGGGCCTGGTGAGCAAGGTTTTCTCTGGTCAAAGGGGGCTTTGAGAGCAGTCAGGCGACTCCCCCTGTGTGAGAGAGGCCACAGTGACTCTGCTTACCCACCTGAGGCCAATGCAGAACGGCTGTCCAGCACACAGCAGTGTGTAAATATCCCAGGCAGTTGACCTTGACCTGGGGGAGGGGGAGGTAGGTAGTGGGTTCTTCTGAGGGGCCCAGTGAGCTATAGACGTTCCTCACAGTAGACTTGGCAAAGATTTGGCAAGCTGTCTTGGTTCTTGCCAATGGCCTCCAGGGCTGGGCTGAGCCAGTTCTGAAATCCAACGGACTCACCTGCAAGTCTGGATGCCACCTACTGACCTGCCTGATTGGAACTCCTGTCCCCAACCCTCTCCCATCTGTTCTCCCCTTGCGCCCAACCCCAAGGCCTCTCCTTGTCTCAATCCTTAGCCTTTAGGCTGCAGTAACATTTCAGCTTGGATGGATGGCTCTTTGTGTGTGTGTGTGTGTGTGTGTGTGTAGGAGCAGAAGTACAGGTACACGGCCTACCAGGTCAGGTCTCAATCTTGGTTATGAGAGATGAAGAAAGTATTCAGGTTGGGACATAGTGTACCAAGAATTTGGGGCAGGAACTGAAGGATTTAACTCACTCTGAGGGCAAGACAGGGATGAGAGAGGAGGGAACCCCCACTTGTTCCATGGCTCCCATGGAAACAGGATGGTGCTGGCCACAGTTACTTATTAGGTGATTTGGTTCTCACATGGCCCTAGGCCTTCAATGCTTTCCATGTTCCTTTATGGAAGAAGAGACAGGCTCAGAGTGGTCACCTAGCTCAGCTCAGTGCACGGTTGACAAGAAAGGTAGGGGCGTGGCAATACTTCAGCACATGACGCGATGCGCTGAGAGTCTTGTCAGAGCACATTTGTATCTTCCAGCTGATCTTGGCCATGACCTGGGGCAAGTGAAGAGAGGTGATGCTGGGAGCTGTAAGTGACTGCCTTGAAAGTGTGTGTTGTGGACGCTGGGAACAGTAAGTGACTGCCTTGAAAGTGTGTGTTGTGGACGCTGGTGACAACACACAAGACCTGGGCGAAGAATGGAGGGAGGGGCAACATGGAGGCAGGACTGCTGGCTCAATGAGCCCAAAGAAATGCTCCGAGGTATTGATATGTCCTGTTTGAACATCTCTTCTCTGATGTTCCAGGCCTGAGGGCAGCTTGGAGGGGGAGACCGTCTCCAAAAGCCAGTGCTCCGGGAGGCCAAGTGTCATCAAAGTAATGTCTCCTGTAGGTGCAGCGTTTTCTAATTTCCAAAGCACTTCAGCTTCCTGTACTCCTCGATCAGTCCTACAGAGTAGGCACTGTTGTCCCCGTTTACAACCGAGGAACCTGAGGCTCCATAATTTGGTGCCACCTGCCCAGGAGCGCACTGCTGGGAGGTTGAGGAGCCAGGATCTGTGTCACCAACCCAGCTTCTGGTCTTGCACACTCAAGGTCAGCCTTGGACCGTCCAGGCCAGTGGCCTTGGTTCCCTTTTGATTTCCAGCTGGTTGGCACTGGTTGCTCCCTCACCTTGTAAGTCCGACTAACACAAGGCGAGCTGGTGCATGACAACCAGAGACTTGCTCAGGGTCCATCAGAGGAAGCATTGATTCCCTTGTGTCTACAGGAGCTGGTGGGACCTTGGTGGGTTGTGCTGTGTCTGGCTCGCAGCTGTCTAGAGCTGTGCTTCATGCAGCTCGCCAGGGCAGGGCATCGGTAGCCACAGGAAGACAACCAGGTTCAAGTTCCTTGTTCCCTGCAGAGCACAGCAGGCCCCACTCAGACCCACTTTAGCAGCTGCCCACATGTCTGTTACTAGCTTATCTTTTTTTTAAGATTTAGTTATTTATTTGAAAGAGTAACACAGAGAGAGATGGAGAGGCAGAGAGAGAGAGAGAGAGAGAGAGAGAGAGAGAGAGAGATCTTTTATCCACTGGTTCACTCCCCAACTAGCCGCAATGGCTGGAACTGAGACAGTCGGAATCCAGGAGCCAGGAGCTTCTTCCAGGTCTCCCATGCGGATGTGGGGCTCAATGACTTGGACCATCTCCTACTGCTTTCCCAGGCCATAGCAGAGAGCTGGATCAGAAAAGGAGCAGTGGGATTTGAACCAGCACCCATATGGGATACCGGCGCTGCAGGTGGTGGCTGTACCTGCTATGCCACAGCACCAGCCACAGGAGGAATTCCTGAATGTGAGTGATTAATAGATTGCTTCAGCTTTGCCTGCGTTTTCATTGTTTGCCAAGGAGAATCACAGCAGGTGTTCGGCAAAAGGAATGTCAAAGAAGATTTGTACCACATGAAGATAGGAGGCTTGGCCAAGGAAGACTCCAGAACGTGCCCAAGCTGGGCAGGGGCTGGGGATCTGGCGGACGTGGGCCCTGCTCTGGGTGAGGCACGAGGTTTCGTTTCATCAGCTCGACAAGGCCAGGGAACAGGTGCCTGTATCTTTGCACTGTTGAGAAACTGGGGTTCCTGGTCTTGGACCCAGTTCCCCTGGCAGAGACAGAGGGCGGTCATTCTGCAGCCATGTCCGGCTGGGAGCCCGCACACACCCTCAGGTGGGTGCTGTGGTTTGTTCATCCTCTGCATGACCCATGTCGCTCCTGCTCCCCCGCCGCTCTGTGAGTCACCTGCTCTCTTGGTTGCAGTAGTCTCCAGTCTTCCCAGTCCCTCTGCCCTGTGTTCTCCAGAGAGGACTTCTCAAGGCACGGGCTGAACCTTCCAGCCTCCTGCTGAAGCCCTTTGCTGGCTCCTAATTGGCCATGAATACAAATCTTCCTGTAGCATTCAAAGTTTCTCACTTGTCCCCTGCTAGCCCTAAAATAGCATGTAACTTTTGCAACATGGATGCACTTTAATTTTTGTTAGAGAGTCAGACACGCACAACACACACACACATAGACATACAGAGAGAGTTCCTATAGGCTGGTTCATTCCCCAAATGCCCACAACAGTGGGGCTGCACTGTGTAAAAGCCAGGAGTGCAGAACTCAATCCGAATCTCTCATTTGAGTGGGAACATGTGACCATCACCAGGGCCCTCTTGGGTGCACATTAGTAGGAAGCTGGAGTTGGAAGTGGAGCTAAGACTTGAATCCAGGCACAGGCTGGACAGGCCATAGGCATCCCAACCCATGTCTTTTTTTAAAAATTTATTTTACAGGTAGAGTGAGAGAGAGAGAGAGAGAGAGAGAGAGAGAGAGAGAGGAAAGGTCTTCCTTCCATTGATTCACTCCCCAAATGGCCACTGCAGCTGGCACTGCGCTGATCCAAAGCCAGGAGCCAGGTGCTTCTCCTGGTCTCCCATGCAGGTGCAGGGCCCAAGCACTTGGGCCATCCTCCACTGCACTCCCGGGCCACAGCAGAGAGCTGGCCTGGAAGAGGAGCAACCAGGACTAGAACCTGGCACCCCAGTCAGGACTAAAATCCAGCACCCATGTGGGATGCTGGCACTGCAGGCAGAGGATTAACCAAGTGAGTCATGGCGCTGGCCCCCAACCCATGTCTTAACCATTGGGCCGAGCAGCTGGCCCAAGGTGAATGCACTTTTTCACAAGATGCCCCTGTGCTAACTCCAGCAGGTCGCTGTAGCTTTTGTTCCTAGCCGGGGGGTCTGGGTACCATCCTCTGGAAATCTATGTGGCCCTGCCTCGCAGCATTTGTTCATAAGCTTCCACTGCCTGGGATGTATCTTCCTTCATATTTAAATTTTCTTTCTCTTTCAACTCCCACTTTAGAGGTACCTCCTCCAGGAAGCACTCCTTGATCTCTGTGCCACCTTGGATTCCACTCCTGGCTCTCGCCAACAGCGCCAAATGCCCAGCAGAGTATCCCAGTTGGAGCCGTCACTCCCCATGAGATCGAGCAGTGCCTTAGGAATTGAACAGAAACACAGATGACATTAAATTAATTACCTTCAATCGATACTATTGCTTTCTGAATGAGCAGCAGTAGGGACGAATGATTATTAATGCAAAGCTGTGGAAGTCAAGGAACTGGGCCTTAGAAAAGGAGGGTAGACCAGATGTGCCAACTAGGCTGAGCCCTTAGGGAGTGCTGGTACGAGGTGGGGGCTGGCAATGCTCTCTGCTGGAGCCAAGGGCTTTAAAGGAGGTCTGGGGCTCCTTGTTCTCCAGAGCCAGCGCTGCCTCTTCCCCGGGAAGCTCCCAGAGTGCGCACTAGTTCACATCTTTCCCCTGTGCGAAGGGTTACAATGTTCACGGTGTCACCAGATAATGATGGTAGGAATAATGGTCCCTATGGCTAGCTGTGTCTTACGGCTGCAGTGGATTGCAGCCAGGTAGCTGCTCATGTACAGTCTACTCTGCACTGTTTTACCGTTTATGGAGACTTTCCTTCACCCACCGGTAGTGGCCAAGGGGCCAGAGATCATAGAGGATCATAGATGGGGAAGGCAGAGAGCAGAAGAGGAGAGTGAGAGGGAGAAGTGTTTGTCCATGCACAGGTACACATATACATGCATGCACGTATATGCACTGTATGACACACATACACACACATTTGACTGCTACCCTGCGCGTATTTGCACCTGATGGGCAGGTGCAAAATTAAAAACAAGGCACCGGAGTAAGTACGAAATCCAAGGGTTGGCTGTCAGGGCTCTGTGAGCTCTACCCGCTCGTGGAGTGGAAGGCTGAGGTTTAGGTGAGCGACTCCCTGGATGCAGACACCTTTAACAAGCTGGGCTCCTGGCAGATCGCTGTTCGTAGACCTGCTAAGCTTCGTGCATCTCTCCATCAGTTAACTGGCACACGCAGCCCCGTTGGAAGCATGGAGCAAAGCCACGGTGCTGTTGAGGGAGCCGAGCTGGGCAGACCCGACGCTGGCTTCCCGTGACAGGGCACTGGGAGGATGCTCCCGATGTCTACGCAGAAGCGTGGGAAGCAAAGCCTCTGGGGGGGGGGGGGGGGCAGTCTGTCATTGTCAACCTGGAAGGCTGTGGGTGAGCTTCTGCTCTGACCACTGCGGGTCTGGGTATCTGAGACGGGATCTGGTGCCTGGGGTGAGGCAGACGAGGAAGAAGGAAAGTGTGGGGGGACCTGGAGCCGCCTGTGTGCTCCAGAGCCTGGGAGGGGGACAGGAGGGACAGGGTCACTCCTGGAACCGGGCTCTGGGCCAGGTGCTGGAGCATCTTGGTTTCAGACTCATGCTTTTCCCAGCAGCCTTTGCGACCTTAGCCCCTGTCCCCCAGGGCCTCTGGGTTCCCACCTGTAAGGAGAGAGGGCTGGGCTGCATGAGCTGTCTTCAGGGTCCCTAGGGTTTTTGGAGGCCTCCTGGGGGAGGTGGTGGGTGGGAGAGCTTCTCAGAGCTGTTGTATGTGAGGACCCCTGTCTGAGCGGGAAAGAGGGGAGGTCTGTACAGGGAGAAGGGGTGGGGAAGGGTGGTGAGCCCCTGCCCAAGGAATGCATCTTAGACTCTGTGACCCTGCTCTGCCTCAGCCTCAGGGTCTTCATCTGTAAAGTGGAGCTGGGCGTGCTTGGCCTTGGCCCTTCCCAGGGTGAACCTGCAAATGGGCTTGGGAGGGGCGGGGCTGTGTGCGGGAAGGCAGGCGTGTGCTGGTGGGCGGGCTGCAGGGCACTGCGGGGGCCATGGGTCCTGTGCGGCCTCCTCCGGTCTGGGAAATCATAACTCTTATTCCTGTCCTGCCTGCCTCTGGGGCCTGTGGGGGACTCCGAAAGCAAACCTTGGAGCTATGGGACCCCGGCAGTGGTGGCCAAGCAGCGTGAGACGAATCTCAGGTCTAATCTTGGTTCCAAGGCTCATTGGAGCCTCAGACATAAAATGCAAGCGAAAAAGCAATGGCCAAGAGTTATGTAGCACCCATTCCTCTGCAGGATTTGTTGGGGTGCACGCGTGTGTACTCACTTAAGCCTCCCAGCAACTCTGTGAGTTCAGAGCGACTACATCCCCATTTCACAGGTGGGAAAACCAAGGCACGGAGAGGTTAAGGAACTTGTTGTGTAGTTAGCAAGAGGTGGGTCTGGCTGAGCCCGGAGCTGGATCTGCCGCCCACAGGGCACAGGGTAGGAGAGGAAATAATGCCTGTAAGAAAGACCGCGGGTGCTGTTGGGAGAGGGCTCAGAAATTTGATTGCTTTTGTGCCGGGGATGCTGATTTTTTTCTGGAGATAGAGCTCATTTGAGGAAAACACAGACCCCTAAAGGCACGGAGAGCGACCTGACTTTTCAAGTTATGCTCCCTCTTCTTGCCAGCCGTTTTGCACAGACATCTCTCTTTACGGTGTTGAGAATGTTTTAATGTCTTTGAAATGGATGGGTCGCAAAATTTAGTGCCTGCTCCGACTCAGCCTCCTCCACTTGGCATTTAAGGGCCAGAGAAGTGGAGACAACATGACTAGGCACTGCAGTGGCCACGCGGCTTGGGGCTGTGCACGTGCAGCCCCGTTAGTCACTCTGTGGGTCTCCAGACAAGCCTCCCGCCCAGACGTGCAATCGATGAGCGCTCCGTTACTGTCTTCATTGCTTCCTCTATGCATCTCTGATTGGCGAGGTCAGCTGCGCTCTTCCGTGCGGAGGAGAAATGAATTCTCTATGCTTTACTTTAAGATGTGGAAGGCAGCGTCCGAGTCTTAGGGTGGACATTTCAGCCAGGTGGGAGTGGGGTGCTGCTGAGGGTGCACCTGGGGACCCTGAAACTGATGGTGCACCTGGCATGCCTCTCCGGCCTCGGCCTAGACCCTGGCCCTGGATCTCAGCACTCACTTGTGATGAGGAGCTGTGGCAGCCAACATGGAAGATCTGTGTGATCTTGACCTCACAGAGAGCTCTAGGACGGGGAAGTAGGGATGGGTTAGCCAGGGAGCAGGAGGGGTCAGAAGCAGGAGGTTGTCTCTGTGTGGACTGGAGGGTAGCTCAGTGGCTAAGACATTGCCTGGTGGGTGGAGTCTGGTCCCGGTGTTTGGGCACAGGTCAACAAATCTTCCTGGTGAGGTTAGACTTGCAGTCACTGTTGGACTGAGCAGGGCAGTCCACAAGGTCAGCAACACATGAGTGAAATAAAATGAGACACCCTAGGGGCCGGTGCTATGGCAAAGTGGGTAAAGCCACTGCCTATAGCGCCAGCATCCCATATAGGTGCTTGTTTGAGTCCTGGCTGCTCCACTTCTGATCCAGCTCTCTGCTATGGCCTGAGAAAGCAGTAGAAGTTGGTCCAAGTCCTTGGGTCCCTGCACCTGTGTGGGAAACCTGGAAGAAACTCCTGGCTCCCCAGCTTTGGATCAGTGCAGCTCTAGCCCTTGCGACCATCTGGGAAGTGAATCAGTAGATGGAAGACCTCTCTCTCTGTCTCTGCCTCTCCTTCTCACTCTCTATAACTCTGACTTTCAAATAAATAAATAAATATTTTTTAAAAAAGAGAGAGAGAGACACCCAAGCAAGACTTGGCCCTGGCAGCCCCAACCTCCTGCTGTTGTGGTGGAGAGTGGCCTCGACTGTCCAGGATGTCACTCCTGGAGTGCGGGGTCCGCAAACAACGTTGCTGGGAGCGTCTTCTGGAGACTCCAGGGGGCCACGGATTTGGGGAGGGGGCAAGGGAGAAGAAGAGAAGGTGAAACATTGAGGTCCCTGATCTGATTGGCACCTTTAGCTATATTCATTGGAATTCTGAACATTTGGCGTCACAGTCCCTGTCCTAAGAGACAGGCTTATCAGTTGCCTTTGAGGACTGTTCTTAGTCCCATGCTGGGAGCTCTGATCTCTGCAGGACCAAGGGCTGTGTCTCTCAGCCCCTGGAGGGTGGAGGCCAGGTTGTCACAGGCAGGCAGACTGACACCAGGGACACGAACATACAAAGACGTGCATGGCGGTAGCCTGATGTCAGAGACCTGGTACCAGAAGATTCTACCCCACCCCAGCTCCCACCTCCTTGGCATTGTCTCAGGGCCTACCCAGGAGTTCTCCTCCACTCAAAACACGGCCCCAAGGCAGTGAGACCTATGGACTGTGGACCTCATGGGAAGCGGTTTGCTTTGCTGTGTCCTCCAGGCTTGGAATCTGTGCCAGCGCGTCTTGGGTGGGGCCCAGGTCTTCTCAAGATGAAGACAGGCAGGTGTCTGTCTACTCCTTTCAGGAATGACCCCTGGGGTATGGCCGTGGAGCCCCATACAGGGTAGCCCTCAATATAGCACAGCTCTGTGCACTTGTGGACAGCACACCCATCCCGGCACACTCACACTGGCAGGAGACACTCCCTCTTACTGGTTAATTATTACCAGGGCTGCAATAAATTCTGGTTTGCATGGGACAGTCCTATTTTATGCCTGTTGCCCTGGTGTAATTATTAATAGCTCCCCTTTCACTCCCAAAGTGTCCTAGTTTGGGTGATAAATTATATGGTCACCCTAATTATTAGTATTGTGATCAGAGCACTTCCTGGCCCTCAATGCCCAGCGGAGCCGACACCTACCCCCTCCAGGAGATCCTCCTGCCAGGTTCCCTCCAGCTGTTTCTCTTCCGGGGCCCAGCTACCAAAGAGCACATCCGTGTTCTGCACTTCCTCCCCTATGCCTGTGACAGTCTTTCCTCCACCTCACTCACGCAGCAAGTACTCTGTGCCCACCTATGCGGAGACAGGGGAACTTCGTGGCAAACAGTTTATGGCTATATGCTGATCATGTCCCTTAATGATGAAGACCTGGTAAAATACAGTCATTCCTCCCCACCCCCCATCTGCAAAGCATACTTCAAGAGCCCAGTGGGTACCTTGAAGTCGTGGATAGTACCAGACCCTGCATCCACTGTTTTCCTGTAATACATATTTATGACAAAGGTTCATTTACCACTTAGGCACTGTCAAAGACTAATGACAGCACAATTATTATAGACCAAAAAACCAAAATTATTGGACATGTACAAATTGCATACTTCTAGAATTTTCCATTTAGTGTTTTTGGACTGTGATTGCAGAGAAGTGGAAAACTGCAAAAAGTGAAGCTGAGGATAAGAGAGGACTACTGAACACATGTGTGAATTAGTATATTTTAAACATAAGTATGCTATTTAATATATTTTAATATTGTACATGCGTTTGTGTGTAAACTTAAATCAAACAGCATCTTACATGTGTTTATGAGATTCCCTGACAATAGAGATTAAGAGGACAGTACTGCGGGGTTGGTGCTGGGTCAGGAGTCGGGGGAAGGGATCGTGCCTTGTCGCTTACAGGGTGGGCAGTGCCAATTTCTAACAAGGCGATACTGGAATAGAGGCCAGGTAATGTGCGGGGGTGACTTCCGTGAAGGGATTGCGTGTGTCGAAGTCCTCAGAGGAGAGGCAGTGCAAGGACACCTGTGTGGCTGGCTTCAGCGCCCGTGAGGAAGTCAGAGTGCCCACGGACTGCCTGAGCTGAGACCCTCTTTCTCTGTCGTCCCCACAGTCTGGCCTGACCCTGGTGCACCTACGCTTGATGGCCTGGGTGGATACTGATTGGCTGATGACTGATGAGCCACCTGTCAATCTGTTCTCTTGGTCACTGTGGCTCTGGGTCAAAGCTTCCTGGGACATCCTAGCTCCAGCTGTGCTGGGGTAACAGCACTACTGACCCTGTGTTATGGGCTTCCAGAGGTTCCCACATTATCTGAACCCAGAGCCATGCCTCTGCCATGTGTTGATGGCGCTGGTATCCAGAAGGTGCTACATCGCCCGTCTGCAGCAGAGCCTGCTCCTCAGACTGCACCAAGGCCAATCTCAGCAGCACAAGGTCCTTGCTGGACACCAGTTTGAGTGAATGTATAAAGTCATTTGGTGGGGGCTGCTCCTTGACAGAAGTCGTGCGTTAGACATTTGCCACAGGCTGTTGGATTTGTTACTACGGTACTCTCGTTTTTAGGCATACTGGAGTAGCACTGTGGAGTTTGTGGCTCCCCTGGTTTCTCCTTTGCCTCGGCAGCTGGGAAGCTCCTCGTCGGGGACCGTCCATGTGAACTTCTCTGTGTAACCCATCCTGACCTCCGCTTACCATTCTACACTGATGTTTCTCCTCTGTTGATTTGTCACCTCAGTAAACCAATGTGAACCTTTTTGCAGTGTGACCTGAGTCTTAAATTTATCCCTAAGGAATCGCTTTTCCTGACACTAGTATTTGTCAATAAATTTTGAGCACCCAGTGCATGAACGGAAGTCCCCCGGGCACAGCAGGAAGCACTGCCAAAAATGTTGCAGGTCCGTGTCTTCCAGGCCCAAGCCCTATCCCAGCTGCCCATGGGCTGCTCACGCGTCAGCGTCAGCTCTCAGGGAACACTAGCATTCTGCAAAAAGAAGAGATGGGCATCCAATTCCACCCCTCGACAGAAGGAATTATTTACATGATTTGCTTTATTTATAAGGGTGTTGGGCTAATACCTGCAAAGAGGAAGTAGATTTTTTTTTTTTTAAAGAGGAGGATTGGGTCGTCATTCCTTGCACATGTCTGCGTTTGTGTCTTTGTCTTGAAGGGAATTAAGAGCCTTGTGAGTTTTTAAATGTCTGACCAACCATCCCCCACACTTTCACCCAACAAGGCCACAAAGGAAGGTTGAAACTAATTCAAACCAGAACTTAGCAGCCTCATACAGTCCTGGGCATGAGGGGGAGGGAAGGGGCTTGGGGAGAGAATATATTGAGATCTGCCCTTTGATCGTGTTCAATGCGACTTTGCATTTACCTGAGGGATTAAAAGTTCTCATTGACCAAGTCTCCCGGCTTCCTACTCAGCCTTTGACGGGACAAGTGTTAATTGGACAATATAATGGGGACAATGTTAATTCCCCTCTTAGAGTTCCTTTTCTTGTTCAGTCAAATAGAAAGGCCCTTTTAAATGGTGGAGAGAGGAAGAAAGGAGCTGGTTTATAAGGGTAATAGACTGCACATCTTCCCCCTTGTCTCAAAACAAGTGCAGTGGAGTCAGCATAAAGGCAAGCCCCTAAACAGGGAAAGAAAGGGAAGCGCCGTGGTGGTTTGCTCGGAATGTCACCCTGGATTAGGGATCAGGGAAACACGGCCTGGCCTGCCCGTAGCTCTGTTGTTGTAATGGAGGGTGGGGGTGGGGGAGGGTGGTGAGGTTGCAGAAGAGGGCAAGGACTGGGGAGGCAGAAGCCCACAGGACTCAGGGGTAGGAGAAGGATGGGCTGGTGTGGGTAGTGGGTGGCGGTTACAGGCGCTAACAGCAATGGAACGTGGACAGTCAGGAGCCCGTGGGATCCACGGAGCTCTGCAACCCCAAAGCGCTCACAACTGTGCGTGGGTGAGGGATGAGTGGCGAGGGTTCCAGAAGCAGCACTGTGTTCAGGAGTTCCTGTAATTAGAGTCTTCCACTTGCCACGTCTCCATGTAGGCTGGAGTTCTCGCAGATGCCGGGCGCTCCACCCGCTTAGAAAGTGGTGCTTCCCTTGCAGGTTCATCTCCTCCCCACTCGCCTGGTTTCTCACCTAATGGTCTCCCTCTTGTTGAATCTCAACTAATACACTTGCCCAGTCCCGGTTTCTCTGCATGACAACGAGGTTGGCCCATTCAGCCTTTGATGATTAGAACTGTCTGGGAGTCTGCCCCCTGGCAGGGACTCCACCACGGGCCCTTGAACAGGTCACTCTCACTCGTTGCCTCACATGCGCAGGGATCAGATACCGGCAGTGGCCTTCAGTCTACAGGGTTCTCTTCGGGATTAGTGGAGATAATGGATGTAGGAAATGTCTTATAAATTGGAAAACTGGTGAAGCAAATCATTATTATTCACTATCTTATTCGCTGGACGGTTGAAAGGCATGCGTAGAAGGTGATGAGATACAAAGACATCTTTGGAAGGCCAGGTTTGCCCCCTCGGACAGATCATGAGACTGTACGTGGATGCCTGTGTGACCGCAGCGAGCCGTGGCTGTCCAAGCCAGGTCACCTAAAATCAGTCTCTCGCCTTCCCTGGCACCCAGCGTCCCCATCAGGCAATGGAACCCTCACCCTGCCTTACTGACGATTCAGCATCCTACAGCTCAATAGTCCTATAATCCTTCCTGGCCGGGCCTCTTTTCAAATTTCTCTTATAACTGCATCACGGTGGAATAACCTGAAAACTAATAAATAAGTAAGTAAGTAAATAAATAAAAATAAAAATCTACGACTTTCTTTTTTTCTAGTTGGATCACTGACAGCTTCAAAATCACATGTGGATTTTACTTTCCCTTTTGCCGATGACTTTGCCGGATCGTCGATGAAGCTTCAGTCGGTGGTACCAGGCATGTGAGTATAGCAAGGGATCCCAGAAAGTTTGGAAAGCCAACTAAAGCAGTTCATTCATTAAGCCCTAGAATCTGTGAACACAGATTGACATCAAGGTTCCTGCTTGACACATGTTCTTCTAAGATCTCTTTCTTTCTTTTTTTAAGATTTATTTATTTGAAAGTCAGAGTTACAGAGAGAGAGGAGAGGTAGAGAGAAGAGAAAGAGAGGTCTTTCAACTGATGGTTCACTCCCCAAATGCCCGCAATAGCCAGAGCTGCACTGATTCAAAGCCAGAAGCCAGGAGCTTCTTCCGAGTCTCCCATGCGGGTGCAGGGGCCTAAGGACTTGGGCCATCTTCTACTGCTTTCCCAGGCCATGGCAGAGAGCTGGATTGGAAATGGAACAGCGGGATCTCAAACTGGTGTCCATATGGGATGCCAGCCCTTCAGGCCAGAGTGTTAACCCGCTGTGCCACAGTGCTGGCCCCCTAAAATCTCTTTCAAAATACATGCAGCTAAGAAAGCCGTCTTCAAGGGAAGGGACGCCGTGTATGCAGTGTGCCGGCCCCACAGCGTGGCAGAGAAAGGGGAGCGTCTTCACTTGGAGATCAGCTGTCCTTTCCCCTGCTTGGCTGCATCCCCAGTGTCCTTTTGGCTTTGGGATTGACTAAGAAGAAGGACATATTTTATGACCAACTTGGGAGAAACTCCTAACACTTATGTGAGTCTTATTTTATGGTGAACCAGTGGAAAGAGGAGGCAAGGCCACACTTCATTGTGTTAATTGGGTATGATTTCCCACAGGTCATCAGGAGGTTGCACCTGCTATTTATTGGCTGCTGCCTGCGTTTCTGTCTGTTTCTGGAGATGCTGGTGGGAGACTGACGCAGCCCTCTATCCATCTATCCACGGTCTGGCCACCCACCCGTCCATCCACCCATTCATTCACTGCACCATTCAGAAGCTCAGTGCAGAGTTCACTGGGGATGCTCACTATCCACAGCAGTCACCGAGCACCTGCTGCCAGCAAGGTAGGAAAGCAAAACACAGGCTCTTTCCTGAAGCTGATGATACAGTCCAGGGATGGGGATGAAGTATGAAGACCTCATTCCAGGTTGTCTAGTGCATTTGCTTCCAACAAAGAAATAAAGAAAGGAGGAGAGAGAGAAGGGGCAAGAAGGAAGGGGAAGAAAGAGGAGCCTCCCTGACTCAGGGTGGCGTGGCCGGCAGCCGTGGGGGGCTGGCGCGGTGGCAGCTGGAAGGACCCCAGCCGCAGCTGCAGCTCCAGCTGTGTGGGTGCCGCGCCACTGGAGGCGCCACTGCTCAGCACTCGGGAACAGGAGCAGCCTTCTGATCTTGCTGTCACCTGCTTTTTCTTTTTTTATTTGACAGATAGAGTTAGACAGTGAGAGAGAGAGAGAGAGAGAGAGAGAGAGAGAGAGAAAGAGAGAAAGGTCTTCCTTCTGTTGGTTCACCCCCCAAATGGCTGCCACGGCTGGCTACGTGCCGATCTGAAGCCAGGAGCCAGGTGCTCCCTTCTGGTCTCCCATGGGGTGCAGGGCCCAAGCACCTGGGCCATCCTCCTCTGCCCTCCCAGGCCACAGCAGAGAGATGGCTGGAAGAGGAGCAGCCGGGACTAGAACCCAGCGCCCATATGGGATGCCGACGCTGCAGGTGGAGGATTAGCCAAATGAGCCACAGTGCCGTCCCCATCACCCGCTTTTCCTTCTAGTCCCATCAATGCCCACTCATTCTCTGTTTTGCTCTTATGGCCTCCTAACACCCTTGTAATCAATTTCCTGTATTGAATTCCCTCCATTTGAACCCCTAGGGCAAATGTCTTCTTACTGACACGGAGGCTATACAAGGATTCTTTGCCCATGGTGCTCTTGGGATTGAAAAGGAAACAATGCCCCCTCAACAGAGAACCCAGGAAATGTAGTTAATGCCCATTCCTTTCTGACCCTAAAGCCGAGGAAGATTCACACCACCTCTTGGAACCATGGTTTCCCCGTCTCTGAGATGCTCACAATAAGCTCACATCTTTATTTCCCCAGGGGTGGGTAGTTTCTCATGCACAGATGGGCTCTGTGTTCACAGCCCCAGTGCTGGGGGGCCAGCGGATGCAGCACACCTGGGTCTGGCGTGCTTTCTCCTCCACCTGTCTCCATGTACCTGCTCTATCATCCAGCATCCAGCCTCTCCGGGGCTCTTTTCTGCACTGGGTTGAAAGCTGTATGCTTCAGACTTAGCAGCCCTTAAATATTTCATAGCAGACTGGCTGGGAATTAATATTTAATCACAAACTCCTTGGCACTTAAATATTTAATCACTGATGTGGCTGTGAGTAGTGAATCAGCACCCAGGCAAACATTTGGTCCCTGGTCCCAGGTTTAACGGCTCTTTGCTTCTGGCCTCAGAGGACAAAGGGACCCATGGCATCCTCCACCAAGTTTACTCACTTCCGTATCTCCGAGAGTCAAAAATCTTGCTTGTCCATCAGTCTGAGACTGTGGATCAGAAACTCCCAGCCTGGAAGGTCATGAGCAAACTGGGGTATCAGGACTGGCCGGATGGCTAAAATGAGACTCATGTGTATCAGTTTACAGCCTGGGAAGATGGGGGCTGTTTTTGAGGAAGGGATGTCTTCAGAGGTCCAAGAGGGGGAGGCCAGAAATTGGGACCCCTCATGCTTCTAGATGTGATTGTGAGCATGGAGCGAAAGGCAGCTTCAGGAAAAAATGAGAAATTCTTTGGTACAAAAAGGAGAAAAAATGAGGTTGGTAAGAGCTGACGGAGCTTCCTGTTTAGAAACCAAGATTAGCAAAAACTTTTTTTGGAAGCAAGTTTATTTTTACTATTGATTGTAGCTATTTTTAAAAAAAGGTTTATTTATTTATTTGAAAGGCAGAGTTACAGGGAGAGAGAGAAAGAGAGACAGAGACAGATCGACAGACAGAAAAAGAGAGATCTTTTACCTGTTGGTTCACTCCTCAAACAGCCACGACGGCCAGGGTTGGACCAGGCCAAAACCAGGAATCAGATAAAGCTCGTGGGTGCTGAGGACCAGAGATCTGAGCCGTCTTCCACTGCTTTCCCAGGTGCATTAGCAGGGAGCTGGATTGGAAGTGGAGGAGCCGGGACGCTCACTTTGGGGGATGCCAGTATCATAGGTGGCTTCCGTGCCGCAACACTAGCTCTGGTAAAAATTTCTTGAGTTGGAATTCAGAGCACCTACTGGAGCGCCCATCTGTGATAAGGTGCCTTCATCACCACAAGGAAGACTGTTTCTAGAATCCAGCCCTAAAAGCCTTTATTTCTACTGTGTGACAGACACTCCCCCTTCCTTGCATCAGCCCCAACCCTCACTGTTCTCTGTTGATACAAGAGGATTGAGCTTGTTTCGGGGGTCCCTTCTTCCATGTGCTTATAGGAGGGGGGTATTCCAGCCCTAAGAATGAATCTTGATTAAACTGACCAGGACACTCCATTTCCTTTTCTTTCTCCATTTTATTCAATTGATAATTAATTGATAATAATTAATTGATACTTAATTTTCATTTTTTTAAAGGCAGAGAGAGGGAGCTTCCATCTGCTGGTTCACTCCCCACATGTCTGCAAGAGCCGAGGCTGGGCGTGGTCTGAGCCAGGAGGCAGAAACTCAGTTTGGGGTCTCCCCTATGGGTGTTAGGGACCCAGGCACTTGAGCCATCCACTGCTGACTCCTAGGGTGCACATTAGCAGGAAGCTGGATCAGAAGCAGAGCGTGCACTCAAGCCCAGCGCTGATGTGGGTTGCAGGTGTGCTAAGTGAGAGCTTCAGCACTGTGCCAAATAGCAGTCTCTCCACTCCCTTCCTTTCCTGTGGCTTTAGTCATGGGCAAGTGAAGCATCCTAGAAAGGGACATCTGGGCATCTGGGCAGGGGCCTCTGGGAAAGTATTCCTCTCCGACACAAAGAGACAGAGTGGGAGGGATTCTTTCCCTGCCTTTGGAGGCTGTTGTGTGCGGCTCACCCTCATGAGAAGACAGGCGGAGACCAGACTGAAGACGGTGGAGAAGAAAATCAAAACCTTTGGTTGGAGCGCCCCTGGATCGACCGACTCTGGAACAATCTCTCTCTTGGTTTCTTATTATAGGTTTCAGCTGCTTTAAGTTGGGCTTGTTATTTGTAGCCAAAAGCATTCTAATTAAGGTGCCACATGCATAGGGGAGGCGGCAAGATAAAGATGAAAGACAAATAAGAGATAAATGAGAAACAGCTTCCCACCCGTCCGATTGGCTAATAATTAAGCCTGACACACACCGACCTTGGGTGAGGGTGTGGAGCCGTGGGACTCCCACACGGCTCGGTCAGTTCAGGGAACAAGCTGGCCACACCTACTTGCAGAAGATGACCATCGTCTGTGAGCCAGCATTTCTCCTCTTGCTGTCCTATCACTAGAGATAGTCTTGCACGTGTATGGCAGTGCTCATCCTAGCAATTTTTATCAGAGAGGAAATGGGAAACATACACTAATAATCATCAACTAGAAAACAAAAGAATCCCATATCCAGACTCGGGCATGGTGAGTAATTTATAATTATATGTATCAACATGATTAACTGTCAAGACAATTTTCAATGGATACTACCAGTTTCAGAGGGATGTGTAGAGTCCGAAACTGTTTCTATGAAGTTTAAAAACACAGAGTTTGAGATAGTGAACGTATAGGGAAATGCTTTGGGATGCATGCTAGTCGATTTTTTGTCATGTTAACAAATACCTGAAAGGAGTTACTTAAGAAGGAGGGAGGTTTATTTTGTCTCACAGTTTTAGGGATACTTAATCCAAAACTAAGTGGCCCACTGGTCTGCTGATGGCGGAGGGCAGTCGATGGTGGAACGCTGTTGGACAAAAGATCACACAGGAAGCCAGGAAGCAGGGAGAGTGTGAGAGAGCGAGAGAGAACACATGTGTCATGTGGTCTCGTTTTATGCAGCCATCATGATTCTATTCCGGGACTCCACCCCGCAACCTAACCCTGTTCCATCTCTCCCTAAGGACGCCGCCTTCAGACACCATATCTGGCATACGTTCCCACCCTCTCGGTACTGGAAACACCAGAGTTCGGGGTTGGAATATATAACTGCAGGAGTCGGGCACCAGATCATGCTCACATGAGAGCAGTATTCGCCACGGCGGGATCCTTTGAGAAAAGAGAAAGGGCACACAGAAAGATGTAATCGGACTACTAGTTCACTCCCCAAATGCCCACAATGGCTGGAGCTGTGCTGATCCAAAGTCAGGAGCCAGGAGCTTCTTCTGGGTCTCCCATGTAGGTGCAGGGGCCCAAGGACTTGAGCAATATTCTACTGCTTTCCCAGACCACAGCAGAGACCTGGATCAGAAGTGGAGTAGCTGGGACTCGAACTGGTGCCCATATGGGATGCTGGCATGTGGATGGTGGCTTTACTCACTATGCCACAGTGCTGGCCCCTGTTTTATTTTTTTAACCCTAAGATTACTGTGAACAGGGTGATGAAGTTATATTCGAGTTAGTGTAAACATGTATTATAAGAACGAAATTATGATAAGAGCACTAAAGGAAGTGGCAATCCTGCCTTGATTTACCCTGGCCAGGTCTTCTGTAGAGGGTGATGCTCAGTGTAGATTTCCCAGGTTAGAAGGTGTAGGGTTGGATCGAAGAGCAGAAAGTGAATAACGTGATGAAAGTGCTTCAAAGAGTGTCATACGAAGAAGGGCTGGTGAAGGGATGGCATTGGACAACACTCTCACTGTTATAAAGTCTTTGATGGGTTGTCATGGAGCAGAAGTACAAGATATATCGCATGGGGCCAGAGGGCAGAGACACATCTAATACTGGACGAGATTGGGTGCATGTATTGGGTGGGGGGATGATTTCTGCTCATAGAAGCCAGTGCTGTGTAATGTCAGAGATATCCTAAAATGGTATCAGTGGTCTTGGGAGGTAGTAGGCATTCTATCCCTTGGAATACCCATGGGGGTGCTAGCACCATGTAGATGGGTAGACTGAACAGCCTCTGGGGTCTCCGTTCCTAGGTTCTACAGTCACGGACAGAGCAAACAGCATATTCATTATTGGGAGATGCCAGCAGGCTACGTGACCAGAAATCAGAGTTTCAGAACTACAAAGAGAAGTCCTGGAGGTAGTTCTGTACCTGGCTTGTCCATGAGCTCTGATCAGGAGCATCAGTTAACTTTTGGCCTTTCTGCTTGCTGAGAGGTGGAGGAGAAGGGTTGTTTCTCTAAGAGGGTCCCATTCCCTGTCACATAGGGATGCAGCCTGCTTGGGCATGTTAAGGTGATATCTGGTGTCTGCAGATGGTTGATAGCAGAAGCTGCAGCCTGTGGGATATGAGTCTTGCCTATGGCTGGCTCTTCCCCTTCTTGGTGAGTACGGGAAGTGGATGGCCCTTAGACAGACAGCAATAGGTTCTTGATGGGCAGGAGACAGGACTCAGAGAGATTTTTTCTCAGTTGTCATTTTGGGAGCTGAGACTCTAGAGTTCTGGGTTCCAGGAGGTACAAGAAGGCAGTGTGGAGAGAAATATGTCTTCTTTGGTCAATGAGCAGTGTTCTATGTATTTTAGTTGTTTTCACAAAGCCTTTGGTAAAATCTGTCTCCACTGTGTTTGGCAGAGAGCTAAAAACAGAGTACCAAGTGGCAAAGACTGTCAGGAATCAATGGAAGATACCACCTCCCCACAACAGGTCTGGGACGTCTGGGCACTGGACAGGATAGCAATGGGCCCGCAGGGTCTCCTTCTCCCTTCTAGTGTGGGGGCTCTGCAGAGGATGGCGGTCAGTCCTCGCAGAGATGTTTACACCTGCTCAGCCTCTGGGCCTTCTTTTTGTCTGCTCCTGGGGTGGAGGATGTCACCTTTCCTATAGCCACAGATCTCAGAGACCAGGCTGGGCTTGGAGGCCACCCAGTAGAGCGTGTTAGTTATCTCTCTCCGAGTGGCAGAGTGCCTCAGAGTTAGGTAGTTTAAAACACGTGCCATTCATCTTTTCTTACAGTTTCTGACTGTCAGGAACTGGCTGTGGCTTAGCTGTGTGGCTCAGGACACCTTTTTTTTTTTTTTTCCTTTCTCTTCCTTGATAGGCAGAGTGGACAGCCAGAGAGAGAGACAGAGAGAAAGGTCTTCCTTTGCTGTTGGTTCATCCTCCAATGGCCGCCGCGGCAGGCACCCTGCGGCGGGTATGCTGCGCTGATCCGAAGGCAGGAGCCAGGTGCTTCTCCTGGTCTCCCATGGGGTGCAGGGCCCAAGCACCTGGGCCATCTTCCACTGCACTCCTGGGCCACAGCAGAGAGCTGGTCTGGAAGAGGAGCAACTGGGACAGAATCTGGCGCCCTGACCGGGACTAGAACCTGGTGTGCCGGCACCGCAGGCGGAGGATTAGCCTAGTGAGCCGCGGCGCTGGCCAAGCTCAGGACACCTTATGAGGCCATAGTGAGCTGGGGTTGCAGCCTGCTCAGGCTCGGACTGGCAGGATTCACTCACATGCTGTTGGCAGGAGGCTCCAGTTCCTTGGCATGTGAGTGTCTCCTTAGGGCTACGCATGACACAGCTTCCCTGAGAGCAAGAGCAAGAGCAAGAGAGGGACGGAGGAACAGAGCCACAGGAATGGACACTGCACCCTCTGGTAGCCTAATCCTGGAAGTGGCATCCTGCTCCTTCTGCCCTGTGCTGTGGTCACACACACCTACCCTGATGCACAGCACGAGGGGAAAGCCCCAGGGGGCAAGGACCAGCAGGGATTGCGGCCCTAATTACAAACGTGCAGGTTTACATTAGCTCGGGAAAGATCCCTATCTGGGCACCAGGGATGTTGATGTTTATTTGTTCATTCCACAGATTCCTGTGAAGCTCCTCCTTTGTGCCAGGCACTGTTCTAGGTGCTGAAAACAGTGCAAGGAGCAGGACCTGCGTTTCTGCTTCAGGGGCTGCATATCTCAACGAGACAGACAGTGCACAAGTACAAAAATATGTGCTTCCAAGGGCTAGGAGAGGCTAGAGCTACATGGGTAGTTTACCTCCAACTCGGTCTTTCTTCACAACCACCTTGTGGGCAGGGTTTTCAGCATCCATTCCCCATGTGATTTTCTTTGGGCTCCAGTCAGTAAGAGGCAGAGCTGGGGTTTGAACCCAAGTCTTTTTGCTTCTTTCCAGGCCTAGAAGAATCACTTCTGAGTGGCTCAGTTCATCATAGGAAGTGGCCTTGGGAGCTGGGGGGGTGCTTTGGAACATCTGTTGAAAGTGGTGGAGGGGACCGGCGCCGCAGCTCAATAGGCTAATCCTCCACCTGTGGCGCTGGCACCCTGGATTCTAGTCCCAGTCGGGGTGCCAGATTCTGTCCCAGTTGCCCCTCTTCCAGGCCAGCTCTCTGCTGTGGCCCAGGAGTGCAGTGGATGATGGCCCAAGTGCTTGGGCCCTGCACCCTATGGGAGACCAGGAGAAGCACCTGGCTCCTGCCTTCGGCCATCAGAGGGTGAACCAATGGCAAAGGAAGACCTTTCTCTCTGTCTTGCTCTCTCACTGTCCACTCTGCCTGTCAAAAAAAAAAAAAAAAAGAAAGAAAGAAAGAAAGTGGTGGATGGGGCTGGCACTGTGGCATACAGGATAAAAGCTGCTGCCTGCAGTGCTGGCATCCCCTACGGGTGCTGGTTCAAGACCTGGCTGTTTCACTTCCGATCCAGCTCTCTGCTATGGCCTGGGAAGACAGAAGGTGGCCCAGGTCCTTGGGCCCCTGCACCCATGTGGGAGACTTAGAAGAAGTTCCTGGCTCCTGGATTCAGATCAGTGCAGCACCGGCCATTGCAGCCAACTGGGGAGTGGGCCAGTGGATGGAAGACCTCTCTCTCTCTCGCTCGCTCTCTCGGCCTCTCCTTCTGGTGGAACAGGCTCTGACCCCTGCTAGCCTGGGGGTTCCTTCTAGGGCAGGCTCTCTGCTCTCTTGATCTCTGCCTCTCCTGGACATTCACATGTTAGAAGAGCCACCGCCTCTCTGTCCCTTGCACTCTCCTTGGCTCTGTTCTATCCATGCCCTCCACTCTCCTGGAGTTTGTTCCCAGGTGGAAGCCATTCCCATTCCCTGGAAGCATTTCTGGCAGTTTCTATTGGAAACAGCCAGGCAGCATTAATGTCAGGAGCAATAGTCACATTTGAAGCTCTTAATTTCAAAGGGAGCTTTACTTATCTCTTCGAAAGACAGAGAGAGAGAAATCTTCCATCTGTGGGTTCACTCCCCAGATGGCCATAGCAGCCAGAGCTGAGCTGGGCCAAGTCTAAGAGCCAGGAACTCTATCTGGGTCTCCCATGTGAGTGAAGGGGCCCAAGAATTTGGGCCATCTTCTGTTGCTTTCCCAGATCCATTAGCTTGGAGCTAGATCAGAAGCAGAGCAGCCAGGACTCAAACAAGCGCTCCAATGATGTTGGCATCATCTTGGGATGTTGGCATTGCAAGAGGAGGCTTAACTCTCTGTGCCACAATGCCAGCCCTTAACAATAGCGTTTGAAAAATGGAAGTTTTGTCAGCAAAAATGGATGCTCAGCTCTCAAGCGCTTTTCCTTTTGTTGACTCATGAAAACGGGCTGGTGAACTAGGCGAAGCTGAGTTTATTGGTCAGGTTGACAGAGGAAGATTGAGCAGTAAAGGCATCAGAGCTGCGGGTGGTGAAGCAGGTGGTCTTCTGACCGTATCACAAAGCTGCCTCTCTTCCGCTCTCCATGGCCGTCCCTGTCCTACGTTCTGCCAAACAAAACTCCATGTGGTCTAGTTTAGGTCTAGTTTAGAGCAGTGCTTCTCAAACTTCATTGTCCAAACTCATTGCTTGGGGATCTCACTCAATAACAAGTTCTGAGTTGTGGCGGTCTTGCCTGGGATCCGATGGGCTGCATTTTTATAGCGAGCTTTTGGGTGATGCCCACGCTGTTGTCCCCTGCACTACATTTAGAGCAACAAGGATCACCCTGTGTCCCCATTCCCTTGTGTCAGAACCTTGTCCATCTTCCCTGACTGCTCCTGAGAGAGGGGTGATTTTCTCCCTGAGTGCTTTTTGAGGGCCCTGGTCACACAGTACTTGCACCGAAGTAACTCGAGATCCCGAAGGTTCCTCCGTGGTCACGACCCTCATTGCACTGGACTCAGAGCGGCTCTGAATTTATATACTTATTTTGTTGGCCTTTTGGACCATGTAGGTGGTATCAGTTGTGACACGGGGGCATTGGATTACACAGCTGATCTGAGCCTAATTCTCTATTTCTTGTCTATGGGGACAATTCACTACTTGGTACACCTTTACCCGATAGCCACAAGGTCATGCTTTCAGGCAGTCAGGCTACTCCAAGTTTAAACTGATAAGACCGATGACACACAGACACTGGGCTTTATGCCTTCACAGAATCTTTACAACCAGCCAGTTCTGAGTCAGTTGCCACTGATCTCCCCTTAGGGAGAAGTCTCTTTTCAGAAAGTGGAAGGCTGAGACATACGTGAGCTTCCTTGCTGTACCAGGCTCTGGTTAGCAGCAGTTACAAGCTTATTGGGGGCGAGGACCAGCTGATATTCATATCTAAATCCCCATTATCTAGCACATGTAGACATAATCCATAAATTCTCCAGGAGCAACAGTGCCACATCATGTGCATAAGGATACGACTTAAAAAACAACCCGCAGAGTGTTGTAACAGAATCTTCAAGCGTGTCAGTCCTCTGAGTCTAGGTGAGGAAGTTGGCTATTCTTCTCCACTGGACAGATGGGCACGCTGACGCTCTGGGAGTTGATTAACCCCATCGTGACATTTCTGTGGAGCCGGCTTTGTCTTACAGTGGGTCTTGGAACACGTCCAAAATATACTTAGACGTACTCTGCAAGGAAAAAAGCTTTTACACTTCAGAAACACACACACACACACACACGCACACACACACGCACACACACACACACTCTCTCTCTCTTAATTTGAGGTTGCATTTTTCTGCCCTAATTAGCTGCGTCTTTGAGCTTCAAGAGCGGGTTTTACTGTGGTTATTAACGAGGCCCATCTCTGATTGCTGGCCTTTTTCAAAAGCATTCCAGTCTGCTAAACAGTGGCCTTTCATGATTTACAAGTTTGGAATCTTTGAGAGTTTTCAACAATTAAGATGCTAACTTTTCACACTCGCCTGGCCTCCAAGCTTCTTACTCACAAACCTAGAAAGTGGGCTGTGGCGAGGAGCGCTGGGCGCCCTGCGCGCTGCTCCGTGGGCACAGGAGGGTCTAGAGAGCTTGTTGAGAGCAGCGGGCACCGTTCCTGGGAGGACTCGGGCAGGAAGGCACAGGTGCTCGCCAGCAGGAAGCCTGCGCGAACTTCGCGTGCAGTGAAGGGAGAGTGAGCAGTCCCGCCCTTTCTCTCAGCCGGTCACTGTTTGCAAAGTGCTTGCAAACTTGAAAGCTCACTTGAGCTTGACGACGGGCCTGTGTGGCACCCAGAGAATTGCTGTGATTCCTTAATGGGTGAAGGGAGGGTCAGAGCGGGGCAGTGACTTGCTTAGGGCTGCACAGTCAGTGGTGGAGCTGGGACTGAAGCTCTGGCTCGATTCCAGTCCAGAGCTCATTCTGACAGGTGTGTCAGCTCCTCCAGGGTAGAAACGCGCCCCTTCTTTGGTAGAACTAACGATCCGGCCTTAGGGGTGCTCTGCCATGGTCAGTGGCCACATTCCAGTTTCCCAAGCTGTTAAGGATCCTTTTGATATTGCATGGCCCTACTTGGTCTAACAAGGAATCATGGCATGCAATGCCAGTGTCAAAGTTAATGGGTGGACCAGAAATTTTTAAAATGTAGTTCTTCAAAGAGAAAACATTGCTAGTTAGTGCTGAAAATGAACATGTAAATGACAGGTTATGGAAACAGAAAATGAACAGGGGTGATTATGTATATCAACAGCTGGACCCAAGGGCTATATAACGATCTTGACACCATGTATCTTATTAAATCTACAATTCCCCTGTGGTGTAGAATTTTACTTATCTGGAACAGGCACATGAGGATCTGTTCTCCATAAAGTACACATTTCACACCATCACCATGATTATTGATACCTATCAAAGTCACAGTGCAGATGGGTCTTTTTTTTTTAAAGATTCATTTATATATTTGAAAGAGCTATGGAGAGAGAGGGAGAGAGAGAGAGAGAGAGAAAGAGAGAGAGAGAGAGAGAGAGAGAGAGAGAGAGAGAGAGAGAGAGAGATCTTCCATCTACTCATCTACTGATTCACTCCCCAGGTGGCCACAATAGTTGGGGCTGGGGCAGGCTGAATCCAGGAGCCTGGAGTGCCAGCCAGGTCTCCCACATGGGTGCAGGGGGCCAAGCACTTGGGCCGTCTTCCGCTGCTTTCCCGGGCCATCAGCAGAGAGGTGGATCAGAGTGGAGCAGCTGGAACTCCAGCTGGTGTCCACGTGGGATTGTGGGTGGCTTTACCAGCTCTACCACAATGCCACTCACCCCCACTTTTTCTTAATGACATTTAAAGAGTTATTTATTTGAAAGTCAGAGTGACAAGGAGGCATAGGCAGATAAATAGAGATCTTCTATCTGCTGCTTCACTCCCCAAACGCTCACCACAGTGGGGGCCGGGCCAGGCTAGAGTCACAAATCCAGGTCTTCCATGTGGGTGGCAGAGACCCAAGCGCTTTGTCTGTCTTCTGCAGCCTCCCGGGATGCATTGACAGGAACCTGGATTGAAAGTGGAGCTGCTGGGAGTTGAACCAGCATTCGATGTGGGATGTGGACACCCCAAGTCTCAGCTGTGCCCCAAGTCCTGCCTTACTGGGTAAGTCTTATTAGCTGACTAGAGAGTGTTGTCCCTGGAAATGTAGAAGACAATGTCCCAAGCACCTTAACTTGAGTTCCTAACTCAAATTCACCTCTAAAGAACTCTGTGTCCATCCTCTTCGTACTGTCCTCCAGCTGGTCTAAGTCTCCTCCATCTCTCACCCAGGCGTTACAGTCTGAATGTTGGTGTCTTCCTCCTGCCACCATCCCCTCCCCCCGTTTATATGTTGGGAACCTAACCTCAAGGTGGTGGCATTAGGAGATGGGGCCTTTGGAGGCTGGTAAGACCGTGGGCATTGGCGTCCTTACAAAGTGGCCCCAGGGAGCACCCTCACTCCTTCCACCTTGTGAGGATGCAGCAAGAGGACACCAGCTACGAACCAGGCATTAGGAGACGGGGCCTTTGGAGGCTGGTAAGACCGTGGGCATTGGCGTCCTTACAAAGTGGCCCCAGGGAGCACCCTCACTCCTTCCACCTTGTGAGGGTGCAGCAAGAGGACACCAGCTACGAACCAGGAAATGGGCCCTCACCAGACACTGAATCTGCCAGCACCTTGACCTTGGACTTCCCAGCCTCCGGAACAGTGCGGAGTCAGATTTTGTTGTTTATAAGCTCCCCTGCCTGGGGTGGTTTGTTACAGCAGCTCTCATGGACTAAGAGGGAGCACCCAAGCAGCTCCCAGAGTCTCCCTGTTCCTCCCGCTCTCTCTCTTCCTCCAGGCAATCCACACCCACACAGCAGCCAGGGTGAGCTTTTGTACAGTGGACGGTGGCTTCCTACCACACTGAGACGGAATCCCAGACCTTCCTGTGAGCCCCAAAGCCCCCACGATGCAGCCTCCATGCAACTTCTCATCCTCACCTCATGCTGCTGGACCCTGAGCTGACTGCACTCTGGGACTGCTGGCCTCCCGGCCGCCCCTGGGGCACACGCGTCTCACTCCTGGCCCGGAGGCCACCCTAGACCTCCTCAAGGCCGCGTGCTGCTCCTTCAGACCTGTGTGGCCTTCTCAGAGTGGCCTTGCCGGCCACACCATTGTACATTGGCCTGTGGCCGTGTCTTGTCCCGGCACTCCCATCAGATGAGCTTGTCTATCCCTCAGTCCAACATTCACCCCCTTGCAAAGTCTCTTCTTCACTGTTTCTCCCCCACAGAGTGGGAACTCTGAGAAAGCCAGAGAGCGGTGGCTTGATTCAGCTCAGGATCACCCGTGCCTAGAACAGCGCCTACTGCGTGTGAGGACTCCTGCACTCCCCTTCTCCCTAATCCTCCAATGGTGCTAGATACTGTTGCCCGCTGGGCACGGAGGAGTAGACTGAGTCTCAGAGAAGCTGACCGAGATACTTATGGACTTGTGATTATTTACAGGATCACAGGCAGGGACGTGGAGTCGAGAGACACTGAGTTTGTGGCTTTTCCCCTGCACCGGCAGCACTGTGTGTGATGGAGTTGGTAGCCAGGTATCTGGTGCCTGTCTCCTCTGGTAGCATGTCTCAGGACCGTGTGCAGTCTGGACAATGTGATTGGGCTGACCGGGAGGCAGCCACCAGAGGCTCCTGACATCAACCATCTAACCTGCAGACCACAGCATGAAAACCTACAAAAGGACAGTGCTGTGGCTGCTCAAAAAGTTATCAGAAAATGGAATTAAATGATGTGTTTGGGTGTGGCCTTTGGCCCGGTGGTTGAGACACTGCCTGGCATGCCTGCGTCTCACATCAAGTGGCTGGGACCCAAGTGCTGGTGTGCTCTCTGGGAAGCAGCAAGGAATGGCTCCAGTGTTCGAGTTCCTGCTGTGCACGTGGGAGACCTTTGGCCTTGCCCAGCACAGCCTCCACTGCTGAGAGCATTTGGGGGAGTGAGCCAGCACAGAGAAGCCCTTAAATAAGTCTCTTCAATAAGCACTGTTTTTTTTTTTTTTTTTTTTTTTTTGACAGGCAGAGTTAGTGAGAGAGAGAGAGAGACAGAGAGAAAGGGCTTCCTTCCGTTGGTTCACTCCCCAAATGGCCACTATGGCCAGCGCGCTGCGCCGATCTGAAGCCAGGAGCCAGGTGCTTCCTCCTGGTCTCCCACACGGGTGCAGGGCCCAAGCACCTGGGCCATCCTCCACTGCATTCCCAGGCCACAACAGAGAGCTGGCCTGGAAGAGGAGCAACCGGGACAGAATCTGGCTCCCCGACCAGGACTAGAACCCGGGGTGCCGGCGCCACAGGTGGAGGATTAGCCAAGTGAGCCGCGGCACCGGCAATAAGCACTGTTTTCTCTACCTACAGCCAGTTTTTTTTTTTGAAAGGCAGAGCCATGGAGAGGCGGAGAGAACGAGAGAGAGATGGCCACAACAGCTGGAGCTTGGCCAATCTGAAGCCAGGAGCCAGGAGCCAGTAGTTTCTTCTGGGTCTCCTACATAGGTGCAGGGGCCCAAAGACTTGGGCCACCTTCCACTGCTCTCCCAGGCCATAGCAGAGAGCTGGATCGGAAGTGGAGCAGCTGGGTCTCAAACCGGTGCCCATACAGGAACCGGCACAGCAGGTGGCAGCTTAACCTGCTATGCCACAGCCAGCTTCATCCAATATCAGTTTTGTCCCTGCCGAATGGTGGGTACGAACAAGAGGGGCTCAAGACAAGGGAGTAGAAGCTAATTAACGGGTCCGTAGCTTCACTGATATGTCACCAGCTTGCAGGTCTTATGGTGAAAACTCATATCATATGCTTGTCTCCCCAAAATGATACGCGGAAGCTTCAACCCCCCCCCCCCCCCCAGCAAGGTCATTAATGAAGACCAGGAGACGCAATTCCCAAGCCCGTGTGACTGCTTTCCTTACGAGAGGCCGGACATCTGGCACAGGCAACATGGCCATGTGGAGACCATCAGAGACTGGACTTCCGGTGCCAGGGCCAGAAGCTGGGGCTTCGGGAAGCTGCAAGAGGCAAGGAAGGATCCTTCTGCAGAGGCCTTGGGGGGGCCAGGCCCTTGGTCGTGCACTGGTAGCCTTCAGCACGGTGATACAATGGATTTCTGTGTCTCCAGTCACCCATTTCGTGAGACTTTGCTATGCAGCCTAGGTCATGAACACACCTAGAAATAAAAATCTCGGGACAAGTGCACCCTGGCTGCTGTGACTCCTGTAGGCAACCAAATCATTTGCAAGAAATACACGAGGAAGTGTGAGAAAGAGAGCAAAGCAGGAAGAATGCATTCCCCCATGGGCACCATGTTGTTCGCGCAAGGAAGCCATCGTTGAGCCGTGTTCCTAGGCTGTGACTCCTAGGAGGGTCGCAGAGCCTGCACCACTGTCGCCTACAGGAGCTGGGCCCACTGTGCCAGAAGCGCTCCCCCGTCTCCGGCACGGCTGGATCGCAGGACTCTGCGTATTTTTCCATGTCTGATACTTTCCTCTCTTCCCACTCACTTGTCAGCGTGCTCCAGACTGGCCTCCTCTTCACGCCTCCACCTCGTCTGAGTCATTCATCCAAAGCACACTTTCTTCATTGACATTTTAGCAGAGTTCAACACCCTTAACCACACCTGTCATCTTGAGGTCCTACCTTTCCCGCCCTCCCTCCCTCTCCCTCTCCCTCTCCCTCTCCCTCTCCCTCTCCCTCTCCCTCTCCCTCTCCCTCTCCCTCTCTTTGGTTTCTTTACCTCCCTGTATCCTTCCGCTCATTCTTCCGAGGAGTCTTGTCAAACCCCATTCTGAAATGTTGAGCTCCTTAGGACTCGAACCTCGGACCCTCCTCTCCTCACTCCTAGTCAGCCTCATCCAAGCCCTGGCTTCAGGGGCCAAGCAGACCCTGAGAACTCACCCAGTTTCAAGACCCATACGTTTAGCTGTGCATGAGGCATCTTGCCTGGGGTGGCACGACAGCGCCTCGAGCTCCATCTCTCCAGCACAGAGCTCCGCAGTATTTCCCACTCTATCCTCGGCTGCTTCCGGCCTCAGAACATCCACTTCTCCCACTTCCCTTGGAAAGCCCTAGGGGTCATCCTCAGTACTTTCTCGACGTTTCCCTCCACTTTCCCATCCAGTCACTACGTCCTGTTACAGCCATCGCTCTGTGTCCATGAGGGCTGGATTTCAGCACCTACCTGCCCCGCCCACGAAGCCAAACTCTGTGGAAGCTGAAGAATTTGCAGGTCGAGTCTTCTCTAGATTACTTGTAGTATCTAGCACATCGTAAAAGCTAGGGAAATAGTGCTACATCATGCTATTCAGGAAATAATGACAAGGAAAAAGTCTAGCATGGTTAGTAAGGATACAATCTCAGTGTTCCACGTATTTTTCCATCTGGAGTTGGTTGAACCCACGGGTGCAGGACCCATGGATAAGGAAGGCTGACTATTTTGACCTCTCTCTTGTCTCTGGAGCACATCTCCTTATGTCTAACTTCCTTGCCACTACTTTTACCCAACCTGCTTTTACCAATGTCCTTCCACCTTCCACCTCCAAGTCTGTTTTATATATACTCAGCCAGGGCAGTCTTGTTTATATATAATCAGGCAGGGCACAGACATCTTGAAGTCATTCCTTCAGCTACCTCCTTCAGTGCTGATTCATCAGAATTTAGACTAAGAACCCACTTTCTTGACAAACCTTATAAAGCCTTTGTAAGCTTTGAATTCATCCAGTTTCCTTCCCTATCTCTGTCTTTATTCAAATGCTGGCTTCCCTCGTGGTGCCAAAATGGCTGCAGAGGTCTTTTAGGCTTTATGTCTACCTATTGTTCTGTGTAGGAGAGTGATAGCTGGGTTGTAGCAGCTGCCTTAACAGTGTATTGACTCTCAGCTCTCTCCTCTCCCCTTCAGGAAACCACAGTGAATCTCCCCTCATGTCTGATTGTCATCCACTGCAGACTCTGCACTAATACTATGGATTGATTAGATTAGACTTAACTCAACGAGACGATGGCTAGTGCAAATAGGATGAGGTTACTCCTGTGGGGTTAAAAATAACCAGGATCTACTCTTGCTCCCATGGGTAAAGCAAATCCCCTTCCCCTCACCCTTCCACCATACACAAAACCCCACCCTTGGGTTCCCCAGCATTGGGAGTGGCATAGAAGCAACGCTGAGGAAATTCCGGTGTTAAATTCTGCTGGTCTGGCCTTGTCCCTTGTATCTAGGTAACACTTGCCCATTGTTCAGAGGTCCGTACAAACATGGCTTTCTTAGAGAAGCATCCTCTGAACGTTTCTCAAATCCTGTCTCCCCACTGCCCTCACCGGAATTGCGGATTAGTCTTTTCTGTCGTGTCCTGTGCAGTGTCCCGATCTCCCCTTTGCGACAGCAGCCACTGCACCGCCACAAGTCATTGATTCTGTAGTTACTTCGATGTCCCACCCCCCTCAACCCAGAATGCAAATTCCGCGAGGGCAGGGCCATGCCTGCCTTTTTCATGGCTGTTTCCTTAGCTATTGGCATGGATTTTCACACAGTCTGGGTGCTCAATAAAAATGTGTTGAATAAATCAAAGTAAGAAATAAAATCTGTAGATTATAGACAAGCATAAAGAAACAGCAAACTGTTGATCATATTCCTATCCAAAGATCATCAATGACAGTCAGTTTTCAAAATTTCTTCCAGTTTTTTTTTTTTTTCTATGCATATATATGTGTATTGGCTTGGCTGGGTTTACACAGAATAGATAATTTGTGTTCTGGAGGCTGGGATTTTAAATTAAATTTATGGAACCATTTCTGTATTAATGGATCTGTGCAATCTACTTTCAACTGTGTGTGCATATGGATAGAAGGGCACCTCAAAAACTTCATGGGGAAATGGAATTGAATGATAAGTGCATTTGGATGCAAAAACATTTTGAAATCCAAGTTGAGTTTTTCACTGTATGCATTTGAAAATCCCGCATACTCATTGGTTTCCAGTGTTTTTGCATAGAAATAAACTTACTTTATTTATTTTTTCAGTATTTATTTTTATTTATTTGAAAGGCAGAGTAACAGAGATGCAGGACTAGAGAAGAGAGAAGAGATCTTCCATCTGCTGGTTCACTCCTCCAATGGCCTCAACAGCCAGGGTTGGGGCAGGCTGAAGGCAGGAGCCAGGAACTTCATCAGGGTCTCCTACGTGGGTGCAGGGGCTCAAGGATTTGGACCATCTTCCACTGCTTTCCCAGGACCATTAGTTGGGAACTGGATTGGAAACAAAACAGCCAGGACTTGAACCTGGGTTCCAATACAGATGCTAGCCATAAACTTATCTTCAATTCCATTTTTCTGAAGTTTTCTTGTATTTGTTTATAAAAACACTACAATGGGGGCCAGCACTGTGGGGTAGTATGTTAAGCCTCTGCCCGTGGCACCAGCATCCCATATGAGCACCAGTTCGAGTCCTGGCTGTTTCACTTCTAATCCAGCTCTCTGTTAATGGCCTGGGAAAGCAGCAGAGGATGACCCAAGTCCCTGGTCTGTAAATTAAGCTCCCATGTGGGAGATCTGCCCAGCCACAGCAGTTGTGGCCATTTAGGGAATGAACCAGCAGATGGAAGATCTGTCTCTCTCTAACTCTGCTTCTCAAATAAATAATTTTTTTTTAAGATTTACTTATTTATTTGAAAGTCAGAATTACACAGAGAGAGGAGAGGGAGAGAGAGAGAGGAGAGAGAGAGGTCTTCCATCAATGGTTCACTCCCCAAATGACCACAACGGCCAGAGCTGAGCTGATCTGAAGCCAGGAGCCAGGAGCCTCTTCCAGGTCTCCCACGTGGGTGCAGGGGCCCAAGGACTTGGGCCTTCTTCCACTGCTTTCCAAGCCATAGCAGAGAGCTGGATTGGAAGAGGAGCAGCCAGGACTAGAACCGGTGCCCATATGGGATGCTGGTGATTCAAGCCAGGATGTTAGCCTGCTTCACCACAGCACCAGCCCCCAATAAGTAAATCTTTAAAAAAGTACTATGATGATCATCCTTTTGCATAACACCGTATCTGTGGTGATATCTGTCATAGGCTGTGGATGCAGCTGGAAAGCAGAATTGCAGGAACAAGGGACACGGTATATTTTTAACCATTTCTGAGTCTTATGAAACAGTAATCAGGCAACTGGTGCCCGAAGCGCAGGTTACACTCTACACCCAATGTCTATTGTAGATCAAAGCGGAACTGACCTTTGAGAGTAATGGGTGTTCTCAAACTTTTCCCAGCCATAATAATGATGTGGACATCCTCTATATTCGGTTAGTATCAAATTCCTTGTGCAAATCTGGGATCATTCATTTTGAGGTTAACTGGGACTGTTGGCAGATGCAGCGATTTTTTATAGTAATGCTAAAAATATAATTTCTGTGTTTCTTTGTAAAACTGTATTTACTTTCATTTTTATTTGAAAGGCAGAGAGACAGACAGACACACACACACACAATCTTCCATCTGCTACTTCATTCCCTAAATTGCCCATGACAGCCAGGGTTGGGCCAGGCTGAGGCTGGTAGCCTGGAACTCAGTCTGCATCTGCCGCATGGGCCGAGGCACCCGAGCACTTGGGCCATCATCTGCTGTCTCCCAGGGGACGTATTAGCAGGAAGCCGGATCAGAAACAAAGCTGGGGCTGGTGTTGTAGTGTAGCAGGTTAAGCTGCTGCCTGAGACCCCGGCATCCTGTATGAATGCTGGTTCACGTCTTGACTGCTCCACTTTGGACCCAGGGAAGCAGCAGAAGATGGCCCCAGTGCTTGGGACCCTGCCACTCACGTGGTGAACTGGATGGAGTGTCTGGCTCCTGGCTGCATTCTGTCTTAGCACTGGCTTTTGTGATCATTTGGGGAGTGAACCAACTGATGGAAGATCTCTTTGTGTCTCACCCTCTCTGTAACTCTGCCATTCAAATAAATAAAAATATAGCTTAAAAAAAAAGCAGCAGCTGAGCTGGGATTCCAGCCCAAGAACTGCAGTATAGGGCTGTGGGTGTCCCAAGGCTGTGGGTATCCCAAGTAGTGTCTTAACTGCTGCATCAAAGACTTGCCCCTATTCCTGTCTTTTTTAAAAAAGATTTATTTATTTATGTGAAAGTCAGAGTTACACAGAGAGGAGGAGAGGTAGAGAGAGAGGGAAAGAGAGAGAGAGGTCTTCCATCTACTGGCTCACTCCCCAATTGGCTGCAATGGCCAGAGCTGAGCTGATCCGAAGCCAGAAGCCAGGAGCTTCCTCTGGGTCTTCCACATGGGTGCAGGGGCCCAAGGACTTGGGTCATCTTCTACTGCTTTCCCAAGCCATAGCAGAGAGCTGGATTGGAAGTGGAACAGCTGGGACTCGAACTAGTGCACATATGGGATGCTGGCACTGCAGGCAGAGACTTTACCCACTGCACCACATCGCAGCCCCGACCTACTCCTGTCTTTTTTATCTTTCTCTTCACCCTCATCACTTGCAAGCTTCTATATGTCCCCACCTCACTTTTTCCTCTTTCCTTTTCTTTCCCTTTCTTTTCCTCCCTCTTCCGTGATAGCCCAGGCACTCCCAAGGGACACAGGCTGCCTTCTTACCAACAGCAAACATGGGGTAATTTCACAGGAGAGACAAAAGTAAATCCTCCCTACAAAACAGATGAGCACGGGGAGGGGCTCTGGCTGGGAGCTGCTTTTCTTTCGTTTTTCCTTTGCGTTGCCAGCAAGTGAGCGCATCGAATTAACTTGCTTCTCTGGCTTCTTCTCATCTCTTGTGATCAAGTGCAGAATAATTATTTCCAAGAGATGCATCCCCTATGTGGCTCGGAAGTCATTCAGCCCTGGCCAGCGCCATGGCTCACTAGGCTAATCCTCCACCTGCGGCACCGACACCCCAGGTTCTAGTCCCAGTTGGGGCGCGGGATTCTGTCCCGGTTGCTCCTCTTCCAGTCCAGCTCTCTGCTGTGGCCTGGGAGTGCAGTGGAGGATGGTCCAAGTGCTTGGGCCCTGCGCCCGCATGGGAGACCAGGAGGAAGCACCTGGCTCCTGGCTTCGGATCAGTACAGCGCGCTGGCCATAGCGGCCATTTGGGGGGTGAACCAATGGAAAAAGGAAGACCTTCTCTCTGTCTCTCTCTCTCTCACTGTCTAACTCTGCCTGTCAAAAAAGAAAAAAAATAAATAAAAAGAAAGAAAGAAGTCATTCAGCCCTTCATCCTTTCTGGAATGGTCAGAATGTGTTAGTCACTAGGGCTCCTGTGGGCACGGGAGATGCCTTACCCTCCGGGAACCTGAGGTCTGGGAGGAGATGGTTGAAGCCCTTTGTAAATGATCGGTGCACAGCAGCCACGAGGCTGTCGGAGGGCTGCCTGCAGCCGTGAAAGCCAGGTGAGATCCTGGAGGTGGAGGCACGGAGAGCGGTCCCAGACAGCAGTGCTTTTGTGTGTTCTCTGATACTAGGTCACTTGCGTCTCGGGAGACACATCATTTCTGATCCAGTTTCTGGGTGCTTCAAACCACCCCCTACACACTCAGACCCTCAGTCTCCTCTCTCTGTAAAATGGAACCGGTAGCAGCCACCTGCAGGGGTGGGGTGTGAGCAGGATGGAGTTGGCCACGCGTGTTGCGCAGCGCCTGGAACCCGAAGGACTGGACTCGGTCCGTGGTCAGTGCTGTGGTGGCGGCGTGTGTCCTTGTGCCACGGTTTCCCCCGGGGGTTGCTCCTCAAAGGCTCCGTGTGTGTGAACACCACTGAAGGGGTGGGTGGCAACACGTAAATCCCGCCCTCTGTGAACCGGTGACCTCCCTGGTCATGGAAGCAGACAGGTCATTTAAAAAATGTAATTTTTGCATTGACATTCTTCATGCTAAGTCCGAGGGCAGGCATGTCCATTCTACTCAGGGAGAGCTCGGGGCAGTAACCCAGAAAGAAGAGACGGCCCTCACTTTGCCATTCTGCGCAGAGGCTGCTGACAAAAGAATTGTGCAAATGAACCTTTAAATCCGTAAATAGTGCCCCCACAATGCCGGGAAGAATGCGGCGGCCACAAAGGGCAATATTCACAGTTTATCTCAGGGTGATGGATCTGAATGGACGCATGAACACGGGTTTCTTAGAGAAAGAGCGGGCCACAGCCCCCCGCCGGGAACCCAGTGGCCGCAGTCTGCAGTGCAAACAGTCAGTCTAAATCCCGAACAATTAGGGGAAACCAAGCTGCCATTATCTGAACTTCAACTTGTTCTCATGATTGATATGGGAAATGAAAAGTTGTCCGCGGCACGGCAAGGCTCTGCTTGCCCTCCCTGCGTGCGGGGCCTCAGAAAAGGTGCATAATGTATATTTCATACACACGGCGCGAGTGGCCCGCGCCACCCAGGTTAGCACAGTGGCCCAGGCTCACGTCCTGCATCTGGTGCGCGTCCTCCGGCCAGTCAGATAGCCCTCGTCCATCTCCAAAAAGTCCGTGTAACCTCAGTAACGCACCAGTTCTCCACAAGAACGTGCGCCGGGAATTTTTTGGTAGGTGGAACCCGAATCAGATCTTAGCTGCATGGCCTTGATGCAGTCCACTAATTTGTCTGCACCTCAGTTTTGTCAGCTCTAAAATGGGGATAGTGCTTCCTTCTGTTAAAAAGTGATTCTTTTAGCCCCTGGCAAACGAGAGGTACTCAATGGATAGGAATTAGCCCATTCATTCACTCAATAGCTTTGGCTGAATGTCAATCAGTGCTAGGTCCTGAGGGTGGTGCAGTGGTGAGTGAGACACTCCTGCTCTTGCAGGCAGGGTGTGGTTTGAGGATTATAAACAGGAAGAGACAGGAACCCTGCACAAGCCTAAGCCTCTCAGGGGACAGGGACTGTGGCTTCCTCACCGCCCAGTCCAGTTTCTCGACCCAGAGCAGAAACTCGATGAAGTCCTGGCTGAGCTGCCGCGCGCCACACTGCGTGTTGCAAGGAGCAAGGAGCCTGGGAGGTGAAGCATGGGCCTGGGAAGATGCTGGGAGGCCCGAGGCTGATGTGATTCCTCGCACAAGAGACAGCAGAGTCAGCGAAAGCCGGGCGTCACTCTCCCGTGGCCCTTTGCTGGGGTGTGGGACTTGTGGGAGGGAAGGTGAAACATGGCCACATCATCAAGGGTCTTGAAAGCCGCGGGTTTTTGCCTTTTACTCTGTAGGTAACGGGGAATGACGGAGTGGCCTGGAGGAAGGGAGGGCCATCCGACCTACACTCTGGGCAGAGTCCTCCGAGGACTGGGGTGGGTGATGGGGCAGCAGTGGCCTGCAGAAAGCAGGCTCAACAAGGCTTGGCATTGCATGTGGGGAGTGAGACGTCAAAGGTGATGAAGGTTGTGAGCGTTTGACTCTCTCTCACCAATTGGGTAATTAATGAAAACTTTCTCACTCTGTTCTGCTGGAGAAGAATGTTGCAAGTCCCATTCTTGGAGTCACTAGTTACCAGGTATTAACATCCGTGAATGAATTAATCACCCACATGTATACTTTCAGGGAAGAAAGGCGGGGATACCCAGTGTTCAACACTCTTTTACTCCTTCAGTTCTTTATATATATAAATATATATAAATATAAATACATAAATATAAATATAATAAATATGTATATATATAAAGATTTCACTTATTTATTTGAGATGTAGAATTATATTCAGACAGAGGGAAAGACAGAGAGAGAGGTCTTCCATCTGCTGGTTCACTTCCTAAATGGCTGCAATGACTGGAACTGGGCTGATCCAAAGCCAGGAGCCAGGAGCCTCTTCTGGGTCTCCCGTGTGGGTGCAGGGGCCCAAGGACTTGGGCCACCTTCTAATGTTTTTCCAGGCCATAGCAGAGAGCCAGATGGGAAGAGGAGCAGCCGGGACACGAACCGGCACCCTTAAGGGATGCCGGCACAGCAGGTGGAAGCTTAGCCTACTGAGCCATAGCGCCGGCCCTGCTCCTTCCATTCTCAACAGAACTCCCATGCGGGGACTGTTCTGTCTTCTAGTTCACAGAGAGAGAAACTGAGCCAGGACGTGAACCAAGTTCTGCCCAATGCCAAAGCCATGCCTGGCCTTTATGTTGGGGCTGGTCTGGAGGCACGCATACGATGGCACAAAAAGACCTGCGCCGGGGGCCCGCTGCGGCTGAAACAGAGGCTTCCAAGGACCCCCTTCAAAGCGGCCAGCGGCATTCAGCACTGGCCGGCATTCAGCCTGCGAGCATTTCCCCATTGTCTCCAGCATCAGAGGTAAGTGACATCTTGAACGCCTCAAGAAGATTAAATAGCCCGGCTCCGTTGGAAAGCTTAAAAAGAGAGAGAGAGAGAAAAAGACAGAAGCAGAGAGAGAGAGAGAGAGTGAGAGAGAGCAAGGGGGGAGAGAGAGAGAGAGAAGAAAGGGGCCCAGTTGGCCTTTATAGATCTGGGTCCTTCTGTTGGTGAAGAAGCGGGTGCAGATAAGAAAACCATGACAGGGAGCCGGGAACTCGAGAGAACCGGGCCGGGCGCCGTGAATGCGGATTATCGAGGTTTGCAGCCGCCAAAGAAAAGGGGAATCCTGGTCAGGATGAAAATGAGGAATTACTTTTTTCCCTTCCCCTCTGAGACTGCAGTTCACTGCGCAGCAACAATGCGTGATGGGGGTACTTGACATGCCCCTCTTCCAGGCCATGTTGGCGCCCCATGTGGGGCTCCCGGGGAACAAGGGCGGCGCAAACCCAAACAAAGCCGATTTTAACCCAATAAACTCACCCCGCATTCTCGAATGAAAATGAGGCAGGCTGGGGCTGCTGAGTATCTGTCCCCTGCCCAACCGCATGGGGCAAATAAGGAGTTTGGATTGCGCGCCTTTGAACATATGTCAACTTCATCTTCCTAAGAAGATTTATTTTTCTCTGTCTTTCTTTTCAGCCTTCAATGAGTGGGGAGACTGGGGGTCGGATAGCGCTGTTCGCAACGTGCTCAAAAGACCACCTAGTAGGTGGTCTGAGTGTGGACTGCGGAGGAGGAAGGGGTCGAATTTACTCAGTTGCTGGGAACATGATTTGCTTTTTAAACATCATCTGAATCCACTTCCGAATCACTACCTTATAATTCAACATTCATTTAAGGAAATAAACACAGAGCGATGTCATAGCCGGCAAGTGCAGAGATCTGGGTTCGAGTCCACCAGCCACTTGCTAATGGTTTTGCAAGAACCATTTCGCTTCTCAGTTTCAGTTCTCTCCGGCCTTGCTCGAATAACGTAGTCAGTTGTGTACACAATGAGTTCTCTGCATCTCCACAGTGACCGGCACACAGTAGGTGCTTTGCAGATACACGTGTGAGTGAGTTCTGGTTGATCTGCTTCTTCAGAGAAAAACCAAGCATGATGATAATTGCAAAATTGATTTCCTATGTGCAAGTGCATTTTACAAATGTGAGATATTGTATTTATTATTTTTCTATTTTTTTTCTTTGTGAAAATCAATAATTCAAAAAACTTTACTGCTAGGTATTTATGAATCCCCAGTACCTGTGTGAATTTTCATCATTTAACTTGATGACAATTGGAAATGATTTTCACTCACATAGGGTCACTAATGGTTTCAAAATCTCATTTGATCTTCTTTTTAAAGATTTATTTATTTGAAAGTCAGAGTTATACAGTGAGAGAAGGAGAGGCAGAGAGAGAGGTCTTCATCCACTGGTTCACTCCCCAGTTGGCTGCAATGGCCGGAGTGTGCGGATCCAAAGCCAGGAGCCAGGAGCCTCTTCTGAGTCTCCACACGGGCGCAAGGGCCCAAGCACTTGAGCCATCTTCTACTGCTTTCCCAGGCCATAGCAGAGAGCTGGATTGGAAGAGGAACAGCTGGGACTCCAACCAGTGCCCATATGGGATGCTGGCACTGCAGGTGGCAGCTTTACCCGCTACACTACAGCGCCGGCCCCTCATTTGATCTTAAGAATAAACACGTGGCAGGTGTCGAAATGAGAAATGTGATGTTACATTTAATAGAGTGAGAAATTAACTGATCTGCATCCCTTCCCAGTCAGTACCCAGTCATCTATCCTGCCCCACAGCTGTCTCTGTTGCCTTTGGATCCATCCTCACAGGAGTTCAAGGTCGGGGCCCCCATGAAGTAGGTAACCATGGGATGAGAGGAGAGGGCAGTGAGTACGGGGCAAGGCATACCTGAGATTAACAACCTGCAACCCCCTTCAGCCGGGACATCCTACAAGTCAAGGACCTACTTGCTCTGTCCTTGGTTTCCTGGGATAGAAATATCCATGCCCCGCAACTCAAGGGAGGATGAAATGAGCTGATGCCCCTGAAACTCCATGAGGGGCTCACTGTGGACAAGAGTGCCACATGCAGTGGGCAGTGTTGAAGCTCAGAGTTGACACAGGAGGCCCTGGCGTGTCCAGCAGGCTCTCCGAGTGAATGAGCTACCGTCTCCTGTGCCTCAGGCTCCCCACCTGCAAATTGGGCTACCAAGGCTACCTTCTTCACCAGCATAGTCCAGAGCATGAGGGAAGGGCACAGAGATACCAAACAACAGTGCCTGGCATGTGGTCAATGCTCACGGAAGGTTAAGGCTTCCTTGGCCAAGGAAAGTGGGAGAAAGGGCACTAATATCTAGGGGAGAAGATTAACTGGGCAAGTCTGATGGCTGTTGGTGCAGGCTGTGGATAGAGATCTGGCCTCAGGAAACCAGCATTTGAGTGGTTCCCTGTTGATGAGGACAGGGACAAGCCGAATGGCCGAGTTTCAACTTTGGTTCCTGTGTCCCCACCTCACAGACAGAAAGACAGAAGGTCTTCCCAAATGCCTGCGAGAGCCAGGACTGATCCAGGTTGAATCCAGGCACCTGGAATTCTATACGGGTCTCCCACGTGGGTGGCAGGGACCCAATTGCTTTATCCATTACCACTGCTTCCCAGGATATGATTGGCAGGAAATGGGTTGGAGTCCAGAGCTGGGAATAAAACTCAGGTATTCAGATATGGGTTATGGGCATCTTAACTGCTAGGTTAAATACCTGCACCCTGAACTTTTAAAATGTAGAATCACCATGTTAGTGAAAATTTCTTCCACTTTCGTACATAGCATGCTGCAGGGTATGCAGTGGAGACAAGCTGTGCCTGGTCCCCAAAGCTCAGAGGCTCCTGCCAGCCAACACTTATGACTCATGGTGATTGCTGACAACAGGTTGCTACAGGCCTGCTAGCTTCCATGTGCCTTTTTAAAAAAGGCTTTTTGGGTGCTTTTAAATTATGAAATTTTATGATGATAACAATAATAATCTTATAACCAGACTATATTGAGCTCTTGTTATACTGAAATACAGGTGAAACATGTTATGTAAAACATATATTACAGTTTATATCACCAGGTTCAATAATGCAAACCAACATACTGTGATTTTGGGTTGTTTTGGTTGACACCCATAAACATACTCTAAATACACTACTCACCAGAGGGGTAAAATGGAGACAGTTAACTTACAAGATTCAGATCAGGTACTCTGTAGTCCCAACATATTGGACTAACAATTATAGTCCACCCTGCTTCCAGTCGGGTCACAGAATAAAACTACAAGGGACAAAATAAAAATAATTTTGCAGAGAGACACATACAGGCCTCTTGCAGTTGTTCTTACTCTTCCAAGTAGACACAGTGGAAAGTGGATCGACTTGGAAGATGAGCTGCTTCTACTACCAGGCTGCATAGACACAAGATGGCGTCCAGTGGTTGGTGTTGAGATGTTCCTTGTGGCCAGCCTGGGGAGACGAGTGCTGGGCCAGGGAGGCCCCTTGGTGGAGGCAGCCCAGGGGCAGCCTCATCCTTGCTTTTAAAATAAGAGGCTGCACAGGGATCCTCTTTTCCTGGGACTTTGCTTCAACATCTGGACTCTGACTGGCGGACAGTGTGGAGGATCTGGCCTGGGCTGGCTGTTGCCTACTGTGTGTGTGTGTGTGTGTGTGTGTGTGGAGGAGAGGCGTTGAATCAAAGGCAACCTGGGCTTCTGACTGCATAAGGAGCAGTGTGACAAGCTGTCTACCGTGGTGGAGCGCCTACTGACTCAGGACAACGTGGGCCAGACTGATGGGACCTGAAGTAGTAGAAAGTGGTCAATACGGGGAACCAGGACCCGCGAGCCCAGCGTCACAGCAGGATCTGGTCACACAGAAGACTCCTGCTTGTGCTCTCAGGCCTCTGCCAAATGCTGCATTTGAAACACTGAGGACAGAAGATATTTTACAGTTTGCATTCTTCCTCAACCAGGTTCTGTCTGTGTGATACAGGCATTTTCTTTCCCCGTGTTATCCAAGTTCCTCTCAGCTGACAGAATTTCATCTCAATAATCTATGTTTTTCTTTCTTGCAGAATAAGATATCATGGATGATACTTGTTCCTCTGAATTTTTCTGGAGTTATTCTGTTTGGAATTTATAAGTTGTAATTCTTGAGGTGCATTGTTGATGTTTTCATTTGTACTGCAAAGATTCTCTTCTGTTTTAATGGGGTGAATTTTCTATAAATTGGACAGGAGATAAAATTCTATTTTTCTTGGTGCTGTTTAGAAAGTTCTAGATGTTTGTTGGTATTTGCGTCTTCTTAACTTAGTGTTTTTTGACTGAGGTGGCACTCTCTTGGTTTAGGCACTTTTTTTTTTTTTTTTGACAGGCAGAGTAGACAGTGAAAGGGAGAGACAGAGAGAAAGCTCTTTCTTCTGTTGGTTCACCCCCCAGATGGCTGCCTCGGCCAGTGCGCTGCGCCAATCTGAAGCCAGGAGCCAGGTGCTTCCTCCTGGTCTCCCATGAGGGTGCAGGACCCAAGAACCTGGGCCATCCTCCACTGCCTTCCTGGGCCACAGCAGAGAGCTGGACTGGAAGAGGAGCAACCAGGACAGAATCCGGCACACCGACTGGGACTAGAACCCGGGGTGCCAGTACCGCAGGCGGAGGATTAACCTAGTGAGCCCTGGCGCTGGTCAGTTTGGGCACTTTCATGTACATTTGGTTTCTTTTTTTCTTGCAAAGTTTCAAATAAATATTCATATTCTGTCACATAAACTCATTTCTCCAAAATTCTTGTGAATTTATCTTATAAGAAATTGCCACAAGATGCCTTTCATATACTCAAGTCCAAGTTCTCATGATGCTGCATGTTCTTGTCTATAAGAACAGCACTTCAATGGCCATCTTCAGAGGTGTCCACTTAGGGGCTATGTGATCCCCTGTATTGCTAAAAACTCACCTCAGAGGCAGGAAAGGGTCTTCTGAGACGTCTTGTCCCTTTAACGAGCTTTCCCACTCTTCCCTTCCATTTTGAGATCCTTGGGAAAGCAGCTTTAGGCTTCCATTGCGATTGGAATTTTCCCACAAAGCTCCCAGAACTGTGTTCCAGGCTCCAGCCCGGTCTTGTTGCACTGGCTTGCTGGTGGAGTTACTCAGTGGAGACTTCAAAGCATTGAGACTTGCTTAAAATCTTGGCCACTAATTAGGCTTCTCACAAACATTAGGATTTCTCTTCCGTAAGACTCTATTTGAGGGGCCTGGGCTGTGGCATACAAGGGTACGCCTCTGCCTGCTGTGCTATCTTCCCATATGGGTGCTGGTTTGAGTTCCAGCAGCTCTGCTTCTGATCCAGCTCCCTGCTGTCGTACCTGGGAAAGCAGTAGAAGATGGCCCAAGTACTTGGGCCTCTGCACCCATTTGGGAGTCCCAGAAGAAGCTCCTGGCTCCTGACTTCAACCTAGCCCAGTCCTACATTTGTGGCAATTTAGGGAGTGAACCAGTGGATGGAAATTACAGAGAGGCATAGGCAGAGAGAGAGAGAGAGAGAGAGAGAGAGAGAGAGAGAGAATCTTCCATCTGCTGGTTTACTCCCCAAATGGCCAGAACTTCTGGGGCTGCACTGATGCAAAGCCAAGAGCCAGGACCTTCTTCCGTGTCTCCCACACAGGTGCAGGGGTCCAAGGACTTGGACCATGTTCTACTGTTTTCCCAGGAGCATTAATAGTGAGCTGGATTCAAGTGGAGAAGCCGGGATTTGAACCAGTGTGCATATATGGTGCTGGCACTTCAGGCGACAGTCTTACCTGCTATGCCACAGCACCAGCCTCGAGAGTTTACTCTTGAGCACAACTTCTCAGGTAGTTAAAGTCTCTCAATTCTCTCTCACCATAGCTAAGCCTCCCAACAACTCCATGATCTTCCTCCAGAAGTTTACAGACTCCAGCGGCCAGTTCTCCATTTCTCCCTGCATAGGTGTGCAAAGATTTAAGCATTAAAACTCCCAGCACGAAGATGAGATCATCACCTCTCACACAGTCGTTGGAAGCCCGACCTCTGCCGAGCTCTCTGGCAGTGTTGTCTCTGCTGGCCCAGGGCCTGTGACTTCAGCATCACATTGCACATCCAGGCCACCAGGGCACCCTCTGCTGCATCTCTGCAGCTTGCCGGGACCCTGCTGGCCACAATAGATGTCAAAGCCAGCCCCATGGACAGCATTCTGCCTGGGATCCCCACCCCAGCACCTGGCAGCCAGGGCTGGCCTCCGTGGAGCTGGAGGAGGGCACGTTCAAACTGTGTCTCAACCCTCCCACTTCTTGGCTCACCAAACAGCGGTCCTGTCATATGACCTTGGAGGATATGGTTTAGGCTCTTGTCATCTTTGGCTTGTTCTGGATGTCCCAAGAACTAAGCGAATCAGTGTCTTTGCACACTTGTAACTACTTTTGGTCACTAGTTGGAAGCTTCCACGGTGGAGGATTTTTGGGTCTCTGATCTGGCCAATGCTCCTTTCCCTCTGTCTTTCATCTTAAATTGAGGTGACATTCACAAGCCTGATATTAATCACACTAAGTGAACAGTTCAGTGACATTTAGTACACTCACAATGCTGGATAGCCATCACTTTTATCTATGGAAACATTCGCATCACTCAGAAGGAAAAATCCCATTAAATGGTCACTCGCCACCCCCTCCCCTCCTCCTATCAACCTCCTATCTGTGTTTTGTCTCTATGGATTTCCATATTCTGATTTTTTTCATATAGATGGAATTATACAACATGTGACCTTGTGTGTCTGGCTTCTTTCCCTTAGCATTAGTTTTTGAGATTTGTTCACGTTCTGGCATGCATCAGCACTTTTTTCTTTTTATTACTGAGTGATAGTCCATTGTGTGTGTGAATGGCCTTTGAAATGGTCATCGGAATGTGCATTATGAATAAAGAACACATAGGTTTTTTAAATTATTACGTTTTGAATATATTTTTATTTATTTGAGAGTGAGGGAGAGAAAAAGAGAACTATTCCATTCACTGGTTCACTCCCCCAGATCCTGTGATAGCCAAGATTGGGTGAGCCAAGCTGAAGCCAGGAGTCTGAGTCAATCAATCTGGGTCTCCCACAAGGGGGCAGGTGCACAAGTACTTGGGCTATAACCTGCTGCCTCCCAGGAGGTTCATTAGTGGGCAGCTGGATCAGAAATGTAGCCGGGACTCAAATCCAGGCACTGTGATATGAGGGGCAGGTGTCCCAAGAAGCATGTTAACTGTTGTGCCAAATGCTTACCCCCTACATTTTTGACACCAAAATAAACTTATTGCTTAATTCCATTTTCTCACAACTTTTTGAGTACTCTTGCATATACCACAATTTGTTAGTCCATGCATTCATTCATGAACTCTTGGGCTATTTCTACCTTTTGGAAGTTGTGAGTAGGGCTATTATGAGCATGCATGAATATGTACTTGTTCTGTTATTACTTTATAAATCTTGAGTATATACCTAGGAATATGCCTGGTGGAATTGCTGGACTACAAGGCAATTCTATGCTACATTTCTTAGAAACCACGCAACTGGATTCCATGGTGGCTACACCTGTTTACAACAGCAATGCACAAGTGTTCCCATAATCCCACATCCTAACAACCATTATTTTCCAATTTTTAAAATTTTTAAGGTTCATTTATTTACTTGAAGGTAGAGTTACAGAGAGAGAGATAGTGAGAGAGAGAGAGAGAGAGAGAGAGAGGTCTTCCATCTGCTGGTTCACTCCCCAAATGGCCATAGTGGCCAGGGCTGGCCCAGACCAAAGCCAGGAGCTTCCTCTGGGTCTCCAGAGCCAAGCACTTGGCCACCTTCTGCTGCCCTCCCAAGCATATCATAGGGAGCTGGACCAGAAGCAGAGGCAGCCGGGACCCAAGCCAGTACCCACACAGGATCCCAACATTGCAGGGGGCGGCTTTACTGCTATACCACAGCGCTGGCCCCATTTTCCAATTTTTATGTTATAATCATCCCCATGAGTGGGAAATGGATCTCACGGTGCCTTTAAATTGCACTTCCCTAATGACTGACAATGCTGATCATTCTCGTGCTTTTTGGCCATTTGTGTTTTTTGAGAAATGTCAATTCAAGTCCGCTGCCCACTTTTAAATTGGATGGTTTGTCTTTCGTTGTTTATTGTAAGCATTCTTTTTAAATTTATTTATTTTATTTGAAAGTCATAGTTACACAGAGAGAGAAGGAAAGGCAGAGACAGATCTTCCATCTGCTGGTTCACTCCCCAATTGGCTGCAACTGCTGGAGCTGTGCCGATCAGAAGCCAGGAGCCAGGAGCTTCTTCCGGGTCTCCCACGTGGGGGTGCAGGGGCCCAAGGACTTGGGCCATCTTGCACTGCTTTCCCAGGCCATAGCAGAGAGCTGGATTAGAAGTGGGGCAGCCGGGTCTTGAACCAGTGCCCATATGGGATGCTGGAGCTTCAGGCCAGGGCATTAACGCACTGGCCCTGTAAGCATTCTTTGTATATACTGGATGCTGAATCCTTATGAGATAGATTTGTAACTGCTTCTCCTGCTTTGGAGGCTGTCATTTCCCTGTCCTGGTGATGCCCTTTGCTGCACGTGTAAGCTGGATACAGCTCTGCTCATCTGCTTTCTCCTGTATTGCTCATGTGCCTGGTGTCACAGCTAAGAATCCATCACCAGGTGCAATGTCGTGACTACTTACCTCTGTGCTTACCTCTGAGAATTTCATGGTTAAGCTCTTATATCTTGATTATTGGTTCATTTCACTGGATATTGCCATGGCAATGACAAGAATGTGCAATTTTGGGGTTGTCTTTAGTATCGTGGCTATGATGCCCACATCCTGCTTGGAGTCCCTGGGTCCAATCCCCAGCATCCGCTCCTGACTTTGACTTTTTTTCTGGTATAGAGTGACTGGGATTCTGGTCCCCGTGAGGGACACCTGGATAGAATTCCTGACTCTTGGTTCAGCTTGGTCCAGTCCTAGCTGTTGCTGGCATTTTGGAATGAAACAGTGGATGGAAACTTTCTCTTCTTGTCTCTCTGCTTCTCATTAAATTTTTTAAAGATTTATTTATTTATTTGAAAGGCAGAGTGTTAAAGAAAAGGACAGAAAAAAAGGAAGGTATCTTCCATTCTCTGATTCATTCCCCAAATGGCTGTAGGCTGGGTCGGGCTGGAGCCAGGAGCCAGGAGCCAAGACCTTCATCCAGGTCTCCCACATGGCTACAGGGACCCAAGCACTTGAGCCATCTTCTACTGCTTTCCAAGACGCATTAACAGAGATCTGGATCAGAAGTGAAGCAACCAGAACTCCAAACAGCTCCCACAAGGGATGCTGGCATTGTAGGTTACTTTTATCCTTAAAACCACAACTCCTGCCGCTCAAGTTTTTTAAAAAAAGATTTTTATTTAAGAGGTGGAGTTACAGACAGAGAGAGGGAGAGACAAACATAAAAGTCTTTCATCTGCTGGTTCACTCCCCAGTTGGCCATAGTGATCAGCCAGAGTTGAGCCAATAGGAAGCCAGGAGCTTCTTCTGGGTCTCCCAGGTGGGTGCAGGGGCCCAAGGACTTGGACCATCTTCTATGGCTTTCCCAGGCCAGAGCAGAGACCTGGATTGGAAGCGGAGCAGCTGGGACTTGAACTGGTACCCATATGGGATGCCGGTAGCATAGGTGGAGGCTTAGCCTTCCATGCCACAACACTGGCCCCGCCCATCAAATTTTAAAAATAAAAAAAAAGGAGAGAAGGAAGGAAGGAAGAAAGAAAGGGATATAAGAGAAAAAATACATGTTCCATCTCTTACAGGGAAATGAAAAGCTGAGATCAATGATGCCATCTAGTATATATACCTTAGAAATAATATATAAATCAGAAAAACAGAATTCAGAGTCCAAGTACCTGATTTATAGGAATATTTATAGGAAACATTTGGACATTGTGTGTACAGCCTCATAATTCTTTATCTGAAACCAGAGACCAAATGCTTTTGAATTCATTTCTTTGAATTTTAGGAAAGAAACGCAGTGCACACTATCTATTTGCCTATCTGTAATGTGCAGCATTCCGCTCCCCTCCGAGCAGGATCCAGGGGACTACCTTGTGTTTGGTACATTAAGAATCTTGCTGCAAAACAGATGAGAGACCACAAAAGAAAGCCTTGTTTTAGTTTAGATCAAATTAAGTTTAGAGCAAATTTTGCTGCCAAAATTATGACGCTAAGTTTAGGTCTAGTTAGATCTTGAGACCAAATGGGCCTAAAAACAACATTCCCCTGCCCCAGCCCTCTTTTAAAGGGGTTTTTGGATTTTGGAACTGCTGATAAGGGAATGTTGGCTTGTGTTTTCACGAGTCAGGCACATTTCTTAAAATAATGTAGGAGAAGCATCAGGAACCACACACTCTCTACAGATTTTTCTAGATAGTAAGCAGATAAGACTTAACCTAGACAGTGGAATAGCTTATCAAACCAACACCCTTTCTTTGTTGGAGACTGCCTGTCTGCAGCTGGAGATGGCCAGCTGATTCTACTGTGAGCATCAGTTGAGTGACAGAAACTTCTCTGCACAGTGCCCTATGGAGAGACCCCTGGGTCTTGCCCTCCTGGCGCCCGAGAACTGGTTGGATGGTGGTGAGTAGGACTGTCCTGTGGCACGTGACAGTGCGGTTGGGGCAGTGCCAAGAGTTGGGATATTATGAGATGGGTGGGCCTATCGGGGAGCCACCCGGAGGAGGGCAGGGAGAGTAGGGCTCAGAGAAGGAGGCCTCTGAGCATTCCAGGAGGGAAGAAATCCCTGGAGCACAGGTCCGGAGGAGAGAGCCCAGGGCGGGCAGAGCAGGAGAGGCCAAGGCCGCTGGGCGGGGAACCTCCAAGCCCCCAGACTGACCCCGAGGTCTCCTTTCGATGTTTGTGGCTAGAATGACTTCTCTATAGCAATCCTTTTCATGGGCTTACTACAGAGCAAATATATGCTGGCCAGGAAATTTAATTAAAGTTTTACCTCCCTGGGGATCAGTCAGGAGGTACTGCTCTCATTCCCAACTCCAGGGAGGGGCAGTGGAAGTGGAAGTGATGTGGGGGCAGGGAAGGAGAGGAGGGGAGTGGATACACGGTTGCAGGATCCTGTAGGCACTTGTCTGGGGCACACATCCCCGGCTGGAAGAGAATGAGGGCCTAAGATGTAGTGGAAGCTTGCACTGAGTCCCTACCCTACGACACGATCATGACAGAAGACCCAAAGCACCGGCTGAATGGTTGGTTTGGCATCTTGCCTGCAAGTTTAGAGAATTCAGAAAAAGCATGATGCTATTAACCAGTGGGCTTGGTGAATGGGGGATCTGAGACTGTGCCATGCTCTCTGCTGTAAATTTGTGGTCCCCATCTCCCTGCTGATACTCCATAGCCCACTGCCCCTCTAGGATTTCCAGGAGAATTTGAGGCTCAGAGAGCCACCTTTCCTTACCTGGACCTTTTTGGGTTTTACACTCTTGGTTTCTCCCACCAAGCGCTCCTATGCCTTCTCTCTCTACAGATTCTTAGGACAAAAAGCCCCAGCCTTTGGTAGCTTTCTACGAAGATTCCCAGGCTGTGCGGAGGCCTCTGAGTGCCATGTGCCGGTTGCACACTACTCTGTTAGTTTTCTCCTATTCTGTCACTCTTGCGGAGCTGAGCTATCTGAGAGCAGTGCAGGTGCTCTCTGGCCTCTGCAGAGTCCTCTCTAGCCCACTCCCCAGGCTCATCCCAGCCAGGGACATAACTGCCAGGGAATTCCAAAAGCCAAAAGCATGCCATCGCCTTGCTCAGGATCCACCAAGGGCTGCCCAGCACCTGCTGTGTACAATGTGATCTCAAGGCAGAAGGCCAGGTGCAACTGCAAACGGTTTTTCAGAGGAGGCCACCTGGGAGCTGAGTCCCCAAGGTGGAGGGGATATGTGCCAGGAGGGGGAGTGGGAGGAGGCCCTCCCAGTGCAAACAGCAAAAGCATGGACAGGTCAGACAGCGAGCACAGCAGGGGGTGCCAGGAGCTGGGTGCTGGAACCCAAGGGCAGAGAGGGAGGAAGGGTGCAGAGGACTCATGGTGCAGATGCCAGTGTGTGTCCACGGGTCTCATAGAAAAACTGCAGATCAGATGTCAGCGAGACACGTGTTCTCCTCTGTTAAGCTATTGCGTATCAAGTACATACGGAAGGGACAAGAACGGAGTTAGGATCTCATTGGGTGTGACTCGAGCCTCCACGTGCACTTCTTCTCACACAGTGTGGGAATCCTCCACAAACCTTCCCGCGACTGAATGCACGATCCATCGAGCAGACATCAAAGTTGCTCGTCATTTCGATAGTGTTTGATATTCAAGCTGTTTTTCACTTCTAATGCTACAGATAATGTAGTAATCAATCCCCTAGACATCCGTCTTTGCTTCTCATCTTTGATTATTTCCCTGGAATTGATTTGTAGGAGGAAAATTCCTGGATGAAGGAGTGTGGGTATGTCTGGGGCTCTTGATATCAGCTGGTAACTCCCTGCTTTGCAACATTAAACACCCTCATCTTCTCTCCCCTCAGCACTCCAGGGGGCCTGTGTCATTGTATCCTTACTGACAGCGAGAATGAATGTTGGAAAACAGTAGACATTTTGAGAGCAAAATATTAGTTTGCTGCATTACATGCTCCTTGATTATTAAAGTCATGACATTTCAAATATCTATCCTGCACTTGCTCACTTCCTTTGCCCAATTTTTATGGGTTAATTTTCCTTAGTAATCTAAGAAAAGACTTTGTATGTTGGGGCTGGTGCTGTGGTGTAGTGGGTAAAGCCGCCCCCTGCAGTGACAGCATTCCCCCCTCCCTCTCCTTCTCTTTCTGTGTAACTCTTTCAAATGAATAAATAAATCTTCAAAAAAAAAAAAAAAAGAGACTGTGTATGTTAAACATGTTAACTCTTTAGAGTTGTTGAAATCTCCCTCCCCCATTTTATATTTTCTTTTTAATTTCATGAGTATTATAGTTTAAATACTGAGGGGCTCTCCTCCATAGGACTTAATGACCATGGGTTGGTGAGGTCAGGGAGACTGGGAGGGGCGGGTGAGGGTCTGAGACTTGTGAATTTGGACACTGGGGAGTTCATGGGGCCCTTGGTTGATTCCTAAAGATCAGGAGGAAGCTGTGAGTGCTGGCTGCATTAGTGTGCCTGCAGTCAGCCCAGGCTCAGGGGTCCGAGGAAGACTTGGACAGGATGGCCAAGTTTCATTCCTGTGTGTAGCAGCCCAGAAGTGCTTGTTGAAAGGATGAATGAGTATCCTGGTTTGGACCAGCAGGCAATTCTGGGAGGAGACTTGATCCATGCACTTGTTAGGGTCGGAAGTAGAACCCAGCTCTCCTGTCTTCCATCCCAGCACTCGCTCCTCAGAACTAGGTGGATTCCGGGAAAGGCAAATATGGCCTCCGAAACACCTGATTTTCTTTTTTTTAAGGTTTATTTATTTATTTGAAAGTCAGAGTTACACAGAGAGAGAAGAGGCAGAGAGAGAGAGAGGTCTTCCATCCGATGGTTCACTCCCCAATTGGCCATGATGGCTTGTGTTGTGCCTATCCGAAGCCAGGAGCCAGGAGCTTCCTCCGGGTCTCCCACATGGGTGCAGGGGCCCAAGGACTTGGGCCATCTTCCACTGCCTCCCCAGGCCACAGCAGAGAGCTGGATAGGAAGAGGAGCAGCCGGGACTAGAACCGGCACCCATTTGGGATGCCTGCGCTTCAATCCAGGGCGTTAACCGCTACGCAACAGCGCCAGCCCCGAAACACCTGATTTTCAACCTCACTCCACTTACAAAAAAATTTTTAAATAAAATTCTGACCTTCACATTCCTTTCCAAACTGTAATTAGCTTCTCCTTCTTCATGGGGTTTTGGTTATCTCAAGCCAAATGGACCTCACAGGTGGGCAGGGGGACTTACAAAAGTTCATCGTAATGGTCCTCTTTCTGTCTGCATTCATTGCTTCGGTCTTTTCTGCAACAAGTGGCATTAATAAAGCATAATTGACTTTTCCATTACACTGGGTTAATTAATAGGAATCAATATGGTAGGAACATAAATGAGGTGCAGAGCAATTAAACCCTTCAGCAATTAGGTCTCATTGCCTGCATTTCTGTCACTAGAGCAGCAAAGGGACCGCCCAGAACAACAACAATGTGCCACGCCCCTTGTTTTGGCAACAGAGACTTTCGGGTTTTTTTGCTTCTCCTTTGTGACTTGACAAAATCAGATGTAACCATGGCATTCTATTTTACAGCACGCCCATGATCTTGCTTCACTGGCATCGAAATGCTCCCCAATCAGACAAAAGAGGGAAGTAACAGCTTTTCCTTGGGGCTGGATCTGTTCTTTTCTTAAACGATTTATTGGCAGGGGCTCAAGCACTTGGGCCACCTTCTGCAGCCTTCCCAGGTACATTAGCAGGAAGTTGGATCAGAAGCGGAGTAGCTGGGACTCGACCGGCATTGGGATACGGATCTAGTTTTGCAAGCACCTGCTGTGCCATGTGCCAGCTCACTGGGTCATTTTTAGAGGTATCTGTAATGGAGGATTTGCAGTGGTGTGCGGTGGGGCCCGGAAGGTGTCTGTGCAGGTTGCCAAGTGCATGCCTGCTAGTCTCTGGCCATCGCTGTGTCCTGCGGCCTCCTCTTTCTCCAGTAGCCTGGTGTGGTTCTGGGGACCGGAGGGGAGGAAGCTTCCACAGAGCTGCCCTGAGAGATCTTGTGGTCAGGAGGTGCCTGGGTGCGTGTGGCTGCACCATACAAAGGGGCATGACCAGGCACAGGTTTTCCGGCCAAAGCAATGCTGTCTGCTTATGACAGTCTGGGAAAGCCCCAAGTGAGGATTCAGCTGCGCCTGTTCCACACTCCTGTGGAGCCTGGTGGCAGGGACGGGGCGGGGGAAGTGATGGGCAGAGGGTGAAGCCCTGGGCACATGGAGGCATCCTTGTGGAGAGCGAGGTCTCCCGCAGCTCAGAGCAATCCGGTGCAAATGTACACAGAGGCGCTCTGCATGTAATCCTACATTTTGGTTGAAAGAGACTTTTCAGAAAGCAAGGCATGAGCTGGCCTCACAAATAAGTATCATTAAAAGCAAGTTTCAAATGCCATGTGTTTGAATTTCTGATGTGTGTACTCGCCCCGTTATATGGTTCTTAGTATTTCAATTCTGTTTAGGGGCTCAACCATGCCCAGGTGTGAAGGAGGCAGGGCCTGCGCAGATGCCGGGTGCCTAGGGCCCACATGTCTGGACCTAGGCAGGAAGGGTGGGGACGGTGGGGTGAGCTCGGTCAGCTGGCTGCTTTGGGGACCGCCAGCCCCTCTCGGGGCCTCCTTGGCGTTGCCTGGAAACCTTGCAACAATGCCTCTGAGCAGCCCCGCGATGGTCTTTTCTGAAGTGGCAGCCCCTTCAATTATTTTATTTCCATTATATTATGCTAATTAAATCAGCACAAGAAGAGAGCACATGCGTGTCCTAAGTGGGGTGGCTGGGAAGGGTTAATCGGAATGGCCCCGGCTGCTGCTGGGGGTGCGGAGCAACCCACCGAGGGGAGGCCGGCCTCCAACCAGCCCAGTCCCCGGGACCTTCCAGAAGCACCAGAGGCCTCGCTTCTGCCTGCATTTTGGTCTCCATTCCCACAACTCCCCTGAGCCACTGGCCGTCTCTGGTGGGTGCAAATGCAGAGGCCACAGAGAAGGGATCCTGGAGCCCCTTCAAGGACCACTTAGCGCCACAGCCAGCCCTCAGAGAAGCGGCCACTGGAAGCCGGGGCGCTTCGGCTAAGCGGCCGGGACGGGGCAGTGCCCCTGCACAGCCCAGGCAGTGGTTTTTTGAGATCAGAGAATCCTGCTGCCGTAGAGTCCTGTGCGCCATGCTTAGAATATAAAGCAAGCGAAAGTGGGGCTGCTTGGTGGGGGCCAAGCTGGGGTGTGGGCCACAGCCTCCTCACTCCTTCTTTGAAGTGGGGACCATCTGCAAACCTGCATGACAGAGAGTCGGGGGCAGAACCATGGCTTCATCTGAGCTGCTGGTGCTGGACGTCACTATGATAGGGCCCTGTCCTCCTACACAATGATAGGGCTCTGTCCTCCTAATGCCTTGCTGATACGGGGTTTCTGTAGTGGGAAACAGAAGATGCACTCCCGTCCCATGTCAGCTTACATGTCTGCATAATAGACATAAAAGTACTCTACAGCCTCCTGGGCTCTGTAACTTTGGCAATGGCTCTGTCTGTTGGCTAGCAGTCCCAGGAAAGTGACCACCTGCCCCTTGAATTCTTTTTTTAACATTTATTTGAAAGTTACAGAGAGCGAGAGCGAGAGCGAGAGCCATCTGTTGGTTCACTCCCCAGATGGCCACCATGGCAAAGGCTGGGCCAGGCTGGAACCAGGAGCCAGGGTCTTCATCAGGTCTCCCATGTAGGTGGCTGGGGCCCAAGCACTTGGGCCGTCTTCTGCTGCTTCTCCCAGGCCATTAGAAGGGAGCTTGGATGGGAAATGGAGCAGCTGGGACTCGAACGGGCACCTGTACTGGATGCCAGGTCACAGGTGGTGGCTTTACCTGCTACGACACAATGCCTGTCCTTCTACTCCTTTTCTTGCCATGGGACTTTGCGTTGCAGCAAACACACTGCTCAGACATCGCTGTCTGCCTCTCTTCTTGCGGCTGTAAGTGTGGCTGTTGTCTGAGGCGGTTACTTTCTGCTGGGGTTCTGCCAAGACATGTGCAGGAGGCCGGAGATCTGTGATCTTTTCCCCATCTTGTCTTGAACCTGCAGCAGAGTGGAAGCCAGACCCTGTGCCTCTGACCTGTGGCTCCTTCCTCAGTGAGCTGAGCTTCCCTATGGCTACGGGGTCCTCTCATTTGGACACCATGAACAAAACTAGCAATGTAACACCTTATGTTTCAAAGACGACTGAGCAATTACGCTAAAGTTTATTTCCTGCTCCCTTGCCTTCCAGTACTGCAAAACTCCTCTGTTTTAAAATTAAGTTGTAAATGAGATTTGAGTTCCACATCACCAGCTTTGTTCTCTTTCCAAGAGAAAGAGTTGAATCACAAGTTCAAAGATGACGTGCACATAACTGAACTGCAAAGACAGTTGGAGGGATTTTCCTTTTCCTAATCTTAGTTGCTGGGCCTGCCATCCGATGAACCTCGCACAGCACCACAGGAAGAAGTGAGACCTGGCCGGATGCTCCTAGGAACAACCCTCTTGTTTGTAGCACAAAGTCCAAGGTTGGCATCATGCCGCCATCACCAAAAAACAACAGAAAATAGTTCAGAGGTGCTCGCTGTGGGACAGGCATTGCACATAGATGGACTGTTCTTTTTTCTCCCAACCACACTTTAAATAGATACTTTTATACGCACCTTAGTGATTGGGAAACTGAGGTGCACACAGGTTAACCACCTCGCTCAACCTGGGGAGTGATGGACCAGGGTTCCAACCCAGGCTGTCAGCTCCCAGTTTCTTGCTGTCTGTCTTTGAACTTGACTTATAACCAGCCTTTCTGTAGGATCAAGGGTCTGACTGAAAGATCTTTTAGTGAAATCTCACCTGTGATGCTCAAATCCCTTGCAAGGCAGCCTGCAGTGATATAACTCTGCAGACAGCCAGCCAATCATGCAGCCAGCAAACACACAGGTCCCATGTGAGAGTCTGACCTCGCACTCAGTGCTGGCCCGTCCACATGAACATGTCACAGTCCTCCTCCCTGGGGACCAGCCAGGTCCCTCAACAGCTCTGGCTGGTGGAAAACTCCGCCTTAACTGACCTGAAGAAGATTGCCCTGCGGCTTAAAGGGAGCCTACGATTATTGTCCCCAGCAGGACCCTAACCAGGGTGAACAGGAACTCAGGGTAACTATGGCCGGGTGGGAGGCAGAGGTGGAGTCTGTCCCCAGCTCACAGGGATGTGTATTCCCAACCTATGACCCACAGCCTGGCTGCTCGTCTGGCCTTTGAATCCACACGACCATCATCTCACCTGCCCAGAGCCCTCTCTTCCACTCATTCCTAACCAATCCCACCTCTCCTCAGCTCCAACCCTGCCTCAGCACTCTGGCTGGCCTTGGAGAACACCTCATACGCTCCCTGTGGCTTGCCAGTCCTTCCCTGATCCGACCTAATTCTGGGTCATGAGAAGTGAGGAGAAGGGAGAAGGCTGAGTGTCTCATAGAGAGGATAGGGAAGCTTGAGATTCCAAATATGAGTGGAGTTGAGAACAGCGTCAGGGTGTCTCCGTGGCCCACTGAGAGGCTGGGCGTGGAAGTGTAAGATGGAGGGGCAGGGGGTGTTTGGCACAAGGCACTGCTTGCTACAACTGCATCCCGTCTCGGCGGGCTGGGGTTGGAATCTCGGCTCTTCTTCTTGATAATGCACATCATTATGCACACACAATGGGTGGCGGCAAGCGATGGCTCAAGTTTTTGGGTCCCAGATACCCATGTGGGCGATGCAGATGGAGTCCCTGGCCCAGCCCTGGCCACTGTGAGCATTGGGAGAGTGAACCAGCGGATGGAAGATCACTGTTTGTATTTCTGCCTTTCAAAAAAACCAGAAAAAAAATAAAAGAAATGCAAGATGGGATGGTTTGGCAGAGAGATCAGGAAAAAATGTGCTTCCCAGGTATTTCTCAGGCTTGGCAGACTTTGGACAAACTTACTTGCTTTCAGGATGTATTAGTCTGTTGTTTATAACGACACGCCCTAGCCTGAGCACTTAATAGAGAAGAGTGGTTTATTCAGCTCATAATTTGAGGGGGGTGGGAGTCCAAGATTGGGTGGCCCTATATGTTTGGCCTCCAGCCAGGGCCTTATGATAGGCCGAATGGACATGAGGGGACAGAAAGCCAGGGAGGGGTCAGGAGCCAGGCGTGCTCCCATGGGAACTAACCTACCTCATTCTACCCATGCTGATTCCTCCCGGGGATGGCCCCAACGACCTGAGCACCTGCCTCTAGGCCCATGTCTTAAAGATCCCACTACCCTCTAACGCTACCTGGGGGACCAACCCTTGGGGGAACAGACCACATCCAGACCTGAGCAGAGCGTTCTGAGACCTCCCATTTCCATTGAGTCCCTCAGTCAATCAACAAGCCCATACAGGCTACCAGTTATCTGCAGGCCACATGGGCATCATGGTTTGTGCTCTTACAGCAGGACAGGGTGGGGATGGAGTGGCAACATGCTCTAACAGGTGCCCCAGGAGAGAAAACATCTACTCAGCCCACAAAGGCTGTTCTCGGAGGATGGGCAGGAATCTTCCTAGCAGAGAAGGGACGGGAGGGTGCGCCAGGCAGGCAGAAGAGTGTATGCAAGAGACTAGAGGCATGGAATGTGTACTGAGTGTGTGTGTGTGTGCATGTGTGCACACTTGTGTTGGAGATGTGGGTGACCACAGCCGGGGCAGGATGGACAGTGGGATGTTGATGCCCTTTCTGAAGCATTTGACTCTGCACCAGGACAGTCCATGTTCACGGTCCTGTTGCAATACTGAACGCTGGTGGGTGGGTGCCGATGTCACTGCTCTGCATGCAACTGAGTGTGGGCCTGAAACCTCCATGAGAAAATGCTTCCTGGAGAGCGTAGGCCAGTGCGTGGGGCAGGGCGGCGCCCGGGGCTGCTCAGCTTCCTCCAGGCTGCTCCTCTGCTTCTTCTGGCTTCAAATCCCACTTCAAACACACACAGCAGCTCCTCAAATGCATAACAACATCAATGATTTATAATGCTTTGAGGAGCCAGCCAGCCTCTTGTCAGGTGGTCAGGGTAGGTGGAGTTGGTCCAGCTGACCTACCAGGATGTGTCAGAGGAAGAGAGGGGTTTGCTTCCCACATGCACACACATATATGCACACACATATTCACACACATATATGCACACACATGTTCACACAAATATGCACACACATGTATACACATACACACTTTCATATACACCCACCTGCATGGCCTTGGTCCTGCCTGTAGCCCCTTTTTGTGACCTTGTGTGTCCTGCACACGGGGTGTGTAGTGACCCTGGGCCAAGGACCGCAGCTCAGTGTTTTCTGTGGGTGTGCCATGCACTTGGCACAAAGCACAGGCTGGGGTTTGCTGTGCACAGTGCTACCACCACAATTAGCTTAACCGGGATAGGTGCTGCCTATAGCACAGAGGGAAAGCGATTGGCTCGAGGTTTCGCAGGAGATAAGCCGCGGCTCCAGCCCAAGGGGTCTTCCTCCAAAGTCTGTGCTCATCCAGGAGGTGTGAATGCCCTCCCTCTGGGCTCAGGATGCAATATCCACCAGGAGAAATGGACAGCTGGATTCGATGTTCTACTTCATTCTGAACTGGAGCTTCACATTGTCGCTAGGGAGGGTGGCAAATGACACAGGGAGAGGAAAGAAACGTTTTCTTCTAGAGTTCCTCTAACAGCCTCCACACGTCAGTGGAAAATGCTCAACATATATCACATTCTCAGGAAAATATCCGCGTGGCCAAGAAGATACGGCGGACGGAGCACTGGGCCGAGGGTCAGGGCGCCGGCCTGAGTCTTCCCAGCTGACCGTTTGATGGTGACTCTGTCTTTCCCCTCTCTCAGCTTCGCGTCCAATTCTGTGAAAAGGAGATGGCAAACCTGAGCTGCCCGGGCCAGAGAGGGAGTTGAGGGTCGAAACAGGCGACCCAGACCACCCCATGCCACGCTGCACATAGAGGAGGAGTTACTCCCGGGCAGCCGCAGTCTCTCTCTGGGATACCACAGTCGACTCCTGAGACACGTCTGTTCCTTTCCTGCAGCGAAGTGTACGAGCATGGTTTTTGGCCTTGTTCTTCCACTGTACTTAGTGGTCATTATCTCCCAAATGCACCTGTTGCTGGCATTTGCATTCCGCCTTCTTTCTTACTTACCTACTGCTTCCTTGGACAAGCAGGTGATGGAGGTGATGTTTACCCAAAGCCAATTGTCCTGGATTAATGGCACGTGCAGCCTTCTCACCTGCCATGGGCAGGGCCCTGGGTCCCCTGGAGAGGAGCCTGGCACTCAGCACATGCTCTCCAGGTGTGTGCAGAGGGAAGGAGCGGTGGGCCTGGGCTGCACAGAGCCCCTTACATACGACCCCGTCTGCCATCCAGTGTATTCATTTAGCAAAGTGACTGGTCAGGCAGAAGTCTCGCTATGAAATGGTGTACATGTGTGTTTCTTTTAAAATTCTGAGATCTTTGCGGATTCACACCACTCCATCATGGGTTCAAGTTCCCACTCCAATGCCTCCAAGCTACTGCAAGAGTGCAGGGATGTGGCTTACACAGGACAGGAGTGGTGTCCATGGTGGGCTGCCATCACTCTTAAGGCTGCATCACCATCCCATTCTAGTGCTCTGAACACACATGTTTTAATAAGGGCCCTTGGGCCTCAACACCACGGGAGGAACAAGCTACAGACTGTGGGGTCTATCATGGGGGAGGGCGGGAATCCTGGAGACCTTATTGTGAGGGTGGGCTACCTACCCTACCTGCACCAAGGCCTCTGATAACCACATCGCATGATTGTGCAAGTGAATAGCCAAGGTGTGGTTTACCAGTTACCCACTCTGCCAGGGCCCTTGTTCAGCACACAACCCGTTCAGCTGTGCAAGGCTGATCTGCAGCCTGGTCCGGGTTTCTCTGGCTCTGAGGTCTCCCCCATCCCCATTCAATCCACAAGAGATGTCCCAAGGTCCTGGGGATTGCCCATGCTCTCCTCCCCACCACCCACTGCCCTGGGGATGAGCAGCTCCCTAATCCACCAAAACTGGCTCTCAAATTCTTAGCTCCAGCAACTCTTTTTCCTGCAGCCACTGGACTTTCTGGAGCTCATTTGTCTAAAGAGAGCAGGGCCGCCCTTGTCCCCTTCCTGGGCTTACTCTCGCCAAGTCCTGAGCCCACCTTCCCAGTCACTGCCATCAGGACTGTGGGGTGGGCAGGCTCTCTATGCCTCCTTCCCTGGATGGAGGCAGTGAGCATCCTGCCATCCACAGCGACGGCAGCAGAGTCTCAGGATGCAGCGGCTGACACAGGGGACTTCTCGGAAGCCCTGAGAGATGGGCCTCCATCCTGTGTCTGTTAGGAGCCATCAATGAAGTTAGGGGATTGCAACACTCTATGGTTCCTAGAGCCTAGTGGGAAAACGAGTCCTGAGATTTGTTACGTGGTTGTCATGTGGGCTTTCCCGTTAAGAAGGACGATGGAGGCAAGAGTATCAATTACTAATAAAATTTCTAATTGTGCATTATAAACCATGGGAGCAATTGCCAGCAATACATGACATTGTCGTGTGTTCCAGAGGACTGGCGTAGGGCTTGCTGTCCTGGGAGACCACAACTCTTCACCTGAAGTTCTCTGAGAATCAAAGACGGGTGTTCCCAGCAGACCCATTTTTCATCAGCAAGAGTAATTTTGGAGCAGGCATTGTGGTGCAGTGGGTGGAGCCACTGTGTAGGACACCCACACTACTGTGCTTCCAGTCCAGCTCCCTGCTAATGCCTCCCTGGGAGGCAGTAAATGATGGCCCAAGTACTTGGGCCCCTGCCATCCACGTGGGATGATCCACCCAGATGAAGTTTCTGGCTCCTGGCTTTAGGCTGGCCTGGCCTTGGCTGTTGTGGACATTTGGGGAGTGAACCAGCAGACAGAAAATCCTGCACTTTTTGTGTCTCTCCTTCTCTCTCTGCTACTCTGCCTTCCCAAAATAAATAAAAATATTTTCAAAGAAGATGAATAATTTTGTAGGGCAGCATCCCTTTGCCGATTGTGTTAACAGTGTTCTCAAGTACTTGGGGACATTTCTTTCAGAGGCACCAAAGGAAGAACTGGTCAGTTACATGTTTACCAGCCCCTGCTGCTCGGTCCCCACTCTGAGGCTTGAATTCAATTTGAGTGATGTTTGCTGTGTGCCAGGCCTCTGCTAGGCTCTGGGGAAGATATGGAAATAAATAATGACAGTTCCTGCCTCTGGGGAATTCACTCTCTAGTGAAGGACACAGCATGTGTCCGGAAATGGCTGTAACAGAATTAAAAAGCACTTTGGGAACAAGGGCTGGGGTAATGGAGGAGGCGTGGGTGGGTGATCGTTTTTAATTAGAAGGTTTGGAAAAGTCTTGTTAGGGGAAGTCTTGGAGATGGGCCTTGGAAGATGCTAAGATTTCAGCAGGTGGCTAAGGGCCAGGTGGGTGTGCGGGGAATTTTGAGAGGAGGAAAGCGTCACAGGTGCAGACTGGGAAAGGCCAAGCCGCATTGCTGAATGGGAGGCTGTCCGGGTGGGCTGGCGAGGAAGGCCTCTGGAGACAGGGAGAGGCAGTGAAACACACACTGGATCCAGGCTGTAGAGGGTCTGTGGGCATGGAAGACATCCACACACATCTCCCTCGTGGCACCAGCTTCAGTCCCATGTTTGGGAATCCCAGCGAGAACTACTACAGCCCTGCCCTCTAAGAGCTTGCATTCAGCCGTCTGTAAAGCACTGAAGAATTATAAGAACGGGGTGGGGGCAAACCCTGTGATAGAGGTAAGGTCGGAAGAGGAAGCTACTGCTCAGAGCAGAAGAGTCAGTGAACGTGGTACAGGAAAAAGCCACCTTGTCTTGATCCTTGCAGGTGGACAGCAGCTCAGCCCAGCTTTGTGTGGGTCTCTGCTGGCCCAGTGCTTCACAGCAGAGTGCTTTTGCCTCCCAGAGAGCGTTTGGCACTGTCAGGAGACCTGTGGGTTGTCATGACTGGGGCCGAGGTGAGGAGGTAGGGGTGAGGGGTGCTGTAATCACCTGCAGTGCACAGCCCACTGTGTCCGCAGGGCCAAGACTGAGGGGCAGGCATTGTGGCATCGTGGGTAAAGCTGTTGTCTGTGGTGCTGGCATCTCAAACGGGTGCTGGTTAGAGTCCCGGCTGCTCCACTTCTGATCTGGCTTTCTGCTAACACACCTGGGAAAGCAGTGGAGGATGCCCCAAGTGCTTGGGCCACCGCAACCACATGGGAGACCTATAAGAAGCTCCTGGCTCCGGTTTTGGACCATCCTTTCTCTGGCCATTCCAACTATTTGGGGAGTGAACCAGCAGATGAAAGACCCTCCCCCTCTGTTTGTGTATGTGTGTGTGTGTGTGTGTGTGTGTGTGTGTAAAACTCTGCCATTGGGGCGAATTTAATAAATCTTAAAAAAAGATTGAGAAATCCTGTGTTGAGGAATGCATCCAATGACACCAGACTGGGAACCAGGTGGTTGAGTGGCAATAGCTTCCTGTGGCTTTGGGTGGGTCCCAGGTGTCTCTGGAGGACCTCACACCATGGACTGAAGGTTAACATCCCCTGATCCTCATTCCTGAGTTCTTATCTTGAAGCCCTAATCCCTGATGTGTTCTATTTGTATTGGGAGGAACTGGGGTCAGATCAGTGGCCCTCCAGGATGAACTGAATGTCTTCCTCCTATTTCTCTCTCATTTCTGCCTGGGAAGATACAATACAAAGCAGCCCCCTGCCATCCAGACAGGGGGTCCTCACCAGGAACAGAACCTGTCAGCACCAGGATCTTGGACTTGCCAGTCCTCAGAACTGAGAGGAGAAAATTTGTTGTTTAAGCCACTTAACTTGACTGCTCTGAGATATCCCAGTTTCCACCCTCTGCTCACGCATGTGTGTGGCTGATGCTTTCTGACCACTGTGTCACTCTCTGCTCTGCCATGGCGGGCTGCTCACCAGAGATTCAGCCTCCTCAGTGTATGCAGGGCGCAGTCTCTGTCCACTTGTTGAGTTGTGATTCATGTGTTTATTGAGTTTCCAGTGGAAGTTCTAGGAACCACTTCAGTGATGGTGTTTTGTTGGCTTGTTGGGTGTATGGGATGATTGACAATGCTGGGTTCCTATAAGAAAATGCGACACTAGGATTCCTCACTCTGGCCCTACCCAGTCCAATTCCTTCATGCTGTCTGCCAGTTCCAGCCATACAAGGATACCACCATCTCGCTGGAGGACCCTTCTCTTGGATTCGGTCTATGACAGCACCTGCTGCCTCACACCCTTGGCCTGATTTCTGACCCTGGACATGGAACTCCAGTGGTCCATGTGACCATGCCTCCTTCCCTAGCACTCACCGTGTGCCTGCATGAACCGCAGCAAATCCATCATTGTTTCCCAAATGAACACCCGAGGTGAGAGACCGTGCTTAATTAATGTAAAAGCCCAGCTCAGGGGAGACCCAATGCCTAAAATGTCAGACAAATGGATGCACATATTAAGGACACCCTGGGATTCTGAGCAGGTCACTCATCAAGGAGAATGGTTACAGGAAGGTGACAGCACAATGACCAGAAATAAGAGAACATATCCCTGGAGAGGCAAAAAGGCCCTCTCTGTTGGAAACTCCAGGGGCTGCATCTGAGAGGCAATGCTACGGAGCAGTTCTGACCTCCAGGGATGGTCTGTCCAGTAACTCCAGTCCCTTCAAGTCATTCTCCTAGAAGTATCCTTGGGGATGGAGCACGCTTTCACATGATTTTCTTTTCTTTTCTTTTCTTTTTTTTTTTTTGACAGGCAGAGTGGACAGTGAGAGAGTGACAGAGAGAAAGGTCTTCCTTTGCCATTGGTTCACCCTCCAAGGGCCTCTGCGGCTGGTGCACCACGCTGATCCGAAGCCAGGAGCCAGGTGCTTCTCCTGGTCTCCCATGGGGTGCAGGGCCCAAGCACTTGGGCCATCCTCCACTGCACTCCCAGGCCACAGCAGAGAGCTGGACTGGAAGAGGAGCAATCAGGACAGAACCCAGTGCCCTGACCGGGACTAGAACCTGGGGTGCCAGAGCCGCAGGTGGAGGATTAGCCTATTGAGCCGTGGCGCCATCCATCACACAATTTTCTTTGCAGGAAAGTGGATGGAAAGCAATGGGTGTCTGGATAATGTGGAGAGTCTGCATGCAGCCTCACAGAGCAGCCCAGGCTTCCTCTGGGCTGCTGTCCTCATATCTGGTCCCTGGGGGACCCCAGAGACAGCCCCCAGGAATGCCTACCTGCACAGGCAGAGGTGGGAGCCCAGGTTGTCAGCCTGGTGAGGCCTCTACATTGCTGCATGCGGGGGTTTTGTAGAGAGCCTGTCTGAAGATTTTTGTAATTTGAGAAAGACCTCTTTTTTTTTTTTTTAAATAAAAAGGAATATTTGGTGACAGGACTGCAATGATTAATTTAACTGTCAACTGGGCTGGGTCATGGTGCCCAAATACGAGATCCAGCATCACCCTGGATGCTTCCATGAGGTTGTGTTTGGATGAGATTGACGCTCACATGGGCGGGCTTTGAGTAATGCAGGCTGCCCCTCGTAATGTGCTGAGGCTCATCCAGTGGGTTGAAAGCCTTGGTATAAGAAAGCTGGACCCCTCCCAAGGAAGAGGCAGCCTTTGGAGGTGGCTGGTGGCTCTTTGGATGTCAGCGGGGGGTATTGACCCTGTAGATGTGGCACTCACCAGGCATGCACAGTCCTGGGGGCCGGTCCTTCCTCTTCCTCCTTCTCTCCTCCCACCATGTTAGCTCTGTTTCTCTGCGAGTGTTCCTTGCAAGTGAAGAACTTCAATGCCTCCGTGGCACAGCTGCCCTGTAAAATCCTTCCTGGGGGCCACGCTGTCCCCTCTCGGCTTTCCCTCTGCAACGCGATGACGGAATTGGCCCAGATGAGCCCTGACGGTGGTCATGAGGCCCCAGCATGCAGACGGGCTGCATCCCTGTGCCTCACACCTGTCACATTTGAGAGTAAAGGATCAGGGCCTCCGGCCTGGTCCTTAGCATCCCACACCCACAGCCCAGCGCGAGAGGCCAAGAGGCGGCACAAGGCTGCACGGCGGGCTACTTTCCCGCAGAGCTGAGGGGCTCCCAGTTGCCCCCATCCCAGACCCAGCCACATTTTCTTTCTTCATTGGACTTTTCGTCCATTTGCTCCTTTCCGTGTGCCACCGCCTGAAGTTTCTGGGTCTCAAAAAAGAAGGATGTGGGGGATCAGTGATTTGAAGGTTTTGCCCAGGCTTAATGCTGTTGTAAAAGATATTTATTTATTTAAAAAGCAAAGCGACAGAGAGATGGAGACACACACACACACAGATATCTTCTATCTACAGATCCACCCCTAAATACCCACATTACTACAACACCTGGGGTTGGGCCCGACTGAAGCCAGGAGTCAGGAGCTCCACCCAGGTCTCCCACAAGGGTGCAGGGGTGCAGGCACGTGGGCCATCCTCTGTGGCCTTCCCAGGTGCATCAGCAGGAAGCTGGGAGGGAGGTGGAGCCGCCTAATTGCTGTCTGCATGTCACAGCCGAAGAGAACCTGCTTTCTCCAGAGGAGGGCCTGCCTGCCACACCAGGGGCAGTGCACTGGGTTCCTAACTGGCCGAGGGATCCCAGCCAATCCCTTGTCCTCGGTGGCCCTCAGCTGGGTGCTGGGGCTCTGCAGGATGATTTGAAACCTTTCTAGTTGCCTGTGCATGCATAGGCTTTGCAGTTTGCTCTGCTGCCCCCATGTGCTTGGGGGCCTGGCCCTTCTGAGAAGACGGGGGTAACGCTGGGCAGTGAATTGGGAACTTGTTTGGTGTGGATGGATTCACCAAGAAGTCAAACAGCCTGGAAAACATGCAAGCAAGAAACAGATGAACAAAGTCACTAGTGTGAATGCCTTGCATAGAAGTTTGGCTCCTGGGCTTCGTGTGTGTGTGTGTGTGTGTGTGTGTGTGAGGGGGAGGGGCGGAAACGACCCTAGCATGGTTCAGCCGCATTGTGCCCGGACCCCTTTGGGCCATCGTCCCCGGGCAGCCAGCTTACGGGAGGCAGGAGAGGGTCACCGGGCCCTCATCATCAGAGGCAGAATTCCTCCGTCTGGTGGAGAGGAGACAGTGCATGAAAAATGGTGGCAAGGGGTCAGGAGGCGACGGCAAGTGAGAAAACACTTTCATCTATTATCCCGGGGTCAATGGGCTCCCTCCCATCAGGGAACCTCGAGGCCCGATGAATGGCCCATTGCAGGAGGTGCAGCATTGTGTGGACTGGAGCCCGCATCACAATCCTCAGCTCGGGACAATAGCCCCTAAGAAAGTGGTGGGTGGCTCGCCTCCCAGGAGCCTGTCACGGGGAACGCCCCGGCCTGCTTGGGAAGGAGGGAGGCTGTTTGTCCAATAATGCAAAGGCATTTCAGACTCATTCCAAATGCCCCGTCATGGCGATTAGGTTGGCCCGTATTGAATTTCACCCAGGACCAGTGTGGATTTCTCAGCTGTTGTGCTCCCTAGAAGCCACACATACTCTATGAATTGAGTAATTTTTGTTTGAAGAACAACACATTCTTTTTTTAAAAAAAATAAAGTCCATTTCCAATGCTGAAAAGGAAACACACATTCTCTCTAAAGAAGATGCCCAGACCTCCAAATATGTCCATTCAACAGGGACAGGCATACATCCCAGGGAGCCAGCTCCTGGACTGGGCAACACCCCTCTTGCCTTCTTCCTTCCTGTACCTTTTTAGCGATAATTCATGGCCACGTGCTTTAAAAATCACTGCAAATGAGCTGTGAGTCCGACACGGTGGCTTCCTTTATGGAGTTCGGGATGGTTGGCTGAAATACGCCAGCTGAATGAGACGGCACAAGATCCCTGCGTTTCCTGGTGCTCACAGCCACCCTAAGCTCTGGGATCAGCCTTGTAATGGAAGCGGACAGGGGCCAGCAGTGCAACTTTGTAGTGCTATTGTCATGCCTGGCACGGAGCCTAGAATCTCAGGTCCTGAGATGAGCGTGCCTGGCACTGAGCGGATCCCTAGCTTTCACCCATCCAGAGCTGATAGCTGCATGGGGGTGCCCCTGGCTGCAGTGGCTTTCCTGGTGGGCACTAGCATGGGTCCCGTGTGATGTGGAAATCTGGTCCCGACAACACAAGGTCATGTAAACAGCTCTCCTGTGCGATCAGCTGGCAATTTACGTAGCAAGCCTGCTGAGTGCCAGGCCCTGCACAGGAGCTGGAGAAACGAAAAGGAAAGAGGCTTGGTCCCTGCCGATGATGGAGACAAATGAACATCCGGCAATGAACGCAGGCATTTGTGATTAGGATTGTGAAAGAGCGACAGGTAAACCGCACCCTGTGGGGTAAGCAGTTTGAAGGAAGAGTGAGCTGAGCACGCTTTATTTCCAGAGCACGGAGCTGAGCAGAGATGCCCCGGATACACGTTTGTTTAACAGGAGCGGGGAGCTATTTTTCCTGCCAGGGGCCATGTGGATATTTATAACATCGTTTGCGGGCCATACAAGATGATCAACTTAAAAATTAGCCTGCTGTAGATTTATTACATTTTGAGTCCTGCCTGCCATTGCCTTGGCGGGGCCAGATCAAGTCATTTCATGGGCCCGTGGGCTGCTATGTTCCCTAGCTCTGAGCCACTAGAAGTCCAGAATGTGACCTTATTTAGAAATAGGATACTTATAACAGAATCGTTAAGATGAGGTTGCCCTAGCTGAGGATGGGCCCTAACTCCGAAGATTGTTCCTTGTAAGAAAACCATGTGGGAGCCTGTGTTGTGGTGCAGGGGGTTAAGCCACTGCTTGCAATGCCGGCATCCCCCATGAGAGAGCTGGTCTGGGTCCAGCCACACCACTGCTCATCCAGCTCCCCGCAATTGCACTGGGAAAGTGGAGGAGGATGGCCCAAGTGTGTGGATCCCTGCCGCCTACATGGGAGATCTAGATGGAGTTTCTCTCTCCTGGGTAAGGCCTGGCTCAGCCCTGGTGGTTGCGGCCATTTGGGGAGTGAACCAGCAGGTGGAAGATCTCTCACTCGCTCTCTCTCGGTTTCTCTCTCCATCTTTGTTGCTCTGCCTTTCAAATAAATTAAAAAATAAAAATAAACATTAAGAAGAAAAGAAGACCTATGAACATAGAGGCAGAAGTGACAGTGACAGCAGCTACAAGCCAAGGGCTGCTGGCCTCCATGAGCACTCGGAGTGAAGCATGGAACAGACTCTCCCGGAGCTCCCGGCGGGTACCAGTGGTCGTGATACCTTGGATTCAGACTTCTGGCCTCCCGATCTGTGAGAGAATAAATTTCTGTTTTTAAGCCACCAGGCTTGTGGTGTTGTATAGTTTGAGGGAACTAACACACTTAGTGTGTCATCAACACAATCTCAATGAATAGGTGGTGGGCTGGTCTGTGGCACAGCAGGTTAAGCCGCCACCTGAACTGCTGGCATCCCATATGGGTGCTGGTTTGAGTCCTGGCTGCTCCACGTCTAATCCAGCTCCCTGCGTATGTGCCCAGGAAAACAACAGAGGATGGCCCAACTTTCAGAAACACAGATGAAGCTCCTGGCTCCTGGCTTTGGCCTGGTTCAGCTATTTGAACCAGTGGATAGAAAAATCAGTATCTGTGTGTATGTGTGACTCTCTCTGTAACTCTGCCTTTCAAATCAATAAATAAATCTTTTTTAAAAAATGAAAGGAGGGGGTAACACTCTGTGGGGGGCTCATCATGGAGAGAAGTGGGGCTGGAGACCACAGGGAAAGGGGCCACTGGGAGCAGAGATGTACATAAGAGCATGTAAGCTTCACCCGTGGATTCACGTGGCAGGAATGGGGGTGGGGGTTAGCAAGGTGGAGCATGGCTGGTAGACAAGGCCAGGTCAGAATAGCTGGGGTGCCATGCTAAAGGTTTGGATTTTAACCCTTTCCTCTCTTCCCTGACTTTTCTCCATCAAACCAGTGATCTCTACCACAGACATCATACAGAGTAGGGAGAGATTGATCAATGCGGCAGGAAAGAACAGAAAGATATAGCTGCTGTTTTTTTCCCGATACAATATTCCACAGAACAACAGGGACTGGTATTGTGGCACAGCAGGTTAAGCCTCCACTAGCGACACCTGCATCCTGTATAGGAGTGGCAGTTGGTCTAGGCTCTGCCTCCTGCTAATGCATCCTGGGAGGTAGCAGATGATGGCTCAAGTGCTTGGGTCCTTGCTGCCCACGTTCTGGGCTTCTGGCTTTGGGCTGGTCTGGCGCTGACTGTTGCAGGGAGTAAACCGTTGGATGAAAGATCTCTGTCTCTGTCTCTCTCTACAGGTCATAGATGAGAATAAATAAACACCAACAAGAGAGAGGGATCAGGTGGCTCCGTGGCCTTTGCCTGACCGTCACATAGAGGCAGCGGCAGTTCCTCTGGGTCTCTAAGTGGTGACAGGGACTGGAATGATTTGGGGGGTCTTTCACTCACTTGTTTGGTGCCTGAACTGGAAAGATTCAAACATCTTGAGGAGGTCAAAACAGCAGGTGGCCACTCCATTTTTTGCATCACTTGCTGAAGTCTCCTCAGATAGATCTGTAGTCACTGGTTTAACTTTTAGTGAAGCTCGGAGAAAGCAGGATCTTCAGATGGGCTCATTTGCATGTCCAGGAAATCCCTTGTGGTGTGAGTCTGAGGCCCTGCTGAAGGTTGCTTGCACAGGCACTGGATGACTGCTATGGAAATTTGGCTATGGGCAGGCCACTCCCCAATTTGTAGGAATGAAATTGCCTATAGAGATCAACAACTTGAAGGCATTCAGCTTGGTGGTCAACATCAAGGTGTGAACTGGCCTACAGCAGGACAACAGTCACAAAGCTGTGAACTGGCCTACTGTGGGACAACAACCAGAAAGGTGTGAACTGGCCTACTGTGGACAACAACCAGAAAGGTGTGAACTGGCATACTGTGGGACAACACCAGAAAAGTGTGAATTGGCCTACTGTGGGACAACAGCCATAAAGGTGTGAACTGCCCATTGTGGGACAACAGCCATAAAGGTGTGAACTGGCCTACTGTGGGACAACAGTCAGAAAGGTGTAAACTGGCCTACTGTGGGACAACAGTCAGAAAACTGTGAACTACTGTGAGGCAACAGTCAAGGATGGGTGGAATTAAAAAAAGAATGTGCTAGAGGCCTCTGCCTTCACTTTTTAAGCACTTGGATTCCAGATACCTAAGGCTGCACATGATGGTGAGTTTGTGGCCTTGATTTAGATGAAAAAATTTGACACCTTACCTTTCTGTCCAAAATCCACCACCAATCACTCTCTCAATCTTGTTGTCCATGACCACCCTGCCACAACTCGCTGGGGGTTTCCCGAGCTTGCCTGACTGCAATTTTGCTGCTTTCTCTGTTTTCCTTTGCCGGACCACTTTCAGCAGGCAGCACTTACCTGGTTGTCACAGCCCAGTTTAGATCTCCTTATCTTCTAGAAACTTCCCCAAGCTCCATAATTAACACATTCATCATGGCGCTGCTGGGGTTTCTTTTCTACTATTATCTTGTGGGGTTGAGGGAACGCTTTTCTGCCTTTCCTTCCTCTCCTGACCTAGACTGGGGGCTCCCTGCGGAGCTCATTTTATTGAAGTCTTCACTTCCCCAACCCTTCTAAAAGATGCACAAGAAGCCTGGCTCAGAGTGGGAGCTCAATAACCCCGCGATGTGATTGGTTTTGTGTGATTGTGCAATTTATAGGGTTCTTTGCCAGCTCTTGAGAATGTGATACAAAGGTTGACCTTGAAAACATCAAAAATAATTCCAGCATTTGTCTTTTTGAACAGATCTTTGGATAGGACGTTATCTTGTCTCTGTGAAGGGGCGTTACTCTCACTGTCCTATCACTGTTGGTCTGTGGAGCTCTTGGCCTTGGGTGTGCACGTGTTGCCTTCTTCCTTTTCTCACCACGTGTGTCCTTCCCCTTACACATCTCTAAGACCTGCAGCAGTCTCCTTTACCAACTTTCCTAGCCAGGCCTGAGCTTCTGTTTTATTAATTTGATGACTTGACTTTCTGATTCGATGAGTGCAGAAGCTGGAATCAAGACCAGATTCTATTAGGGTATTTTTTTTTTAATTTTTTTTGACAGGTAGAGTAGACAGTGAGAGCGACAGAGAGAAAAGTCTTCCTTCCATTGGTTCACTCCCCAAATGGCCGCTATGGCTGGTGCTGCGCCAATCCGAAGCCAGAAGTCAAGTGCCTCCTCCTGGTCTCCCATGTGGGTGCAGAGCCTAAGCACTTGGGCCATCCTCCACTGCACTCCCGGGCCAGCAGAGAGCTGGACTGGAAGAGGAGCAGCAGGGACAGAACCAGCGCCCCAACCGGGACTAGAACCTGGAGTGCTGGAGCCACAGGCGGAGGATTAGCCTAGTGAGCTGCGACGCCGGCCATCTAATAGGTTATTAATCAGTCTCTGGAGGAGATGAAGATTCCCCCAGGCCCACCAGGCCCCAGGAAATATTTGGGTTGCACTGTTGGTAGGCATTGGTGCTTGGATGAAAATGGAAGAACTGGCAGAATTACAGGCTTGGTGATCAGATTCATAGTTTAGAGATGGAGAAAGTCTGCCTATTTTGTAACCGTGTTGCTTCCATACCAGATCCAGATGCCTATATCTGCACTTCTATGTGGAAGAAAAGTAAGCGTTTACTTTTATTTTAATTTTAAATTGTATTTTCAAAGTATCATATCATAAAATGGATCTCTAATGGGTGTATAGCTCATCTATCAGGATCCAGAATGGGTCCTTCTCCCAAAAAGAACCCCTTTGTGCTGTCCATTGTTGTTACTGCCTCCCAACACTCCTGACCTACCCAGCTCCTACTGATCTCACCTCTATCACTACAGTGCTGTCTTTCTGAGAATGTTATACAAATGGAATCATAGCATGTGTAATTTTTTGAGTCTAGTTTCAATCAGCAAAGTGCATGAACCATTCATCTGTGCTGCTGTGATGCTACTCTGTACTGAGGAGGGTTCCATCATGTGAATGCACCAGTTTGTTTTTCCAAGCAAAGGACATTTGTGGAATGGCATCTGAGCTGTTTCCAGCATTCAGCAATAGGAGGAGGAGAGCCACTGAATATAATATGATACGGCGAAGCCTCTGTGAGCTCACGTGCCTGAGTGACTGTGTGGCTCAGAGCACTTTCCCTGCTTTCATTAAATATAAAATGTAAACGAGAAACACTTCCAAAGCTTTGTTAAGTCCCTGAGATTTTTGGGGTAATTTGTTACTAAAAAAGGATATGTTCAGATCTTTGCCTGAATTTAAGTTTTCACTTCTCTAGTGTGAATATGTAGGAGAGGGATCGTTGGCTCAGATGGTGAGCCTTGTGTTTAACTTTGTAAGACATTATTGAGTTGTGCCTGGTGTGCCTGGACCATTGATACTCTCACCAGCAGCTCACAGAGAGTGACAGGCTCTGCATCCTCTTGAGCTCTTGAGATCACCAAGATCTTGACTTGGACCCATTCTGAGGGTGGTGCCACCTCATCCCATTTTCATCTTAATTCCCCTAATGGCTAGCAATCAATTTCTTCATCTGCTTTTTTTTGTTTTTAACTATCCATTCATTTGTAGTGAAATATCTGTTTAGTCTTTTTGCCCACTTTTAAATTGGGTGGTTTGTTTTCCTACTGTTGAGTTCTGAGCTTTTTTATGTAGTCTAGATACAAAGCTTGTGTCAAATATGTGATTTGAAAATATTTTCTCCCCATCTATAACTTGTCTTTTATTCTTATAGTAATTTATGTTAATTTATGTTGCAGAGGAAATGTTTTCAGCTTTGATGAAGACTCATTCATTCATGTTCATTTCACGGATCGTACTTCTGATGTTCATGTCTATTCTTTATACTACTATTTTTTTAGGTCTTTGTGACTCAGAGAAAATCTAATTTTGCTTAGATAGGCCATAGGACACAGCATGTTGATAGTGTTCAGAGACAGGGACTGGCGTAAGATTGCCTTGGAAGATGTGACGTGCGGAGCTGGGCCACAGCATCATTTCTCCCGTCTCCCATGCTGGTGCACCTTCTACCTAAAACTTACTGCCCCATCAGAGGCCATGAGCAAAGGAGCCCCATGGGCATGCTGGCACCATGTGTTAGGGGAAGTGTGCAAGGCTTGGTCTTGGATTCCTTAAATGTTTACCAAGCACGCATGATGTGCTGGCTTCTCTCTGTGTAAAATGTACAATGCTAACAATTCCTGCAGAGTCTCTTAGATGCTAGAGTGCAGAGACAGCAAACAAACGAATGCGTGAAAGCACGTTCCGTCATAAATGCAATCATGATAACACAATATTGACATTGGGCGCTGGGACCTGAAGTTTCTAGGTGGGTGGTTCCCAGGATGCCTCTGGGAGCAGGTCTTTTCTCCGTATAGCAGTGTCACCTCCTCCAAGTCCTACCCTTAGAGTTAGCTTCAGAGGTGTGAACCAGTGGAGCCTCGAGGGCTCTGGGCTCACAAAAACTCTATGCTCAGAGAAGGATCTGTTTTGTTTGGTGCTCTGTTGTTGCGGCCTTGAAATTCTTCCTTTTTGAATAAAGCGCCCTTCATCTTCACTTGCAGTGGGTCTGGCAAAGTAGATAGCCTATCTTGCCTGTACTTTGCCCAGACAGAAAGCAGACAACAACAACCTCAACAATAACAGAGCCTGGCGTCTCTGTCTTGGTGGGCAGACTGGACCATGGAGTCTCATTCCACAAAAAATAGATCGGAAGATGCATTCCTCCTCCAAAAGCTCACGAGGCCGAGTCTACTGAAGGTTGCTGGGTGAAAGCCGTGGCTCCCATTCCTCACTGTCTCTGTAGGTCTCACTTGCTTGGTTCTACCTGAGGGATGGTGAACCCCCGATTTATAAACACTACGGGTGTTTGTGGTTGGTGGTGGTGACGATGATTCCTGCACCAGAAGCTCGTACAGAAAGTGCTGTATCAGGCAGAGCCTTGCTTAGTTTGCACATTTATTTGCATTTTATCCTCACAAGAGCTCATTCGAAAGATGTAGCATCTGCAGCCCAGAGAAGCTAAGTACAATTCTTCACGGTCACAGAGCAAACGAGTGAGTGAGGAAAATCCCTGTCTCCTTTCAGCACCTGGCAGAGAGGTGGTGCTGAACTCTGTTCCAATTCCCGACTTTGTTTCAGAGGCGTGAGCATTTGGGGTGTCTGCAGGCACCTTTTCAATGTCACAGGCCACAGCTCCTGCAGATCGGTCGTCCCCTCTCATACTGAGACTGCGCACATCTTCGCCCTGCTGCTGAGGTGATGCTGCGTGAGAGCTTCGACTGCTTCTGCGAGGAGAGTGGCAAAGCGACCGCCATCGCGCCACACGAGGGACAAACACGAGAAGGAAGCCGACTGTGAAGCAGAGAGCCTCTGCTAAGTTCTGAAGACCCAGCTTTGTGCTGTCTTCTGTTTCGGTTGTCCTGAACCTCTCAGAGGGTGGACTCAGGAAACCATGCTGGGAAGCGGAAGCAGGCAGCGCTGCCCACGTATCGGCCCCTGTACCAGATCCCTCCGTCTGCCTCGGCTCTTTGGGAAACCGGCTTCCGGACTCTGACACATGGTCCTTTGTCTGGCCCCAGCTGTTAGAATCTGTCTTCATTCATTAAGCAGGAAGGGGCTTCTCAGAGCTGCTTCTGCAGTCTGATGTCAGGGGCAGCCACACTCAGAGAGATGTCACAACACGCCCCCTGGCCCTTTCCTATGCACCCGGGAAGCTGCCGGCACGGTGCTGGCTGCTTCCCCTCTGGTATAACCTTTGTTCCCACAGCCACCTGCGTGGGCGATGCCATTATCCTTATTTTATAGAAAAGGAAACCGGGGCTTGGCTAGGTCTCGGGCATCTCAGAGCTGTGTGCTCCCGTGGACAGAGGCAGGATCTGAATCCAGGCTTGGGTGACTCCACAGCTGCCTCCCAGAATCCTCTCTCATTGCGACTCCCACGCAGACGGCAGCAGCCATCCTCCCCACCGCTCAGGAAAAGACCAAGGCTTCTAGGAAGTGGCCACGGTGTCTTGGGGGAGGGCACAGGTTCCTGCCCTGCTCTCCTCCTTGCAGGAGGGGTGGGGGCCTCCCACTCACTCTCTGAGGAAGGGGCTGCACAGGATTCATCATCAGCAGGAATCCTGTTTCCAACAGCTCTCCCACTCTATGGGCACAAAAAGAACGCAGTAAGCACAGTTTAATGAATTCTGATCTCACAGACAGAGGCTGGCTGATCAGAGACGATGGTGCGCAGACACGGGCAGGAAAAATCGCACGGACCGAGCACTGGGGCGGGTTTGGATGATGCAGCGTTCCTTCAGGATGGGCAGTTTGTGTTGCAGTTGAGTCGCAGGTACTGTTTGCTTTAATTGTCTCCCGCCCTCATCTTTCTGGGAAAGTGGCAAAACGTCTTGATCCCCTTCAAGCCGACAGAAGGAAATCAGCCTCTTTGCTTTTGAGCCTAACGACAATATCTCAGATTCATGTAGGTTTTAATCTGCAATCCTAAACACCTGGAAAATCCCCATCCACATTTCAATCACTCCGTCTTCTGCCAGGAAAAGGAAGGAAAATAGCATTATTGGAGCTTTCAGGAAGAATATGTGGACTCTTCAAGTTCACAGAAAATGTGAATTATGAAAAAAACTCTAAATGGATTTCCAAATTTTTAAACCAAAATCAACTTATTTTTTTCAAATGATTAATAAATTAATTTTCATTTTATTTGAAAGATGGAGTGACAGAGAGCACGGGACAGGGAAAGATTTCTCATTAGCTGGTTCTCTCTCCGAATACTCACAACAGCCAGAGCCAGGCCAGGCCAAACCCAGAAACCTGGAACTTAATCTGGGACTCCCATGTGGGTGGCAGGGACCCAAGTCCTTGAGCCGTCCTCTGTTACCTTCCAGAGTCCTCATTCTCAGGAGCTGGGCTGAAAGCCAAGGAGCCAGGACTCTCCCAGGCACTGCGAAGTGTAATGCAGACATTCCAGGCAAAGGCTCAAGCCACAGCACCACCACGCCCGTCCCTCCCCTCATCCCTGGGTCCCAAGCCCCGACATAGGCTGGAGACATAGTGGACAAGCAAAGGGACGGCCTAAAAGCTGGACTCCAGTGTCTTGCCTCTTCTTCCCATCCACCCATCTGCTAATCTACGGGGAAACAGCAGATGATGGTTCAAGTGCCGGAGTCCATGTCACTTACGCGGGTGACCAGATCCAGGCTCCTGGCCTCAGCCTGACCCAGTCCCAGCCATTGAGACCATTTGGGGTGTGAAGCAGCCGACGGAAGATTGATCTCTCTCTCTCTCTCTCTCTCTCTCTCTCTCTCTCTTCCCCCTTCCTCTCTCTCTCTCCTCCCCTTTCTCTCTCTCTCTCTCTCTCTCTCTCTCCTCCCCTTTCTCTCTCTCTCTCTCTCTCTCTCTCTCTCTCCCTCTCTCTCTCTCTTTCTCATCTCTATCACTCTACCTCTCTGCCTGTCAAACAAATAAAAGTGAATTTTCAAAAGGGGGAGTGATGAAGACATGCTGGCCCCATTCCTGAGGGGCTACCTGTCTTCCAGAGAAGGCAGATATCAAAAATGAACCCATCAAGGCTGGGGCCCCTGTGTTCTGTCAGAAGTGTACCCAGGGAGTTGCAGGAACCGATGGGAGACAGTACTGACTCAGGCTCTGCAGGAGCTGTCTCCATAATTTTGGGTTATCGGGGTCCTTGCAAAACGACATGGTCCTAACTCGTAATCCACAGAGTTGCAGCGTGGCACGTGAGTCAGGAGCCAGAGGCTCCATCACGGCTTTTGAGGAGGACTTGGGTCTTCTCAAAGGCTCTGGATTCTTCTGGGCCTGGTTGGCCTACACCAGTCTCATCCATTCTCCCAGCAGAGCAGCGAGCAGGGAGCCTTCTCGCCGCAGCAGAGTGTCGTCCTGTGGTTCATTTTCTGCTGCTCTGTGATTTCTTCCCTGTGTTTCCTTCTAGAGTTTGCTGGTGCCTTCGGCCTTCCCCTAAGAGATCAGAAGTAGACACAGGTGAAAGCAAGAGCTCGGGGGGACGAGGCAAGTGTTGGCCAAAACCCAGCTGGAGCCCTTAGTGAGATGTTGAACCTGGACAAACTTGCCGACCCCCTCTGAGCCCATTTCTTCACCTGTAAAAGTGGGTTAAGAAAAATACTCCTGTGTAGGGTCAAGGTAAGAACTGAATGAGAGGACACAAGTAAAGCCCCAAGCAGGTGCCGGAATCGTAGATGCAAAATGATGGTGACCCCGCTCTCCTCTTCATTGTTGCTAAATGCAAGGTTAAGGGGTCTCCCTTTGCTCAGGTTTGCACATGGGAAGGCAGGGTCCCCCAAGGACTTCATTCAAGGTCTGGAGCACACATTTGCTCCATCCATCCTGAAGAAGGAATTGTGGGGTCCTAGAACTACTAAGGTTGGAGTTCAAGTCCATGCTGGCCACGTGGTCCTGGGCAAATGACCCCCTCAGCTTCCCCACTCACTGTGGAGGGTATAAGAGACCCTGTAAGTTGAGAGGTGGGCACATAGTGGACACTCCCTCTCTCCCCTGCGTGGGGCTCCCTGCCTGCTTGTGGAAGACACTTAGGTTGTGAATCTCCCACTGACCACCATCACCAAGGCCTAAAGAGACCGCCTTGCCTCCGGGGGGGGGGGTCTTCTTCCAGGGCTCAATCTCCCCACTGCCTCTCAGCTCATCTGTTCCTCCCACCTGTGCCAAGGAGTGCACTGCATCTGAGGGCCTTGGTTTCCTAGGGATGAGGTGGCTGAAGGTCATCTGGCCTGCTGGTAGAGGTGCGTTTATGGGGTAAGTATCTTTGATTTATTCATTTATTTGGAAGGCAGAGTGATGGGGGAGGGTACAGAGAATGGGATGGGGAGAGTGTGCATGAGAGAAAGAGAGATCTTCCATCCGGGTTCATTCCCCAGATACCCGCAAGAGCCGGGCTGGGCCAGGTTGAAGCCAGGAGCCAGGAGCTCCATCTTGTCCTCCCATATGGGTGGCAGGGACTCAAGTACTTGAGCCATCATCTGTGCTTTCCCAGACACATTATCAGGGATCCGGGTGGGAAGTAGAGTCACTGGGACTCAACCCGGCACTGGTGTCAATATCCCAGGTGGCAGCTCAACCCATTGTGCCACAACACTGCCCCCAAGAATACAGCTTTAGACAACACCTTCCAGGTAACCCCCTTTGTCTTATGGGTATTGCACATCAGGCCTCTGATTTTGCTGTTCAGTAACAACGAAGATGACAATGATAATAATAACTAGTGAATGGTAAGGCTTCCTGTGTGCCGTGGACTGTGCCAGCCTGTCCCTCCCTGGAGGGTGGAAGAAGCAAGCTCTGTGTGGCTCCAGCGAGCTCCGGCTGCGTTCACTTACACAGGAAGGCGGGAAGCTCCAGAAAAGATGCTCAGCGCCTGCCAAACACTGAAGAGCTTACAGCAGGTGCAGCTGGGAGCTTCACCCAGGCCTGGCTTTCTTCCTGCCTGGTGCTCTTTGGTGAAGATGCATTAATGGTCTTTCCCAGGGAAAGGGAAGAGCGAACATGAGGTTGCGGGAAGGTTGGAAAATTTCATCTGATTTTCTGTTGTCTCCCTTGATAAGTTCCTCCGTAAGAAGCTCCCGGGGCAAACAGCAGCAGGAGTTCAGCTTCCTGAGGCCAGCACCAGCTCACCTCACTGCTGGCCAGTGCTCTCTCTGGCCCGGCTGGGCCCCACGTTCTCCCCAGGACCCATGCCCTCCCCATTAGCGACATCCGGATCCTGTGGTCCATGTCTTCTCTGTGGTGCACATGCTGACTGCAGCTTGCGTCTTGCCTACGGTCCACACATCCACATGATCCTTGTCTACTCTGTGGCTTGATTCTCCTATGACCCAGTCCTCCCCATGATCGTCATTAATATTCTCATCCACATCCTCTCAAGGTCATGATGACCCCATGGCCTACATGTACTTTTTACAAAAGAAATTTATTTTTAAGATTTATTTTATTTATTTCAAAGACAGAGTTACAGAGAGAGGTAGAGACACAGAGAGAGGTCTTCTATCCACTGGTTCACTCTCCAGATGGCTGCAATGGCTGGAGCTGTGACAATCCAAAGCCAGGAGCCAGGAGCTTCGTCTGGGTCTCCCATGTGGGTGCAGGGGCCCAGCAGTTGGGCCATCTTCTACTGCTCTCCCAGGACATAGCAGAGAGCTGGATCGGGAGAGGAGCAGCCGGGACTAGAACTGGCACCCATCTGGGATGCTGGTGCTTCAGGCCAGGGCTTTAACCCGCTGCACCGCAGTGCCGGCCCCTTACAAAAGAAATTATTTATCTGAGATAGGAAGAGGGATACCAGGGCAGGGAGAAGGAGTGAGAGGGAGGCAGAGGTGGGAGCGCAGGAAAAGAGAGGAAAAGAGAGACAAATACAGAGTGCTCCTGTCTGCTGGTTCATTCCCGTAATGCCCATTACATTCAGGGAAGTAGGCAGGAGCAGGGAACTAACACAGGACTCCCATGTGCGTGGCAAGAACTCAGCTACTTGATTTATTACCTGCTGCCTCCTGGGGTCTATGTTAGCAGGAAGTTGAAATCAGGGACTGGAGCACCTGGGCGGAAGTGAGAGGAACAGATGAGCTGAGAGGCAGTGGGGGGACTGAGCCCTAGAAGAAGACCCTCCCTGGAGGCAAGGCAGTCTCTTTAGGCCTTGGTGATAGTGGTCGGTGGGAGATTCACAACCTAAGTGTCTTCCACAAGCAGGCATGGAGCCCCACGCAGGGGAGAGAGGGAGTGTCCACTATGTGCCCACCCAGGTACTTGATGCAGGCAACTTACCTGGCATCTTAATCACTAAGCGAAATGTCTCCTTCAAGCACTTTTTGATCCACATCTTCCCTATTTTTTGGCCCCAGGCCCCCTCTACCTCCCACAGATGGCCTGCTCTTGTCACGTGAACAGGACAATTACTTCTCCCTTTGGACAGCGGAGGCTCATCTCAATCCTGGTCCAGCAAGAGACTGGGGCGAGGGCCAGCTTTAAGCAGGAAGTGACGTCTTCCATGATGCTGACACGTCCCCCTGCCTCTGCTCTGCTCTCCCCAGCCCCCAGCCCCCTTCTCTATGTCAACCCCATTGGGCGAGGCCTTCGCCATCTCCCAGGTCACTTTGCAGGCACCTCTGTCCTGAAAGTACCCTTCCCACCCCAGGTCTGTGGAGATGCCCTTCTCTGTGCTCCTCTAGCCCTGGCCTTCTGCTAAGCCAGTGCCTGCAAAGGCATCTTGTGACCGTCTCCTCCATCAGACTGCTCACAGTCTGAGAGCAGAGGCTGGTCTCATCCATGTGTCTGGGCTGTTCTTGGGACTCAGAACAGTACTGGGGGCAAGTCAGGCAGGATCAGGTGCACTGCGGTAACAAAGACAGCAGGATATCCCAGAGGCCTGGCGCAAGGCAGGCGAATCACTGGCCACACTGATGTTGGCTGCTGGCCTTGCAGCGCCCCAAACCTGGATTCCTCCATTTCCCTTTCTTCCTGGGGAAGGAGAGAGAGCTGAAGAGACACACAGGATGGTGTGAAGCCAGGACGGGAAGTGGCTCACGTCACTCCCACTGTCCTGAGCCAGGCTGTGGCCCAGCCCAGCTGCAAAGGAGGCTGGGAGATACTGGGGAGCACCTAGTGCTTTGACGGACATCAAAGTTGATGTTGGCCTCCACGCAGTGTCAGTGAGAAGTTCCTCTTAGTCAAACGGCTCACAACATGAACAAGTTTCCTGGCTGAGAGATGTAGACCTGGGAGGCCGGGGGACACGAAGCTGTGGCCCTTCAGCTCAGCCCGAGACTTGAGTTCATACAAAATCAGCTTTGCAGAGCTGTTTAGACAGGGGCCAAGCCCTGGAAACTCCCATTTAGCCCCGCTGGTCTGGAAGAAGCGCGGTGTTCCCAGCCCTCGGCACCCTTTGTCCTCTGTGAGCTCCCGTAGCCTGCAGAGGTGACTTCTTTATTCTTGGGAGTTGCTATTTATAATGTGCAAAGGACTCCTCCTCTCTTGGTCCATACCGAGGCTCAGAGAAAGAGCCTGCCCTCCCCCAGCAGCCCTGCCTGCAACACCAGCCCCCTCCCCCAGAGCAATCCCGTAAAGAAAGGATGAAAGGCCCCAGAATTACTACCATTCGACAACACAGAGACTGTCAAAACCAGGAGGCCAACAAAGGCCTTTACATAAATCACAGCTGATACAATGGCTCTTAGCTGAAGGGGAGAGGGGCTTAGAGCCTCAGAGCTGCTGAAAGGAGGTTTGTGTCTGGGGGAGGAATGGCCAGAGCCAGGCAGCCCCTGGGGAAGGGACAGAGCCTGGTGTCTGAACAGAGGGCGAGCCCATCACCCCGCCCGCCCCACCGCAGAGGCCATGCCACGGAACCAGTGGGAAAACCTGCAGACCAGACTCCAGATGTGCCCGCTCCACGGAGCCAGGATGCCCCAGATGTCTACGACTGTGCCCATCTCACTCCAGCAGCAGCTGCAGCTTAGTCTGACAGTGACAGTGCTGGGAGGATGTGTGGCCCAAGCTGAGCCAGGCAGGGGCAGCAGGGAGCAACCCCCGGGGCTGAGGATGTGGCCAGCGCTCTGGGCTCCGACACAGGGGACCTCAGCCAGCTGGGCGTCCCTGGGAAGCCTTCCCGGAAGGTAGACACACCTTATAGGAAAGGTCACTTCTGATAGACAGACAGACACTGGGCCACTGGGGCCAGGGAATGTGTCCTCAAAGCTGGATTTCCATAAAGACCCTGTGGAGGAGCCCCATTCCTGAGGACAGCGCCCTCTTCAGGCAGGGGCAAGTTATAGAAAAGCAGGGAAATTGGCAAGAGATGTCAAATCCCTGGGCCCAGTCGTTCCTTTTTAAACAAGGTGTTCGGTGGCACACACAGAATCCAGTGGCATTCAGCGAAGGTGGTGGCACCTCTTCTGGACCACGCATGACCAAGACATCTGCGGTTTAGAGAGAGGTAGATAAAGCAGAAAGTGAGTGAATGCAGGGTAGCGAGTGCAGATGGACACCTGGCAGGTGCATGGTTCTGCAGTGGGAGAAGCCTCCTGCTGTGAGTGCCAGCCCTGCCGCGCCTGGCCCGGGGCTCTTGGGTGAGTCATTTCCTGCTCTGCCTTCAATTACAGCAGGATGTTAATGGGCAAGATGGGAATAAGAAGAGAATCGGAACGATGTCAGTGTGCAGTCGCTGCTTTGTGAAGTCTGATTTTAAATTGCTTGGCTAGTGTGCAATGGTTTACAAAGCCCCTTAGCGCCTGGACTCGGATCTGATCCTAACGGGACAGGGATTGGTTTAATAGACCCCTGTCAAGAGATAAGAAGACTGAGGCTAAAAGAATGTGGGGTTGAGCTGAATGAGCAGGGCGGCTCAGGGCTGGCTTCCAGAAGGTGTTTCTCCTGGTAGGAAAGGTCGTTCCTTGACATGCAGGGAAGAGAGAAACTGCAGGGTCAGGCGATGTGGCTGAACACGGTCATGAGCTCCCACAGCAGAGTGGCAGGCCAGCCTGTCCCACCCATGTATCTCCTGCTTCCAGGGAAGGCACCCATAGGGTTTGCGTCTTTAAAGTTGGCTGGGCGTGGGGTAGGGCCCTGGGGGATCCTACAGGCAGCCTAGGGCCTTGTTCCCAGCAGGATCCTGCCGCGGGTCAGACCTGACCCTTCCCCAGAGTTGGGCTCGTCTGCCCAGAGCTGCCCTCAGCCTGGGCGAGAAGATGCCTTCTCCGGACCCTAGCAGCTTGCTGGTCTCGGGGAGCTGCTGGAGGCCCATGTGGCCCAGGGTCTGCTGCCTGTTCTGCGTGGACCTGCGCGACCCTGGGGTACAGTCACATGTCTGGGGATGGCGTAGCCTGCACTGACCCCTCTTGAGGCATGCCTACTTCACCCAGGTGGTGGGAGCCAGTGCCCGCTCCATATGCGCTCTAGGTTATTGCCAGGTGATCCCAGTGTGAAGGGTCCCCCTTTGGAGTGGTCGTGCCCTGTGACACCACCAGCCATCTGAAGCCCAGGACTCGGAATGAAAGTGAGGTACACAGTAGCTCCCCAAACCACATATTCCCAGACCCCAGAAAATGACTTGGGGCAAATGGTGACCCAGGAGGGGTGTGTGTGTTTGTGTGAGAATGTATTATGAGTGTGTATGCGTGTGTGTGTGTCTCTGTGTATGTGCTTTTGTGTGTATGAGTGTGTGCCTGTGTATGAGAGTACATGTGTTTGTGTATGTGTGTGTGTGTTTCTGTGTGACAGTATTTATGTGTGTGTGTCTGTGTGTCTGTGTAAGAGTGTGTTTCTACATGTGACAGTACATGTGTGTGTATATGAGAATACTTGTGTGTGTGCTTGTGTGTGCATGAGTGCATGTCTGTGTTTGAGGGTATATGTAGTATGTGTGTATGTGTCTCTGTGTGAGAGTATATGTGTATATCCCTGTGTGAGTGGGTTTCTGTGTGTGACAGTACATGTGTGTGCATGAAAGTACTTATGTGTGTGTGAGAGAGCACATGCATGTGATTGTAGGTGAGAGAGTACATACCTGTGAGTGTGAGAGAGTATGTGAGAGTGTGTGTGTGTGAGAGTACTTGTTTGTGAGCATGCCTGTGTGAGAACATGTGTGTGTATGTATGGCCACGTCTCTGTGTGAGACAGTGCATGTGTGTATGTATGTGTGCCCATGTCTATGCTGAGTATTGAGTGTGTGCATGTGTGTGAGAGTACATGTGTGTGAGAGTACATGTGTGTGAGTGTGCTTATGTGAGAACATGTGTCTGTGTATGCGTGAGTGTGTCTCTCTGTGAGAAAGTATGTGTGTGTGATATGTGTGCCTGTCTGAGTAGTGTGTGTGCCTGTGTGTGAGTACATTCCTGTGAGTGTGTGTGAGAGTACATGTTTGTGAGTGTGCCTGTGTGAGGACATGTGTGTGTATGTGTGAGCATGTCTCTGTGTGAGAGAGTTCATGTGTGTGTATGTGTGCCCATGTCTATGTGAGTATTGAGTGTGTGCCTATGTGTGAGAGTACATGCATATGTGTATTTGTGTGAGTGTGCCTGTGTGATTACAAGTGTATGAGTGTATGTGTGAGCATGTCTCTGTGTGAGAGAGCATGTGTGTGTGATATGTGTGCCTGTCTGTGTGAGTAGTGTGTGTGCCTATGTGTGAGAGTACATGCCTGTGAGTGTGTGAGAGTACATGTATGTGAGTGTGCCTGTGTGTACATGTGTGTGAGTGTATGTGTGAGCATGTCTCTCTGTGAGAGCGTACGTGTGTGTGTGATATGTGTGCCTGTCTGTGTGAGTAGTGTGTGTGTGCCTGTGTGTGAGAGTACATGTGTGTGAGTGTGTGAGAGTACATATATGTGAGAATATGTGTGAGAGAGTACATCTGTGTGAGAGTACATGTGTGTGAGTGTGTGAGAGAGCACATGTATGTGAGAGTACATGTGTGAGTATGTGAGAGAGCACATGTATATGAGAATGTCTGTGTGTGAGAGTACATGTGTGTGAGAGTACATGCATGTGAATGTGTGTGAGTGAGTGTGTAGGGAGCATGCAGGGCAGCAGTTCCCCATGAGAGTGCAGTTGGTGTGGGAGGAAAGTGGAGAGCGCGGGAGGCCCTGAGTGGGCCCTGGAAGCTGTGGGAAGGGGCGGGCTGTGGGATGCGACAAGGGTCAGACAAGGCCTGGAAGTGGTCGCCGGCTCTCCCAGCTGACAGCATCCTGATCCGCCTGCAGGGGAGAGGCTGACAGATCCTCAGGGACCGTGGCCAGGGAGCCCAGCTGCCCTAGGGCGGTGCCTGGCAGGCAGCACAGCGGCTCGGGCTTCACGCACACTGATGTCCGGATCTGCGCTTACAGATGTGCAGCAGACACAGAGTGGATGCGCCCAGGAGGTGCCCGCCCCACGCGCGAGGCTTTGCAGTGGGGCGGGCTCTAGCAGGTGCTCCCTCTGTGAGAGAGGAGACCCTGGGTGACGGCTGAGGTGCTGTGGCCTCGGACACGGCCTCTGCTGCCATGAGCTCAGACAGCACAGAGTTCACATGGCCACTGCAGGCTCTTGCGCAAGTTACCCTCGGGTCTCCTTTTCCACGGCCATCACCTGAGGCCTGATCACGTGACTGTGGGGATCACAAGATAAAGCCCTGATGCCAGACTGGGGGTGCGTGGAGTGGATCCACTGCTCACCAGCTTGCTGGCCGCTGCCCCAGCAAGCTGCCATCTCAAGGCGGTGATGCGGCTGCTGGGGGGGGCAGCATTCCCCCCACCGTGGCCTCTTTTGGTGCCAGGGTAGGCTGCCAGCTGCTCCATCAGAGACTCCTGTGCCCTGATCCTGTGAAGTTAACCTCAGCCTCCCCTCTCCATATGGGGACTGTGGACTCTGTGGGCTGGGTCCCATCACTCCTCCTCCCCATCGTGGGTTGGACAGAACCTGGGGCTGAGGCTTTAGGGGGCAGGAGAGGGACAGGACCAGGGCAGGACATCTGGCTGTCCGTCTGTCTGTGGAGCCGCACTGGCGACCGGACCACCCTCTGCTGCCTGTTCCCTCTCCATGCCACCTGACAGACGCACACAGCAAGCCAGCCTGGCCAGACCTGCCCCCCGAGTTGGTGGCACAGGGGAAGATGGGGGAATTAACTTCTGGCCCGCTGACAGTGGCGCGGGCTGCCAAAGCCGCCCGGGTAATTTGGTTCCTTTCCTCTGTTGACTCGGTGCCAGCGCACAAGAGCGGATTAAGCAGGGAAATTCTGCATGGAGAACTCTCCCCCTTGGCGCTCCAATCCCATTGTCTCCCCAGAATGACAGCCGCCGGTGGTGCCAACGCACACCGCTCCACTGGCACGTCCCCAGAACAGATCAGCTTCCCGTTCCTGAAAAGAGGGATTTGTTAAAGGACTGGAGTTAAAAGAAAGAAGGAGAGGCCAGAGAGGATGAGGCTGGGAGTAAAAGTTATGCCCGGTTTGTTAATGAAAGCAGTGAGGTCTGCTCATGCTAATGCTGACGCCTGCGGGGACGTTGGTACTTCTCAAGTCGACCCCTTGGTGGTGGTGGGGTGGGGCAGGTTTCAATTCTGCCTACTCTCCCTGAGCACCTACTGCGTGCCAGCCATTGCACTCAGTGCTGGTTGGCGAAGGGACAAGGAGCACCCATTGCAAAGAGATGCATCCAGGAGTCCCTGTCCAGTGGACACTTAGATAAAATTCAGAGACAATGAGAGTAAACATTTATCAGCACCTACTACGTGCCGGCACTGTTTTAGGTATTTTGCTCACATTAGCCAATCTAATAGCCTGATACCCTTAGGGGTTCTGCATCATTGTTAGGACCACATCCCTGCTTTGAAGAGCAGGTCTGCCCAGGCTGGCTTGCTGTATGCTTCTCTCAAGTGGCATGAAGGGTGGTCCAGTCGCCAGTGCTTGGCTCAGCCCCTAAGACACTGTTCCAGATGTCTGCATCCCACCCGAAGGTGCCTGGATTTGAGTCCTGCCTGTGCTCCTGATCTCAGCTTCCTGTTAATGCACACCAAGGGAGGCCCCAGGAGGTGCTGCAAGTACCTGGGAGACCTGGGTTGAGTTCCAGGCTCCTGGCTTCATCCTGGCCCAGTTCTGGCTGTTGTGGTCATTCAGGGAATGAGCTATCAGGTGGCAAATCTCTGTCTGCCATTCAAAAGAAATAAATAATAAACAAATAGACACATGAAACTCAATTGCTTTAAAATGAGGAAACACAGGCACTGTTCTTTTGAAAACAATGAAAATTTAAAGCCCCCTGAAAAGCGTAGGATTTGCAAGTTTCCATGACACCCAGACTTTCACTTTGCCTAGCATCAAGTTCCCAGTGGGATGTCCCTGGACAGGGAACCGGGGAAAGAGACGAGCCGTCAGCTCACAGGCTGGCTCCAATACGCCAACGGACATTAGGAATCCGGTCCCAGCTTTGCAGTTAGGCATCAGAATCAAGAGCTGGAGCCTCAGCCTGATTCCCAGCCTCTGTGCTACCTGATCTCTGATACCTGATGGAGGGACTCAGTGCTGCACGGATTGTTCCGACGGCTGAGACAAGGTGTGCGTGTTGTGTCAGACAGCTCGCACCTGCACTCTCACCAACAAGCCTCCCAACCTCCCCTCCTGCTTTGTCTTGTTCCCTTGCAAGCCATGGAGCCTGACTGCTCTTGATTCATGAAACCGGCGTATACCAGACCCATTTTCAGATGCAGAACGTAAAATGTTGAGCTACCTTTGGTTTCCCAGGTACAAAAATTTGTAACCACTAATGAGGTCTTTAAATCCTCTCTTGGTACATTGTTTTTGTTCATTATCCTGGTGTGATTTTGTGAAACACAGTTACAACTCTTCAGCCCAAGAGTAAAATAATAGCCTCTTGTTGCTAATTTTGCTTCTTCCATAGCCTTGCAAGTTGGCAGAACTACCTTGCAAACCCAGTTACCCCAACAGGCTCCCTGAATCTTTGGTCACTCCTGTTACCTATGGACCAAATCTGGGCTTTTTGGTCGGGGGTTTGATACCTGCAAAGCTCGTCTGTATCCCTCATCTCACTGTGTGGCAAACAGGAACTCTACTACCAAATAAAGTGTGGTCACATGTATTCCTGCTACCAGTCATTCACTCATTCATAAATCCTCCAGTCACTCCTGAGCACTTATTACAAGGCTAGGGTCAGAGGTGCATACATATAGCACAAACTCTGTGTTTCAGAGCTGTATATCCCATGGAAATCTCACTGATTGTCCTTGCCAAGATGTTCTCCTACTTCTATACTTTTGTGTACACTATTTTCTATTTTGTCCACCAGGAAGGCTCTCTCTATATGTCTGAACATCCAGTTTTATTGTTTGTTCTAGGCCTCAATTACGCTTCCTTTCTGAAGGCTGCCTTTGGTGGAATCCATCAGATCTCTGAAGGCTGATTGCAATCCCTTGCTCCCTCTTTTGACCTGACTCATTCTGTCTGGTGAAAGAGTCATTTGCATCCATGTCCACTCTCTGCTTCTAGAACCCAACCTCCTGGGCTCTAGATCTCTGGGCTCAGTGGATTTATACTCACATTTTCTCCAGGAGCAGGTGAACCGTTAGTGCCCACTGGATGAATGAAGAAAAAAGGTGAACAAAATGCTGTCTTCCCTTTGTAGTTGAGTCACTTTCTTTTTGCATAAGACCTTAACTAAGTCCTTTCCAAGTAGAGAATAGATGTTGCAGGGTCATTTGGGCCTCTTGTAAATTGCTTGCTGTGTCTTCAACTTCTTAAATTTTTCCCACAGGTGGCTGTACTAATATGACCACTCCATGGTTCGAGGTAGAGTTTTAGATGCTTTGGCTTTAGCCCTTGATTTTAGATGTGAGAAATCAGATCCAGAGAAGCCAAGTGAATTTCTCAGATTAGCTTGTGAGTGATCACAGTTCATTGCACGCTACACTGTACTATTGTTTATAAAGGTTCATTCATTGAGTACTTTGCAAGTCAACTACATGTCCACTAAATCAATGATTCTAAACCACAAAGGGAAAGGCAAAACATATTGAGCAATATTTTAATTCTTTTTTTAAAAAGATTTATTCATTTGAAAGTCAGAGTTACACAGAGAGAGGGAGAGAGAGAGAACTTCCACCTGCTGGTTCATTTCCCAGAGGCTGCAACAATCAGGACTGGGCCAGTCTAAAGCCAGGAACCAGGATTTTCATCCAGGTGTCTCACATGGCTGGCAGGGGCCCAAACCCTTGGGCTGTCTCCACTGCTTTTCCAGGCCATTAGTAGGGAACTGGATCAAAAGTGAGCAGCGGGGACACAAGTTGTCACCCAGATAGGATGCTGGCATCTCAGGCAGCAGCTTTACTCTGTATACAACACCAGCCCCAGTGTTTTAATTCTTTAGAAATATTTCCATTAAGAGCAGCAAAAGGGATAGCAAATGATAGCTTGTAAGGGGTACATTTCAGTTATTTGGGAATTTGTCCACCTGTAGTGTCCCATTTCACATGAGAAGACAAAGTAAGATCTGACAGTGTAATCCAGGAACCCCAGTTCCTGGTTCTTGGGGGACAGTCCAGGTATCCTCCTCTTGTCCCAGCACAATCATTAACAACACTTCCTTTTACTCTCAAAAGTGTGTTGGGTTGCCTAACAAATTGTATAGTTATCCTATGCAAAAGCTTAGTCGCTTTTATTCAAACTGCAGCCCTAGTAATGCAAGAGCAGTTTGTAATCCACAGCGGGTTCTAAACCACGTGTGCCTGGCCCATTGCCGTGGAACGCTGCACAGCTCAAGCTGGTGAGGAACCTCCTGGGAATCACTGAAATGCCACACGATGCCCTCATATCTCTTGGTGCCTCGCCACACCAAATATTCTCCTCCCACAACTCTAAAGCACACCCTTTCAGATCTTGGGGAAATGAAAGGGCTCTGAAGAAACAGGTTGATCAGTTTGGCCTGAAATAGAAGCTGCCTGCAGTCCTGGGGTGGGGAGGCAGAGGATATTGATGGAGTGTCACAGGCCAAATGCATGTCATTCCAGGCATTTTTGCATAAGAATGCACTTCCAATCTTCCTACATGAACTCGTCATTAGGTAAATTGCTTCGGAGTATTAAATGAACCATAAAATTGTCCATTTGGGAATTGCAAAATTAAAAAATAATGTGCTTTGCCAATTTTGGATACTCAAATGGTTTGAATCCTTTTGCTGTTCAACTCCCATTCTTTGGAGTTGAGGGCGGTAAAGATGACTTGACGGGAAGGTGTATGGAGGCAACACATCCCCAAGAGTCTTGCTTATCAGAGGCTCTACATGACATCTTAGCACCCACCCGCCATTGCACCTGATTGTAGAAACAATCTGACAGGTAAAGTGTCCTGCATCCAACTGCCTGTGGCCGTTAAAGCTTTGTTCACCTACAATGCCATTATTCACATTCTCTATCCAGAAAATATGTTGCCAACATTTAGACCCTGCTCAAGGGGCTGGTGCTGTGGCTCAGGGGGTTAAAGCCCTGGCCTTGCATCCCATGTGGGAGCCAATTCAAGTCCTGGCTGATCTGCTTCCAATCCAGCCCCCTGCTAATGTGCCTGGGAAAGCAGTAGAGGATGGATCAAGTGCTTGGGCCCCTGCACCTACATGGAAGACCGAGAAGAAGCTCCTGTCTCCTGGCTTCAGCCTGGCCCTGTCTTGGTTGTTGTGGCCATTTGGGGAGTGAACCACCTGATGGTAAATTTCTCTTTCTCTCTCTTTCTCTTTCTCTCTGTAACTCTGCCTTTCAAAATGATAAATAAATCTTTTTTAATAAAAAGACACAGCTGAAGCACTTCTTTCAAATCCCATTTATGACTTGCTACAAAGCTACATGGGCTCCTGTCTCTAATCTGTTTCCACATGGTTCACCCTCTCCACTGCAGCATGAGAGATCTTACTGGGACAAAGAGATTCAGGTAGGTCAGAATCCTGCTTTTAACATTGCAGAAATAATGACAAACTACCATACTGCCAACTTCCCTATAAACTGGCCATTGCATTTCTTTCTTGTTTCATTTCCCAGGATGACATTTCTTCTAGTGCACACTTTCAACTTAAAGTAGAAACAAAGGCATGCACCAGAATCAGATACATTAACCTTGCCAGCACCAATAGATGGCATTAACAAGTACTTGAGAAGAATCATTTTGGACTTGTGCAAAGTTGGGTTGAAGAACAGATTGTAACTGTTCTATAAACAGAGGAGCTTCTTTTCTCCAGTGTTCCCATCTGCTCATCCATCCATCCACCTAGTCATCCATTCTCCTCGCCCACCCATGCATGCATCCATCCACTATTGCAGCAGTTAGCTCTACTTGTTTGTTCTGTGTCAGACACTTGAGCTCTGTGGTGGTCCTAAGTTGGGGAACAACATAGCCTCTGGCCTCATGGAACTTAGACCCCAGTAGGAAATTGTTGTCATTCTCCCAACCTGCTTGCCAATTGCCTATGACCATGCCATGTCCTTCACCTAGAATGTCATTAATCACATTCTCTATTGAGAAAATGTGTCAGTGGCATTAAGACCCAGTTCAAGCACTTCTTTCTTAGACCATATACATCTCCTATACGTAAGAATGTGGAGGCAGACAAGCCTGCAAAGAAAAAATCTCATCGAGTCAGACCCATAAAAATATTGCTTCCTTTTCACTCCCCAGGGGACCCTGAATAAATCACTTAATCTCCGAGGGCCTCAGTGGCCTAAACTATAAAAGAGGAAGAATAATTGCTGTTCTCATCTTACAGAGTGATTGTGAGGGTCAAATAAATATTTAAATGCCTTAAATCACTGATGTGCGACTGTTTCATTCATTCCTTGCACATTTGCTTAGTGCCTGCTCTGTGGGCCAGGCCCTGTGTTAGTGCTGGGGTTCAGAATTGTGTAGACCTTCCCAAAGTGAGCACACAGCCTAGAATGGGCAATCGTCACAGATAAATTACCACCAAATATGAAACATGCAATGGGAGGAGCCAGCACAGGGAGGCACAGGAGACATGGGAAGGCCATGGGAGGGTGGGCTCCAAGGTGAACATCATGGGATTTGAGTATCTGGAACAAAGACTCCTCTCACACTTGTGATGCACTGTGCACTGTTCTAAAGCTTTAACTCACTTGATTCTTATGTTTGTTGTCTTACTTTGAGGTTGGTACATTTATTACCCTGTGACACAGATGAGGGAAATTTCAGCCATGATGACATAGCTAGGAAGTGGCACAGATAGGATTTAAACCTGTGGGCACCACCCATGACTGGGGCAGTGAGGCAGGCAGTGGACATGAGCAGAGCAGAGGAAGGGGGGTAGAGCACATCCCGAGGTCGTGCAGCCTGGCCGAGGAATCTGCAGTCCCTTAAGCTTCCCAAGGCAAGGACAGTGTAGAACAAAGTTGGGTCTTCTAGGAACTCAAATCTACCTCCTTCCTCCTGCCTCTCCTTGCATTCCTCGGGGAAGCAGTTTTGCTCCTGGACACTGGCCTTGAACAAGGCTGGCTTCAAAAAATGGTTGGAGACTGACTAAACTCAGGTTTTGGTTTGCAGGGTCATAACATCCTTTGGCTGTGGCTGCATGTTATGACCATAGCACCTTCAAAGAGTTTGTGGAAAGAAAGCAGTCATTCATCTAATATCTCTTTGCCTATTGGATCCTTGAGTATATGATAAGTAGCTAAGTGACATTTTTTTCTTTTTGTCTATATGACCCTAAAAATTTGGGTATTTGGCATCATTCAGTCAACAATTGATTTGATTTGCCCTGAGCTGATCTTTGCTGAGGTTCCAAGCTGGGTTAAATCAATGATCTCTTTTCTTGTGTCTCAAATTGTGTTGCTTTGGGGAATTTTTCCTTGAAAAGCTTTTATTGACTTTTCCTAAAAGAAGAAGTGACACATTGGATTCTAAAGGAAACTCCTTTTCAGAGGAGCTGTGAGGTCTCCACACTGAGTCCACAACAACCAGGACCTTGAAGTTGGAAGAGGTCACAGAGGTCACCCAGCCCAGTAATGCCAGATCTGATGGAGCACCAGCATCATCCGGGGGCTTCAGAGACACAGAGGACAATAACAAAAATGGGATGAATGAAGCAGCATTTCTGGGGGCCCTGTTGATAAAGGGTCTCCTGGGTTATTTTTCTGGCCATCACTGGTCTCGCTGATGGAGCAGCAGCCACAGCGGCAGTGTCAGTACTGGGCAGGGCCAGGGGAGCACATGTGAGTTCCAGAGCAGGACACCTGTTTCTCTGTGTGACGCTGTCAGCCTGTGGATGCGCCTTCAGGGCTACAACCATGCAGGGAGTCCATTTTTCCTACTTTTCACAAAGGTTTTCTACAGGCTCAAAGAGGCATTGCTGAGAAACTGCATTAGTCACTTGTCATTAGGGCAATGAGATATCCACGACCAGCTCCTTATGAAGGCAAGAAACTTCTCGAAGCTCACAGTTTTGGAGGTTCACAGTCCAGGATCTGTCAGCCCCATTGGTTTGGCTGTTATTGGTGGTGTTCTTGTTGGTAGAGTCCCAAAGTGGCACAAACATCACTTGGCCAGAGAGGGCATGCATGTCTGTCTTGAGTTCGATGTTTCTTCTTATAAAGTCACCCTGATTCCATCTTGAGGGCTCTGCCCTGACAAGCTAATTCATTATAATCATTTCTCAAAGGCCCTACCCCTAAACACCATAGCTGGCATAATTTGATTCAGTTTCTAGTCTCTTAGTGCCATTATCACAAGACTACGGAGAGCAAGCCTTTAACACATGCGTCTTCTGGGGACACCTGAACTTCTATCCAAAGCAGAGTAACCCTTAATACTACAAGGATGTTGAGGAGCTCACTGAGTAAGGGGTCAGCTGGACTACTCCTGAGGCAGCCCTTACCATTGTGGGGACCATGTGATTCTGAATCCCATTCCTTCCTCCACTCCTCTATGACCTGTAACCATGAACCCTGCTCTGGACCCTGAAGCCCACAAAACAATCTCTCATCCCTAAAAGTGACCCACAAGGTTTTGAAAACTGTTAACCTGTTCTCACTAGTCTTAGTTATCTTAGAATAATCCCACTCCCTTCAAACACTTTCTGAAAACCTGGTTTCAGTATCTTTCCTATTTCTGGAGGTCTCTTCTGTGTCATTCACATGATGTACATTTCATTTTTTTCACTCATTCTCCCATTCATTCACCAGTGCATGTGGATCAGGTTCACCGGGCCCTGGTGACCAATGTGTCTGAGTCAGAGGAAACAGACAGGTGTCAGGGACACCAGATACTTAGGGTTGATTGAAAACCAGATCCCCAAGGCTCTGTGATGCTGACCAGGCAGAAGGAGTGTTGACTGCATGCACCCCATTTGCACCACAGCTGAGGAGCCCAGAGAGCAGCTCTCTCTGAGTTTTATGCCTCAGGTCACATTACATGCTGTGCGAAAGCACTAAAGGACATTTTGTTTCTGGGGGAGACTGGAATGGTACCCACACTGTTCTGGGCAGTCCCTCCCTAGCTCAAGATGTGGCATTGTTAGCACATTTTATAGTTATTCTTGAGATCTGCAAGTGAGGGTGGGGGGGGGACTGGATCCATCCACTACTACCTGCAGACCTGTCGTGTGCATATTATATACCAAGTAGCTGACAATCATTCGACAAATATTTATGAGTGCCTCCTAAGCATTAGCCTCTTCTCCAACTGTGAGGATATGGTGACAAGCAAAATAGATGACTCCTATTTCATGGACATTTATGTCTAGTGATAGGGAAGACAGATAACAGACAAGTAAACCAATGAGAAAGAAGAATAATTTCAGTATTGAGCATCATGTGCTGTGTGTGGCATGAGGAGGTAAGCGGGTGAAAAGAGACATCTTGCAAGTTGTTTACAGTCTAGAGAGGAGCTTCATTCACACCCATTCCTCCCACCAGGCAGAGTTAACACAGAAGTCGGGGCTTGCAGGAGAACTGGGGAGCATAGCGTACAAAGTTCAGAGAAGAGGAGGAGGGGGTCTCTCGGAGGGTTTCTCCACCTTTGTGTTAAACACTCTGGTTTACTGTATTTGTTGTATGTCTGGTCGACTTGACTTTAGAGTGTGTGTGTGTGTGTGTGTGTGTGTGTGTGCGTGTGTGTATGTATGTGCTTAGAGGTGAAAGGAGTTTTCCATGAAGGCTTAAAAACTACTGTGTTGCAATTCCCATTTCGGTGTGGTGGGCCTGGGAGCCAAAATAGTTTGTACAGTAACTGCTGAGCTATGCAGAGATGGGAGATACTCTGCTCCTTCACTCTGTAGGCTTGGCAGGGCCAGGGCTTGGTAACAATGGCTTCCTATACCATCCCCAGTATGAAAACTGTGGCCTGTGTTTTGTCTTGCTCTGTGCCCTCTGGGGCCAATTCCAGCGCTGAGCTCCTTTGAAGTTTCTGCGCCTGGACCAGCTTCACAGACTCTGAAGCCAGATGAGAAATGGGCCCATTATTAATGGGGGCAAAGCGTTTGCACCCTCTTCATTCAGTGTGGGTGGCATTGGGCTTCCACGGGATACCCTAGGGCAGAATGTCAGCCTGGTGAGCACCGGTGCCAGGCTTGGCACTGGCTTCTCTTGGGACTTGCTGGCACTGAGTACTGGTGGGCCAGTAATGACTTCCCTGAGGCTGGCTACCAAGCGGCGAGAGGTGACTACAGACAGATGTTTGGACTTGGGGATCTTGGGTTAGCACAGCAGACTCTTTCATTGTTTAACTAACATGCGCACTCATTCAAAGGTTTCTAAGCATCAGCTCTGAGTCAGACCCTGTGTCCCACTGCTTTTCAGGGAACAAAGTCCGTAAGATTCTGATGAAGAGGTTGGGCAGGTAAGCCTGTTGATGCAAAGTAGAGGGGAGGCTGGGAAAAAATCTGGGGACTTGAGGCACGGTGAGGGTAGTCATCGATTCCCACTGGCTGTGGACAAGGCTTCCTGGAGGAGACGGTGTCTGAGCTGCATTTTAAAAGTTAGCATCAGGAATAAACCAGTATTGTAGGAATCTGGGAGAGTTGCTTTATGGTCACACACTTTCTACTCTGTCCACAGAGCCTTAGCCAAGCTTTTTGGATGGCTCGATTCTGAGCACAAGGGGTGTGTTAGGACACAGTTCTATTTAGTAGGACATCATGGAGATGGGAAAGCACCCTGATCTAGCAGTCGAGACTCCTGGGGATTTGGGCCCAGTCCTCGCTTCCTCTCTCTGGGGTTGGGTGTACTCACCCACAGAACAGGAGGCACGAGCACCTTCAGCAGTTTTCCATCTCATGCAAGAAGCATGGAAGCGCTGCCGTCGAGCTGGAGAGCTGGCATCTCCCACCAGGCTCTTCCTCGCTCCCCGAGGTTGTCCTTAAACGGAAAGTTGGGCTTTGCAGAACATCTGTCAATCACGTGGACAAATGATTTCTGAGACCCCTTCCAGCCTAGCACTTGAACTCTGAGCTCATCTGCAGTCCAACTGTCCATCACAACTGCGAGACCTTGGACAAAACATTCCTCTTCTTTGTCCCTCATTTCCCCGTCTGTGGATGACAGTGTTGGACAGGATGATCTGGAAGATTTCACCCACTGGCTGGAAAGACCAAGGTCTAAAGATCCAGCCACAGTAGTGTGGAGGGGGAGCAGCTTCTTGGGAAAGAAAAAGGATCCCGTTTACTTATTTGGATCTCCCCAAAGGTCCTTACGGGAGGACAAGCCCAGAGCAAGCTGTGCAGAGCAAGCCATCAGGACCCAGGGCAGGATGGGCACGTGGGGGGCTGGGGAGCACTTGGTGATGAAGCTCCATGGGTGTGTGGAGGGGCAGAGCAGAGGGGGAACACTCTCAGGGGGCTTCTGTCCTGAGCAAGCCGTGTCTGCCCCACCGGTGACTCGCAGGTTCTCCCCCCTCACTAGGATGCGGGCCTGCAGGAACCGACTGCCCTCTCCCCACCAGCGTGAGGACTAATGAGGTCATGTCTTCTCCAGGCTTTGAGCTCCTTTGGGAAAATTGCTGTAAAAACATAGGGTGTTATTACCCCGGGGAACACCGAAAGGTCATTGGAACAGGGAGTGAGCAAGCCCGCCTGCAAGGCCTAGGGTGTCCACCTGCTTTCATGTTCTACTTTCAGCTCGGGCCTCCGATGCCTGGAGCAAGTCAGTGGGGCCAGGACTGCTGCGGTCCTGGCTGGGCTAGTCGGGGAGCTATTTCAGGGAGTTGCTGTCTCTCTCGTCTGCCTCTCCAGAGATGGCGGCGGTCTGGAAGGCTGGGGTGGCAATGGAAAACTGAGGTTTGGGGGCCCTCTTCCTTCTGCTGTTAGATGGTGCTTTCTGTGTTATGGGACTTTCCCAGCCATGCCCAGCAAACACTGTTCCCTCTGGTTTCGAGCCCATGAAAATCAGGCAACTGATACTAATGCTCCCCGACCTTGTGCCGGGTGCTGCTAGGCCCTTCACCTGTCTTACCTTAGATGACCATGGTGACACTGCAGGAGCTAGGGTGGAGACCCCCGTGCTCCACATATGGGGACTGTGGCCTGGTGTGGGGCACAGCTCATGAGGCAGAGCCAGCCTTCAGACCTGGTTCCTCCACGGCTGATGCACACACTTTCCTCTTTGCCATCTCTTGTGACAAAGCCCTCTCTCGCCATGTCCATAGCCCTGTCCCATCTTCTTTCATTGTCTCTGCCACCCAGCCTTTCCTTTGTAGCTTATTTTCCATCCCTCAATACCTCCCTTTCCTTCCATTGCCTTCCCAGCTCCAGGGGGCCCCGCAGCAAGGGAACCAGTAGCCTTAATTCCGAACTGACACCTGTGCCTGAGAGACAATTTGTCCCTCTGCTGGGTTCAGCGACTCCCCTGAAGAGCAGCGTCTTCCAGATCTGTTCTGTTCTGTTGAGTGGAATCTCCACGTTTTTCATGGTGACAGGGAAGAGCACCCCAGGTTTGTTCTGTGACACCCACTGGAGATGTCAGGGTAGGAAGGGGAGGGGCTTGTCCAAAGGATTTGAGTCCACAGTAGGAGGCGGGTGGGTGGCGGGACTGACCCGGGCCATCACTGTGTGCCCGGCCCTGTGGCAAGTACCGCCTGGATCCCAGACTGTTCCGTTCCCACCACACCCTCGTGGTGAAGGGCAGTCGTCATCCATAGCACGGTGTGTACAGCTGCTCTGTCCCTGCCCTCTGAGACAGTCCCTGGGACTCTCGGAGTGCGGGTGGCCATGTAGGGACCCTGGAATGCAGAGAGGGAGACACTGGTTTGACTGAAGGGGATGGGAGGAGTTCCACAGGGTGACTGGGGCCTGAGAAATCTGGGGCAGTCTCTCCCTGTAGAGGGAGGGTGGTGCAGAGGCACCCACAGCCAGGCATGCAGGACACACAGCAGCGAAAACATGGACCAGGGCAACAAAGCAGGTCCCATCTGCTTCCCTGGGGAATCCGGACCGTCCTTGTCAAACTGAGATGCTGGGTACGGACAGCCAATTTGCATTATCCGCTGTGGTTCCATTATATAAAACCACCGAAAACTCTGAATCAGCCCACACTGATCCGTGGCTCCTTGGAGACCACAGCGTTAGCTTCCTGCAAGGCCCCTGGCCATGACGCTTTTGTCAACTTATCAGTGCAGAGCTATATTGTGTGCTTCTGTCTGAAGCCAGCCTCACATCCTCAGTTCATTCCCACTGCACTCACGGCCAAGAGCACTGTACCACTGTGGGAGTGGTACAGTGCCGTACTGTTCATCTACTAGACAGACTGTCTTCACAGTTCAGGTGATCTTTGTTTAGAGAATGATAAAAAGAACAGCATCCTAGTTTATCAAAAACAGGTTGTATAACTTGAAGAAGCGTTATATCTCTGCACCTTAAAGTATGACCTCGGGTGTCAAGTGCTGTTATCTGGAACTTATTTCTAAGTCATGGCAAATGTGATCCTGGGATGGGCAGACATGTAGTATGTAGGAGTTTGCACATAAGACGTGCGATCCTTTGTGTGTACTAACAACACATGAATGTGTGTGTGTGTGTGTGTATGTATATTACCCTTGTTCTATGCTTATGTAAATTCTTGAGCCAGGCGTTCTCTCAACACTCATGCAGTTTTAATCCAAGTGTTCCTCTACATATGTGACTTTGGATGTGCTAGAAAGAGGCTCATTGCCTCAACGTGGGGAGAGCAAAGAACCCCAAGACAGGAAGGTCTTATTGGAGCTTCTCCAAGGACTCAAACCTTGACCTCATGAGAGACGCCCAGATTCCTTCTCTGCAGACTTGTCCCATGGACAGGGGTTCCATTCAGAGACGCTTTCTTCTCCTCCCAGGAGGGAAACCAAGCCATCGTGCCAAGGTTCTGCCCTCTCGTTTTGACTGACACGTGGTGAGACAATCCGCGCCGCCCTTGAAGGAAGCCCGTTCTTTGCAGTCCTGCAGGGCAGAGCAGTTGGGAGTTGGAGTATGGACCGGCCAGGAGAGAACACACCCCGCCTGTTTCCAATAACCCTAGGAGGAGGCTTGGTGATGAAATGGAGGAATTTCTCCAATGTCCCCTGCTCCAGAATGATCCCTTTTACAAACCTGGCTAAGAAAACACGGACCGAGGCCTCTGAGAGCTCCATGCCCTCCTGGCCCTGCCATTTATCCAATTTACACTGATCAGACCCACATTGGCAAATGAAAGCCCCCTCTTTCCTTCTGTTTGCATGAGCTACTCACGGGGGCAATTTGAACGGATTGGATTTCCCCTTGGAAATGCTGGTATTTCCATGATTTGAAAAGTCTGGCTCAATTAGAATAATCTTCAGGCACTTCCTCTCCTTTTATGCAGGTAAATCATGGATAATTTAAAAGCAAAAGAACCTTTCGGACCATTGGGCCTGCCTCTTTCATCTCCTCGCCCTGGTAATTGCCCCTCCATTGTGAGACCTCCGTGGTGAGTTGGGGAGACAGATTAAGAGGTGCAGGGCTGGGCCGTGCAGAAGGGAGGGTCGAGGGCCACCGCACACGGCCTCTCCTTCAAAGACACTTCCTCGGCAGCAGGTATGTTAAATCCCAAACCTGAGTCGGGTTACGCTCTCAATTGATGCCATATGATCCCAAGTGCCCAGACAAAGGCAGGCCATGATTAGAAAGTTCAAGACCATGAATGCTTCTCGGGGCAGGGGCCAATCAAGTGCCTGGCTATGGGGAAGGAGACCGTAAGGCGAGCTGACAGAGGTATGTGGCACCCCCCCCCACACCTCCCAGAACACGCTTGGGACTGGAGAAATTGTTCTTTTACCTTGCTGCCCACGCTTCAGTCTGGCATGCGATGAGAGCTCACTAGGCTCTGCAGAAAGTGGGGGGGACTGGGTGAATCATGCAGAGAAATGCTGTTTTGACTTCCAGCGTCCACTCTGCTTGTTTGCATATTCTCAGCCCCGTGCGCCTTGGAGAGGGGAATGTGTTGTTGTGACTGCTACTGGAGTTGGGAGGGGTGGTCATGCTGGGAGGTGGGGTTTCAGATGTTCACAGCTGGGGCAGTGCTCCAAGAGCAGCTCCGTTAGCCTGCTTGGCATGCAGGTGGGGAGACTGAGGCGCAGAGTCACTCTGCTGTGGTATCTGGGCAGTGCTGGAACTCGGTTCTCTGCCAGAGCCCTCCAGCCCTAGTGCCTTGGAGACAGAAGCAGAGGCTCGGCTCTCTGCCTTCAAGCCTTGCTTCACCACTTGGTTTGAGTTCCCTTTGGCCCCGCCCCGATCTGTTCATTCTCCGCCAACCGGCAGCAACACCAGAGATGGAACCTGGGACTCGTTACGGAGCTGGGGGCCTGAGGACCCCCAGGAAGAGCCGAGTAGGGATCTGTGAGAGTCAGTGGAAAAGGCAAGCCAAGTGTTCTGGATGTGTTCACGAGTGACAGCTGGGACAGCCAGGGAGCAGAGACAATGGTGGGACCCCAGGACACACCTTCCAGCCCCACTGTGCACCTGCTCAGATGCCACTCTGGAGAGCTCTGTCTCCCACCTGGATCTCAGTTTTCCCTTGTGACACTATGGGGTGGGGCCTGAGATTCTAAGGACCCTGTAAGTCCTTATCCCCAGAGTCACTGGTAGAGTGCATGCCATTGACCTACATGGCTGCAACCCACCAGGGAGCGCTCCTGGCATACTGTGTAGCACAGGCATGTGGAGACGGGACACCTGAAGTGAGCGGGAAACACTATCCTACTTCCCACCCAAGGGTCCTGGTGACAGAGCTCTCAGCACCAGGAAGCGCCGGGGACCTCTATGGTGGAAAATTCAAGGCCAGAGAATGGTACCAGTGGAAAGTAGAACTCAACAAAACGAAACCCGACAGGTCCAGTAAACACAGGTTGGGCGACCTGCTGGAGTAGCCGCTAGTTCCTGCTTGTCAGGGAGCGAGAGGCACACTTTCTGGCCCTTCCTGCCCCTCAGCTAGGAAGATGCAGGAACCAGGGCCGCCTTCTCAGGGCAGCTCACTTGCTCCTGTTTTCATTGCTTTACTTGAATGTCTGCGGCTCCACTGCTGATGCTGTCTTGTGGTTTCTGATTTACGTGGTGACCTCTGCCGTGGACTGGGAGCCACTGAAGGGCAGGGGCCAGCATGGTTGTCTGGCACAGGCAAAGGAGTTTCTTGCAGTGTTTTTCAGTTGAACCGGGTATTGCTTTGCAGGGGGATCTGAGGGTGTCTGATTTTACAGTGGAACAAGCTGTAGGTCTGGATTCTTCAAACACAGGCATCCTGGGTGCCTTGCTGGGAGACGCGGGCCAGCTGCTGCAGCCACTGTCTCTTGGTTTCCTCCTTTATGAACAAGGTCGGGATAAAATGCCCATTGTACTGCCTACTGACGTGCACTGGGCACTTTCTAATTGCTGGGTGCTCTTCTAAGCACTTCGACACAGCACTCACTGTAATTATCACAATGCCATGAGTTACCTTCTCCCACTATCCCCATTTCATGAATGAAGAAGTGGAGACACAGAGAGGCTGAGCGACTTTTCCAAGGCCACACAGCTAGTGGCAGAGCCAGGATTCAAATCCCTGCAGGCAGTCTGGTATCAGAACACATGCTCCTGGCATCTCTGGACCTGGCACACGGCACGTGCTGCAAAAAATGCTTGTGCCTGGCTCTTCATTTATTTCCATGGGCCAGGAGGGTGCAAGGTGCTGGGAGACAGATGCAAGTCTCTGTGCAGAGGCTGCTGCAGGGGCCTCGGGACCACCCACTGGGCACGGGGATTGCCATTTCCCCACGACCGTCCCAGAGCCTGGATCCTGGAAAAGTCTCCAGCAGCCCTGCCATACAAATACCCCAGTGAGGCTCCTGCTGTCTTGAGAAGAAATTTCCAGAGCCCTGGGCAGGCCCCTGGCTCCAGTGGACCCCAGGCCCCTAATTCAGTCACCAGAGAACCCGAGCCCCTGGGTGCGCCTTTCTCCACGAGGCACTTGAAAAATGCAGGGAGGTAAAGAAGTTCAAGGTTTGAGTATCGGCTGCCCTTGGTTCTGCTCAGGAATTCTTTAGCTGATTACACGGCTCTCATTTCAACAACACCAGCTTTGTGTCCTGGGCTATGGGAAGACTCCTCTTCGCCACCGCCCGCCGCCGCGGAGGTCGCCCTGCCGGGAAACGCATCTGGGGGAAGGTCTTTCCGCCAGATTTGAAAATACTCCAGGGGAAACAGTTTCTTGAGCGGTTCTTTTCTTTCTTTTCCTAGCCCCCCGCCCCTTTTCATGTGGGCCTGCAGTTACTGCAGGGCCCCTGCGTTCTTAGAAGTCCCTGGAATGCGGCGAGCCTCTCTGAGCTCCGGTGCCTGGTGGCATCTGACTTCAGTTCAGTGTGCGGGGCACACGGGCTCCTGGGGACACAGGCTGTCCCGGGAGAGCCCCAGAAGCCCACCACAGCTCCCACCTGCCTGAGCACTGAGGACAAGGCTCTATGCTGTACTGCATCACAAAGTCTGCAGGAGACCTACTTAAACCAAAACACATCATTTGCGTTTCTCCAATGATCCTGTCTGCTTCACTCTGCGAGTTCCTGAGCTCACGTGGGGAGGAGCCCGTGGATGAATATGTGGCCCTTGTCTTTGGGAAATGTGCAGTTTAATTGGGAGGTCGGAGTCTCAAGGGCCAACCCCTTGCCCGTGCGAGGCCTGGGCTGTGGTCCCTGCAGGGGTGGACCCTGTATGAGGAGAGGCAGGGTGATGTCCTGAGATGGGTACTGATGTCCAACTCCTCTGCAGCTTCGGCTTTCCTGCCAGTCTCCACGGTCCCCCTGCTTTGACCTATTTGGTCCACACAAGAGCCCCCTGAAAGCTAGTTTCCAACAGATGAGGGAATGGAAGCCAGGAGAGGGAACTGTTACCGGCTTACATATCGATAAGTGGTCAAACCGGAATCCAAAACCAGGCCCACTCCACGTTCTGACACGTGCCACGGACTACACAGCTGCACTGCAAAGCACTCCACCCCCACTTCACCCCAGGGCCCCACCGTTCCCCAGAGCAGGCCACATGTGCCAGGCTGCAGGTCTAGAAGATCGATCAGGGTCGAACTGCAAAGAGGGGTGCGGGGCACCAGCCCTGCAGGGGCTTGGAGGTGAGAGGCGGCCTGGGGGCCTCCTGAGGTAGGTGTAATGGCAGTGAAAGGTTAGCGGGTCTCAGCTCTTCCTCCTGGAACATGTCTCCCCTTCCGTCTCCATAGCCAGATCCTCTGTGACCCGCAGGGCCTGGCTGTCTTGTCCAGGAAGCCTCCCCTCTCGCTGCTCCACTCTTCAGGGATCTCCTCCCACCCAACACCCCCACCCCCCACACTGGTTACCTGCCGCAGGTGGATTAGAGCTGAATCTGATGAAGGCTGCAACGCTGCTCTTTCTGCCTCGGAGTCTTGCCCTGCCTGCTGGATTGTCAATTCCTTGTCTGCAGGCAGGGCCTGGGGACTCCGACGTTTCTTTCCGCAGCGTGCAGAGGCCAGCCTCAGGTACAGGGGTGGAGGGTGGAAAGAAGGATGGAACACAGGCGGAATGCCTGTGAACAGGGTGACATATTGGTGGCATACGGGGGCATAAGAGTGACAGAAAGGAAACAACCAATGTAGGTGAAGAGAAGAAAGAGACTAGTGTCCTGGCAGTCAGAGAAATGGTTTCAAGATGGTGACCTCTGCAGGGTCAAAGGCAAGGGCAAGCGAGGGAGAGGTAGGGACTGGAGGGAGCCCACTGTATGCGATTGTTTCAGATCATTGGTGAGAGCTGTTCCGGGGAGTGGTGAGGGCAAATGCCACAGAACCACGAATTATATTTTATTTTTATGACATGGAGCAAGTATCACACAAACCACATGTTTTATTCTTATGGAGTTCGTATGAGATGCTCAGAAAAGGCCTGGATGGTGGCTGGGGTAGGAGGTATCCTTCCATACTTTCTAGCTTTGTGGCTTTGGATCAATTACTCAACATCTATGCAGGTCCTTGTGTGTAAGTGAGGATTACACCTTCCTTACAGAGTCTCAGGGATCACGGACATCATGCACCCAAGGGGAAGGTGTCTGGCAGTGGTTAAGGTGCTGTCTGGGGTGCCCGCACCCCATATAGGAGTGACTGGGTTCCTTTCCTAGCTCTGCTTTCAATCCAGCTTCCTGCTGATGTGCAACCTGGGCAGCAATAGGTGAGGAATCAAATGCTTGGGTCCCTGCCACTCATGTGGGACATCTGGCTGGAGTGCTGGCACTGTCCTGGCTGTGGTGGGTATTTGAGGAGTGAATCAGTGGATGAGAGACCTCTCTGTCTCATTGCTCTGCCTCTCAAATGAATACAAATAAATAATTAAAAAAGGAAATCATCCACATAAAGCAGTTAGTTTGGTGTCAAGTGAATTTTTTTCAGGACAGGGGAAACTTGAACATATGTGTAGGTTGATGGGAACAGAAATGAAAAGAGTGCGAACTATGGCAGAGGGGGATAACTGGTGGCAGAGGAAGGGTTGGGGCACTTCTGGGGATGGGTCTTGGATCTTGAACCTGGAGGAAAGGTGAGATGGTCAGAGCGGTACAGTCTTTTCCTCTTACTGATGAGAGCTATGTTCTTCTATAAAGGTACTTGAATACTGACTTAGTGAATACCAAAGCTAATGCTTCTAGGAGAAACTGAGTTGGTTTTCTGGGGAGCTTCTTTGCACAACACTTTTGTCAACCAATGAATAAAGAACCTTGTTTTATGTGATACCACATTTCCTACATGTTGTGGGTTCACTAATGTTGAGCTCCAGGCTGACAGCTCTGCTGCTCAGCCTCAAGGAGACTTATCTGTGTCAGCCACATCATAGCCTCCTTGTGCTCAGGAGCACCAGACAACACTTAGGCACTGTGCTTGGGGGACATGTAAACAAAGAAATCACCAATAAAAAGCGCAAGAATGTGAAAAATGGAACTAGCTGTACTACCACATAGACATTTGTTTACAGTCTGAGAGCTGCAGCAAGTGTCACCTTGTCCTACTTGGAGGGCAAGACTCACGCTTTGGTTCTTTGTTGTCTTTTGTACCACTTTGTGCCTGTCCACCAATGACCACAAACATTTGCCATCATGGATTTAGAGGTTATAAACACACGGTAGCGAGGAGGTGAGTTTGCAAGCACGGAATCTGGAAACAGTGAATCTCTGCTGTCTTTAAGATTGTAACGGAGGGAATGAAAGTTGAGTGATGTCATGGGAGGCTGGGGGTGGGGTTGGTGGTGGTTAACTTCTCCCTTGGAAATTCTGAGAGGAAGCAGGAGGGCCAGAGCAGGCCCAGGTAACACAGCCGGGAAACTTGCTAAGAAAAATGGGAAGGGGCAAGGGAAAGTGAGGAAGAGGATTGGGAGGCACAGACCAAGGACCCTTGGGGAGCGGACAGGAGCATTTGAGCTCTTCTCCCGACAGTGCACCTGGCCAGGCCATGTGAAATGAGTACCTGAAGAAATGCACCCGAGTGGTGGGGCTGGATTTCCCTTAAACGATGCATGGGCTTCCTCTGTCCTTTTCCTTTCTTGAAACCCAGGAGGCAGAATGAAACACAGAGACACAAAGAAATAGCGCTTTATTTTCACCAACACAAGGAAGCAGATATAGCCTCCAACCGCACATTATGAAGTGTACTAGCCAAATACTGGGAAATTCAAACCAAAACAAGTTAGGAATCAGACATGCTCACGTTTCTTTTTAGACCTTGAAGGCAGCAAACACTTTTCAGGGAGTAACAATCGGGATCCTATGAGCCTTATCAAGTGGTTCATTGAATAGGGCCACATGGTCTAGGGATGGTGGCAGAGCTCTCCCGAGACTTCTAGAATTTTCTGGGGAGGCCGGTCTGAAGAAAGCGCCTTAGAGACATCCACGGTCTGCTCTCTCTCTCAGCAGCCTTTTTTTTTTTTTTTCTGACAGGCAGAGTGGACAGTGAGAGAGAGAGACAGAGAGAAAGGTTTTCTTTTTCTGTTGGTTCACCCTCCAATGGCCACTGCAGCCAGCGCGCTGCAGCCGGCACACTGTGCTGACCTGAAGCCAGGAGCCAGGTGCTTCTCCTGGTCTCCCATGGGGGTGCAGGGCCCAAGCACTTGGGCCATCCTCCACTGCACTCCTGGACCACAGCAGAGAGCTGGTCTGGAAGAGGAGCAACCGGGACAGAATCCGGTGCCCTGACCGGGACTAGAACTTGGTGTGCCGGCATCACAGGCGGAGGATTAGCCTAGTGAGCTGTGACACGGGCAGCAGCCTTTTAGATGAGGCAGTGCTGAGGCCAGGAGAGGTGAAGAGCACAGAGTCCCACGGCCAGGCACTGTTCGGAATGTGGTCACAGGGTCTGCAGCCTTGGCTGCCCTGGGGAACGTGTTAAAGCACAGTTTCAGGCCATACCTGGGACTTGATGAGTCAGAATCTGCATCTTCACTGGGTTTTTCAAACTTTGAGAAGAACTGACCTCGAAGGAGTGCAGGTGAGCTGAACCAACCTCCTGATCCCTGAAGTTATGGGAAGATGTGCTCCCGAGGCAAAGGAGACCAAGAGAGCTAGTGAACAGGTGGAGCAGGTGCAGATCCAAAGCAAAACTGCATCTTGATTTAGCTCACTTCTCTGCCCCCTCACAAACTCTTACTCAATCAGAGGCCATATTTAAAGTTAAAGGAAATGGGGGCGGGTTTTGTGACACTGTGTTAAGCTGCCACTTGCAACACCAGCATCCCGTATTAGCTCTGGCTGTTGAGGCCATCTGGGAAGTGAACCAGCAGATGGAAGACCTCTCTCTCTGTCTCTACTTCTATAAATCTGTTTTTCCAGTAAATAAAATAAATCTTTAAATAGAAAGTGAACACGAGATGAAAAGCACATTGGTAGAGATCGAGAAAGAAACAGAGAGAGTAAAACTGTTACAGAGAAGAGGACAGTAACAGCAACAACACCACCAAAACAGAATGAAGTGAATAGCAAGGCCAGGCAATCTTTTGTAAACTGGAGAGCTGGCAGGTTTGCGGTCAGTTTGAAGGACTCTGCAGACCCTGTGCCTGTGGCATTCCCAAAGATCCAGCCGTCCCTGGAAGTCCAGGCTGCACTAAGCATCTTGCTCCCCGCAAGCTAGTCTCTGATGATGCTAGCTGTAGAGTATTTTATTGCATTGAAGTGCATTGATGTACTTGTTCCACTGTGCTCATGGCTCACAGTTTACCAAGTGCTTAGTAAATATTTGTTGAATGACTTACTTGAATGAATGTTGAATAGTTCGGTTGTGTTTCTAAATATTTGCTGTTACAAACAGCACTGCAGCAACATCCTTTCAGCTAAATCATTAACACATCCATAATTATTTCCTTAAGATTGAGCCTCAAGAGTAGACTTGTTTGGTTAAAGAGTATGACTATCTTTACCATTTCTGGATAATTTCCAAAAAGGTTAAGCCAATTTTCACTTCCACATTGAGTTTAAAACTATGTACCTTTCCTTCGATTCTGTCAATATTTGGTATTAAAAAAGGTAGTCTTTCCTAATTTGCTAGATCAAATACAAAATCTCATTTTGTAATTTATAGAATTTTGATACTTAGTTGAGATTTTTAAAAATATGCTTATCGATCATTTATTTTTATGAATGTCTTGTCCGTTTAAACTTTTTTATGGCAATCATTTTCATTGACTTATGAATACTCTGTATATTGGCAATACCAATCTATTAAATGCATATAAAGTTGCAAATTTTTATGATTTGGCATTTTGTTTTTATTTCTTTATAAGTTTTAAAGACTGCAGAGTCACTTTAATCTTCCACTGCTGTCTCTGTGCTTGGATTTTGTGATTAAAAAGCCTCTCCACTTCCAGAGTCAGTTGTGGAAGTCGACACCTGTTTGCAGGTGAGGGAAACCATGTTCATGGAGTCTCGGACTGCTCATGACTCACATTCTGGGCTTGACTTCCAGTACCTCTGCTCTTTCTGCTGAACAGGCTGCCTCTTTTATGTAACAATATTACTCATCAGTTCTATTGAGCAAGGAATCTACGTCACTGCGCATGCTGAGAGGTCACACTGCCAGGCTAGTGAGAGACTGGAAGCCAGTGCTGGAAATTCGCACCTAATCTCCTCTGCTCACCTCTGCTGTGTCAGCATCTCCCCTGTGCAGATTCTGAGAGCTCATAACTCAGGACACTTTCCTGCCAGGGTGTCCTTAGGAAACATGGCTGGTCCCCGACGGGAGTGAGAAACTTCACCTGCTAGTAAATTATTCAGATAACACGGAGCCTGCAGAGGGGAGGACGGCTGTGGCTTTGACCTTCAGATGCCCAACACTGCCTTTGCAGGCTGCATGCCCATCCACCAAACCAAGCTCAAGGCTCTGGGCAGGAGGGGTCAGCAGCTCTAGGGGTCATTTCCCTTTCATGCCTTTTTGGGCTTGGCCACGAGGAGAGAAAACTGTGTGGACCAGTGGCAGGGGCTTCTTGGAAAGAAATCCTGTTAGAGCCTTCAGAGTTTGTGTTCTCTAATGGTTTCCCAGTCTTCTCGGCAAGTAGTTCCCACCTGATCTGGGATTATACGATGACATAATAAGCTAGCAATGTGTGCAGCATTAGAGGGGAACTTTTTCTTTCTCTTCTTTTTATAAAAGCCTATTTGAAAAAGAAAACCTATGACAGCTGTTGTGCCTTCAATAAACACTAAATGAATTCCAATTCCCTTTACTTTATTGTGATTTATTTTCCTTATTTGCCTTAAAAAGTAGAAGGGACTAGTAGAGTAACTAAACAGTACCTAAACAGTAGCCTGAGCCCGTGTTTTTGAAACAGAAAATCTGACCAGTTTTTGCTTTTTTTTTCTCTTAAAAATTAAATCACTATGGTGCCTTTAATCAAAGTTCAGAGAATATAGTCAGTTTTTTTTAATTGACTGATAAAAGTAAAAAGCATTCATATTTACTCAACCTCATGACTTCTGGGGAAGGAGTGTTTGATAAAAATTCCCAATGTCATTTCAGAGTTAATTATCAGCAATTGTGAAGATTTTCTCCCAGCCATAGACCAAGGAAGCTCCCGCTGTAAGCACATTGGGCCTGGGTCACAAGGGGAGGGGACGTGAAGGGCTGGGGCGTGAGTGCTGATGAGAACTGTAGGCTTGATGAGCAGTGATCTAAAGCCCCTTGAGCCACTTGTGCCACCTAGTCCTCACCCGTCAAGGGACTGAGCAACTCCAGAGCAGCCACAATACTGACAGCACTGCTGAGGCATCCCGGCGTTCACCGGCAGTGCTGTCGCCAGGGGTCTTCCTGGTTGGGTAGCGCCTGCGGCCTCTCAGTGAGGGCACAGCTGGTCTTCATGGCGATCCGCCTGGGGCTGGCATGCACGCTCCCAGGCTACCAGTGCGTAGAGGCCGTAGACGCTCACCTCCTAACATTTTCTTTTTGTTACTGCACAAGTCTTGCAACTCTCTCTACAATTCAATGGACCAAATGAGGACAGAGGCCCCAGAATGAAATGGATGCCTCACCTCTCCTCTGTCCTCCCGCACTGGATTGGACCTGGGGGCGGAGGTCCCTGGAAGAGAAGAGAATCTTATTCTTCTGTCTCTTGGAAGCGCACCCCAGCCTGCCCACTGAGACCTTCCTTACCTTAGGTTTCTAAGAGCCGCCTCCAAGTTCGCTGTGATTCCTAGGATAACTGGGATCCAAGGAATGCGAGGCCATTCTGGTACTTAAAAAGGCAGGTTAAATAAATGTCAAGACAACGTGATGAATTCCGAGACCATCTTCTCTCCACCTGCTGCACCTGACTTCGGAAAGCAGCGTCCCCTGGAAAGTGACAAACGGATGCTTCTTTGTGTGTTTCCTTGTCTGTGACACCAGATATCTCGATTTCTTCCAGGCACTCTCCACGCGTTAGGGATGCATACGCTGTTTTGTTTTTTAAGTTGGCAGTTGTGGAAAGAGACAGAGGTGCCAAGCTCTTGGGAATACGTGGAAAAGCTGCTCAGAACCGAGGTCGCTTTCCTCTGCGATGGAACAAAGACAGAGAAATCAAAGACGCAGGACCCCTGGGGGCTGGGGGCCTCCAGAGTGCCCTCCCCACGGTCCCAGTCATAGAGACCATATTTTTGACATCCAAGCTGCCTCCCCTAATAATTTCACTGACTTTCCAGTTGGAATCCTCTCGACGACGCACCCCCCAAGTCTGGAGCTGACTTTCTATCGGTATCTGGGCAACCCTGGCATGCCTGCCTCTGAAGCCGGTCCGCGTGCCAACTATATGTTGGGTTCGGATCTTCCACATGGTGCACACAGCACGCTCACCGCTGAGCCTGGGAAGACCGAGGCTGGACGCTCCCGCTTGCTTCAGGCACTTTGGGTAGGAGCAGAGCTGTTTCCCTCCAAGATGTCTCAATCAGCAAGGCCTCCCAAACTCTTTTTTTTTTTTCTTTTTTTTCGAACACTGTTGTCCTCTCATTGCTTGTGTTCGAAGGATCAGATGTGTGAGTGATTCTTTCATTCCTTCCAGGGAATTTGTGGGGAGCTGAACCAGGACGACAGGATTTGGAACCTCAGAGGGGTCTCTTTTTGTCTGCAGTCAAATCCAGTGTGTAGGTTAATAAGGCTTAAACTTTAAAGGAAGGTTGAACATCTGATTGACAAGCTAGTGAATGAGAGTCCAGGGGGAAGTTTTGGGCTTGGAAACTTCCCCGTTTCCTGAGACGCAGTTGAATTTTAAAGAGTGTTGGTTTCAGGCAGAGGCAAACACCTCGGGGAGGTTAACTTGCATTGAAATACCAGCTCGCTGGGCTAAATCACCGTTGCTGGTTGGTCTGACCCTTGGCAAACACATTGCCTCATTTACTTGCTGTTTATTGTTCTGGGCTCCCAGAGTGGCTAGAGAACCCTGTCCTCAGCTCCGAATTATCTCCCCAGAATGCGGAGGCTCCAGCTCCGAGATGGTCAAAATCAGCCTTGTGATGGCGCCAAAGGTTGAAGTTTAGTGAGTGTTTTGTTCTCCGCATAGCCAGTAATGCGTCCATGCGTGCGAGTTACCTTGAGGACTGACAGTATCTAAAAGGAGATTATTTGGGGCTTGTTATTGATTTTTAGTCCCAAAGAACATTCAGCTTGCAGCATAAGGCATTGCAGCCTTTGGGTCTCCGTTTCTGGAACAGCACGGGCTGTCTGAAGGCCTTGCACCCAGACGTCCTGCAGCCGCATCTTCCGAGCCCTGTCTATGGCTTCCTGTGCAGCAACTCCCCTGCAGTGCTCAGAATCCCCATCCAGACATCAAATGGGGCTAACTGACCTTTCTGGCTAAAAAATAAAAAATACAGAAAGATAAGTTTTAGAATGGGAAAGAACTCCTCCTCCTCCCTCCCACAGTGGTGTGTTTTTTTTTTTTTTTTTTTTTTTTTTTTTGAAAATGTCAGTCTCTGTCCACATACAGCAGGGACTTCAAAAACTTTCTGGGGGCTGGCGCTGTGGTGTAGTGGGTAAAGCTGCTGTCTGCAGTGCTGGAACCCCTTTTGGGCACCAGTTCAAGTCCTGGCTGCTCCTCTTCCAATCCATCTCTCTGTTGTGGCCTGGGAAAGCAGTAGAGGATGGCCCAAGTCCCTGGGACACTCCCACATGGGTGGGAGACCTGGAAGAAGCTCCTGGCTCCTGGCTTCAGATCAGTGCAGCTCTGGTCCTTGTGGCCAATTGGGGAGTGAACTAGCAGATGGAAGACTCTCTCTTTGTGTCTCTGCCTATGCCTCTCTATAAGTCTGCCTTTCAAATAAATAAATAAATCCTAAAAGAAACTTTCTGGAAGCAATAAAATTAAAAAATGAGTTTATTTTGGTGCAAAATATTTTGAAATCCATGCATAGGATATATTTTTTTGTAATGCATACCTTCTATGAATTCTTCAGGAGAGGTGTGAATTTCAAGGTATTTTGCATCCAAATAATCTTATCTTTTAATTCTACATTCCCGATAACTTTTTGAAGTATGCTTGTGTATAGATTTACAAAATTCTAGTCACGGTGAAAGCAATATTCTTGACTTTTATTCCAAATGCTATATTGCAAATATGTTGCTGTTACTTAAAAGTTACTATTTTTGATGGCTGTATAATATTCATATGTATGGATAACCACCTTCTAATTAGGGAATATTAACTATTTGCTGTTTTTCCAATAGTAGCTGAAATACACTATATTTGTATCTTTGAAATACATTTTTGGGAAAGAAAAAATAGCATAGGAGGCCTGAATACCTTTGTGACTTTGGCCGTATGCCATTATTTAATTTTCCAAAAAGTTGTGTCAGTTGATAGCATCCTCAGAATAAGAGTATACTAGTTACATCTTTTTTTTTCCAATCACTGGCACTTATCGGGTGTTAAAAATTTGGGTGACTGGGGCCAATGTTGTGGCACAGCAGGTTAAGTTGCAGCCTGCAGTGCCAGCATCCCATGTGGCCACTGGTTCGTGTCCTGGCTGCTTCATTTCCAATCCAGCTCCCTGCTAACGCACCTGAGAAAGCAGTGGAAGACGCCCCAAGTGTTTGGATCCCCACCACCCACATGGGAGACCCAGAAGAAGCTACCAACACCTGGGTTTGACCTGGTCCAACCCTAGCTGTTGCAGCCATTTGGGGAATGAACCAGAGGATGGACAATCTCTTTCTTTGTGTTTCTTCTCCCTTTATCTCTGTAACTCTGCCTTTCACATAAATAAATAAGCCTCCAAAAATTTTGGGTGATTTTTAAAAATATCAATATCTCGTGGGTAATTTTAATTAGCTTTTCTATGACTGTTAGTAAGAAAACAATTGTTGTCCTTGTGTTTGTGAACTATCTATACTTCCTTTAGGTGAAATACCTGTAAATATGGAATTAAATAAACTAAACTTTAGACTCTTCAGAAGTTTAGAGTCCACTCTACATGGAGCAATTGGAATTGCCTTTTCCACCTAATCCACTGATGTGGTGGTTTCTAACCAATATTCAAAAGCCTTGTTTGTGCAGACCTAAAGACACACATAACTGTGACTCTTAGAGAAAGCACTCAATCAACATGACGATCATTTACGCTCACAAAGCAGCGTGGTTGGACTGTTTGGCCTTTACATGGAAAGACTCACCCATCTGATTAGAGGCTCGTCAGTTAGAAGGCACTGAGTCTTAAAACCTGAGGAAACCTAGACTAAAGACCAGAAGTGACCAATAGGTTTCATTGCCTAAGATTTCTTTGTTGTATCAAGCAGTTAACCTGGAATGCAAGTTTTTTTTTTTTTTCAGATTTTGTTTATTTATTTGAGAGGTAGAGTTACAGACAGCGAGAGGGAGAGACAGAGAAAGATCTTCCACCCGCTGATTCACTCCCCAAATGTCCGCAATGGCCGGAGCTGGGCTGATCTGGAGCCTGGAACCAGGAGCTTCTTCTGGGTCTCCCATGTGGGTGCAGGGGTCCAAGTGTAGCCGGGACCAGAACAGGTGCCCATAGGGATGCTGGCGTTGCAGGTGGAGGATTAACCTACCACACCACAGCACTGGCTCGTGGCGTGCAGTTTAAAGAGGGCTTGGAGATCAACATCTCACAGCTGGTGGAACAGAACAGTGAGACAAGTAAACCTGCCTTCCTTCTCATGGGGCTCAGCCAAGAGAAGGAAAATACATTCTAGTTCTGGGCGCCTCTGATCTCTCATTTTACAAGGCCAGGCAAGGAAAAGGGAGTGGCTGTGCCTAAGTTCCCAGATGACTTCATAACTCATGGCAAACTTATGAATGGCAGACTAGGCTGCCATTTCTACGGGGCTCCATTCACAACCAGGCCAGGGCTCTGGGTCATGTGGTCCCAGAATCACTCATTCCTCAGGTCAAGAGTGTGCTTACACCCCATTGCTCAACAGTGGGGGGTTGTGCTCTGTCTCTGCGTTTCAGGCTTTCCAGAAACCAAATTGAACTGGAGGAAAACCTCCTGGAGACAGATGAAAAACCTGGCCAGGCATCCAAACTCTGTGTGCTCAAACTGCCTAGCACCTGGATAGTTAGACATCTGGATGCTGGCACTTTCTTGCTTTCAGTTGGACACTTAAAAGGAAAGGCACAGAGTGTCTTGGCTTTCCATGCCTAAAATACTCTCATGGGTTCTTGAGCCAAATCCTAATGCCTTAAGGGCTGATTCTGAGGCCAGAGTGATTTATTAGGATATCTGCCATTCTATGAGTCTGCTGTGTATCCTACTTCCCATGTTGGATCAGTCTCTCCCTTTTTTAGTTCTATCTGTTAGTATTAGCAGTCACTAGTCTTGCTTGTGTGATCCCTTTGACTCCTAGACCTATCAGTGTGATCAATTGTGAACTGAAATTGATCACTCGGGCCAGTGAGATGGCTTGGTACATGCCACCTTGCTGGGGTTGTATTAGGGTCCCCTGGCACATTTCTAACTCCATCGTTTGGGGCAAGTCCGATTGAGTTTGCCCACATTGTACATATCCTCCCTTTCTTTTTCCCTCTCTCATAAATTAACAGGGATCACTTTATAGTTGAAATTTAAACACCTAGGAATAATTGTGTGTTAATTGCAGATTTCAACCAATAGTACTAGAATAATAACAAACAACGTCAAGAAATACTAAAATGGGAAAAGATTTACATTGTATATCAACCGTCCAGACAAGATTTGATCCAGTCATAGTTTCTCATAGAGTTCATTTCACTTCAATACGTTTCCCCTTTGGTGTTCAGTTAGTCGTCGCCAAACAGGGAAAACAAATGATATTTGTCTTTTTGGGACTGACTTATTTCACTCAGTGTGATGTTTTCCAGATTCCTCCATTTTGTTGCAAATGACCGGATTTCATTGTTTTTAACTGCTGTATAGTATTCTGTAGAGTACATGTCCCATAATTTCTTTATCCAGTCTATTGTTGATGGGCATTTGGGTTGGTTCCAGGTCTTAGCTATGGTGAATTGAGCTGCAATAAAAAAAAAAGAAGAAGAAGACATAAATGAAAGATCTCTGCAAGTAAGATCCCAACGGAAGGAACAGGGCCACCAGAGAAGGAGGTACCTTTCTCTGAAGGGAGGAGAGAACCTCCACTTTGACTATGACCCTGTCAGAACAAGATCCAAGTTGGCGAACCCTAAAGGCTTCCATAGCCTCAGCAACTCCTGACTATAGCCTAGGGAGATTCCTGACGCCATAAACAAGAGTGGCAAATTGTTAAATCAACAACAGTAGTCACTGTGTACTTACGGCCCATGTATGATCTGTCCTTAATGTGTTGTCCAATGTGAAGTAATGTTATTACTAGTACTGAAACAGTATTTTTATACCTTGTGTCTCTGTGCGGGTGCAAACTGACAAAATCTTTGCTTAGTATATACTGAATCGATCTTCTGTATATAAAGATAATTGGAAATGATTAAAAAATTGGAAGTTACATAAAAATCAATCAATTTAAAAAAAATAATATCATGTAGGATCTCTGTCCTTAATGTGCTGTACAATGTGATTTAATGCTATAACTAGTACTCAAAGAGTATATTTCACTCTGTGATGCTATATGAGGGCAAATGGTTTAAAATCTTTTCTTAACACATACTAAACTGAGCTCCTGTATACGAAGAGAATTGAAAATGAATCTGGATGTGAATGAAAGGGGAGAGGGAGTGGGTAAGGGGGGAGGGTAGCGGGGGGGAGGGAAGGTATGGGTGGGGAAGCCATTGCAATCCACAAGTTGTACCTTGGAAATTTATATTCTAAATAAAAATTTAAAAAAATTATTGTGATCCTTAAAAAAAAAAAAAGGAAAGGCACAGACACGGTTCAGAGGTGCCAGCATGTAAAATAGTGTATTTCCCAGTAGATGAGTTACTGATTGGTCAATCAGGTTTGCTGAACGATAGATAAACTATTGACATCAATACTTATCACTTTATAGCACTTACCATTTGCAAGGCACTTGACTCTTGTGATTGCACTCATACCTCCCAATACCTGTGAAGTGCATCTTACAAAGCCCAGTTTACACAGAGAGACACTGAAAACCAGGAGGCACCATTGAAGAGTATGGAAGTAGTGAATGACCCAAATTCTTCTGTTCTGAAATATGAATTTCATTCATTCATGGAATTTTATATGTATTTATTATCACCCATATGCCAGAGACTGTGCTAAGCTCAGGAGAAAAAAAGATTATGTCATTAAGAAGCTCCTAATCTAGGGATATGAACAATCTAACAGAGCGTGGTAAGGAAACAAGGCATGGGGGATGCAGAGTTAGGTAGGCTCCCCAGCCTCAGCGTGGGTAATCCTGGATGCTTCCTGGAGACAACTCTTTAAAGATGATTTCTTAAGCATGAATGCAGAATATTAGGTAAGAATGTGCATACTGAATAATTTTAAAAAAGATATACCCTGTGGGATTATTCCTGGAACAAAAACCTGCTATCTACTTGCCAGTGAGCTGAGAGTGTGTCTTAATATTTCATAAAAAAAGCTGATTATTATGTGCTTTACAGATCTTAGCCAAAGACAGTATGTAAGAAGTAGATGCTAAACAGCAGCCATCAAACCCACCAAGGAACTAGAACCAGGCAATTGAAGAAGCAGATATTCAGGGGCTAGGGAGTAAAGTCAGGGAGTTAGTGGTTAATGAATTAGACTGCATCAAATTGGAGTGAATTGCTGCAGCTCAGGTGAAGTTGGGCAGAGCCAAGAGGCCCAATTCCTTCTGAGAAGCAGCACCAATGTTTGTTTTGATGAGAGGATCGCTAGTGCACTGCATAGGAGGGTAATGGATCAGGTGTCTGTTATCTTTAGGGACCCATATGTGTCAAAGGGATGGATTTTCAGATAACAAAGTGTAAATATCATGCCTGTTTTAGAATTTTTGGAAGAAAGTCATGATCAGAATGAGTAACACACATCCTCTCCAAGCTCTGTGCCTTTTTAGCCCTGTTAACAGTAGATGAGGTATTTAACTTCTCTGCCACAGTGTCACCCTTAGGAAAATGGCATTGAAAATCATCTCTCTCTCCACCAGTGGTTGTTAAATATGAAACAAGTTAACGCATGCGGATCAGAGCACGGCCGATTGCAAGCAGTCAACACATGTAGATATTGTCACAATTATCATTATGACACATGTTAGGCACAGGAAATCAAAACAGATCAACTCATTTCCAAGGGATTTTTACCTCTAGAGGGAAGCATGAGGGTCCTTTAACCTTTGAGGTCCTGTGTGTTCATCTGTATAATGAAAGTCTGGACTCAAGGGATGTTAAAGACACTTAGAGCCTGGTGTGTTGTGGGTTGCTCTTACCTGTTGTCATCAGCACGTGTTCTTTCACTGAGCTGCTGCACATTTTTCATTTGGGGATGATGGTGGTGGTGGTGATATGTCCAGAGATTTGTCCCTGCTCCTTCCCTGAATAGCCTCAGATTCTTATCCTCCTTGCTGGCATGCCATCTCTCTTCTTCTGCACATTGGCTGCCCTTCTTGGTGGTGATGACCCTGTGATGCTGCAAAACATGTATTTGGTCTTTGTCTGAACTTCCTGTCAACCAACTTATAAAATCCTTGGAATCTCCAAAGTGATGAACATCTTCTTTACACTAACAATAGGGCTGAAGGCTAGTGGCCCAGGTGTGGCATCAGGATGGAAGCTGGTCATAGGAAAGACCAAGGCAGGATTAGTGGAGTGGGATTTTCAGTCCCAACTCCAACTTCTGAGGAAGTGAGAAGGTTGTAAGGTGAAATTTGTCACTACTGGCCAGTGATTTAACCTATCATGCACACATAATGAGATTTTTCATACGCTGGTTCACTCACCAAATGGCCACAACAGGGCCCAAAGTTGAGCCAGGCTGAAGCCAGGAGCCAGAAAATCCATCTAGGACTCCCACATGGGTGACAGGGACCCAAGCACATGGGCTATCTTCCTCCCAAGTGCATTAGCAGGAAGCTGAATTAGAAGTGGAGCAGCTAGGGCTAGAACCCGTAGTCTGAAATAGGATGCTCATGTTGCAAATGGCAGTTTAATCTGCTGCACCACAAAGCCAGCTCCAAATAAGCATATCCAGTGCTGTGTGTGAATATTAATATACATTCAGCGGCACCTTTAGATCTGTATGCTAGAAAGGGAGAGCTGTGTGGGTAAAGGGAGTCTTTGGCTCTTTAGAAATGTGAGAGAGGGTTGGAAGATCTGATAGGAATTGAGGCTGGAGATCTACGGCCATGCAAGCCAGGGAAGCATTTGACACCTGCTAGAGAGTCAATAAATTTGAGATCAGTGATCATGAAGAGACTGCAGGAATTCTTGAGTCTTGGTAACTTCTTCACATTAGTTATTTTTGTTAGTTGTGGTTTGTCCAATTATGTGTGCTTGACTATTTATTATTTCTACTGAACTATAGTAAAACTTAAATTATTTCAATAATTATTGCTTTAGCTATAGTTAGCTAAGTACCTACCACACATGAGATCCTTTGTTAGAAATTCTACCTACATTCCACTCAGTCATTGCAGCACTTCTGTGAGGCAGTGAAGCAGGCATTATTAGCCCTCCCACCCTCCCATCATAGGCAAGGAAACTGCCTCTTAGAGCAATTGAGTTACTTGCCCAGTAATTGATCTACTTGGAATGCAAGCCTATTGACAACTGAGCTAATGATCTTTCACTATCCCAGGCATTCTTTAATATTCCTACAACAGACAAGGATTCCTAAGGTTTCTCTGGAAACACTGGACAACACAGAGTTGGTGAGATTCTGCAGCCATCTTTGAGGGATGAATGAGCTCAAAGACTGGAAAATAGAGTGGAAAAGAGCAGACACAGCTTGTAAAAGAAGGAACGGGAACAAGGATAAATCCTTAGGGAAGATCCATTGGAGACCAACCAACAAGGGGCTTCGGGGTTGCCTGAGCCTCTGAAAGCCCACAGGTTCAGGGAATTCCAGTTTGCCACAGATTGCAGGTGGCAGAGTCTTGTGATCACTGCCCTGCCAGGCAGGCCTCTATAGTTCTCGTTTGAATTGGTATCTGTGCTTGGTATGAATGGGTTTCGAGGAATTTGTATGCTCGATCAGTGGTCTGATGTCCTATCTGTGGCTTTGTTCCAGAAAGCAAGAAGCCATAGTGCATAAGTAAAATAACAGAATCTAGACAGCTGATCTAGCTGGAACGCCTCCCCTGGCGTGTGGTGCCAGGTGACTTTGGAAGGCACAAGTTCCAGAACACTTGATGCTGGGAGGAGCCAAGAAGGGATCCTCAAGACCTAGGCTTCAGAGCTCAATCTTTACTTTTTTTGCAACTCATATTTTCCCCTCTCCCTTCCCTTCCCTATCCTTTTCCGTATTTTCCCTTTTCTCCCCTTCCCTTTCCTTCTTTATCTTCTGCCCTTTCTGCAAATGTTTATTGAGCACCTCTCTGCTTCCGACCTTGCACTTGTGATACAAGACACGATCCCTGCCATCGAGGATCTTACACTCCCATGGAGGAGGCAAGATCTCAGAGCCATTAGAACTATTAAAAAGGAGCCACACGTTGTTGTGAGAACACCACGGAAGGGGCTCCACTCCATCCCGTTGTGTTAGGAACTGAGTTTCAGAGCATTAATTAGCTCCTCCAAAGGGAGGAGGGTGGGCTGAATCTGGGGGTGGAACAGCATGAAGCCTTTTAGGAGCTAGACAAGTTCATTCTCATTAATCCAAAGGGGTTGGGTACCCTACTGATGGGAGAAGTCAGGAGTAGGGACACATTCTAGAAAGATCTGGAACCTATCGTATAGATAATGGGAACCAATTAAGGGATTTGTGAGTCTCATTTCCTGACTAGATCATTAAAGTTGCTTGTTTGGTGGTTACACTGAAGGATGGAGTCTGAGGGAGAGAAACATCTCACAGAGTAAGAGCATCCTAGTGTGTCTTCTGGTCTAGGGAATCCTTACAGATAGATTGAGATACTACCTGGTGCAATTACAGAACCCTGAAAACTGATCATATGGCTGTAAGCATCTAAAGTTTTTCCTGGGACTTCTAAGAGCAGTTATCTTAGCAAAACAGGTGATCTCTGTAAAAATCAGCATCAAGGTTATCAAGAATTGGGTTGTAGTGAAAAGTAGTTTTAAAAATGTATGGTTTCACAACTAACCTCCTAACTGCCTCAGGATCCTTGTGGAGAACCTAGTGGTCTAGAAAGATGGAGGCAGAGACAGTTGAATACACCAAGGCAGACAAGTCTCAGGACTTACACCTTTGTAATTAGAATCTTTTTGCTAAAGCAATGACCTACTTAACTTTCCAATGAGAACTCAGGTCACTGTCAGCTCTGCATGTACAAATTGTGGGCATGCTTGTTCTCTGTTCAAACTGCTATTTGCCATGTGCCTACTTTGTGTCAAGGTGCTTTGCACACATCATCATCTTGGGTTCTCGTATGAATCCTCCTCAATACAGTAGTATCACTCTCATTTTACTTAGAGAAAACAGATTGTTGAGATAAATATCAAGTTGACAGAGATAGTGAGTTGTGGAACCAGGACCCGAACCTAGTGTGTGAGGCTGTGGTATCATTCATGATCCGTGAGGATTCTCTCAGGGCTGTGGGCTTACCAGGAGAAACAGAAACACACTGAAGTAGAGTCTGGGTGCTGTGCCTTGGATGGGGTTTGAGTACACCCCTAGGTTCATACGCTGGAAGCTTGGTCTCCTGTGTGGTGGTGCTGAGGTGGTAGAACCTTTAAGAAGTGGTGCTTAGTGGAAGATGGCTAGATCACTGGGGTGCCGCCCCTAAAGGGATTAAATAGCTTTAGAGGACCCCAGTTAGTTCCCATGTTAGTGGGTTGTTGACAATGAGCAAGCCTGGCTCCAGAATCTCTCTGGCTTTCTGCATGGGCTCTTTTACTATTGTGATGCCATCTGCCAGGAGGCCCTCACCAGAAGCCACACACATAGGGCCACATGAACTTGACTTTGAAACTCCAAAACTTACCACTTCTTGGACTTTTGGCCAAGATCAAAAGTAGACTCCGAAACTTGTGGGCTAAATGAACACTCTGTCTTCATATATTGCTAAACCTTAGATGTGTTGTTATACAACAGAAAAGGAACTAATATACTGGGTTTCAGTCATGTTTTCCTGTACTGAATTCTGGCTCTACCATGTGCTGGTTGTAGAATTTGCTTCAGGGCGTGTGGGTTGCATCTTACATGAACTGAAATGCTAAAGCTATAGCAGTTAACATAGGACCTGGCTCAAATAAGCGATGAGTCCACCCTATCATTCTCAGTGAGAATTGCTAAGAGAAGCCCCATCCTAAATTTCCCCCTCGATGATCAGAATATTTCAGGTGAGTATACCAGGGCCCCTCGTGTATCAGGAAACTTTCATTCATAGATTTAGGGAGGAAGGATTTGTCACAGGCCAGATGCTGTTCTAGGGTAGTGACTGATTTAAAGCTCAACTAGAAAGTGTCTGAGTCAAGATTCCATTTCAGGACATTGGATCCAGGGCCAATGTTCCTTTCTCACTTTGCTGGGTTGCCTGAACTTATCTTTGCTTTTGTGTTTGTGGACAGATGTGGGACAAGAGCAATCTTAGTGACCAGAAACTTAGACTGACGAAAGAAAATTTGTGCATTGCTAATTTGAAGTTAGTCCTGAGGGGCTGGTCTCATTTTTTAGTGGCGGATTATTTTTTACTACTTACTTAATTAGTTTTATTTACTTAAGTGGGCTTGGGGTAGGGAGAGAGAGAGAGAGAGAGAGAGAGAGAGAGAGAGAGAGAGAAGCCCTTCTGGTGGTTTACTCCCTAAATGCCCACAATAGGTAGGGTTGAGTCAAGCTAAAGCCAACAGCCAGGTCTTCCATGTGGGTGGCAAGGACTTAACTACTTAAACAATCACCTGCTGCCCTCCAGGGTGCACATAAGGAAAAAGCCGGAATCAGCAGCAGAGCTGGGACTTGGAATCAAAGCACTCCCAGGGGCCAGTGCCCTGGCGCAGTATGTTAATCCTCCACCTGTGGTGCCGGCATCCCATATGGGCGCTGGTTCTAGCCCCGGCTGCTCCTCTTCCAATCCAGCTCTCTGCTGTGGCCTGGGAAAAAAAGTAGAATATGGCCCAAGTGCTTGGGCCCCTGAACCCACATGGGAGACCTGGAAGAAGCTCCTGGCTCCTGGCTTCGGATTGGCACAGCTCTGGCCATTGCGGCCATTTAGGGAGTGAACCAATGGAAGGAAGACCTTTCTCTCTGTCTCTCCCTCTCACTGTCTGTAACTCTACCTTTCAAATAAATAAATAAAAACTTAAAAAAAAAGATGTGGCTGTTCCAAGTAACATCTTAACTGCTAGGCCAGATGCCCACCCTAGCTGTGGCCTTTTAAGGAATTACTTTGCCATGTGAGATTTCAAATGAGACACATTTGTTCTGAACAATTTACTTTTCAGAGCTTGGATAACACATATGTTTTTGTAGCAATATAAGCAAAAGCAAGATGTTAATCAAACAGTTACTTTTAAGAGGAGTAATATTTTAATGGTTTAAGAAAAATACAGCTACCTACTACACTGTTAAATTATTGAATTATTACCACTAATTCAAATATGTCTTAGGAATTGTTGAAATGGAGCAATTGCAACGAGTGTCCAGATTCAGGCAAACTTGCCACTGCACTGGCTGTGTGGTGTCCTTAGGCCATGATGCTCATGGTTGGCTCATGGTTGTTATTATTGCCCCCAGAGGTGAGGACAACGAGGCACAGAAATGTTATGCAGTTTGTCCAGGTTCACAGATTGAGAAATGGAAAAAGAAGGGCAGAATTCCCCGACTTGTAGTGTTCTTCCTCCTTCACCATGTTCTGATCTCAGCAGCAATAGAGCCTTGCAGATGAAAACCAGTGGATGATCATCACCCATGCCTGTGTTTCTTGGAGCTTGGGTAAGCAGGGCATAGGAGCAAAGGAGATTCAACGATTGAAAATATTAATGGAATCAAGACACTGATTATTATGGTGTTGGAACTCAAGCATGGTTCTAAATTACTGATTGATGTAAACAGATGTCATATATTCTCTATCTAGATGGGGAAAGTTCTCAGGGCTGGCCAGGCCTGAGTCTGCAGCCAGTGTGTAAGTAGCTCCATTTATTGAAGAGGGGATCAGATGTTGATAGGCAAGGGGGATTCTGACCGTCAGGATGTCATAAGGTCAGGAAATAAACCTTAGACTGTAACAAAGAAAGCTTTTTTCTCTTAAAAAAATTATCCATTTATTCTGTTCTAAAGGCAGAGGGAGACACACACAAACAGACAGAGATGTTCTTTCTACTGGTTCCCTCCACAAATGCCCTCAATATCCAGGCCTGGCCCTGGAACTGAATCCAAGTCTCGCCCTAGAGTCTCAGGGACAAAACCACTTGAGCCTTTGCTGCCATATCCCAGGTGTGCATAGCAGGAATTTGGAACTGATCAGAGATCTGGGAATCAAACCTAAACACTCCAGTGTGGGGTGTGCGAGTCCCAAGTGACATCTTAGTCACTGCTCCAAACGCCTGCCCCTACAAAAGGTACATTGAAGTAAAAGAACTTAGCACTTTTGGTGGAGAAGTTAAATTGAGGCAGACTGAGCAATAGGGCTTTCTGCAATAAAGGGTATTTTCTCTATCTGTGCTATCCAACATAGAAGCCACAAGCTACATGTGGCTATGGAATATTCAATATGTGGCTAGTGTGACTAAGGGATTGAATTTCTTGCTTTATTTAATTTTAATAAATTTAACACTAAACTCAAGTTGCCAAGGATGTCTAATGACTACCATATTGGACAGTACAATTCTAAAAGCAAATTCCTAGATTTCCCTGAGAAACATAAAATGCTATAAATCCTCTGATTGGGAGCCACTCAAAAATTGTGAATAAGATCTTACATGCAAGAAAAACTGCTCAAAGATTAGCAAAGCATTGACTAGGTCAGAAAAGAGTTTATTTTATATTATATTATTTATTTTATATTGTATCAGACAAAATGAATCTAGAAGATAATTATTTATCGTGAATAAAAATTACACCACCAGCCTTATTTAGAAGAACCGTTGGCTTTTGTGTTTGGTTTGGTGGCAGAAAGAAAGCTATTCCTTAGACAGAGAAAGACAAATCAATATTGATTCTAGTTTTGCAAAGTTGCCTCAAAAGAATGATTCTAAGATTGCTATCACATTAACTGGATGAGAATAATTTATTGCTCGGGTAACTGAATTTTCAAGTTGTTTTCATCATGAGTCCTAAGAGAAATAAGCAAATGCACACAAGTCTGCCAAATGCTGAAAATAAATTCTGGCCAGTTCTCCAAGGGTGGTCAGCTCTACAGCTCCATCTCTGGGATGTTTCCCAGCAGCACCCATGTGATGGTCAGGGTCATGCTCATGGTCACTGTCCTCCAAATAACTCCTTGGATATGGTGACTAATGATGACTCAGTAGGGGAAGGGGTGATGGGAAGAGGCCTTGGTTTCTGACATCAGCAACCCAGGACTCCACAAACAGGAGACTGAAGGCTGCTCCACAGCTTGTTAGTGGGGTGCTAGTGATCTTGCCTCTTTTGAGCCTCCCTAACCTCTGGGCATCTGTGAGTTCTCTCTGGAACAGAGGGTTTCTCAGACTCTGCAAATATAGCAGATCTTCCCTAGCAGGGGACAGAGTAAATGACTTAATAGGCCTATCACATCTTAATTTTTTTTCAAGATTTTATATCCTGGAGTAACAGTGGGGAAGGCAGGATTTTATTATTATTAATTATTATTATATTATTACAGTTTTCCAGTCTGGCTCTTTGATGTTTACAAGCTCAGACAACATGTGGTTTCCAAGCCAGATTTCATAACCTTAAACTACCTTTCCATTTGGCTTCTTTCCATCCTATTCTGTTTTAGATCTTGTTTATGTTTGGCTTAAATAATAAATTGGCTGTGGAGTTTATTTTGCCACATGGGTTTAAGGCACCAGATGAAGACAGCATTTTGGACAGTGTCTACAGTGAGGCACGGCCTCAAAGCTTGAGCGGTGATGTTTGCCAGACCCTGGCTGGGTGGCTAAGTCCTGGGGTGCCCATTGAATTTTGCCTGATCCCGACTACTAGCCTTGTTAGTGGTGTGAGCTCATATACACAGTCTGGATTCTCTGCTCAAACTAGAAACTCTCTGATAAACAAGGACATTTGGTTTTGGCAGCTGTAAATAGGAGGTGCATATGTGTGTGGCATAACTTGAAATAACATGAAAAATTATGCTGGATACAGATCACCAGGGATCTAGAGTGCCAGGCCAAGGAGTTTATAGCTTGTAGACGAGGGAACAGCAGCATCACGACTGTCTGACAGCTTATTCCAAATACAAATCTCCAGGCCCAGGCCTAGACTTAGTGTGTCAGCAGGTCTGGGGATAGAGCCCACTGATCTGTGTTTAACAAGTCTTCCTGGTGTCTCTGACGCATACTCAAGTTAGGGAACCACTGGTGTGAGAATCTGGAGATGATTGACAAGTGTTAGGGAGGGGAGTGACACGGTCCTTCACATACATTTCAGAAAGTCCTCTCCTGAAATGGGAGAGACACTGGAGCCAGTGTTGAATAGCATGCCAACTTTATTGCCCAATTGTGAGCAAGGACATGACGAGTGCCTGTGCCAGGAGGCAGCAGTGGGGCTCACACCTACTGGACTCATCTGAAAGATGGGATGGGGTGTCAGGTACACTGATTCATTGCTGGCTAGTTACTGAAACGGAGGCCAAGAAGTCCATGTCTACTCCAAGGTAGAAATGGATGCTATTCAACAAAGTAGACAACAAGGAAAATGGGACCCAAAAGAAGCCAGAGGACAAAAATTCAACATGTAGTTGAGTTTCTATGGTTTTGGCCACTGGGCCAGAACTCAAGAGAAAAGAGTCTGTTGAAAGGCAGACAATAAAAGTATCGACCACAATGTCAGGAGCACAACGGGGCATATTGAAACCACATGCCTCATGAATCTGAGTACATGTTATGACATTTCTGTCTTCACTTCCATTGGGCACCTGCACTTTCAGTGGTGAATGAGTTGACTATGGAGATGCAGGCTGAGACTGAATATAAACACGAGAGTTTTCTTAGCATGCCAGTGTTGGGGACTGGTTTTTGTGAAACACTGCACCTTATCAGGTCATGTCAGATATTTTAAAATTTATTTATCGGGGACGGCACTGTGGTGTAGTGCGTAAAGCTACCGTTTGCTGTGCTGGCATCTCATATGGGCGCCGGTTCTAGTCCAGGCTGCTCCACTTCTGATCCAGCTCTATGCTATGGCCTGGGAAAGCTATAGAAGATGGCCTATGTCCTTGAGCCCCTACACCTGTGTGGGAGAGCTGGAAGAAGCTCCTGGCTCCTGGCTTTGGATTAGCCCAGCTCCGGCCATGTGGCCATTTGGGGAGTGAACCAACAGATGCAAGCTCTCTCTCTCTCTCTCTCTCTTTCTGCCTCTGCCTCTCTGAAACTGTGCATTTCAAATAAATAAATAAATAAATCTTTTAAAACATTTATTTATTTATTTATTTGAGAAGGAAAGGGAGAGAGAGAGAGAGAGAGAGAGAGAGAGAGAAACACCAGCCCTTGTCTGCTGATTCACTCCCTAAGTGCTTGCAAAAACCTGGGCTGGGCCAGGTCAAAGCTGGGAGCCTTCAACTCAATCCAGGTCCCCACATCAGTGGCCAGAACCTAATTACTTGAGCCACTGCTGCCTTTCAGAGTCTGCCTCAGAAGGAAGCTGGAGTCAGGAGCCAGAGCCTAGACTTGAATCCACTCACTCTGATGTCAGGATCGTAAGCACCAGGCTAAATGCCTGTCCCCGTGTCAGATATTCAACACAGACAACTTTGCCCTTACCAAGGACGTGGTTTTGTCCACGATCTACATGAATGTACGTGTTAGAAAATCACGAAAAAGAGGGGTTATCCTGTCTGGCCATAGACTTCAAAAGGTCAAAGCCTAGCAGAATCATAACATATGATGACTGAAAGAGAACTCAGTGGTAAGATTTTGAACCAACTTATTTGATAGATGGGAAAATTGAGTTCCAAGGGAAGGAAGTGACTTGTCTAAGGTCAGGGTTCTCATTCAGGGCAGAAAAAAAGCTGCCTCACCCCGTGATCAGTTCTGGTTGTCTCTGAGTCTAGTGCACATCTCAGTCCACAACAGGAGTAAGGACAAAGCTGGGCTGAGCCAGCAGGCACAGTGCTGCCCGTCCCCATTAGTCATTTCATCCAGTCCCCACATCAACCTTGCACCCCGAAGACACCATTATTCCTGTTGGGGCAGATGGGAAAGCAGGGGCTTAGCAAGGTCGAGTTCTTGCCTTAGCTAACTCCATCAGCTGCTGGGTGGCAGACCTGAAGTCAAAGGCAGAAGTCTGATTCTAGGACTTCAAGTGAGGATCAGCTGCTACCCTTCTTTCTGAAGCTTTGCTGAGTCCCCAAGAGGAGGGGGCCTCTTGTGTGTTCCAGCAGCCTCCACGCCTCCCTCCCTCTCAACCCCTATCTCCCTTTGTTGTTATTGTATCATCTGCACTCCCACAAAGCTCTGAACTCTGTCCTCATCACAAGTGTCATGTTTGCTTACAGACTGTCCCCTCCAGCCCCTCCTCTTGATGGCAAGCTAAGGCCGGGGTTGGGCGAAGACACCTCATCCATCTTATTTACAGGCATGCATGTGCCCAGCACCTAGGAAGGTTTAAACAAATACTCTTCGAGGGAAGGAGCATATAAAGGGGTGTGGCCTTTTCAGGGCCTGCATCTCTATTCCTCCTGCAAGGGCTCCATGCTACCGCCATGCAGCTAGGACACCCTGGGAAGGTTGGGGAAAGCCTGGATGGAGAGACAAGGGCTTTGCAGAAGGAAGAGGTGGTGGATCACAGGCAGGTTCACGACTCCCTGTCTTCAGGAAGAGAAGCAGAAGTTGGCACAGAGAGATTGAGAATCCCAGGGACAAACCATGGGACCGTCACAAACGTTCCCCAGATGAGGAGAGCACTGCCAGTCAGAGAGGCCTCCTCAACAGGGGTGAACAGAGGAAAAAGGTTCCCTTTTGCTTTGCATCTACCCCGGCCAGCCTCCCCTCCTCCTCAGTCACATGTGTGGCCTGGGGAAGACACAGCTCCCGTGCCTTGGCTGGAAGAAGCTCCCCAGCACCTGCGCTTGGTGGGCACACTGGAAACGTCAAGTGTCTGCTTGTAAGTCACTTATAATCTTCACTGCCACTTATTAAAAGCACTCCCTACAAGCCAGTCACTGTCAGTCCTTTATGTGGCTTGTAAAATAGACCATTAATATCCTCAGTTTATCACAGACACGACTGGAGTCCCGGGGATGGAATTGACTGCCTGTGGTCACACAGCTAGCAGGTGGCCAAATGGGAGCCGAGCCCGACAGCCCAGCATCTCTGAACTTCCCCACCCCCGTGTTCAGCCGACTGTGAGTAAAATGCTGCAGCAGCACAGACGTGCACCAGACATGGGCTCGTCCTCAGGGAACTCATTCTCTGACTATGTAATAGAGGCCAGGCTGGGTGCTGAGTGAGAGTGCATCATTTATCAGCCAGTGACGGGAGCAGGCAGCCTCAAGGGAGAGTTACTGGTTCAAGGCTTGGGCAGAAGCACAGGAATCCATGAATACAGGTGGATGTGCACTGGATGAGAAGAGATGGGAGTCGGTTTTCCCTCATCCTTGTAGGTGATTTCTGTCTCTTTCCCACCTACTGTCCCTTAAAGATGGCCCAGAAAGTCCTACCTCAAAGAAGCTTTGCTCTAGATTAGATGGTGGCCCCCCAGAGGCCCCTGGGGGGCATGCTTCCTTGGCACAGGTGATCAGACTGGCTACACTAGTCCAGGATACAAATGGTCACAGAGAAGGGAGCAATCTCAGTGGGATCCACCCTCTAATCTCTCAACCAGGCACCCAAGACTAGGATGCTCCATAGGGAGCTATTGTTGGCACCAGGAAGAAGAGCTGGGCAGGACTGGGCCTTGTCCACTGCTGGACAGGAGAAGGCGGCCACCGTGTGCCTCCCTGTTGGGTCTGGGTCACTATGAAAGCCTGCACTCTGCTGACCAACTCACGTCCTCCTTGCTGGGTGTGTATGTGTGTGTGTGTGAAGATGTCTGGAGACCATTCACTGGTTCTGCCAGGGAATATGTTCTCTACAGCTGAGCCCTCACCAGAGACTGGGCTTGGCAACTTCACCACCACCTTTCTGCTCTGTAAGGCAGACTCTGCCCCCACACTCCTGCCATCCATCTACTTACTGCGCTTCCAAGACTGAGATACTCGGCCGTGAGTCCCGTCCTAGGAGTAGGGTCTGCCTCTCTCAATGTGTGGAGCATTTCCAGTCCATGTGCATGCCACACACAGTGGTGATATTTCTGGAGGCATCATCAAGCCGGAAAGGGAAAGTACTATCGCAAGAACTTAAGCTAGACACTTTGCACCAGGATCTTTTGTTCTCAAGTGGAATTATTTTTTTTTTAAATTTTATTTAAATCATACAAGTTTCATATGTTTTCTTTATATTGTTTTAGGAACATAGTGGCCCTTCCCCCCTCCCTCACACCCATCCTCCCACCCATGCTACAACACTTCCTCCCCCTACCTCTCGAATTCCCAGTCTTAATTTTTACAATGATCTATTTTCAGTACACTTAATGATCGTATAACCCTACCCTAAGTAAAATAGTTCAACAAACAGAATGAAGAGAAAACAAAACAAAACAACAAAAAAACCACTGTTCCTTAACAAAATAGACCAGGGATGTAAACAATCATTGATTTTCAAAATGTCTATTTCACTCCAGTACATTATATTTTAAGTACTCTATTAGTTACTTCAGATTTGGGAAAACATATGATATCTGTCTTTTTGGGGACTGGCTTGTTTCACTAAGTATAATAGTTTACAGGTGTGACTATCTTGTTGCAAAAGACAATATTTCATTTTTTAAAAGCTGAGTAGCACTCCATAGTGTATATATATCTTAGTTTTTATTATTCAGTCATCCGTTGATGGACATCTGGATTGGTTCTATATCTTAGCTATTGTTAATTGTGCTTCAATGAACTTGGGGGTACAGATAACTCTTCCTATGCTGATTTCTTTTGGTTTGGATAAATTCCCAGGAATGGGATGCCTGGATCATATAGTAGATCTATATTGAGATTTCTGAGGTGTCTCTCATCTGGTTGCAGTTTACATTCCCACCAACAGTGGACCAAGGGAACTTTTCCCCCACATCCTTGCTAGCATTTGCCATTTGTTGATTTCTGTATGTGGGTCATTCTAACTAGAGTGAGGTGTAGCCTCACTGTGGTTTTGATTTGCGTTTCCCCGATGGTTAGTGATCCTGAGCATTTTCTCAAGTGTCTATTGGCCATTTGAATTTCCCTCTTGAAAATGCCTGTTCAAGTCCTTTGCCCATTTCTTGACTGGATTGTTTGTTGTGTTGTTGTTTTGAATGTCTTGAGTTCTTTGTAGATGCTGGATGTTAACGCTTTATCAGCTGTATAGTTTGCATAATTTTCTCTCATTCTGTTGGTTGCCTGTTCACTTTGCTGACTGCTGCTTTACACTGCAGAAGATTCTCAGCTTGATGTAATCCCATTTGTCCATTTTGGCTTTGATTGCCTGTGCTTCTGGGGTCTATGTCAATGTCTTGTAAAGTTTCCTCAATGTTCTCTAATGAGCTGATGGTATTGGGTTTTGGATTTAGGACTTTGATCCATTTTGAGTGTATTTTTGTGTAAGGTGTAAGGTAGGGGTCTAGTTTCATACTTCTGCATGTGGAGATCCAGTTTCGTCAGCACTATTTGTTAAATAGATTGTCTTTGCTCCAAGGATTGATTTTAGTTCCTTTGTCACAGATAAGTTGGTTGTAGATGCCTGGATTGATTTATGCAATTTTTATTGTAGAATTCTGTTTTTGTGCCAGTACCAGGCTGTTTTGATTATAACTTCCCTGTAGTATGTCTTTTTTTTTTTGAAAGATTTTTATTTATTTATTTAACATAGTTACAGACAGTGAGAGAGAGAGAGAGAGAGAGAGAGAGAGAGAGAGAGAAAGAGAAAGGTCTTCCTTCCTTTGGTTCACTTCCCAAATGGCCACAATGGCCAGAGCTGCGTTGATCTGAAGCCAGGAGTCAGGTGCTTCTTCCTGGTCTCCCATGCGGGTGCAGGGGCCCAAGCACTTGGGCCATCTTCTACTGCTATCCCAGGCCATAGCAGAGAGCTGGACTGGAAGAAGAGCATCCGGGACTAGAACCAGCACCCATATGGGATGCCGGCATTGCAGGTAGAGGATTAACCTAGTGTGCCACCACACTGGCCCCTGTAGTATGTCTTGAAATCAGGTATTGTGATGCCTCTGACTTTGTTTTTGTTGTGTAAGATTGTTTGAGCTATTTGGGGTCTCTGTGTTTCCATACGAATTCTAGCATCATTTTTCTGTATCTGCAAAGATATAGGCTATTAGAACAATACTAAATATTGTTGGTATTTTGATTGGGATGGCATTGAATTTGTAAATTGCTTTTGGTAGTATGGACATTTTGATGATGTTGATTGTTCCGATCCATGTTTTAATGTCTTCTTCTATTTCTTTCTTTAGTGTTTTGTAATTTTTGTCATAGAGATCTTTGACATCCTTGGTTAAATTTATTGTAAGATTTTGGATTCTTTTTGGAGCAATTGTGGATGGGACTGATCTTAAAAGTTCTTTCACAGCCATGACCTTGTCTGTGTACAAAGACTATTGATCTCCAAAGGAATTCTGAGAGGGAGATATTGTATGCCGTTTGTCTGATTCGGACACGAAGGCTCAGAACTCCCGAGTGGCTATCCACTGTTACACAGCCAGGGAGCAGAGGAGCCTATGGCCTTTTATTTTGTCACCCTGTCAGGACTTGTGAAGCCGTGGCTGCTGGCACTAGCCCGTCAGCAGCCTTTCTGCTCTGAGAGGCTCTGCGGATTGTTCCCCAGGAGCAACTGTGGGTCCTTCCCCATCCCTGGAGCACGGAGTCCTGAGTCTGACATGTCTCTGTGCAAATCTAACTTTCACATTTTGAGTTCTGATCTTAGCTCTGCCAACAAACAGGCAGACTTTATAGAATAGAGGGTTCACAGACTGAATTCCATCTCACACTTTGTCCAACAGTGGGCAAATGTCTTTCCTTCTCTGGGTCTCAGTTTCCCCGTTAGTGATATGGGATTATTCCAGAATGGCATTTTTGGGTCTTTCCAGCTCTGACTTCATTGCATTGTATTGCTTTGTTTTGCATTGCGTGTCTAGACATCCTATCCTGTCTGTAATCCGACAGCCTTTCCCATGGAGCCAGCACCCCTTCTGACTGGCCTGTCTTAAAGCATAGCACCACCTTCTGGTAATTGGTTTACTCCCTTTTTCTCCCTTTGGCTGGTAGTGTCTCATTCTCAGTTTCCTCCATCTCTAGAAACTAGACTCAAACCTGATGGTGAGTCATGGGCCCCTGGCTGTGGGCAACTCTGCAAGGTTTGTCAGGCCCCTCACGGTGAGCTGTGCACGGGGACCATGCCGTTCCTGGGCTGAGCACACACCAGAGCCTGAGGAATTGCTGCCAGGGCTCAGATCCCCAGTGCCTGGGGCAGCAGTAGGGGAAAGGACAGAACTCATGAGGAGTGTGCGGAGACAGAGCAGAGGAGACCCTCTGCACACCTTTCCTTTCCTTTCTTCTTTGTTTTTGTTTCGGTGGTGAAGAAACAAGCTAAAGAAAAACGAATGAGTGGCCAAATTCCAATTCTTTACAGTTTTTGGCTTTATTTTTGTGGAAACAAGCGAGAGAAGGGCCATGGAAGGGGTGTGCTCTTTTTCCCTCTGAAGGAGCAATGCAAGGTTTCTCTGGGTAGGTGGACTTTGTCCTCCGTGCATGGGCCCTGTCATCTACCTCACACCCAGAGCAGTCCAGGGGTTCAGCCGCTAGGAGCTCTTCCCTCCACACCTGTCAGATCACTGCCTTCAAGGACAGAGTTTGAGTTGTTTCTAAGCTGGAGAAACCCAGTTGTTCTCCAGTAGGACAGGCCACGAGTGGCTTTACATTCCTGGAAGCACACTTAGGGGACATTGGCTGGATGAACTCTGGATTGGCAGATAGGAGACTTCTTCCAGAATCACCACAAGCCAATGCTCAGTGTTCAATTAAGCAAGGATCCCCACTTCTGCCAACTCTACCTTCTTCTGGAAGGAGAGTACAAAGGGAAGATTCTCAGGATTTCTGGACTCTGTGCCATCCCATTATTTGGAACCACTAGGAGTTCAGTGATATGGGTTTCTGTTCTGACTCTGCCAAGAGACCTCCTGCATTGGAGTAGGGTGGGAGCAAGTGTGTGTAGGAGCAGTAGCTCACCTCGGGCACCCCAGCGTACATGCCTTCAGGGGTGTTGGAAGGATGCGCAAGGCCAGGGTGAACCATCACCACTGTGGATGAGGTGGTACAGCACACACAGGTGCCAGCACCTGGCTTGGGCTGTACAAGAGCAAGGAGGACAGACAGGACCATAAACGATCCTGTGCTGGGGGTCACCGAGAGCCACAAGTGAAGCCCTATCTCAATGGGAATAAGGGAATTATCAAATATTTAAAGAGAAGTGCAAACCAGCCTCCAAATTGTACCATTTGTTTGCGTATCTACATACCTGTCTGGTGGTCCGCGTTTGTTCCAGGCCATGGGGTAAATGTGTGAACCTGCAGAGACACACCTGTGCACATAGATGCTACCTGGGAAGGGCTGCATCGACCCAGGCCAGGAGGGTGAGACTCGGCTGCCAGGTCTCAGCCCTGTGGGAATCGGCAGGAGACTGTTGGTAAATCACTTGGAATTCTGTGGGTACGGGAGCTGTGTTCACGGAAGATATCATTAATGCCTTTTGTCGGGAGCCAGAAGCCCACAGTGCAGTCCACCGGTGCTTGACTTAGCTTGTCCAGTAGTGAAATTAACATCATAAAACTCAGTTAACAGGGATGCTGCGGATTTAATTAGTTCCTTAACAATTAAAGATGAATTATGAGATCTGGAGCTCTCCATCTTCAAAAGCAGTTTGGGCGGATTGATGTCACCGTCTGACATCTCTGCCGAGCCCTGGGCTGCCAACGTCGATTTGGGAAATTGCTCACATTATGCGGCTTCCGGGCAAGTACATACACTTTCCTCCAGCCCTGAGAAGAAGCACTTCCGGGTCACCCGTCAACGGGAAACGGGTAAGTTCTGTCTTCGGGGCCTCCGCCAGAGTGTCTGAACTCCCTGCCTCCTCTCCCACGGCCCAGCGCCTGTCTGGGTGCCCTTTTCCACCCTGCGGGCACTGAGCAGATAAGGGTGTTACAGCACGCTATTGTTCTCCCAACTTCCTGTTCAGTGTGTGCCTCTTGGCAACCTGCGTTAGGCACTATAAATGGGAACAGGACTGTTCAGCTGTTTGGGGCTAAGGGGGGAGGGGCTTTAGCATTGTTTATACCCCGTGGTAGGTGCAGGGACAGTCAGAGAGGTCTGGGGCGGTCACTCAGGAGGCCCGGGGACCAGCACAGCTTCTTCACCTTCTGGTTTTCCGTCACTATGGGAATACTGTTTTCAAAGCATTCCCCGGGCAAGATGCTCTCTCTAGGATCCGCGTCCTCTGGCCCCAAATGCCCTGTTCTGTGCGACCTTGCCAGGGAGCTTCTGAGGATCGCCTCACCCCAGAGCCCTGGAATCAGAATCTGCTGTTAGCAAGCTCCCCGGGCAGTCTGCAAACATCTGAGTGCTTGGGAAGCACTGCTTCCTGACACTTGTAGCCAGCTCTCTGGTCTATGTAGGTGCCTGCTCTGAGGCCAGTGCAACTTCCAGGTGTTGTGTTTCTGCAGGTGAGGGCTGAGCAGCATGGCCCCGAGTCCCCCCTCCCCTCCCTGGCAGCCGCATCCCCTTGAACCTTCCTTGGTGGTCTGCCTTCGGCACCTTGCCCGGCCAGGCAAGACCCCGAGCCACACTGACAGATGGCCCCGAGGAGAGCAGACAGGAGAAATGTGCGTCTACCGAATGCGGCGCGCAGCGTAGCCTGTCCAGCAGCTGTCACTCAGGAGCATATGGCCCAGCGGTGAGAAGGCACAGCCCCGGCTAATCCCGCTCTCAGAGAGATTAGCTCCGATGAGGGAAGAAAGTTGCGGCTGTCGCCGGGGTGCCTCGGGGAGGAGGTGGGGGGTATGCACTGCGGCTTAATCCCCAGACTTGCCTTCTCCGTGAGCCAGGCTCCGATCTCCAAAAGAGACACCGGAGTGAAAGGATGCTGTCGGAAATAACAACAACGACAGCGGTAACAGTAAACGTCCATTTATCACCCCCTCCGCTTGTCATCTATTTCCAGGATTTGATTTATCCCACACAAGGGCTCTTTGGGGATGTACTGCTGTCTTCATTTTACAGATGTTGGAAATAGGTCTCACAGATGCCATCGTGGGTCCCTGGGTGACAGAAAAGGTACTCCTTCCAGGCTGTGGGTGGGTCAGGCACACACTCTTGCAGTCATGGGCCCAATTCTGGCCCCTGGAGGAGAGAACCCTAGTGGTGAGGTACAAGGACGTGAAGTGTATGTAGATGAGACGATGCTTCCATACAGCGCCTTACCAGGGGCCTGGCTTTTCTTTTTTATTTCTTTTTTATTTTTTTATTTTTTTGACAGGTAGAGTTAGACAGAGAGAGAGAGAGAGAGAGGGATTCAGAGAAAAAGGTCTTCCTTTTTCCTTTGGTTCACCCCCTACGGCTGGTGCGCTGTACCGATCCGAAGCCAGGAGCCAAGTGCTTCCTCCTGGTCTTCCAAGCGGGTGCAGGGCCCAAGGACCTGGGCCATCCTCCACTGCCTTCCCGGGTCACAGCAGAGAGCTGGACTGGAAGAGGAGCAACCAGGACAGAATCTGGCGCCCCGACCAGGACTAGAACCTGGGGTGCCGGCACTGCAGGTGGAGGATTAGCTTAGTGAGCCCCGGCGCCAGCCAAGAGCCTGGCTTTTCCCACTGCTGAGAGTCCCGGCTGCAGATAACAGAAAGGCAGGACTTCTGCAATATGGCACTCTGTCTGGTCCAGCTGGAGCTAAGGCAGGAGATGGGATTCCAGGCGCCTGCATCTCTGGACCACCTTCCACACCTGGGGGGGGGGGGCGTGCCCTGTGTTGGGAGGGAACACCCAAGCTGGGACTTGAAGAGGAGGAGCATATACTTACTGAGCATCTCTCCAAAGCCAGACACTCTGCCCTGAACCCTGTGTTGTGGCCTGGCCACTGG